>CM073560.1:20520000-21720000 GCA_037074615.1 Leucaena leucocephala | reverse complement strand
ACGGTAAGAAAGAGATTGATACCTTCTGCCAGAGATATCCATGAGCCGCATGGCAACTGCTATACAAGGAAGCATCAACAAGGTTGTGACCGCGCTAATAAGAAAAGATGCAGAAGTAGAACTAAGGCCTAGGTTTGATAGAAGAAAGCCAACACCTGCCTGCTCAAGAATTTGAGGTGTATAGTAGAGGACCCCATTTATGCCGGAGAACTGCAATTTTCAGAGGAATCAAATGACTAGTCACACATAACTTTCCACCAGAGATAATGTCAGTCACTGCAATATTTTTTAATATACTTGTCACCTTAAGAAAACAAAATTTCAAATAATTTTAAATAAAAAAGAGAGACACAGTTCCCATTCACTAATTAAATTATAAATGAAAATCCGACTAACATACAATGAACTTTAATCAACTACAAACAAGCATGCATGTCTCTCTAGGAACACTGCCTTTTGGTACTAGTTTCCAAAGAAAAGATCTCCAAACTTGTTTAATACATATTCATACTTCTACCAACAACTTAAGTCAAGAACTAAGTTCTCAACACTAGCAAAAGTTCATGTCCAGGTTCAAGAAACAAAACTTCTTTCTAATGTCAAATTTGTTATTCCTAACGTGTTTGAGACCAAATTTTATTTTACTGTTTTCAATCACTGCCCATTGTCCAACCTACTGCTTCAGGTGGACTTTTCCATCACTATCACACTGCAAAACTCAAAAACTCAAGGTCAAGTTTTCTCCAACTAGAGGAACTTGATGAAGAATAAGAAGACAAAATTAAGAGTGATATGGTTGGTAGTATTATGGGTAATTATTTATAAATCAAGGGATTAAAACATAATTATAGGCTCAAATTAGTAATTCTCATTATTACCATTTTTAAGCGTGTATTTCTAGTTTCCTTTACGGAAGACTTTTCATTCAGCTAAGCGAAGCAATAAAATATTAGAACATTGATTCTCTCCCCCTTCTCATTACTCCCTTTGTTTCTCCCAAGGTAATAAAAACTAGACTAGTCATTGAACTAGTCGAGACACTGATTCAAGGATTAGTGGTTGGATTGTGGTTGAACAGATCGTAATTAAGTTATATATATTAAAAATAAAAAATAATACTTCGCATTCCCCTCTGCTTTGTTCCTTCTTCATCTTGGTCATGACTCACAACTGTAGAAGTGTATCTCCGGCAATAGAAATTGCTTGCAAGTGTATCCTTCTCAATCTTCCATTCAATCTCCACTTGGTACTCTAATTTTTTTTTCACTTCTTTCTTTTCTTTTCATTCTTCTTCTTCTTCCTTTCTAGTTTGTTTCTTTCATCTTCAACTTCAATGTTGGTTAGTGTTCATTGTGGCTTTCTTTCTCTTTTCTTCCCCTTGTTTAAATTATCTTTTTCTACCAAACCGGTGGAACCGGTTGACCCAACAGGTTGACTGGTTTTTACTAGTTTAATGCCAGGTTAACCGTTTCACATCGGTTCGACAAGGACTAGGCTAAATCAAGATTCCGGGCCCAACATATGGCCGGTTCACCAGTTTGCCAGTCCAACGACAGATTTTGTCCGGTTTTAAACACCATGGTTTCTCCCTTCCCTTATTTCCTCATCCCACCCCCACCCCCCTCTCTTCCTTTTTTCCCTTCAATTGGTCCTAACTCTGGACACACTAATTATTTGAAGCTTAAAGTAGTCAAATATGAATATAGGGCATTGTACAAATCCATATTTATGCTACATATAGAATTACACAAGTTTAATGAAACTGGAGGATGACAAATAATTCTCTACCTTGCCTATTCAATGTTTTCAAGAAAGTGAACAAGTCTTTAAGAAGCACCAACAATAACCAAGTGAATAAATTTACATGTAATGCTTAATCACACACAACAAAAAAGAAGAAAAGCAAACCAAGCAAACATGTTACAATTAATAAAAAAGCAGAAAGCAGATGTTGGAAAGTACAATATTACCTGCTGAAGAATTTGAATCCCCACCCCTACAATCAATGCATGCTTTACCCCAGGTTCAAAAAGATCACTCCAGCTAGGTCCTTTTACCGCTGTTTCAGATGGGTGAACCATAGCTGGTCCAACCGGTTGCTGATTCAAAAGCTCCTTGTTATAGAGGGCTGGCTGACTCACCAAAGCAGCAGCTTGAATAATTTCACCATCTGCTGGAAAATCACCACCAGGAAGTGAAACCAAGGACCCACGCCTAGATCCAGGACCACCCTCTTGGTGCAAGTATATTCTCTTGAAACCACCTTCGCTCTTTCCATCTGGGCCTTCTCTCTCAGACCATTTCCATGCTAGTTGCCAACCACCACCAATCCCCATGCTTCCAGCAGGTTCTCCAGCATTTCCTTGCAAAAGACTACCTTGCCTCATGCTTGAAAGACTGCCATGAGCAGGTGGAGGCATGTCCTTATCCAGACTAGTTGTTTGACGTGAGATCAATGGACTCTGCAAATTGTCATCAGAATCACCACCACCAGCATCAGATGCATAATCATCACCTTCTCTGGCAAGGCTTTCTTCTTCCCAATCTTCATTCCTTGGTTGATTCCCCCCAACGCTAAACATACTGCCAAAGTGTGGAAAAAGGGTGCTGCGCATGCTTCCTGTTTCTGGAAGCTTCTCATGGATACTACCAAAAAGTGTCACTAGAGGATCTACAAGACCACTCTGATTTGCCATGCTTCCTTGCCGAGATACAAGACTAGCAGCATTTCCAGTGACAGGTTTGGCGACCCAAGAGAGGCCCTGTTCAGGCCCATACAGCTTAATCTGGTCTTTACCGGCAGATGGATCCTCTTCATCAGTGAGTTCATTAGCTGGACCAATTATGTATTCTTCTATAGCTGTATCACCTCCAACTCCAAGACCCTCAACCAATAAAGCCATCTCACCTGTCCATGCCCAGGAAATACAACTATCATAAAAAGCCATGCATAATTATATAAATTGACCATACTATTGAATCAAACGCATGTAAACGATATGTTTGTAGTCACATAAAAGACCAAAATTAACAAATGATCAAATCAAAAATCAAATAAATGAACCAACATTCAAAGAGTGAATAAAAAGGTGACTGCTAGCATTTAGACTATTAGAGTATGAAAAGTCCCACATCTAGTAATTAGAAGACAAATCAAAGGTATATAAGTTTGGGGTGAGTCCACCCAAGTAACTTAAGCTATTTTGCTATAAAGTATAAGGCTCAACTATAATTAGCATAAAAATATTAACATGGTATTGAGAGAGCCAAGTTATCTAGGACTAAAAAAGTGAAAAAAAAGGCCAAAAAGAGAACAAAAAAAGAAATTGAGAGAAGAAAAATAAATGAAGTTGTGACCCAATGGCCTTTAAGACTCAAAAAGGAGTATAAACCCAGGTGAAGAGAAAAAAATGAAATTAAATTGATCAAAGTACAACAACAACAACAACAACAAAGCCTTTTCCCATTAAATGGGGTCGGCTACATGGATCATACGACGCCATTGTGCTCTGTCAAAAACTAAATCCTTGGATAGGTTATTGACCAGGAGATCCCGCTCAATGACCTCGTTGAGCGTTTTCTTTGGCCTTCCTCTACTCCTTTTAACCGGACTCCAAACCGTTTGATCCACCCTCCTCACCGGCGCATCCCTTGGCCTTCTTGGTACGTGTCCAAACCACCTAAGACAGTTCTCCACTATTTTCTCCTCAATAGGTGCCACTCCAACTCTTCCCCGTATTTGTTCATTGCGAATCTTATCTTTTCTTGTATGCCCACACATCCATCTCAACATCCTCATTTCGGCTACCCCAATTTTATGCTCTTGTTGTCCTTTTAAAGCCCAACATTCACTTCCATAAAGCATTGCTGGTCTTATTTGCTGGTCTCCCAACGGGGGTTGGTCCGAGTGGTAAGCGGCTCGGTATCGCTTAAGCGAGGTCTCGAGTTCGAGCCTTGGCTTACGCAGAAAATCCCCGTTGGAAGACTCATCCACCATAGCCAGGTGCGCGACGCGGGTCGGATCCGGATGTAGTCGGGGCAAAGCTCCGGTGAACCGGGTGGGCAACCAAAAAAAAAAAAAAGCATTGCTGGTCTTATAGCAGTACGATAAAACTTTCCTTTTACTTTATCTGGCACTTTCCGATCACATATAACCCCAGTAGCCTTTCTCCATTTAAACCACCCAGCCTGGATTCTATGATTAACATCCTCCAAAATTTCACCATCTTTCTGTATAATTGATCCCAAATAATTGAACTTATCTATTTGTGGAATAACTTGATCTCCTAATCTGACCTCCAAGTTACTTCTAACTTGCCTCTTAGAAAAATTACAATGCATGTATTCAGTCTTACTTCTACTCAGACGAAAACCCTTCGACTCTAAAGTACTTCTCCATAACTCAAGTTTAAAATTAATTTCTTCTCTTGACTCCGCCATAAGAACTATATCGTCCGCAAAAAGCATGCACTTAGGGATTTCCTCTTGAA
Source organism: Leucaena leucocephala (assembly GCA_037074615.1). Lineage (NCBI taxonomy): Eukaryota > Viridiplantae > Streptophyta > Magnoliopsida > Fabales > Fabaceae > Leucaena > Leucaena leucocephala. The sequence goes on along the minus strand of CM073560.1, from coordinate 21,715,510 downwards.
TAGGTTTAGTTAGAACATCCACTACCAGATTAAATAAATAAGGACTCAATGATGATCCCTGATGTAGGCCAATCTTTATGGGAAAATCCTTTGTTTCGCCCCCAGACGTTCTTACAGTAGTAGTTACCCCTTCATACATATCTTTTATTGCTTTGATATATGCCATGCGCACACCTTTCTTTTCTAAAGCTTTCCAAAGCACCTCCCTTGGCACTCGATCATACGCTTTTTCTAAGTCAATGAAGACCAAATGCAAATCTCTTCTTTTGGTCCGGTACCTTTCCATTAACCCCCTTAATAAATAAATCTCCTCCATTGTAGACCTACCTGGCATGAAACCACACTGATTCTCCGTAATATCAGTCTCTAATCTCAACCTGTGTTCAATTACCTTTTCCCATAACTTCATAGTGTGACTCATAAGCTTTATCCCTCTATAATTTGCACAATTTTGAATATCTCCTTTATTTTTATAAATAGGAACTAAAGTACTTTTCCTCCAATCATCGGGCATTTTCTTAGAACGTAAGATCACATTAAATAGTTTAGCAAGCCACACCACCCCGTTTCGCCTAAACACTTCCAAACTTCAACAGAAATACCGTCAGGTCCAACCGCTTTACTATTTTCCATTTTCTTAAGCGCCTTTTTAACCTCGCCAACACGGATCCTACGGTAAAATGCCAAATTTGGTTCAACTTCTCGTGATAAATCTCCTATCTCATAACTCGATCCTCCTCCCTCGTCATTAAACAATTTGTAAAAATAGGTCTCCCACCGTTCTTTAATATCACCATCTGCAACCAAGACCTTGCCTTCTTCATCCTTAACACGGATCCAAATCCCTCGATTTCCTTTCCCTGTCTCTTGCAATCTTATAAATCTTTCGTTCTCCCGACTTTGTCCCTAACTCCTTATAAAATTCCTCAAAGTACAAAAAAGAGAAAATTAAGATTTAAAATGAGAGAGAGAGAGAGGTGTAGATTGGGGGTGGAAGAAAGGTAAGAAAAAATAAAAGACAAATATTAGAATATGCTTCAGTCTCTCATATAGTATCTAGTAATTAGTAGATAAATCAAAGGTAATATAACTTGAGGTGAGTCCATGGCTTAAACTATTTTGCTATAAAGGACAAGCCTCAAGTATAATTAATATAAAAAGCTTTAACATAACTACTATTGTTCAACAAGACAATGGTTCAGTGTCTTTCATGTAATTTATCAAATCTCATTTTCTGTTTTATCAAGTAGTGAGCACCACAAAATAGGTGGGGATAAATGTTGCTAAATAGGACAGACTAGTCACAGAATAGAAATATTTAGTCATATTAAATTATAATATTGATAAACTAATAAACGACCAGCTGCATAACCAGCATCAGCTGAGCTGCATCCAGCATTGAAGTGATCTTACTCTATAACAATTCTACAAGACACCAGTTTCTTTCTCAAAGTGTTTGTCAAGACTAAATTCATCTAGTCAAGATCTAAGTGAATATTTAAATGTTAATAAGCAGGGATCAGAAGGTCTAAAATCCTAGAAGAAAAGCATATTTAATTTAGTGTAGCAAAAAAACTAACCAGCAACATCTTCCCTGCCACGAAGTCGCTGTAAAACCTTCTTGGCCTCCAGCATCCGTCCTTTACTCACAAGCCATCTTGGAGACTCGGGCAAGAAGAACACGGATAGTGCAAAATAGATGAGGGAGGGAATTGACAGAACACCCAACATAAGCCTCCAGCTAGGGTTATTCATTAGTGACATCCCAAACACCATACAGTAGGAGAAAAACATTCCAGCAGAACCGGTGAACTGAGGAAGAGTATTCAGTAATCCCCTAATCTCAGGTGGAGCTGTCTCAGATATGTACAGAGGTACCAAGGTAACTGCCAAACCAATTCCAAATCCATCTAAAAGCCTTGCTAAGAGGAGGATATAAACATTTGGAGACCACAACATCACAAGAGAACTAACAAAATAAAGGAGAGAAGAAATAATCAACATAGGACGGCGGCCCAGTGAATCAGATAAGGCTCCTGAGAATGTTGTAACCAGGGTGGCTCCAATAAGCGACATGGCCACAATTAGACCTTCAACTGTGGGTTCACTTTCTAATTCCATCTCTCTCTTTATGTACAAAATAGATCCTACATAAATGTTCAAATATGAGATCATTGATCAGATCGCAGGTGAGGAAGAAAACAAACTTGAAGAATAAAACGAAAACTTAATTAGTGGAGAAAAGAATGCAAAACCAAGAATCAATCTAAAGAATTAATTGTGAATTTAATGAGTTGAAAGAAAAGCGTAGTGGAGGATGACCTGCAATGGTCGCATTATCCCATCCTTGCAGTAAGTTACCGATAGCAGCAGCAACAGCGACAAGTACGGCACCGCTCATCTCTTTACTTGAACTTTTAATCAGAGAAGAAGACCAATAATGGATCCGCAAGGAAGGCCTTCCCGCTCAACCAACCCCCTACAACGGATAGAACTGAGGAATGAAAAGGGCGAAATAAGAAGAAAATCGAAGGAATTCAAATTACGAGTCTACAAAATTACTCTGTAACTGCTATACTGACGTGACTAATTAAGTGGTGACTCAATAATTGGTGAACAACTAATAACCGAAGTAATTGATAACTAAAATTTCAACACTCATAACACAGATTTAATGATTAGGCGATCTCCCAGATTCAAAGCAATCATGAGGAGAGTGAACCCTGTATTTTAAACCGATACTGAATTAGAGGTGATAATGATATTACCTTCTCCAGAAAGTCACAATGATTGTTTTGAGTATGTTCGAGACATTGCAAAGATTGGGTCCTCAAGGAGAACAACCTAAATTCACAGAAACAAATCGTGAAGGAAGTAGTGATCCTATTCGCCAGATAGAAAAGTAAATCACGAAATAATACTTTATAATTACTATGATAAATAAAATAATATAATTATTATTATGAATACTGAATAAAGGACCAATAACCTACCAACCCGACCTTAGGGTTGTTTGTAATAGTTTCCTACTAATTTATTATTATAACTTCCGAGATGATATACTATGATATAGATTAATTTTTCTATTTATGTTATTACAACTTTTAGAAGAGGTAATGGCCTATAAATAATAAGTATGTAGTAATATATATAAGTTTGAATGAATAAAATAAGAATAACTCACTCTTTTTTTTTTTAATTTTCTCATGTCTTTTTTATTTCTCTCATTCTAATTCTCTCTTATATTTTTTTTATTTCTATAAAAATTATCATAATTTATGTTAAAATTTATAATAATGATTATGATAATTAGCTAATTAAAAATATAATAGTAATCTAAAATAAAATAATTATATATTCTGTTCTTACTGCTCTGCAGGTCAGCACCTTCGACGATCGGAATTCTGTTATACTTCAGATCATCATTCGCGTTCAGATCCTTTTTGCTTCAAAACTTCGATCAAGAAGAATGCAATCTTATGACTTTTTCTTTTGAGCCTTTCAGAATGATAGATTTGTTCTAATTTAAAGAGAGGACTCTCTTAAAGCGGATGGCTTAAATGCTGTCTTAATCACCAACATCAATGGGATATCGTTGATGAAGCCCCTTGGACTCAATCATCAATATTTCCTTGGTTATGATAATGTCACATATTCGAACATGTAGTCGGGTGTGCGTGCTGTGTGAATATACTTTTTTTTTCTTGTGAGGAAAGAATGTGTGCCACGTGTAATTAAAAAAAAAAGGTACTGCTAGTACCTCGGTTTCCGACATGATCAAACAAGACTTTGAACATGGTGTATTAGATGATCCCAGCGTCAATAGAACTCTTATCTCCTTGCTCCTAAAAGTGGATAGACCTCAAACTTTAAAAGAATTTAGATCAACTGGGACTATTGCCTATAAGATTCTTACCAAAGTTGTAGCTAATTGCTTGAAGGGAGTCGTTCCTAATTTCATTCTTTTGTGTCAATTTAGCATAATAAAGGGTAGAAAAATCACTGATATTAATATCAGTAGTCGATAAGTCATAAACTGTGTGAGAGAGAGAGAAAAGATGATGAGTGAGGCGGGATGGCAATTAAACTAGACTTGGAAAAAAAAAACTTTCAATAAAGCTTAGATGGGATAGATTGAGGAAACTCTTTGTGATACCAGCATTCCTGATAACTTGATTCAAGTTATCGTGCATTAATTCATCCTCACTAGTTTTTTGGGCACAACAAACTCTCAAAACCTTTTCTCCTTCATAGGGGTTCGTTAAGGTAATAATCTCTTGTCATATGTGTTCCTTTTGCGCATGGAATGATTGTCTCAAGCTATATTTGAAGAATTGAAGCTAAAAAAAGGCACTTAAAAATCATCAAATCAGGCAGGGGCCTCCTTTATCACCCATGATCTTATTCTCTTTAGTACCATAGAGAAAGCAATTTGATGCAATTAGCAAGCTGTAAGATAACTTGTGTATCTTTTGGTCAGATCGTTAGCCAAGTCAAGATACGTATTTCCTTCTCAAAAATGCTCCCAAATGTAATGCAGATTTTAGTTGTAACGAGATTGATTTCAAGAAAACAAATAACCATGATAAATACTTGGGGTTCATTTGTTACATTCTAGAGTTACTAAGGATACTTATAGCTATATCATTGATAGATTCTAGTGTCAGCTATCTTATTGGAATGCTAAACCACCTCTCACTTGGGCGTAGGATCACACTAGTGGAATTTGCTCCTACTTCACTTTCGACAAGTTTCAATTTAGATTTTGACAAGTTATTTTTTAAATATTAAAAACTTGCAGTTCAAATTTTGACATGTTATTTAAACGGTGTTTGAATACTAAAACTATAATTTGGATTCTAACAATGACGCAGGGGAGTGGCCATTGGTAAGGCGTGGCAATAGATAAAGAGTCGAGGAATTGGAAGGTGAGTGAGAACTCACTGTAAATGGGAAACTTATGGTTGGGTTCATGTTCTCTCTCTTTTTCTTCTTAGAATTTCATCTCCACCCTTAGATAAAAAAAATGAATGGTTCAGATTTAATATTTTATAAAACTATTATAAAAATAAATAAATTTAAATTGTTAAAATTTATCATACACAGTTCATAACTACAATATTGAAGAAATAAAAAAAATTAGTTTATAATATATTATGATAATAATTTTATAAAATACTAAATATAAACCATCCATTTTTTTATCTAAAGCGAAGATGAGATTATGAAAAGAAAGAGAGTAGGGGATGACCTGCGTCCTTAAAGCCTTCATTCGAGATTGAAAGTAAGGGAGACCGGGAGAGGAAGAGACCGCCAACGGATATATGCTCCTCTCCTTATCCATGTTCTTTGATCTTTCAATTTCACAACGGTTTGTTTCTGCAGTACAAAATGACCGAGATCGAGGAGATCAGGTTGATATTAGATTTTTCTTCTTTGTCTTCTGATTTGTTTCTGTGATTCCAATTTCTATCTCTGCTCCTTCTTTTCTTTCTGACCCATCTGACTCTCTTCAAACTGCCTCAATTCACAATTGCTTGCTAGTTTTCGACTTAAATCCTGACTTGATGTGTCAAAACCTTCAAACAGTTCAACTGCGTGAAACAACCTGTTATCATTGTCAGTCGATTGCTTGACCGGCTCGGCCATGCGGTCTCAACAACACTATGAGTAAAGATTCCTTGAGGAACTAAAAAATGCAACGAATTTGTCCTATTGTGACAAATACTGAGGCATGTTGAAATTGATTGGCACTTCATCAAAGGGGGAAAAAAGGAACCGGTATAGTGATTCATAAAATAACATATCAACAGAGATGCTAGCAAAGCTACAGAAAGTTGAAACACTTCTTTCAAAAGTTCCTTCCACACTCGTATCTAAATGGAAAAACAAGATTATGCATTCTTACTCACGTAATCTTCTACTTATGTGATTACATTCACCTTTAAGCCTTCTGTTTCAGCCCCTTCAGACTCCGCGCCTCTAAATTGCTCTCCGTTTCTAGTCTGGCCCTCCTGAAAAAGTAAGCCAGAGTTAGACATGCAACAGGTGTGATGTCATAAATTCAAATCAAGCCTAAGGAGTGCACCCAGAACAGGAAAGGAGAACGCAAACACAACAGACAGCTATACTTACACATTGTTGGAGATCACAATACAACTTAAGATTCTTGGTGGTTAATCTTGTATTTTTTTTCAATTATTACTCTCACTATACCAGCTATTTAGTTGGCACGATTTATCATTGGCTAGACCCTGTTTTAATTCTCTCCTACTTTCTCCAGCTAGGTGAGGCAGGGATTTTGCCTCACTTGTGTATATATCTTGGAGATGAACAAAATTTGGGGGGATGAGTAATCCAATAAACTCATCTAAATTCCTCACACATTGATGAGTTGCTCAATCTATGATATATGATCCACAAGAGTACATTATATATAAAGAGCTGCCACCACAACTCTAGATGGATTTCTTTAGACTCTAAAAATGCTAATAAATTGTTTATTAAAAGATAAATTACTCTCATTTCTCAAAAGAGATGCCTAAATCATACTATACTCCCCTTTCTTTAAACTAAGATACGCTACACTTATATCTCCTCTAATGAAAAAAAAGTTACTCCTTTAATCCTTAATATAAGACGTATTTAACTAATTTGATTAGATTAAATAAATTAGTTGAATTAGTTAATATGACATGTTTCCTCTAAAACACCCTAATAATCTCCCTTAATTCCCCCTCCTTTGCTTAATTATTGTTGAGGGAGTATCCATAAGGATAATTTGAGAAACAATTGACAAAAATGTAAAATAAGTCTTATATTCAAGACCAATATCAACTCCTCAATTAAATCCTATATTAAGGATAGGAGGAGTATAATGACAATTAGTTTGCTCATGACGCATCTATTTTATTAGTTATAGAATATAAAAATATCAAATATTTTACTGAAATAAAATTGTCATTTTTCTACATTTACTAAGTTGTAAAATCATTTGATAAAAAATACATAGCTAACATCAAAGAAACAGTTGATAACTAGATATGCATATTAATGTCAGCTGACATCTGAGGTCTTCCTCCAATATTGTAATGCTTATAGGCCCGTTTTGTATGTTGGAATTGATTTTGATGGAAATGGAAATAGAGATGGATATGGGGTTTAAAAATGTGTTTGGTATGTCATGGAAATGAGACCGAATTTTTATATAAAAAGGCCAAAATGCCCTTCTAAATAAAAAAAAAATCTTCGGCAAATGAACCCATCTTCATCTCCACAAACAGCAGGTCACCTCATTCTCACCTTGGCTAACCAAGAACCCAGAAGGAAGATGCTGTACAAGTGATGGAAGAACAAAGGAAGATCAAATAGAGGAGGAGTTCGTGTGTATGGAGAAAGATGGTGAAATAGAGGAAGAGGAGATTGGAGATCTAGCACGACAATGGGTCATCGTCAATGGCCTCCAAATCGATCTGCTCTGCTGCTCTGCTCACTGCTGATCTGGTCATCGACAAGGAGTTCTTCTACGCACTGCTCTGCTGCTGCCATCGATCTGCAAGTTTGCAATGGCCTCCAAATCTAGCCCAACGATGAACCCCGATCTGCAAGTTGTGCTTTGTTCCCATCTTCTTTGACTTAAACTATAATGAACCCAGATCCAAATTGTGATGGGTTGTGCTAGTTGGAGAGCAGTGAGGAAGACAAAGAGGCTATTATGTTGTCCTCGCCGGCAGTGGCAGTGGTTTGTGCCCGTGCTCACCAGCAGTGGGTTATAGTCATCGGTAAATTGTGTTCATGGTTTTGGGATTTGTGAATGAAGATGAAAAAATGAGAATGGTAGAGTTAGAATTCCATGGAATTTTTTACAATTCCACGGGTCAGCACATGGAATTCAGTTCCAGCAATTTTGGTGGAAATGGAAATAGAAATTTTTCCACCAACGGGGGTTGGTACGAGTGGTAAGCGGCTCGGTATCGCTTAAGCGAGGTCTCGAGTTCGAGCCTTGGCGAATGCAGAAAATCCCCGTTGGGAGACTCACCCACCATAGCCAGGTGCGCGACGCGGGTCGGATCCGGATGTAGTCGGGGCAAAGCTCCGGTGAACCGGGTGGGCAACCAAAAAAAAAAAAAAGGAAATAGAAATTTTTCCAATTCCATCATACCAGACAAACATTCTCATGGAAATTAATTCTATTTCCACACCCCTCAATTCCATCATACCAAACGAGGCATATAAGTTAATTTAAAGAGGAGAGGAGGATGACAAGGATCAAACTCTAGTTGGTAAAGAAAATCCGAACCTCTTCAGTCATCTGCAATAGCAAGTTTTACCCAAGATGCATCTTCAATCATTGGCCTCATAATTCTTCCCTCCATTGAATTTTTAATCCTGTTCTTCAAAAGATTGGTATTGTATTCAGTTCCTTATAGTCTATGAAGAAAGCCAAAGTTCCAACCAAGTCCTTTGTACAAGATGCCTCCAGCTGTGGTGGAACAGGGGCCACCTAGTAACTATTACAAGGCACAATTAAATGGCCACAACTACTTACAAAGGGCCACGTCCTGAATAATGTTTGTCTCAAACGAGGATAAGGATGATTTACCTCACTGATGTTAGTCTTCAACAAGAAACAAAGGATCCATGACACAAGATATGAAGGGTAGGATAAAAATATGATCACGCACAATTATATCGGGCCGGATTTTATGTTCTGTGTAACTCACTGCCCACAAAATGCAGATAGCTGCAAAAGAAAAGTATTGTGGCAAAGACGATGCTTTCCCCTAGGCTTGGTTTGGATGGAGGGAAAACTGGGAGGAAAGCAGTGGGGAGAGAATACTTTGAAGGAAAGCTTCCAAAAATGGTAAAAAAAGGTTACTATTATTAGGAGTGTTCCTTCCTAATATTCTTTTCTCTCTAATTTTCTTCGCATTCATACTAAGGGTAAGGGTCTGTTTGGTTCAATAAAAGGGAGTGGGAGCAAGGGATTATAAAGGAGGTGAGTGATTTCAATGTTCCTTTGTTTGGTTTGGAAGAATAGAGGGGAATCATAATAAATTGACTATTATGCCCCTACCAAATGCAGAAAAATTTAAAGATAAATAAGCAAAAATATCACAAAAGGGCATGCTACTTCAAAAAGAAGGTGAAAAACTTACAAATGAACACACCACTTTTAGCCCTCCCACAAAAAAAAAAAAACAGTGAAGCGGCTTCAAAGCAATTCAATCATGGTTCAACCTCCATTTCTAATATTTTTACCCAAGTAACAGCATAAATGGGTAACTAAATGCTATTCATGTTCGAGCAAAAGACAGTAACCCCCGGATTATTGATTCAAGAACTTCATATCATATGACTAGAGAAGCCTTATTGTTCCTGGAATATAAGTCATGCTATAATAAACATGAAGTGAGGGTCACCAATGTATCTTTACTAGCATTGCGAGGGCAAAGATTTTTCAGAACCACATATGGAATCTAGCCTCTTGGATGCAAACTTATCTTGCAAGTTGCTTTCTATTCAAAAGTTGACTCATGCCATGAAACATGTCCCAAAGTTCCCATCATCTGAGTTTTTCAGGAATTAGAAGACAATTGGCAATGCTAAAGAAAATGGGAGTATTTACCAAATCAAAATTGATTAGGGGGAAAACCACTTAAACCTACCAAGTGAACGCATCTACCAACATGTTTCCTTCACTGCTCATTTAAAAAACGTGAAGTTTGTTAGCCATCCAAACACAATTGTAACTCTAATCCTATTCATGTCTACAAATCATCATATCCTTTTTTCAATAATTCATAACCGTTGTTGGGGGTTTAACTCGTGTTCAAAATATAACAGATGTCCATTGATTAATTTTTCTTTAATTATTGTTGATCATACATCTAGATTTTGATAGAACACAATGGCATCATACAATCCATATAACCAACCCCATCCAGTGGGATAAGGCTTGTTGTTGTATTGATAATCATACACATACAACTTGAGCCTTTCTTATAAAAGAGTTTGAAACTCTATTGTTCAAAATTATATTCTATGATCCAAAATCAATTTTAGACTAACAATCACATCTGCGAAACCGATTTTGGTAAGGAATAAGGATTATCTCAAAAATACATGGATTGTAGATTCTTATGCAACATATCATATAGCTGGTAGCGGGTCCCTTCTTGACATTACAAGTCTTGTTATGAGGGAATGAAGGTCAAATTGGCTAGCGGTCCTTATATTAGGGTACAATATTATGGAGTGCTGCTAATTTTCATCATAACGGTTGTGTTTTCCAGGATTAGGGATGAGGGAAGAAGATTGGCAGTGTTAACTTTTTTTTTTTCAATGATTTTCTAATTCCATTGTAATTGTAAATAAACAAACTCATAGGCTAATATTGACTTGAGGGATACTATTGTAATTTTTCCTAAGCTCTGAACCTATAGATAGGGGGGCCTTCTCTCTTGTACAACCATCAAATCAATTCATTCAAGAGAAAATACTTCTCCTTGCCTTTGTTCTGTTATATTCCTCATGTCTATATATGTGGCAAAAGTACATGGTTTCAAATAGCATATATCATGTTTCTCTAGTTTAGAACTCTCAAAAGTAACTTGCCACATAAACAATTAATTACATTAAAAATTAGGAAGAGAACATACCATATCGTTGATGTGAGGTTCCACCATCTCTCTCTTTACTTTGCTTGAGAGTTGTTCACTGATTGGATAAGTTTGCAAGCTAATGAGATAATGACGATGGTAATATTTCATTATAATAAAAGAGGTAAGAAAAATACCGTTCATCATCAATGTCCATTTCAGAGTCTGGATCCCATTGCCCATCTCCATCTTCGCGATCTTCATCGGCCTAGAAAAATGTAAAAGTACAAACTTTTAGAAGAAAAAATGATGACCTCTCTTATAATTGTGGAAATAGTAGGCTAAGCGAATTTTCTATAAGACGTCTTCATTCATCAATCTCAATGGTTCAGTGATACATTAGAAGAGATTTGGCAGCTAGTCTGCCTGAATATCATGGAGAGAAATCAGATAAAATGGGCCTTTCTAATCCTATTTCTTGGCAGCTGTGATATCCTAATTGTTGGGTTTAGGCATTTCTCATCCTATTGGGCCTACTCTAATTATAGGGTTTTTCCTAAGTATTTTTATGATTATTATTATCTTGTATGTATTAAATCATTCTATTTTTATTATTATCCCTAATTAGGAAAACCTATAAAATAATCCCTTGAACAGCTGCTATATGCATCATATCATCAGAGAAATAAAGATCACATTGTGATATGGCCAGCGCACTCACCAATAATTCTGAAAAAATAAAACAGAAAGATATTACTAATTAAACCAGATTAAGGCCCTAATCAGATTAAGGGATCATAGGTCCAGCATTGGCCTGCAAGTCACTTACACTCAGCAAGATACTCTCTAGTCCCACATCGCTGATTTTACCTATTCCTGTTGTATAATCTTTAGTGATGACTGGTTTAAAGATTAGTATGCCACCAGTTAGCGAGTAAGGCCAAAGCTAATTGTATATAACTTCTTGGCAGTTCACGTAGTCCACCATTATATTCCGCCTCACATAGGGGGAACTCAACAAAGCACAAGAGGAATCCTATTCACGTTCCTCTCTCTGTTCACTTTCTATATGGTATCAAAACATGTTTGGAAATGGGAGATGATACCTGTGATTTTAGACATATGGTCGTTAGTAATTAGCACCTATGAAGAAGAGATGAAAGAAGTAACAACTTCCTGAGTGAGTATAGAAGATGGCGGATGAAAAATCTAAGCCCTGTAAAGCCTAAATCTAGGAAAATGGGCCAAATTCATCTCCAGTCATGGTAATAGCTGACTTTGATGAGGCCAAGAACAGACCATCTCCCTTTGGTGTAGTGGCAAATTGTTGTCTCTGTGACTGCCATTAGGACTACACCAGTTGGCCTGACGTGCAAAAAGTTCCTTTAATGAGCTCAATTCTCCATAGTAATGGCGAATGTGATGGAGATTAATGTTTAATTAAGTTCTTTTATTTCTTTTTATTATAACTAAGGATTATTTTTTAAGTTATTTTTTATAACATTATTATCCGTTGAGGATTAGCTTTTTTTTTTCCCTGGCCAAGCATTTAGAATTAGCTTAAGTGTTTTGTTTTAATCAAGATAGAGTTATCCTATTTTTAAACAGGATTAGTTTTAATATTTTGTTTACATAACCTTCATTTTTTAAGATTATTTTAGGGAGTTTGCATTAACAGATCATATCACTTAGTTACTTGAGAGTCAAGTTTCTTTCTTCTATTGTCTAGGAATGTTATTTTCATTCAATAAAGAATATGTTCAGATGATTATCATTCCTACAAAAAAAAGTCTCCTCCGCCATTTCAGTGCCACAAATTTGTCAGATTCAATTGCACCGTAACCGCCTTTGTTAAAGGTCTACCAAAAAAGGGGTCTTTAGAGACCCATAGAAGCATGGGGCATCCATCACTGAGAAAACATTTGGCCTATTTATAGAACCCTAGGTATAATTATTCAAACTAATAATCTAACCTAAATTAATAATCTAATATATATTAAAAGATAACGTGTTGGCAAAAAAAATATTAAAAGATAACAATTTAAAATAACTAATTCTTAATTAAGATAAGATAGATACAGCAATCCTAAATATCTTATTTTAAAATAAAGGAATATCCAATATTTTAAAAGATAATATAGATTCTAAATTCAAATTAAAACCCTAGAACACATATTTACATCAATTAGCATATGTGACAAGGTGAGACTAAAGAAAATGAAGAGTAAGCAAAAGCGTCAGTGACTACCTCTCCAAAATCAGAATCAGGAGGTCTTTCCTGAAATTGGACACTAGGCGCATGTTGCAGCTTGGAAAGATAATCAAGAAGCTTGGTACGGATATCATCCAATAAATGACGAGAATTCTTGTTTTCCATGTTGCTTGGAGCAACATGGAGAGTATAATCAGGACCAAAATACTCGTAGTACTCATGCTGCGGCATTTTGTCATCAACTTCTATTCCAAGAGCAACTCCCGTCTGCATTTACATATAACATTAAAATTTTACATGGTTAGAAGCCACAATCAGCACAAAAGAATAAATCCACTATATGGAACAACTAATGAAGCATGATGACCAAGCTGAAAATTAACAACCACATGATAATCCACCCCAGATGCTACCAAAACAGAAACAAAGTAAAAGAAATAGGAAAAAATTCCTAAGAGCTCATATGATGTCCTCATTTATAATTCAAATTGAACTGTAAAAGAGAACAAAAAGACTAATTGGAACTCAATCATCAACACTTGTACTGAAAGCCTGAAATCATAAATTAGGGGCTCATAATACTTGTACTGAAAGCCTAAAATCATAAATTAGGGGCTAATAATGTCTACTACATTTTTTATTAAAAAAACTGCATTTTGAACTTTTAAGGCAATAACTTCACTTATGGCAATTTCAATTGCCACAGCAGATAAAAATGTTGCATTAGATAAATGATAACAATTTAATGAATCACAAGACATTCTACCTCATAGCACCAGCATCGAGCAACATTCCTAATGGTGTAACCACCACCACCCAATAGCAAGAGGGGTACATTAAATGACCTCATGTATTTGACACACTCTGCATGACCTCTAATTGAAAGATTAAAGCATCCCAATCTGTCTCCAGACAAGGAATCAGCACCACACTGGAGAACTACTGCACCAGGCCTAAAAATTTCCATCACTTTACCAATTATTGGTTTGAATAAGAAATGATAACTCTCATCATCAATCCCATCATCCAGTGGAACATTCAGAGAGTAGTGTTTTCCCTTTCCATATCCAATATCACGTATGTCTCCTGTACCAGGAAAATAATCACCAAATTTATGGAAGGAAACAGTCATGACTCTGTCAGTAGTGTAGAAAGCTTCCTCCACCCCATCTCCATGGTGGATATCAATGTCCACATATAAAACACGCTGCAACAAATATTACATCACCATTTCAGAAAAAGGATTTGGGCATATAGTACAATCATAAAGATTTGCAAACCACTTGAGATATTTGAGTAATCAAGAAGCTTAAACAACGACCAGTAGGAAGCCAAGTCATGATAAATCAACTGAGGAGGAGTCAGAGTCTATCTTTAGAGTCTTGAGGTATCTAGTAAGGGCATCTTCATTAAAAAAGAGCACACAAGAACAAGAGTATTGAAGTTCAAAAATATGCAGACTATGTAAGATCAGTGGCAAACAAAATGTCTGCAACTGGGTATTGCACCTTTGTATGGGCCCACAGGGTGGCAATCTCATCATGTTGAAAAGTAAGAAGTTGTCTGTTGTGGCAAGAAAGCAATAGCTGAAGTTTATGCACTAACCTTAGGAATTTCTGAAAGAAATTAAGAGTTGTTGAAGGACTGAAGAATTCATTTGAACAGCCAATAAAGATTGTAGGTAATAACAATATGACCAGCATTAGCATAGTGAAAAATCCTTTCCATCATGATAGGACAGGGCACATCGAAACTATTTGTCATTTCATAAAGAAAATGATTAATTCTAGTATGATGGATCCCCCCCTCGAAAAAAAAAAAGAAAAAGAAAAGAAAAGAAAAAAGAAATAGAAAACAATCAAACACCCACAAAATATCAGATCGAGAAACCCTTTTCTAATGTGTATCAGTATGTATACGTAAATAATCTGTCGAACATTACTTCTTTACCACCAAAGCAAGGATGCACTTCAAAATTTGGGTATTTTGCTCTTTAGAGTTGAGCAAGTGATGCTTTAAAAAGTGGGGTCCTTGTTGGGTAATTATTAGGTTTGAATGAAAGTTATCCTTCAAGTATAAACCATCCTTCAAGGTTACTTTCCCGTTTTTGTACATTCAATATCATCTTTTGTCATGTGAGTTGTCAATCTACAAGTAGGCCTACTGTATATATCCTCCATACATGAGGCATGATCCCTCAAGCACATTCATATTCAAATTCAAATTATTATTGAAAGAGTATGAAGAAAATACGAGCATAAAGGATAAGCATGTTTGTATGAGTCAATATAAGTAAGTATAAATGGGGGGAAGCTACAAAGGGAAACATCAAGGGGGGAAAAATACCCATTATTAGACCAACCTCATGCTGTTTAAGAAGTTCCAAAATTGCCAGGACTATATCATTAACGTAGCAAAATCCAGAAGCCTCACACTTTTTGGCATGATGCAGCCCACCAGCCCAATTGATAGCAATATCACATTGGTCATGATTCAACTTAATAGCACCACCAACTGAACCTCCAGCATAAGTTTGACAAAAAGAGTAAAGACCATCAAAGACAGGGCAATCTTCACCAACATTAAAGCGCTTGAGTTGCCTCAGTTGATCCTGCTGTGTTTCAGGGGTTATGCTTCGAAGGAATGAAACATAGTCATCAGCATGAAATCTGCAAAGATCTCTGTCTCTAGCAGGAAACGGCTTAAGAACCTGCATGTGCTGAAGCAATCCGTAGTGGGCAAGAAGAGCGTGTGTCATTCGAATACGATGTGGCTTCATAGGGTGACCTTGACCATAATAGTAATTTCCCACCTCAGGATCATAGAAATAGCAGACTTTTCTCTTCACCCCATCAAGAGCAGACGGCAGAGAATTTCCTCCAGTATCCATGCTCTGTTATCTACCTGCTTATCAACAATTCGATCCTAACAGAATTTCCTTGAAAAAGAGGAGCGGGAACATGACTATAAACATTCCGAAAAGCAAAGAAGCCATAAAGAAACGAACCAGATATTCGCAACCACCGCATAACAAAGATTCTGATAAAACCTATTGTTAAAATTAAATACAGAAGGAAATGCTGTGCTATAAAGAAAAAAGCTAATGTCCTCCATAATGAGTTAAGGATAAAACCCCAGACAAGAGAGCTCTGCCTATCATGTGGTTTCACTTCACTTTATCCCATTTCGCACAACCTTTTTTGCCGAGAAAGGGAAAAAAACAGAGAGGAATCTATATCTGACGGGTGAATAGGAAAGGGATAGTGGAGAGTTACAGTTTTTAAGGGAATATATATCGAGAAAAGAGAACTAAAACAATGTAACAACAAAACCACAGCAGAATGACAGAATCATTGGAATTATACATTGCTACGCAACCGGATGGATGAGAAAATGAACCCAGACATAGTATTGATAACGCGATTTGCTCTTTAACATATAAAAACACAGCAAGATTTACCTTCAATTTCTTTGTAGTCTTATTCGCCCACGAACTACAACAAGACAACAAAGGAAAAGGAGAGCTACTCCCCCAAAGCCCCAACCCTTCCGGCGAGAACTTGAATCAGCGTGTTCGACGATATTATATATGGGAACTTTATTTTTTCAGGCTTACCTAAATGGAGTTGAAAAATAAATTGCAATAGAAAAGTTTGTTTATTATGGATGAAAATTTTTGGGAAAGAACCCTAAAATTAGTCAAAAACTCATAGCATCCCCAAAATCACAAAATGTCAGACAAGTCCCTGTGACCAAAATGAGAATTCATAATTTCGTGAAATGACCTTCCCGCCCTCGTGTAAAAAAATCTCACCTCAATTGGTCGGTGCCAACCACTATCACCCGCAGCCAAAGCTTCAACAACAAGCGTCAGATCTCTACCATAAATCTAATCAAGTTTTAGTTTTTAAAAGGTTATAAAACCATTAAGCCACTAAAATTGGACCAAGAAAAATATGTCAACCTACCACAAAATAAGTTGATATTTCATGTTGTTTAAATTAAATAATCACACATTCTGTTATCTTACTTAAATAAATAAATAAAAATCTAAATTTGAATTTAAACTCATTTAAATATTCTGATATACATGATATCATGTTATTTATAATATAAAAATTATGTCCGGTACCTAATTAAATGTAATATAAATTAAATAATCCTAGACTTGCCATACACTTTACTTATGGCATATCTAATCCTTCTCAAGTGACTAGGAAAAGACTGTTAGTCTTAGTGTGTGTTTGGGAAATCTCAAAAC
The DNA here is from genome assembly GCA_037074615.1 of Leucaena leucocephala. Taxonomy (NCBI): domain Eukaryota; kingdom Viridiplantae; phylum Streptophyta; class Magnoliopsida; order Fabales; family Fabaceae; genus Leucaena; species Leucaena leucocephala. The sequence continues at coordinate 21,698,436 of CM073560.1, read as the reverse complement.
CACGATTTTAAAAGGTTTTTTGGCCTAAACCTCGGTTTGAGAAAATTTATAAATAAATAGTTATTTTTGTCCAAAATTTCGGTTTGGACTAAACCATGGTTTCAGATAAGCTGGTCAGAATAGCTTTTGAAACAGTAAAAGAGGTTATGAACTAATCAATTACTATTTTACCCTTACTTTTTCTTACACTATACTATTTTACCCTTACTTTTTCTTACACTATCTCTCCTCTCTCTTCTATCTTTTCTACTATCTCTCATATTTCCTCTCTACCATCTCTCCTCTCTTCTCTATACCCTCTCTTCTCTCTTCTCCACCCTCTCTCATTTCTCCTCCTTTTAATAAAATCATACCCCTTTTAATAATTTACTAATATAAAAAGTTATTTTGAAAATAACTATCTAAACACTTATTTTTTTAAAATCACATTTCCCTAAAATCTATTCTTCTTAAAATCTCTTCTCCAAAATCTATTCTTTCCAAAATCTATTTTCCAAAAATTAGTCCAAACAGGCCCTTAATCACTCATATTGCCTTATTATACACATGGTGTCCACACTTATTGATTGTTGGAACAACCTGTAAGAGACATGTCATAGACATCAGTATAGTTGTGTATTTCTGGCTAAGTCTTCCTCTTTTCTAAGTGTTAGTCATCCTTGACTCGATCGCTTTCCCAACATTGACCCGTTTGGTCAGTAACTGATAACCAATTAGGTTCAAGCTAGGGTAGCGGTCACCAGGCTAAGCCCTCATGACACCACATAAACCTTGACGGCATCGTGAAAGGTTTGGTTTTTCTTCTTAGGACTCACACAATGATAGAATAGGGATATTCCATCCCCGTCCCTTGTTGCGATTTTATAAGCACATATAGTGTGAATTGCATGTTATGATGTTTAATCTATGTATGTTGTTTTAGGTTATGATGACACTGTATAGATTTTAGTTCCTAAATGCGCTCAACATTTGAACTAGAACTTCCACAAGCACATATCTCATGACGTCCTATAAGTTAATAATTCTTGTCTAGCTACCGGCTTCATGGATCGCACATATCCATGATCCGATCCAATGCCTCATGCGGATCTCATCTTAGTCTCACTAGGGCAACACTAATGCAACGGCTCTTCTCGACTATCTCATGGTGACCACTTGATGGCTTACACCTTCCATGTCCTATATGGCCATTGGAAGATAGTTGCTGTGAGTGAGATACATTTGCTTGTATGACTTGCTGTGAGTGAGATACATTTGCTTGTATGACTTGCTGTGAGTGAGATACATTTGCTTGTATGACTTGCTGTGAGTGAGATACATTTGCTTGTATGACATGTTAAGGGGCATACTTATTGCTTATACATTTCACAGTTAAATATATTTGAACAAAGCGGCTTAAATGAAAGGAAAAATGCATTTCATTGATAAACGAAGAATGGATAGTTCAACACATTATGCTTTTTCCATACCCAAAGCCTTTACATGCTTTACAAAAACATTTCCATACAATTTTGCAATTTTCGAACTTCTCTCGGCCGTCACAGTGATCGTGCTCGTTATTACGTTTTATGATTCTCTTTTAGGTTCAAGTTCTATTCTTCTTATTCGCGCACACTTTAAGAAAAAATTTCAAGAACAGAGAATCATTGAACATAAATTAACGAGAAAGAGCAGGCTTTTATATTCAAACTCAACATTTGTGAACATTCAAATAAAACAGAAACATGCTTATCAACACAGAGATTCATATTCGCATAATCATTTGAACAGTATGTGAGAAGAGCAGTAATGTATATATACACATGCTTTCCACAGGTTTATAACTCCACATATATGAAGAGCATGCCAAAATTATATTGTCATGGTTTAATTAGCACGCATTCAAAAATAAACCCATATATGTTTATTTTGCAGCGGAAAGAGAAAGAAAACATAAGCATATGCATATGGCATGGGAACATATAAACACATATTTATCATGCTTAATCACAGCCTCAAGATCAACACGGCTCTGATGCCAATGTTAAAAGATAATAAAATGAGAGAATCCGAAAGCATACTGGGTTGAGTCTTTGGGCTGAATATGGAGCTCATGCAAACTAGGTTACTCGAACCTAATTAGTGATTACACAATAATGCACCACACAAGACAGAAAGTAAGAAGAGGAGAACAGATAGACAGATGATTCGATGGCTGGAGTAATTTTCAACTGTGCCTAGAGGCATCTATTTATAGTAGTGGTCAGAGATATTTTTAGAAACACAAAATATCCCACTAGCTGATAAAATCCCCTTATAATCTCAATTAAAATTATCACACATTCTGTTATCTTAATTGAATAAATAGAAAGATATCTGAATTTGAATTTAAACTCATTTAAATATTGAGATATACATGATATCATGTTGTTTATAATATAAATTAAATCATATATTTAATTTATATTATATTTAATTAGGTAGCTGACATAATTAAGTAATATAACCAATTAATGGTTATCGGATATTATCTTCTATTATTTAATTAATTAAATGTATTGTTTAACTAGGAAACTAATTTGTTCCCCACTCAAGTAGTCAAGCCCATCGAGAGCGGACCTAAATCTAAAAATTTAATACCCTTTGATATATGTTTTAGTATTGTGTTAAAGAAAACATATTATTTAAATATGGGAGAGTGAATAAATTTAATTGACTATTTGATTGAACTCTTGAAAATAGCTATTTTTCAAAAAAAATTTATTGATGTTTCTAAATATCCATGTTTTAAATTAAAATATCATCTTGATTGTACTGATATATGTATGAATCTTTTAAGTCTATTGTTAATTATGATAGTTTAGTTAATTAATATTTTGAGAGTTATCCTATAAATAAATAATTTAATGTATTAAGAATAATTGAATTCTTTAGTAAAACTTTGTGAATAGGAATAAAAAGATATAACCTTGTTGATTATGTCATCCCTCTCTTGAATATTATGCGAGGGATTCTTTAGTGGCCAAAGCACTGCGTTTAACAAAAGTAACTTAGCGGCATAAAAGACAAACACAGAACACGGAAGAGAAAATAACAATTCTCACCTTTAAGAGTCCTGCAAAGCTTCGGCACTCAATGGCTCATCATCTCCAGCCACGACATTTTAGATTTTCCTGTACTCCTCAATCGGCCCACTTAAATATTCCTTCTTTTCCCTCACTACGGAAATCCAGTCTCAATATCCCTCATCGTATCAACATTAAATATTTTCTATCGTTACCACATGGTAGCATTTGGTTTACTACATTCCATGATATAGATAAAAGCATCAAAAAGTAAATTCAATAATAAAGAATCTAACCTATGGACCTAAAAGTCGTCCAACCAGCTACTTCTAGGAGAAAACCTAGGGCAAATCTGCTTATTTTGCAGAAACTTGTGAAACCATATTTACATTTCCATTTGAAGATTACATTAAAAATATATTCATGCTAGAAAAGGAGTAATACGAGCAACACATTCCAAGTGAGATTAATCAGGCTAACATTCTCAGCCCAAAAAAAAAAAGAATCTGGCAAACATTTAAAACACAAACAATTTCGAAAATAATCTTCAGTCATTAACAATCAAAGTGTTCAACTGTACGGCTCTATTGACATGGTATATCTCAGCCTAAATGACATAATAGTCTGTTGAACGATCATATAATAAAAAATGAACACAACAGTATTAAATTTCAGTATAAGATAGTTTTAAGTCTGTACGTTGCTTAAATTTTTAGCATTTAGCATAGAAAAGTGAGTCAAGGTTAAAATCATTTTAGATTTTGTTATAGGAGCTCAAGGCTTAATTCCTTTGGTTTCTTTCACGTTGACGTGATTTATAACTACCAGAGTGATGATGACCGAATAAGAACCTGCAAGTCACGCTGATACGGTCACTCTCTAATATGCCAACTGGATATGCCCTTTCATAGAGCCTTTCAACAAGTGGAACTTGACTGACTCCATGTTTTTTCATAGCCATTTGAGCAGAAAGAAGATCCATATCAGGAGTAGCAGCCCATGGAAAGCTACATATATTCCACCTCCTCCTAAGAGGGTGATGGGGTAGCTTTTCCTCAAACCAAACACACGTTAAGCTGAAGGGTACATTTGGTAGGAAAAAAGAGTTTTTTTTTGATAGAAGTGGAAGTAAAAATAGAAATTAAAATAGAAGTAAAATTAGCCTGGAAATAGGTTTTTAAAGTTTGTTTAGTAAGATAGAAGTGAGTATAGAATTGATGTATATTTTTTTTATAACTTGGGTAAAATGGTCTAAAATATTTTTTATAATTTGAGAAGGTTAAAGTTGTCCAAGAATTTTATAACTGGGGGTAAAATGGTTTAAAAATTTTCACTTTCACTTCCATCATCTCAATTCCCAACTTTTCTGATAGAACTAAAATGGCCCAGAGAAATAGAAGTGAAATTAACTTCCATTATATCAAACGAGAAGAGTAGAAGATTTCATTTACACTTTCATTTTCCCACTACCACTTTCCTCCAACCAAATATACCATAAGTAATTTAGTTAATATAGACATGATTGGAAATTTAACGAATTCTTTGAATAAATATATACTTGTTTAAATGTGTTTATAAATGTTTGTAGAAAAAATGTGTTTAAAAATTTTAAATTATAAATCTAAATGACTTACATAATCTCTCAAACTTACATAGTTTATATTATGGAGTGAATTAAAATATGTGTTTCCTTTATATTTTGTCATTTAAAAAATAAAATAAATAAATTTAAAACATATGATCAAAATTTAAAATTATACAATTTTACAATAAATTCAAAATTAATAAATTTTATAATATATTAAAAAGTTTGATAATTCATGTATTAAAAATAGTTTTTGGTTGTATAATTTTTTTGGGATATAAATTTGTAATTAATTATTATGATAAAGAGGGGCATTTTGATAAAAAAAAGGTTTAAAAGTAAAATTTAATAGTTTGGGTGGATGAAAATAGAATCTTAAATATACAAGCGAAATTAATATAATATATATTTTAATTTTTAAGGAAGTTCATATGAGTTTTTAAAATAAAGAAGAGATCTATATAATTAAAGTAAAACTAAGAGATTATTAGAATATTTACTCGAAATTTTATAATACTCAATTTAGTTACAGATAAAAAAATAAATATTCTAAGAGTCAAGGATAAATGAGATTTTCTTTTAATATCCAATTATAAATGGGTCGATTCGGATCTAGTAATTGTATTTAAATTTTAACATTATAAGTTATTGGGTATTAATATCCTAATTAATAATATCTCAATAGTATCACCAATAAATTATCAATTATTAATTAATTTTATTTTTAAAATTTTATAATATCAAATTTAATTATATAGAGAAAGAAATATTTTTAGATGTGGGAAGAAATTAAATTTGATGAGAATAGGAACGTGAAAAATATAACAAAACATTTCTCAATAAAAACAAACACTTTATAATGAGTCTTAAATCTATAAAATAATATTATTTACATATAAATAATTAGAATATCACATCCATATATAAATATTGTCTCGTGTATCGCATAAGAAAGTAGACAAATTAAACAAAAAAAAAATTTAAAAGGCGAGTCCATACTTTTGATCAATAGATGCTTGTTTGATCAATTTTTTTTAGGCTTATACTAGCCAGATCCAAAAGCCATTTTACACTAAAGATTCTAAATATTTAAGGTATCGCCTTCGATAAAAAAATTTAAATGGGTAGCTGAATAAACCTAACTTGAATTCGCTACAATTAGATTTAATATTTCTTTTATTCTGACTTGCTGCTTGAATTATTATCTCAAACATGATCACTCCATGGCAAAAAAAAAAAAAGAAAGAAAGAAAGAAAAGAAAAAAAAGAAGAAAAAGACGTTTGAGCCACTCCAACTCAAATTAAATTATTATTCTGCACCAAGAGGAAACAAGGCTATATTATTAGTATTGATTATGATAGATTAATAGATTTTATTCCCCTCATGACAAAAAATAAGTTTCTTCTTTTTATAATGAGACGGGTCATTGAATGTAATTCTCTTACAGTATAAAGCTTTATTTAAAGGGATAACTATGATTATGAACCATATAAAAAATTAATATTTAATTAAGACTTTTTAAAGATTTTTGTTACTGAAATATAAGAAAATAATTATTGAATTTAGGAACTTACGTTATTATGTAGTCCTAATTAGTTAATTTTTTTCTTCTGAAATTTCAAATTGTTCAGATTAAGTTTTCGAAATTTAAATTTAATGATTTATTTTTTATAATTTAATGAGTAGAAAAGGATGAAGAAATTAAAAAAGATGGAAAAGGAAGAGGGTCTCCCAATAAGAGATAGCAACCCTGCAGCAGAATGGGCCGAGCAATGGACCCAACCCAGTGGTATTTTCGAAATATGGTTACCGAAACGAGAGTAACATTGTCCCTTTCGTTCCTTGTGGAGAAAATGAAAATTGATGATCACCACGGCTGAACTTTTCATTCCGCAATTTTTCATTCCGCTAGTTCCACCAAGGTAACGGGAATAGAGGGCTAGGCAAATCCTTTAGCTTTATTCGTTTTTTGAGGTCGTTCACGTTCTCCGTGCATATACCGTTAGCTTTGTGAATCTGCTGTTTTTATGGTCTGATCCGCAAACTGTAAAATCAGGCGGTGTTGTTGAATTTGACAATGGCATCGGGTCAAAACCACACGCCTAATGTTGATCTCTTCGATGCTTATTTTCGACGTGCGGATTTGGATCGAGACGGCCGTATCAGCGGTGCCGAAGCTGTCGCCTTCTTCCAAGGCTCCGGTTTGTCCAAGCAGGTTCTCGCGCAGGTACCATCATAACTATTTGTTAGGCACACAGTTATCTTTACTTTCCCATGATTGTATACTAGTTTATTGTTTTAGTGGTTGACAATAGCATATCAAGACTACGTTTCCGTTTTTTAGTGTGATCTTAAGCATGCCAGTTTGTACTCCTGATCTGAGTTTGGTTACAGTTATGATGATTAAATTTTATTTTCTGTTGAATTTCCTCGATATATGAACTGTCAGTGTCTATGTTTAGTATATTATTTTATCCTGATGTTATGACACTGAGATTTTGGGCAGATCTTAGCCATCAGGGGCGCCTAGGATGTTAGGAATTTGCATAAGGATTATTTTTTTATACATTGTGCATAAGGATTATACGTTGCTTGATATGATGGGGCCAATCTACCTAAAGGATTTTTCTTACGTTATACTGTTGTGAATGCTTTGTTGTTGTTGTTGTTGTTGTTGTTGTATACTGTTGTGAATGATAGAAGTCACAATGAATTGAGTTCTATGGAAATTAAATTGCGAGAATTAATCATGATACTGTACATATGTTTTTCTACAGAAAGTAACAGCTAATCTTATTCTGCATTCTGTGGTGCAGATATGGAAATAAAAGTTATGCAATTTAATGATATTTATCCCTTTTATGAGATTAAGATAAGCCTTTACTCAGTAACTTGTGTTTCGTGTTAAAATGATCTTTGATATCATATCAAATCCTTTGCAACCAAGTAGTGACCACCATTCTCCTATTTAAAGTTAAGATTCAACCCAAGGTCTGGGCCCTTGTGTTTTATCTGCACTTGAAGTCAAGTGGGCTTTCATGTGAGTGATTATTCTAGAGATTATAATAAAACTATTTTTTAGGCCTTAACATCTTCTGATAGGGTTGTTGCCAGCACCTCAAATTATTGCTTTGATTGTTAGTGAGATATTGGAGTGGTGTCACATTGTCTCTTGCTTGTGACCTTCAAACATGAGTGTTCTTCCTTCTTACTAGTGACACCAGACCATGAAGGCATCTAAATTCTAATCATGTGAAAATGCAGACATATTCATATTTTAAATTTTATTAATATCACTGTTGGCTTCATTTACAGATTTGGGCTTTTGCAAACGAGAGTCAAAGTGGTTCCCTTCGCCGAGCTGAGTTTTATAATGCCCTTAAACTTGTCACAGTGGCACAGAGTAAGCGAGAGCTAACCCCAGAAATTGTAAAAGCAGCTTTGCATGGCCCAGCTGCATCTAAGATACCTGCACCTCAAATTAATTTCACTTCCACTATTGCACCTCAGTTTAATTCATCTGTAGCTGCACCTCCAATGCAGATGACTCCTGTTAATCCTATATCCTCCCAAAGTATTGGATTAGGGGGGACGGTTCCAAATTTAATTGTAAGCCAGCCAAACTTTTCTTCTCCAGAGAGTCATTTAGTGAAGCCTCCACAACAAACATGTACATCTAGTTCGAATTTAGCACCCAGTGGTTCCACTCAAGGGTTTTCTGGAGTGGTGGCTGCTGTTAGAGCTCAAGCTATTGCCCCTAGCATTACAAGTGATGGAATAAGTGGCAAAATGAGTGGAGCTCCAGCAGTAACTTGCCAAGTAGGAGCTGGTAGAATTAGTCCTTCAACAACCCAGGATGGGTTTGGGCTTGCAACCTCTAGACCAAATGCTGCACTGCCACCTAGACAGTACCCTGTCTCTGACACAAATACATCTGAACAAGCGGTTAAGGATTCTCAATCTGTTGATGCTTCAGGAAATGGTTTTACTTCTGGTTCAGTTTTTGGGGGGGATGTGTTCTCTGCTACCTCATCTCAGCTGAAGCAATACTCTTCACATCAAGGATTTTCTACGCGCAGTTTGCAGGCTTCATCAGCTACTGTTCCAGTATCTGGAGCGAACCAGAACTCTATTCAGACAAGTGCCACTGATTCTTTTCAGAGCTCACTTGTGACACAGCCTGTTAGTGCACAACTTCCACAAGCTCAGCCACTGGTGAAACAAAACCAAAATGTCCCAATCCAGACACGTAATATGTTGATTCCATCTGGACATTCAGTGGGATTGCAGAATTCTGCTTCCAGTCAGCCTCCATCTTCTTGGCCAAGGATGACTTCATCTGATGTTCAGAAGTATACAAAAGTATTTGTGGAAGTAGATACTGACAGAGATGGGAAAATTACTGGGGAACAAGCCCGAAACTTGTTCCTTAGTTGGAGATTGCCAAGAGGTATGGTGTGCTTGACTTTGCCTTATTCCTTTGACAGGTAGACTGGAAGTTCATAATTTTACTTGCTTTTCTTGGTCTCTAGCTACAATGATTGCAATCATTTGAAATATATGATTGATTGATCATCTCTTTGAGAATATAGGTAGCATTCGATAGCATCTGCTTTGGTGGGGTGGTGGTGGTTCTGTTATACACACCATATTTATAACTTTTTGATGGCTAGCTGATTCCCTGATCCTTATTTTTACCTATATCTCTCAGATGTTTTAAAGCAGGTCTGGGACTTATCTGATCAAGATAATGATAGCATGCTTTCTCTTAGGGAGTTTTGTATTGCATTGTACTTAATGGAGCGATACAGGGAAGGACGAGTTCTTCCTGCAGTACTTCCTAATAACATTATGCTTGATTTACCAACTGCGGGTCAACCTACAAGCCACTATAATGCTGCATCTTGGGGAACTTTATCAGGTGTATATGCACAAGAAATTTAGCAGTTTTTTGTTATAAGCTTCCACATTTATGAAAATAGCTATTTCTTCTCATAAATCGGTCTCTGTGCCACTATTATCTCTGAAGGCTTTCAACAACAGCAAGGAATGGTTGTTTCTGGGTCCCAAACAGTGAACCCTGCTGCTGGTAGGCCACCAAGACCTGCTTCTGTCCCTCAATCAGATGAAGGACCACAGAATAAGCAGCAAAAGCACAGAGTGCCAGTCTTGGAGAAACACCTTATAAGTCAGCTGAGTTCTGATGAACAGAATTCAATTAATTCAAAATTTGAAGAAGCAACAGAAGCAGATAAGAAGGTACCTTTTCTATTTTTTGCTTTTGCATCACTTCTGTTGATGTACAATATCATTGACTTGTTTATTTTAATGATTACCTTTTTAACTATTTCTTCACAAACATTGTTGAGCTTCATTTTCTATTGAGATCAAAATTCTTCTCTATAATATTAGTGTTATGCTTTTTGGCAGTATTGTGGTTATCTATCTCTAATTGCCTTTGCTTATTTGTATCAGTTTTTTGTTTGTGCTATTTAAACCTTTCCAATCTTCGTTTTTCCAATTTTGCACATAAGGCCATCTATTTAATGTCAGTTTTATGATGCAGTGATATGTCATTGCTAGAATTTTTTGTTTTCTCTTAATCTTTCTGTTTAATGATGATTGAAATTTACACATATTACAACTATTAGCTGTCGCAGTTTTCTCTGAGCAGAGCATGGAAAGTCCATTTTCTAGATTGTCATTTATGTAGATCCTTGTGTCATGCCTGTATATACCTGATTGGATTCTGTTCTGTTTTTAGTTGAGAACAGGACATTCTCATCATATTTTTTGTTTTTGTTAACTGAAGGTGGAAGAACTTGAGAAAGAAATATTGGAGTCCAGAGAGAAAATAGACTTCTATAATGCCAAAATGCAAGAACTTGTGAGTATTTTCCATGCTTTCTTCTCCTAAACTAAAGCCGTTCAATCCGCATTCTATTTGGTCTGTTTTGTGTTATATTTTATAAATGTTTATGGATGATAGTTTTCAGGAGGTATATAACATGCAATCATGCATTCAATAGAATAGTTTGAAGGTTGTGCCATATTGCATAAAGGTGCAGCTAGCAATTGCAAGTAGGAGCTTGGTAAAAATAAAATATTTTTTATCTCATTTCCTGCGCTGCATAAAAACATTCAAGCTTTTAAGGATGTAAAACTACTCACATTGTTTACCTATAATTGATTCCATAACTTTTATATTCATGCCGTTATATTTAATGTAAATTTTTTAAGCTCATTGAGATAGCTTGTTTTACTCCTCCCTCTCTAGTATTGCCAATCTTCACCCTATTATAAAAAATATTGCAAACTTTTCTTTCATCTAAAAATTGCTAAACCATTTAGCTCTTTTTCTAAAATGATTCTTCATAGAACTGATAACTGCTGGATCTCTTGGTTAACAATTTATTCAAGGATTTAGTCGTTAATAGAGCACCATGGCGTTGTGCAATCCATATAGCCAGCCCCATCTAATGGGATAAGACTTATTGTTTTTGTTGTTGTATAGAACCGATAACTAAGAAATTTGAGGTTTTTTAGGAAAAAATAGATCCAACTTTTGCTTGGCTTCTATTACCTTTTTAAACATTTTTTATTGTTTCAGAGAGAGAATATGATGAAAAATACTTGTTCTCTATTGATATTTTGAAGGAGGTATATATATACACAATAGAGAATCTTAGATATTAATGAAATAATATCATATCTTATCCTATATACTAATTACAGGATATTTACATATCTTATAATATCTCTACATTTCCCTTCAAGCTAGATTATAGATGTCAATTATGCCCAACTTGTTATAAAGATATTCAACTCGAACCCCATTAAGAGCTTTTGTGAGGAGATCACTCAGATCACTGGATCTGACATACCCTGTAGAGATGAAGTTTTCCTTGAGCTTGTCTCGAATAAAATGACAGTCGATCTCAATATGTTGCGTGCGTTCATAGAATACCGAATTAAAAGCTATGTGTATGGCCGCTTTGTTACCATACCACAGCTTTGCTGGTAACGAGATTTTAAGGCTAACATCTTTTAGTAACTGATATATCCAGATTATCTCGCATACAGATTGTGCCATAGCTCTGTATTGGGCTTTTGCACTCGATCGTGACACCACATTCTGTTTTTTGCTTCTCCAAGATACCAAATTTTCTCCTACAAAAACACAGTATCTTGTAGTAAATCATCTTGTGGCTTTTGATCCACCATAATCGGCATCACAAAAATATTCAATATCTATGTGACCATGATTCTTATACAACATTCCACGACTTGGGGATCTCTTCAAGTAATGTAACATATGTTCTAAGGCTTCCCACTGTCGGACAGTTGACAAGACCATAAATTGGCTAAGGAACTCTCTAGGTAAGTGATACCAAGACGGGTCACCATAAGATAATTCAATTTGCCAATCAATCTCCTGTACCTCTCTGGGTTCTCAAACGGTTTGCTCTTAGTAGCTTTAACGAGATTTTCATACGGTATACTACCATCAGCGTCAAGCAGAGGATTATAAACCATAGGAAAAAATAGATCCAACTTTTGCTTGGCTTCTATTACCTTTTTAAACATTTTTTATTGTTTCAGAGAGAAAATATGATGAAAAATACTGGTTCTTTATTGATATTCTAAAAAGGTATATATATACACAATAGACAATCTTAGATATTAATGAAATAATATCATATCTTATCCTATATACTAATTATAGAATAATTACATATCTTATAATATCTACATTTTTAAAGCACAGCTCCAAGAAAGACTAAATGATAGCATGCTTTCAGGGTGTGTGGTAGATTTGTGTATTGAATGCTAAATCCAAAGGAGGTGAAAGTATTTAACTGGAAAAAAAAACACAGAGAATAACAAAGGAGGAGCAAAAGTTCAAAGTTCTGTCCGTGAATGGTTTTTGGTCTAAAACAACTTTTATATTGAGCACAGAGATGCAACTGTATGAAATCCTGCTTGTTAGAACCCAATTGCGAAGTATGGAATTTTACTCCCACATTAGGCTCAAAATCTAGCTCAAAGCCATGCTGCATAGGCTCAAGGCTATGAAGCTTGGTTGGACGTTGTAAGGGTAGTTAGGAGGTTAGTACTGTTAGAGTCAGTTTGAGACTATTATGTTAGATAGTTAGAGTCAGTTCAATTGTGATCTATAAATACACTGCTTATAGTTGGATGGAAATTTTCTCTTGCTTTGAACTTTTTCATGGTGTGAAACGAATACTGCTCAAATCTAGTTCCTAGGGTTCCTAAATCTTATCAAAATCGAGGAAGGGAATTACTTGATTTGGAAGCTGCAAGCTTTGGCTACTATTTGTGGCTACTAGCTGTAAAATTACATTCCAGGCTAACATGCTTTGCCGTAGAGGTTGCTTCAGAGGAGGATGAACTCGTTGGGAATTTCAGACGAATTTCTCAACTAGGAATTGTAGGACCAGTTGGTTGCATCATGGCCTCTTGTATCAATAACTAAAGGGATGCAAGCAAGAATGATGGGGTATGAACATATATACCAATTCTGGGCTAATCTTGAAGCCTTTTTTGTGTTAGACTTGTGTGAAAGATAAACAGCTGAGAAGTCAGCTCAAGAACTTGAAGAAAGATGGGTTGAGTATCTTTGACTTCCTTCTGAAGGTCAAGAAACTAATTGATGCTTATTCTCTGGTCTCTATAGAAGCACTTATTGAAGCTATCTTTGAAGGATTGCTAGCTCAATACAACCCATTTATTATGGTGGTGGCTTCCAAAAATGACTCATACTCATTCGGACATGAAGCTCTCTTGATGGTCCAAGAAGAGAGAATTGAAAACCATAAGCATTAAGACACAGTTGCAAGGTATGGGACTTGAGTCCCATATAAGAAGTATGGGATTCTAATGTGGTTTACATGAACCTTCTGATCATGATTCTTCCCCATTTCCATCTACTCTTCTGGTGATCCAGCTTGACCCTCTTTCCCCTTGTTTGTTCATATATCTCTTTTCTCAGCATGATTAAAACCTTCTTATATCTAGTAAATACCCTTGGTGACAGCCATTTCTTTCTTCAAAAATTTGTCCATGTTTTTTTAATGTATCTACCCATCTTCATTCTTGTATGTAGCATTCCTGGCTCTTAGGGTCTGATAACAAAATGATGGAATGCAAAATGGAAAAAATAGGAATATGAAATAAGCAATTACTCTTACAACAGGTCAGCAATATTATAATTCTTTGCCAAGATGCTAGGAATCTCTGCAAAACGTTCCCAAAATTCACAGACATCCCTCTTATTCTTCACACTTTTTAACCTTTCTGACAACAGAATGACTCCTAAAACTTCCAGAATTATTACATAAGTAAAGACTACCATATGAGTCTAAAAACATGTCAATCCTCACAAGTGCCACCACGTTCATGTTTGTGGATTTCATCTCCCCTCCATCTTTCATCTCTATATTTCTATAGAAACTACCTATTGCCTCCTTTTCCTTAAAAAATTGAAGTCCTTATCAATTCTTACTTGCTGTCCAGTTTTCAAAAAAACCTGCCTTTTTTTTTAAGGGGGGTGGGGGGGGGGGGTAGCATCCATTCTGCTTTGGCAGATAACAATTCCTCTTTCCATTTCTACGTTTCTCTTAGGAAGATTTTGTGCTTCGTCTCTTAGATTTTGGATGCTTCTTTATTACTTGGGACTGAGGTTGCAGCTCCTTTGTCTCTTTATTTAAAGTTTAAATAATAATAGAGAAAAGTTTGCCATATCAGAGTTGTACTTTTCCTTGTTATGTTCTACTGAAAATCCAATAACACCTATTCAAACCTTCTTGTTTTTTTGTGTAAAAGGTTCTGTACAAGAGCAGATGTGACAATCGCCTTAATGAGATTGTAGAAAGGATATCGTCTGATAAACATGAGGTATCTTTCTAGACACTTGCATGTGTTTTGATCTGATTATCTTCTTAACCCTGATGTCTATCATTTGCTTAATACGCTAATATCAGGTTGAGATTCTTGCGAAGAAATATGAAGCCAAATATAAGCAAGTTGGAGATATAGCATCTAAGCTAACTGCTGAAGAAGCCACGTTTCGTGACATACAGGTTTGATGAATTATGGATTTTTCTTCAATTGAGTTAGTATAAATACAAAGCTTATCACTATTCTCTCTCTCTCTTTGTGTGTGTTCCTGGTCAATGTAAAATAAGTTTTTAAGTATAATGCACAGGAGAAAAAGTTGGAATTGTATCAATCAGTTGTCAAATTGGAACAAGATGGCAGTACTGATGGTAAACTTCAGGTATATCTGAAATTTTTTATTTTACCAGGTCTTTGCTGACATCTGGAGACTGATTTTTCTTATGTTGTTTTTTAACTTTCAGGTTCATGCTGATCGTATCCAATCTGATCTTGATGAGCTAGTGAAATCTTTAAATGAACGGTGCAAGAAATATGGATTAAGTGGAAAGCCCACAACACTAGTGGAGCTACCTTTTGGTATATTCAAATTTTTGGGGGCTGTTGTAAACCCTTGTGTCGATTTCCAGTCTCTTGCATGCCCATAACTTTATTATATCATGATATCTGTTTTTATTTACTTTGTCATTGTCATTTTCCTTCACTGTTCTTGATTTGAGGAGAGATTGATGAGCTTGTCCTGAATTCTGAATCAGTGAACTTGAAACGGGTAGATTGATGTTTTCATTAGGATGTTTATTCTTTTCAACTTGTCAAGTATGGAATTTTTGTGGTTTTTGAGAAGACCTGTGTGGACATGCACCTCATAATCTTTTCAAACTTTGGTTATTTATAGTACACGTCTTGTGGTTCTAGATTTTTCTAATTGCAATATATTGCTATTTTTATGCTCCTCTCTTATGCCTGCCTCAGTAACTTGTGCATGCACACCCTTGACACACGTTCTGGATATAGAATGCGGAATACAATTTATACTCTAAAATATCTCTTGATTCTTGTTCAATGACGTTTCATGATATGGCTCTTAAGTTTTCCCCACTTCCATTTTTGCTTGTCTCTCACTCTGATGGGCTTCCCTTTGCTTGCATTTGTTGGCCTCAACCTACTTTGACTTTGAAGGCTGGCAACCTGGCATCCAAGAGGGAGCTGCTGACTGGGATGAGCATTGGGATAAGCTTGAAGATGAAGGTATGCCAAAATAATCCTAATTAATCTTGTTGATCCGTCAATTACTATTTTCATTTGGACAAAACTTGTATACTCGCTCGCTTTAAATACTTGGAAATAGATTGAAATAGTTGTTCATTATTGGGCCTTGTTCAATTGGGGTTAGAATGAGTTCCAAATCTGGAATATTATTCCAGATCTTGAGCCAATATTCCCATGGATTTCATTCGGATTTCCAAGAGCTTCTCTGTTTGTTTGCTCTCGTGTAATAATCTGATCACATTAATCTCATAGACCTTGACTTTGTCATAGCATCTGTTTGTCCTTGACCCATTTCCTCGTGTAGTTATTTATTTTTATATGTAGTTCACTAGTTCATTATTTAGCTAATTCATTGGACATAGGGAATAAGGCTTTTACTTTGTTAATAAGAGACCCTGATTAGATTCATGATTAGACTAGTCTAGGAGGAGGCATAAAGGCATGAAAAATTTCCAATTGGCAGTTGAAATTTGCAAAAACCTTAAAATATGGGTCTTTGTTAAAGACAACTAAGACAGGAGTTGGTACTTTCTGTTGATGCTGAACCTATTGTGCCAGAGGGTAATGATACAATAAATCATGTTCTCACTTTGGCTGTGAGGATGGTTCAAGAGAACTTACAATTTGAAATATAATTTCTTTCTTGGGGGGAAATTATATGCTATCGGTGGATTCAAATAACAGTTAACTGTTAGTCTGTTGCTGCCTTGTTTTCCTGTCTGTATCTGTGATCCACATTATATAAAGGTTCAATAGAGCTTTACAAACTTCGTTATTTATTTTACCTTCATCTATCAGGATTCACTTTCGTCAAAGAGCTCACTCTCAGTTTGGAAAACATATTAGCACCTCCTAAACAAAAAATGGTATCAGCTGTGAACAGGAAAGCTGCCACTGTTGACAATCAAACATCTGCAGCTTCAGCTGAGAGTGATGATAAGTCAGAAAAGCATCAGACTGCTGAAGATCAGGACGTTGAAAATGGATCTGCTAATAGTAAAGGTGAAGATGAATCAGCTGTAAGTGCTCCTAACAGTCCATTTGCAAGGAGTGCCATTGGAAGCCCCACAAGGGACCCCGTGGAATTTAATGTTGGAAAGAATAATGGCGAACATAATTCATCCCTTGATGAAGAGAACATACAAGAAATCCATAGGTATGGTTTTTAGGACTGATGCATCAGTTCGTTTTTCAACACTGGTTATTTTAATAATCAAATCAGGCTCCATCTTTCTTGGTTAATGACTGAATCTAAGTCCTTCACAAAAGTTGACCATCAAATATGTTTATGTTAATTGGAGCTGAATTTTTGCGCTATCAACTTAGAGAAGTTTGCTTGTCATTATTTCACATGATAAAGGTCTTATGGTCTTGCAGATGAATTGTTTATATTATTTGCTTATGCAGTGGTGGTTTCAAGTCTCTGTTTTCTGGTGGCAAAATTTTTCATGAACAAAATTGGGGAGCCTTTGACGCTAATGATGATATTGACACAGTCTGGGGATTCAATCCTAGTGGCACTGCCAAGGTGGTAGGAAAAATTCTTGCACCTATGCTATGCTATGCAATTTTTCTTTCCTATAAACTTAATACATTTATGTTGCTTGAATGCTTCCTTCTTTATCCTTCTTTATTATGACCGATAGTAGCTATAGTTGTCTCTTTTTCCTTGTTCCCTGAGAGAGATCAGCAGAATAACACCTTGATGGGGTATGTGGCTTGTCCAATGTCAAGTTTGTACTCTGGTGTGTGGGGTGGCGAATATGTACTGAGGCAAACAACTTTAAAAGTTGAGTACTTTTTTGGACAGTGGGCTGTTGCATGCATGGGTGTGTTATAATCAAAGAGAAAAAAAAATACCGTATAGTGGACTCAGTAAGTAGGGGATACCGATGGCTGGCACTAATCTTAGATTTTGGTTGATTTGTCTGCACGATAGTTATGACTATGGGGATTTGATCACGGGGAATTTAGAGCTTGCAGAAGATTCCTGCTTCAGGGTGCTGGTGGATAATATGTAATAATCAAAGTTTGTTGTTTAGGCATGCTTGATGCCAGGTGCTTAAATTACAGGAAATGATGGAGGAATGAGAGTGCGCAATATTCTAGGTGTGATATAGGGTTAAGTGACCCATTCTGCTGAACCCTCACCGTCTATCAGTGTCCTTGGTTGCCCAAAATGTATCAATTCAAGTTGATTGAGTTGTACATATTTGATCATTAGGTACTTTAGCATTGTATTGATCACGTTCTTGGACATATATATAGGACACCGATATTGATAGAGCCAGAGACAACTTCTTCCATTCTGAGGATTTGGGCCTCAACCTCATTAAAACTGGTTCACCACAGGCTGATGATCCCCATCAGAAGAGCAGTAGATTCAGATTTGATGATTCTGTTCCAAGCACGCCTCTTTTCAGTTCAGGCGCCTCCCCACAGAGGTCTAGAGAATGGTCGGAGCCTGCTTTTGACAACTCAGGGTTTGATTCTTTCAGCACACATGAAGATGGTTTTTTACATTCCCGGGATACACTAGTACGATTTGATTCTGTCCGCAGCAGTAGAGATTTTGATCAGGGTCGTGGCTTTCCAGCTTTTGATGACTCAGGTCCGTTTGGCTCTGAACCATTCAAGTCATCATCTGAAAGTCAAACGCCCCGAAGAGGTTCTGAGAGTTGGAGCGCATTTTAGCGTGGCCTTGTGATTAACTGTCCCATACGTGCATGATTCTGTCTTACGGCCTTTGATTTGAGTTGGAGTGAGTTATGTGTGTTATTATTTGGGATCTCTTAATTGTAATGTATCCTTCGTATTTAATAGCATATTTGTTCTTCCCGGTTTTTTTTGGGGTCTTGGGAGGACGGGAATTGTGTGAAATTCCGCTTCCCTTTTTTAAATAGAAGGTGAATGTTTTTTTTAAGCTTACTGGATGAAATTTACTTTCGAGTCCCCTTGAAAACACACGGTATAAGAGCAGTTAAAAGATTTGTTTTACGGAAGCAGCTCGATCTAAATCAAATAGGCCCGGAAACTGTAAATACAATGAGGTCTGCATATCACTTGCTAGGGATGTGCATGGGCAGGGCAGCCCTTTTGCCCGATGCCCTGCCTAAAAAATGTATAGGCTGCATTTCGTAACCCGGTGCCCTACCCTGCCCTATAAAAGCCCTAAGTATTTCGGGCTAGGCATGGGCGGGTTAGGCATGCCCAAATAGTGATATCCTGCTCATATTGTGGAAAAAAAATTCGCAATCATAAATTTCTAAAATAATATCATATGTATGTCTTAAAGATATAAAAAATATCCAAAATTAACTAAAAACAAGGTGACAACGAGATAATAATTGAAGTCTTAAAATCTATTGTAATTAAAATGATCTTCAGTCACCACCAGTAGCAAAATCTTGTTCTATCATACATATGATAAATAAATATATATATGGCAAAATCATACAATATATAGCTTGTGTTTTGTTTTGAATCCTGAAGACGTCAAGTAAAAAATTAGTATTGAAATGCCTGATTAATTTAGCATCAACTCCACAGTCACATGATTATAAACTTGTTATGGTCTAGTCATATGATTACAAAGTACAAACATTAATGAATAATGAATACAAAAGGAATCAAAGTGATACAGATATGAAGCACAAACATTAATCTGTTAATCAAAGTAATCAAAGTGCAGAATCACCAACAGGGACAGCAATAATGATATTCCCATTCTAGTAGCTAGAACAAGCTAACAGAAGCAGCGAGTACAATACCGAAATCTACATTCATTTCATAGAACAATTTCTTGTCATTCTTATTTACACAACACTTCCCTCCTGAGTGAAAAAGTAAACTCCAGCAGGTCAAAATTAGATTTTACGCAACCCCATTACAGATAATCATAACTCCATTTCTTTTATTAATTTCTGTAAACAGAACTGTAGGCAGCAAAAGGAAAAACTCACTATATTAGTTTGAAGAAATCGATGAAGTGAAAACTGAAAGGCTATGACCTGGTCGGGTACTTCAGCAGGAGTTTTTACGGTCTTCAGAAGCTGAAACTGGCAAGCGGAACCACTGCCTTTGAGTGACGGTAGTTATATTTCGGGGAGAGCTTTGCCAATGTCAGTGAATTAGTTTGGGTACAGAAAAAAACCAAATACCTGAAGAGAGAGAGAAAGGAATTGCAAAGTTTACAGATTGCAGTTTCTTGAGAACGATTGCAAATTAAAAAAAGGAATCGCAAAGTTAGAGATCTAGACGAAGAGAGAGACGAACCTGAATCGTCGGTGGCAATGACAGACAACGCCGTCATTGGAAACTCGTAGGAGCAAGAGGGTAGAGAACTACCAAACTGGTCGATGGAGAGGACTTGAACTGGAGCTGCGTCTTGAACTGGAGCTGCGACGGAACTGGCGTAGGCGGAGAGGGAACTGGAAGTCTGGAACTTACAGTTTTAGAAATTAAGAAATTAGGGCAACTGGAGATAGATGTTATAAATTAAAAAAATATATATATAATATATATCTCGGGCAGGGCTACATACCTTGCCCGGTGCCCTTCCTTGCCCGACATTTAGCCCGGCCCAAACTTGCCCACTTGTATTTTGAGCTATTTTTTTTGGGCTAGACAGGGCTATTTTTCTCTGGGCTCAGGCGGGCACATCGGGCACCGGGCATCTTGAACACCCCTATCACTTGCTTAGAAGGCGTTGAGTAGTTTGTTCTTAATTATTAAAAGAACGTGTCAATATAAAAGTTTTTGTGATTTATCTTTTTATCATAGAAATTGAGTTAAACCCACTCCATGTTTCTCTATTTGTTTTTTGTCCTTATATTTTCTTTCTGTTGATGTTTATATCTTTTTGTGTGGAGAGATCAAAATTAAAACTTATTAAAAATATAAGGATTAAAATTAAAACTTAAACTAATAAAAGAGGATAAAGAATAAAGAAATTGATTTTTACTGATAAAGTGGATTGTGTGAATAAATTGGTTTTTAATAATAAAATTTTATTTTCAACATTTGAATGCATTCGGCAAAAACATAAAAATTGATTTTATCTTGAATTTGCTAAAACATAAGAGCGTGAGTGTCAAAAGTCAATTTCTTCATCGTTTGTCATGGGTTAAAAGTTACTTTTTGACAAAGTTTAACTGGGTCTTCAAGTTGCGGCTTCCATAGAATCAAACAGATAAAGGAAACTATGAATTGTTCTTTTCTTCTGAACAAAACATTAAAAAAAAAAAAGCCTAAACCTTTCCGAACTTATACGTTCCCAGTGGCCACTCTTGCTCTTCTCTCTATTATTAATATCAGTTGCAATTAGCAGGTTAATCCTAGTGATAAGCGGCTTAATATCGTTTAAGTAAAATTTTAAATTTGAGCCTTGGCGTATATTGAAAATTCTCGTTGAGAGACTCACCTACCATAGCCAGGTGCGCGATGTGAGTTAGATCCGAATATAGTTGTGGTAAAGCTATGGTAAATCAGGTGGACAAAAAAAATCAGTTGCAACCTTAATCAAGTTCTGGTTTTTCAAAGATGCCGGAAATCCTTCACAAATCATAGAAGACCATAGGCCACTACTGCGCTAAGGGTCGTCTTGAACAAAGGTGCTATTTTAGCGAGCAGGCTCACTCCTCATACCCGATTCCTCTGGCAGCTCCGGTGAAGAAAGAAGTTTCTTTAAAAACAAATTTATGAAAAATCCACATGGAGCTGAGATTGAAGCCACATAAGCAATTTTTTTGCCATATATGATGACTAAGTGCTCACTCGACATGAGTTATGGATGAAAAGGATAAAATTAGAAATGATAAAAAAAATAAAGACCGAGTCAGATACAAATTAAAAGATTAAGAGTATTAAAAGATTAAATTATAAGTGAGTTAAAATTTTAAGTGACTAAAAGATTAATTTTTTTTGTCTATATAACATTTGGTCATATTATAATATTTATATTATATAATAATATTATTATTTTAATATTTTTTTAGTCTTAAATATAAAATCTATTTAATTAATTTAATTATATTAAAAAATTAGTTAAATTAGTTAATACGATATTTTTTTTAATTTTCTACTTATTTCTCTTATTTAATTATTATTGAGGGGTATTAATAGAAATAATTTAAAAAATTGATAAATAAAAAAATATATTTTATATTTAAAATTAATATCATCTCTCTAATTAAATTATATATTAAAAATTAGAGGATTATATATCACCAAACAGTGTTGCCTTTAACTATTGATTTAGGCATGGGGTAGATGTGATGATATTAAATTAAATATGCTAATTAGTGTGTTTAAAAATATTTTTCAACGTTACAAAATTCTTTTTGCATGCAGTTTCGGTTTTACCGAGTTAAGATAATATCTTCAACTAATAATTAAAAACTAATTTTTCAACACATAAATATAATTGGGGTTTTATAGTAAAATGCCAATTTGAAAAAAAAATACCCAATTAGTTAGAGGTTAGTCTAATTTAATTAAGAGTTTTCAAATTGAGATTTGGGTACGCAGTAACATAGGTAGTAAGATAGTTACCTAAAAGAGTTATTTAATTATTAATCTAAATTAATCTAAGATTGTTCTTGTGCCTAAAAGATAACTTACTCTAGAATACTGAAGGAAAAAAAAAGTTGATAAAAAATTGTTCGCAAAAATGTAACCAAAACTAAATTGTTGGAAAAAAATGTTAAAAAAAATTAATTACCCATTGTATCCATGTATTTAATTTTGCCAAAATTTCATCTAAGGACCCTATAGAAAATTAATATCCGCTTCTCCAAATAATACTGGAATTTCACTGCACCCCGAATACCAAAATTAAATTAAATTTTATAGGTGAAAAGACATTTATACCCTTAGTTTAATTTAACAAACATGGGAGTTGTAACTTTTGTTATTGATGCCTAATTGTAATTCTCTTTATTTTACTTGTTAGTGAAAAATTAAATATTTATATTTATGTGAGTTATTAATTTTTATTATATTTGTTGTTAATCACCTAATTTTTGTTATAAATCTTTTTATTATACTTAATATAGACCTAAACACTTATATTTATGAGAGTTGTTAATTTTCTTTTATTTGTTATTAATCTTCTAAGTTTTATTATAAATCTACTTATTTTACTTATTAATGCAAAACTAGACATGTGTATTTATGGAAGTTGATAAATTTCTTATGTTTATTATTAATCACTTAATTTTTATTATAAATATCCTTATTTCACTAGTTAACATGGACTTAGACACTTATATTTATGAGTTGTTAATTGTTTTTGTGAGTTGTTAATGGTCTATTTTTTATTATAAATCTTTTTATTTTACTTGTTAATACACATTGAACTAAGGGTAGATATGTCTTTTACACATAAAATTTAATTTTATTTTGGTCCTTTGGGATGTGTTGAAATTTCAAAATTATTTGGAGAATTTTATGAACTATTTAATTACTATTTTATCCTTACTATTTTTTTACACTCTCTCTCCTCTATCTTTTTCACTATCTCTCATTTCTTCTCTATCTTTTCTATTATCTATCATCTATCTTTTTCACCATCTCTCATCTCTCCTCTATCTTTTTTACCCTTTCTCCTCTCTCATCTCCCATACATACCCTTTTTAGTAATTTTCTAATTACAAAACTCCTTTTGGTAATAACTATTCAAATACTCATTTATTCAAAATCACATTTTTTCATAAGCTCTGCTCTAAAAGTTCTTTTTCATAAACTGTCCAAAAATCTTTTTTTTATAAGCTCTTATTTAAAATCTTATCTAAACACACAGCGTGCCCCTCACAAGTTTGGCCTTCAGTTGTGTCTCTTTTCTCTAATTTGAATATTATAACTTTTTATTTTTTTCATCATTACACGCTATATAAAATAAATAGCATTTTAATCTTTTATCAACATGAAATGGTGCCGTTTTATTTTTTTTTTTCAAATTTTTTAAAATAGATCAAAACTGCATGATTTTATAATATTTTTATTTTAAAAAAATCATAAAAAATTTAACACTATACTCTAAGATATCAAAATAAAATTTGATTCGGAAAGTTTTTTCACCTGTTAGTTTGGAAGGTTAGGAATTCGAAGTATATTTTTTTTTATTTTTAATATAAAAATTAAATAATTAATTTAAATAAATTAAAAAATTAGTTATAACAAAAGTGGGCTTGTTTCCATGTAGTATCTTTTCTAATTATATTCATTGTTTTATAAAATTGTTTTACTAATTAGGAAGAGTTTAAGAAAAATGTAAAACTATGAGAAAAAAGTATGGATTGAGTTTTATATCTAATATTAAAATAAATCATTGTCCAACTCTTGTGCCCCTTTGGTGGTATAAAATTGAGATGGTAGGTATTAAAATTAGAATTAGAAGTGGAACTCAAATTTTGTACGTTTGATATGATACAATTTAGTTCTACTTTTATTTTTATTTTTATTATTTTTTAATAAAATTGATTCCATCACCCCCTCTAGGAAGGGGGATGAGTTCCATGGAATAGAGTCTTTAGGACTATTATACCCTCGTATATTTTATTATTTGATAACTTTGCCCTCCTGCCCTTTCTTCATCTATCTCCACTTTCCGACTCCAGCCTTCTTCTCCCTCTCTAACAGCCTCCCTTCACCTCCACCAGTAGTGACGACGGCGACGAGGACGAGGACGAGGACGGACGGCGGAGGATGCAATCTGTAGTTTCTGACGACGACGGAGAGGATGCTTGTCGAGCAACCTCCCTTTCTGCGCCCTCAGTTTAGTTTTCGACGATGGACTCACCATCTTGGCCAGTTTCCGACGGCGAGGTCGACAGCAGGCGTCGGAGGATGTAACCTGCAGTCTTTATCGCATTCTCCCTTTCGATCTGCAATCTTCGTCGCCTTCCTATGTCGTCAGGGGCCAGGTTACGTGGGGGAGGGATTGAAGCTTCTGAAACTCCAAAGGTGAAAGCTTACCGGACGGCGATGAGTTCTGGACTTCGATCTACAACCTCACTTTTCGAGCTGTGACCCCTCCTCCCTCTTCGTCTTCTCCTTCACCTTCTTTCTTTGATTGTTTATATTGCTTATTGATGAGTTTTGATTGATTATTTTCGGGTCTTCTATCTCCTACTTGCTTGAACAATTTTCCGGCGATGGTGGTGGTCACATGAAGGTGGTGGATGGCGAATCTGGTGGTCGGGATGCAGTGTGTTGGAAGAGTTTTTATTTGGTGAAGGGCATTTTAGTAGTTTCATATTACAAAAACCATATTTTAATTAAAAATTATATCCCATTTCCCCCTTCCTACCAAACTTGTTTTAAAATCGATTTTTATATTTAGGAAGAGTTAGTGCCTGTTTGGCACTTAGGTTTAAAAATAAATTCTGGGTAAAATCGCGGTTTAAAATTTTTTTACACAAACAGTAATTTTTGTTGAGAATTGATTTTGGGCAAAATCTCGGTTTTGAATAAGCTACTGAAAATAGCTTTTTTTTTAAACCTAAGTTTTGAATTATCAAATTACTATTATACCCTTACTTTTTTTTACACCTTCTCTCCTCTCTTTTCTCTATTATCTCTCATATCTCTTCTCTCTTTTTCTCTCCCCTCTCTCCTCTCTTATCTCTCTTTTTCTCTCTCCTCTCTCCTCTCTACACTCTCTTCTCTCTCCTCTTTCTTCTCTATCATCTTTCACCTCTCTTACTTTTAATCATATCATACCCTTTTTAGTAATTTACTAATATAAAAATTAATTCTACTACTAATCATCCAAACATCTTTATTCCGAGAATCTATTCTTCCCAAAATCTATTCTCCAGAATCTATTCTTCCCAAAATCTATTCTCCAAAATCTAATCCAAACACACCCTTAATGTGTGTTTGGCATTTAGGTTTGAGAATAGATTTTTGTCTTAAACCATGTTTTTCTCATTTTTGTGCCAAATAATAATTTTATCTCAAAATCAATTCTAACTACAAACCATGGTTTCATACTCACAAAACCATGGTTTGCAAAATCTGCACATAGAAAGCTTTTGACTGTGGAGGGTGATAAATTCCGTTATTTTTGTGATACCCATCACAAGAAACTATGGTATTTTCTATTTTTTATACATATTATTATATAAATTTTTATATTATTCACATAAATTCTAAATTAAAAATACTATTTAAGTAGGGAAGAAATTAAAATTCAGGTAAATATTATAAATTTTTATCTTGCGTACATATACTATTTTTTAATCACTTAAATGAAAAAGTTGTAAAAAAAACTATATCTTATATAATTATCATATTTAGTTTATGTCCTTTTTGATAATTTACCAATATAAAAAAGTGATTCTGCTACTAATCATCCAAACATCTCTATTTTCAAAATATATTCTTCCTAAAATCTATTCTTCAAAATCTATTCTTCTCAGAATCTATTCTCCAAAAGCTAATCATTAGGGTGTGTTTGGATTAGCTTTTGGAGAATAGATTCTGGGAAGAATAGATTTTGGAGAATAGATTTTGAGAAAAATAGATTTTGGGAAAAATAGATTTTAGGAATAGAGATGTTTGGATGATTAGTAGCAGAATCACTTTTTATATTGGTAAATTACTAAAAAGGGTATAATTTGATTAAAAGTAAGAGAGAGGAAAGATGATAAAGAAGAAAGAGTGTAGAGAAGAGAGTATAGAGAAGAGAGAGGAGAGAGAAAAAGAGAGATAAGAGAAGAGAGAGGAAAAAAAAAGAGATAAAAGAGGAGAGAGGTGTAAGAAAAAGTAGGGGTATAATAATAATTGGATAATCTATAACTTAGGTTTCAAACTAAAAGTTATTTTTAGTGATTTATTCAAAACTTAGGTTTCAAATCGAAATTTTGTCTAAAATTAATTCTCAACAAAAATGATCATTTGTGTAAAAAAATTTTAAACTGCAGTTTTGACCAAAATCAATTCTGAGAATTGATATCCAAACACACACTTAGTACATTAGAGAGAAACATACGTTAGAACCCCAACCCCCACCTCTCACTGTAACCTTCAAATGCGACGAACTCAGTTGTCAATAGATGGCCTCTAATACCAACTAGAGAAATTGTAATATAGAGTCTGCAATCTGATCTCTTTCATGCTGAAACGTACCCTGTCTCTTATTCATTCTATGCTTGTCATGGACTTCAATTCTCCACGACTATTCTTTGTATTATTGGTAATCTCTTTCATTTTCTGGGACCTGGATCCAATTTACGACTGGTACATCAATATGATTTTATTTTTTATTTTTTTGGTCTATGCCTTCCTATAATTCCCGATCTTTTAATATCTATTCATCTGCCTGTAATTCAATGTCTAGCGTTAGCGTTATAGAATTAATTCACATGTTGAACTAGTTGATTTTTTAAACTAGAATTAGGAAAAGGAAGATATCTCTATTTAGCCATTCATCGATTACAAAATTGTCTGTATAAATAGTTAACCCTATGTTTGAACTGTATTGCTTATTAAATCGCTTCTCGTTTCTTCATATGACCCAATGATTGAAATTTTACTCTTTCAATTAACTGTGTAGATTATGTTTGTCGTTGCTGTTATACGAACTGATTCGTCAGAGATTTCAACCGAGTAATGTTACTCTCTAACCCAGTCCATTAATTTATCACGCTGTTTTGCTGTTAATGATCTTATTTTATCTACTAATACTTCCATACCTTCCTTGTAGCAATGGTTAGAAAACTTCTGACATCTTTGACTTTGCTCTCCTTTTCTCTTCTTTTTCAGTCAAAAAGATATCAAAGGATCTTCGGCCCTACACGATTGTGAGCAAAGTCATCGCAGAAAGGTTTTAATCTCAGATCGGATTGCATTGCCCTTTATTATATGTTTTTCCTTCCTAACAACTGTATAACTCCCTTTGATTTTTTGTCAGTAATAATGTAGGTCTAACATGCATATTCTATTCAGAGTTGAACTGTAGACACTCGTTGTTTCATCTGCAAGTGCCTGCATTTTTAAGCCCAGTTCTGATATGTAGTGCTCCTACTGTTTTAAGTGACTATAAAGAATTGACGAAATAGGATTTGTATATTTACCATATGGTTGTTGCTTAGTTTTCTAGTCACGGTGATGATATGTAGATGAACATAGAAACCATCTGTACCTAGGAAGTTACTCGTCTTAAGATATAGTTTTGTGCAGAGATTATGCCTTGAATCATTTCATTGTAAAAAGCCTATCTTATTGTGCACGTGTGGCACTTCTTGACCATATTACTATTGTTGTTTGAACAGGATCAGGATATTTCTGCCACTAGAGTCAGCAGTTATCCAGATGAACAGGTATTGTTGAATGTCATTATTATATTCACTGGAGCCAACAATGCGCTGATGGAGTGATAATTTTCTACAGGACGTTGACATAATTGCCACATACAGTGATACATCTGGTAATATTAGACTTGCAAGGATGAAGATGAGGGACTTATCTGATTCCTGGATCTGGGAAAACCATATTGATGGAAACCTTGAACTGCAAAAAATCTCTGAGGTACTTCAGTTTGAATTGATAAAAAATTTCATTTCAGATTGTTGCAATTAAGTACGAGGACTATTGTCTAGGAGAAATTATCTGTGATTAGAATCAACTACTGCAAA
Organism: Leucaena leucocephala; assembly: GCA_037074615.1. Lineage (NCBI taxonomy): Eukaryota > Viridiplantae > Streptophyta > Magnoliopsida > Fabales > Fabaceae > Leucaena > Leucaena leucocephala. The sequence goes on along the minus strand of CM073560.1, from coordinate 21,669,978 downwards.
ATATCCACGTTTCCATTTCTCAGTTGAAATGTATGGCTTCACAAATTGAGCTGTCATTTTCTGTCTTTGATCACTGGCAGTAAGATTCATAACCTGACATACTTTCAGACACTGGTGAAGTCATTCCACTCTAGTTCAACTTTTGGAGAGAATCCTGGGCAGTCTGTAGATGAACGTTATTCTGGAGAAATCAGAGGGAATCATCCTCGTACTTCACCAATGAGCCCAGTTATGACAAATCGCTGGGTAATTACCAAAGTTGTATTTATCTTAACTTGACCAAAAGAAAATGGAAATAAAATGAGTGTTTGTTCCTTGCTATGAATTTACTGTTGATTTAAACTGTTAATTATTTCTAATCCATTAGATAATGCGGCAAGAGAGAAGGAAAACTCGTGCTGCTCAGCTTATTCTACAAGAGAAAGAAACTGACAGCAAAACTGTAGCAGAAGCAATTGAACGTGCTGAAGGCTTTGTCACCACCGTCAAGGGCAAGTTCAGCATATGGAGAAGAGAATATGAGAATCCAAATTCAGATTCAACCCTGAAACTCATGCGAGATCAAATAATAATGGCCAAAGCATATGCCCATATTGCAAAGGCTAAGAACAAAACTATTCTTTACAATGCTCTTATAAAACACTCTAGAGAAAGTCAGCTTGTTATTGGAGAAGCAAGTTCTGATGCAGAGCTTCACCCTAGGTATTTGATTTAGTTTTTTGTTTTCTAGTTTTCTTGGGCATATTAGATTGTTTTAATTTTAATTCAAAGTTTCCATTTATTGCGTTTCCAAGTGCACTTGATCAAGCAAAAGCTATGGGTCGTGTCCTATCTATGGCAAAGGATCAACTCCATGACTGTCTTTTAGTGGCAAGGAAGTTAAGGGTAATGCTTCAGTCAACTGAAGAGATTGTTAATTTGGAAAAGAAAAGGAGTGCATTCTTAATTCAGCTAGCTGCCAAAACTGTGCCTAGACCATTGCATTGCCTTCCGTTGCAACTTGCAGCGGATTATTTCCTGCTGGGTTATCATAAAAAAGGAAGTTTTGACAAAGAAAAGATTGAAGATCCATCTCTTTACCACTATGCTATCTTTTCTGATAATGTGCTGGCTACATCAGTGGTTATTAATTCTACTGTGCATAATGCTAAGGAACCTGAGAAGCATGTGTTCCATATAGTAACCGATAAGTTGAATTTTGCAGCAATGAGAATGTGGTTTCTTATCAACCCCCCTGCTAAAGCAACCGTTGAAGTTCAAAATATCGATGACTTCAAGTGGCTGAATTCCTCGTATTGTTCTGTTCTTCGGCAGCTTGAATCAGCAAGAATTAAGGAATATTACTTCAAAGTTAATCATCCTTCCTCCCTCTCTGTTGGATCTGACAATCTAAAATATAGAAATCCCAAATATTTATCCATGCTGAACCACCTGAGGTTCTACCTTCCTGAAGTTTATCCAAAACTAGACAAAATTTTGTTTCTGGATGATGACATTGTTGTGCAGAAGGATTTGACACCTCTTTGGTCCATTGATCTGGAAGGGATGGTGAATGGCGCAGTGGAGACATGCAAAGAGAGCTTCCATAGGTTTGATAAATACCTCAATTTTAGTAATCCGCTGATCTCGAATAACTTCAGTTCAAATGCTTGTGGCTGGGCGTTTGGAATGAATATTTTTGACTTGAAGGAGTGGAAAAAACGAAACATCACTGGAATATATCATCGATGGCAAGATATGGTAAGTTTTACCAAGTGTTATACGTGTGATTTAAATTTCCTTGAATATTTTTATGACAAATTGGTTGCCTGTATAATTGTTGTTTTTTAGGATTTTAATGTTTACATGGGCATGTCGTTGTCTTTCCTTTCTAATTCTTGATTGCCAAAATGCAAAGAATAATCTCAATTTAGGAGATTTTGTAATTTACTTCCTCTAACTTTAAAAGTTGATTATCAATCCCTCAAATTTTATTTTTGTGCAAGATAATCCCTTCAACTTTTTACTCCACAGTCTTAACACCACTAATCTTTTATAAATTAAGACACCAATTCTCTTTTTTCTTTTTTTTTTGGGGGGGGGGGGTTGGGGTGGGGGGGACTTCTTACTTGTCTTTTTACTCCACAATCTTAACACCACTTGTGTTTTCTAAAGTAAGACGCCAATTCTTGTGTTTTTTTTTGGGGTGTTTTGGGGGGGGTGGGGGGGGGGGGTGGGGGGACTTCTTACTTGGCATTCGAGCAAACAAAGACTTTTTGGTAATTTCCTATCTCATTTTCCTGCACCTCTTGCAATGATTTATAGGATTTAATTTCGATTGGCTAGTCTCTTTCAGCCTACATGGACAAGTGGGGATTATATTTTAAATGAAAAAGTTAACTGCATGGTCATGTGCAAAATTGGATTTCTAGATGTTTCTTATCAACTTTTAAAGCTGGGTGAGAAAATTACGTAACCCCCTAAGTTGAGGGGAATTACTTGCATTTTGATCTCTTTTTACCAGGTATAGAAATGATGATTCTTCTTTTTGGCAGAATGAGGACAGAACTCTTTGGAAACTGGGCACACTGCCCCCAGGATTAATCACCTTCTATAATCTTACCTATCCATTGGATAGAGGCTGGCATGTTTTGGGACTTGGCTATGACCCTGCTTTGAATCTAACAGAGATTGAAAATGCTGCTGTAATCCATTACAATGGGAACTACAAGCCATGGTTGAATCTCGCTGTTTCCAAGTATAAATCGTATTGGTCCCGATACCTTATGTTTGATAATCCGTACTTTCAACACTGCAACATTAGTGAACAGTGATTATTGGATCCTTTTATTGTTTCCAACCCTTATTCAGTAACAATTGTAACTTTATACTTTGAGAGTGTCAAAGCATTTACTCCTCTCATTTTTAATATAAAATTTAATTAGATTAAAAAAATTAATTAAATTACTTAATATAACATATTTTTTCTAAAACATCTTAATATTTTTTACTTTCCTTCCTCCCTCTTTTAATTAATTATTATTGATAGAATATTATTAAGGGTAATTTATGAAAAAAATAAATAAGAGAAATATGTTTTATATTTAAGATCAATATTAATTTTTCAATTATATCATTTATTAAGGTCTGGGGAGGAATATATATTTATCTCACAAAATCAAATGCATTTTTAACTGAAAAATGGTTGATGTCGCGACATAAGTGCGATAGCAAGATGGCACTTGGAAGCATTTGTACAGAAACTTGAAGTTTATAGCTACAAATTATGACATTAATTATTCTCATAATATCTGCTCAAACCACTGGTTTCAAGCTAAACAAATAATGGCAAAAGTGTACAAAATTTCATTTTGGTCCATTAAATTTATAAAATAACTTTTTAGTCTTGTAATTCTAACATTGTTAGTTTCATTGAAAAAAAAAATTAACATTAAAATGGAAACTAACAAAAAAGTTAACATTAAAATTTTATCGAAAAAACACTCAAAAAAGTTAACTAAGTTTAATTTATTAAAATAATAATGATTGCCAAAAAAAATATTCTGTTATAATTAAAAGACTGAAAATATTTCATAGAATTAAAGAATAAAATCAAACTCAAACTTTATTGAGCAAGTTTTTTTTATACTGAAATTTTTGGAAAGGGCTTCAGTGAGCAAGTTTTTAACCTAGAATTGTGGATTATTGGAAGCAAGTTTTTGACGATTTGACGATTTTGTGTGGGTCCTTTTGCCTTTGCTTATGCTACTTCGTATGTAAACTGAAACTTCGTGTTGATTTTGTAAAGGCAGAAGACCGGAAGAATTCTTGCTCTTGGTTATTGGAGATTATTGCAATTGGTTTGGTTCCTCTATGCAATGATTTGCTTTACAAACATACATGATTCCAACGTTTATTCATAACCAATTCAAAGCCTTAATAAATCACAAACGAGAGTTCTTGCTTCTATATACATAAATTGACTCCCTCACCCCATATGTAATCGTGCACTACGGAGTTAAGGAAGTTTTACCGGAAAAATTATACTAATAAAAAATAATATAATTAATAAAAAATTAACTCATAATTTATAAAAAAATTTAAATCTCGTTATAAATATAAACAATTTAAATCTCGTTATAAACAATTTGTCAATATATTTATAATTATTTTTTAAACTTAAAAATATATACTAATTTTTATAAACTGTGTAACTTAACTCACTTGTATTAAAAAAATAGGGTGAAAATTACAATTTTAAAATCCATACTTTTATTTATTTTGTATAGATACCTCTTGGTATTATTTTATCAAGGGTGAACTCATATTTTCCAACAACTTTATTGATGTGCTTGGTAGGAGGGTAAGGAGATTTCAATAAGTTTGATTCAAAAAATCTGGCTAAAACCTTTTAATTAATGTTCTTTATTCTTTTATCTTACATCTCTACTCTTTTACTCATAAGAAGAAAAGAATTGAACTTTAAAAATATGTTTAGTATGGAGATGGAACCTTAATGCAATTTTATTCAATTATTATTTAAAATATAAAAACATACTTTTCAAAATTAAAAAAAATCTTTGAATAAAATTAGAGAAGAAAAACTACACTTTTGCTTGGTTAAAAACACCCTATATCTAAAACATGACGAATTATTTACTGAAAAATTATTATAAAATCTCAAATAAAATACAATTTCCAAAAATTCTTACCAGCTGAGTAATATTGACTTATAAGTTATTTTTTCAATCTTTAACTAGATTAATAAAATTAATTAAATTAGTTAATATAATATAATTTTTAAAATATTCTAACTATTTTTTTTCATTCTCTCTTACACTTTCTTACTTAATTATTATTGAGTGGGTATTAATAGGGTAATTTAAAAAAATAGATAAATATAAAAAATATGTATTATATTTAGGATTAAGATTAACTTTCTAATTAAATCTTATATTAATAGCTGGTTAAGTATTATTTTAATATTTCATGCTAAACTCGAGGTAGAGGACCCCTTGATAACTTTTTTTTTATACAAAAATTTTTAGAAAAGGGTTGAGCTCACCCACGATTCAAGGGCAGGGCGAAATCTCTCTTCTTCCTAGGCGACATTAATGTCGGGTAGGGCAAACTGTCTATTACCCTCAAACATAAACTTAGGTACTTAAGAGTTAAGATAATTCTCTAAACGCCGCAACTAGAATTATAATAAAATAATATTTTTTAAAATTTAAATATATTTTAAATAATTATATCTCCGTTGACTATTGGTAACTTCCACCAAGCCTAGATGCTTGTTGTCGTCGCCCCGGAAAGCCCGAGAATGAGCTGACTCTTTTGGGTCTTGAACGACTGCGATTCCTGCGTTGAAGCCTGAAGAATGGGGAGGCATCGGACCAACGGGGGTTAGTACGAGTGGTAAGCGGCTCGGTATCGTTTAAGCGAGATCTCGAGTTCGAGCCTTGACGAATGTAAAAAATTTCCGTTGGGAGACTCACCCACCATAGCCAGGTGCGCGACGGCGGATCGGATCCGAATATAGTCGGGGTAAAGTTCCAGTGAATCGGGTGGGAAAAAAAAGATGAGGAGGCATCGGGATAATCGCGTTATAATTATTGGTCGTGTCCGTTTCAGATTCGTGTGCTTATAATTTCCTTGTGAGTGCTGACAAAAAAAAATATATATTTTCGTAAAAACACATAGCTTTCGCCCCAAAGTAACTTAGCGACCAAAAACTCCCACCTACTTACCATCAACAAACAAAGAAAGAAAAGGAAAAAAACAACTACGAGTTCCGGTTCTGATCCTTATGCGGGGTACACCATCAGGCTAGCTAAGCTTTCAACTTGCTTTAACGTAACAGAGAAGAATATGGGTACTGCTTTCGGTGTCGTCGTTGCTGCGTTTCTATTCCAGGCAAGAATTGAATTCCTTTCTGAATTTTCTCGTTCTCATGCACAACAGAACTAATTATTGATCCAGTTAATGATTTTCTGGCTGACATTCACTGGACTGTGCTATTTCCGTTTGATCATCGCGTTCGTTGTTTAACATAAAGCACTAAAGCAAACAATTTTAAAGTGATAAGCCACCATCTCATATCACTGCGGTGTTCAAAGTTCGCCATACTTTCAGAGTGCAACTCTCTCGTTAATTGCTTCCAAATCAAAATTTGGATCACACTTTTGATACATAGGTGAAACCCAACAAGCCCCTTCTGGGTTTAGCTCCCATTTGCTTGGTGATGCTTTTGATACTTCCCACGCCCCTTATTTTGAAGTTGTAGCCTTGTTCTTTATACGCTTTTTGCCTGGTCTCCTCGCCCAAAACAAGACCTGATCGCACGTGAGCAAGTTAAAGGTATCAGTGTCACCTTAGCAATCGACTACCGACTTGAACTTTAAAATGTTTTTGAATATGCAGGTGCTATTACTGTGTTCATCTTTGCCGAGGGCTGCGACTTCTGACTCGCATGTTCTTCGGATTTCTGATGATACATCTAGGTAAGGCTGCCTAAACCAAGCCTTAGAATTAAGCAACAGCTTACTTCATTTTAATGCAAACATTGCTTTTATTGATTCTGTTGTTGTTTAGGGGCAAGCATTCTGGTGAATACTGTGCAATGTATGACATATGCGGTGAACGTAGTGATGGGAAAGTTCTGAACTGCCCATACAGTTCCCCTTCTGTAAAGGTGTTAGTTCTGTTTTGCTTTACATGATACTTACATATGAGCTCTACTCATCTTTTCCTTTGTCTGGAGAACCTGAGAAATGTTAATTCTTATTATGGTCCATTCAACTGCTTCATGTTACATTGCAGCCTGATGAGCTCCTATCTGCCAAAATTCAAAGTTTGTGTCCAACCATAACTGGAAATATTTGTTGTACGGAGGCCCAGTTTGATACATTAAGGGCCCAGGTCCAACAGGCAAGTTATAATTCTATACTTATTTCACTCTTATGTAGTATTCATTGTGAGGTCTTGAATTTCTTTGAAACTTCAAGGCCATAACAAGTCTACAAGTTATAGGGGATGAATCGCATCCTTTTCTTTTAATTAGTTAACCTTAGGTATAGTTTTCCTATTACGTGCATTTTTCATGTTAGATGTAGACTTTTAATTTCACTTTCTTCAGAATGACCTGAAGTTACTAATATTATATATATTAGCATCAATGAATGATGCCTATTATATTTACCTTCCACTTATAAACTCTGACCTAAGAAGCAATATTCTCTATATCACATTTGGCCTCAATGTTCAAGCAACATTCGTTTCTTGTGGTGGGTTAATTTTGGATGAGAACAAATTATATAAAATTGGTTAGTTTTATTCTTAATTGGTTTATTAATTTTTACTTTTCTTCTCATAGATCAATCTATGGCTTCTAAAATGAAAGTTAAGGAAGATGTCACCGTGACTGATTTTTAGCCCCCCGTGATGCAATTGCTTATCTAATGTAAGTGGCATCCCGAAATGACATGGGGACGAGCATTTAAGATGAAACACCATCTGGTTGGAACACACAAGGAAGTTGGGGCTTGTGAATATGTTGCAGAGTTGTAGAGAGAGAGAGAGAGATCTGAATAGTATACTTAAGTTATTCACAATGAACATAACATTCCTAATGACAGCCCCTTCCTTATATAGACTCTAGTTTCCCTACGACTAATTATTAGGAATACGCTCCTAACTGACATAACTAACTATTCTTAGATCATTTACAATTCATACATTAGAATAATTGCTGGAAGAGGTAAGAACTTTGTTTAAAATATTGGTAGATAATATGAATGAGGATGATCATGTTATTGAGAGTTTTGATGATGAAGAAATTGAAGAACACAAGTCACAAAAAGTGATAAAGGAATCTTTTGTAGAGAAAGGATAATGGGAGAGCGGTTCCTTTTGATCCTTTAAGCCCAATATGAAGCAACCAGCTATAAATGCAATGGTGAAGGACAAAGATCAATTTGTATTAAAGCCAGGTTCCTTTGGATCCCTTGCTAAAAACTCACCAGAATTCGCTAGGAAGCTGCCAAACTCATCTGTCCATGCCCTAAGTTGTGTTCCAAGCTGTTGTATAGACAAACAGACCCCAACATTTTATGTTCCCCCTTCTAAGTGTCCACCAAGAGTGGGTTTTATACATCTGGTTTGTTGGAACAATATAAGTTTGCAGCTAGAGGAAGTAATATTTTTGTGGAATCGAACTTTGCAATTGGGTCATAAGTCTATTGATAGTCGATACCATGGGTTTATTTATACCTTTTAGCAATATGTATGGTGTTATACCATGGCTTATATTTACCATGTATAACTCACAGGTGTCTTGCATGGGAGAATTTCAGTCTAGTCCCAAAACCCATTTTTCTTTGAATTGTTATAGCCTGGTTTTGCATTTATTCTCATTATAGTATTCATGGATATAAACATCATATGTTTGACAGAATGATGTATGTTATATTGTTATTCACTATGGTGTGTGACAGGGATACTCATTATCTTGCAGGCAATACCAATTCTTGTGGGCTGTCCGGCATGCTTGAGGAACTTTTTAAATCTTTTCTGTGAACTTTCTTGCTCTCCAAATCAGAGTCTATTTATCAACGTGACTGCTATTTCTGAGGTCATACATTTTCTTTGTGGATGTTATTTCAATGTGATATTGCTGTCCTAATTGATCTATTTAGGAGTGCCCTTTTTGGTTATGGGCTTGAATTTAAGATGTGCTTGTAATATGATGATTCTAGCCTTTGTCTATGTTTTTCTCTTAAATCCATATGCACCCCTGTTTGATAAACGTCCTAGTAGAAAAGTGCTGGTCTTGAGGTTTTCATGCTGTCTATCACACTTTAGATGGTGTGGTGTTAAGATTTCCTGTTGTTCACTTGTTATGTGGATGTGTCTTGGTACATCGACTCCAGGGAAACTGTAGAGCTTTATTGCAAAATATATTGTGTGTACATGCAAGTATGTGAAGAAACCAGTTAAGCAGTAACTATGCCTTTACCCGCATAGTTAAGAGAAGAAAAGATAAAAACAGAAGGAAAAACAAATCAGGGAATGGGGAGGGAGTGCATCTAGAAGTGAAGCCCTTGCTGAATCTTCAGCTGTTCTTATGCAGCTTAAAGTTTGATATTTTATATGACATAAGCCAGCTGTGTTATGGCTGAGCTTGGTAAACTGCATTGCTTAAACTATGTCTGATGCGTGCTGTTTAAGAATTAAAAAAATAGAGATATCAGTAGAATATAGCGACTTCCAATTGAGAGTCCAAAAAATGACTCTATTATGAGGGAAACATGAGGGGTGGAGGATGAGATATGTTTCTAAATAGAAAACTTGAGCTAGTCAATGAAGCTGACAGTCTTACGAATGCAACAAAATTGGCCATTTTGTCTTAACAATGTGACTGAAACCTTGAATTTATGAATTTTGCTCTATTTTATCATGTGATTTAGTTTGCCTAACTTCACTTGAAGATTCAATTTTCAGTTGATATTGAAGATCATCTTTTGTTCCTAGGTTAATGGCAACAAAACTGTGGATGGCATTGATTTCTATGTCACTGAAACTTTCGGTGAAGGCTTATATAACTCATGCAAGGATGTAAAGTTTGGAACAATGAATACAAGGGCATTAGATTTTATTGGAGCTGGGTCTAGAAATTTTAGAGGTAATTTATTTTAGTATGGTAGATGCATTATGTAATACCGTAACTCTTTTATCATGTGATTTCATCATTATTTTTGGTGACCTAAAGGCCCAATATTGGCTCATCTACTAGGTCGAGATTATGGCTTTGACTTTGTCATTTCCTTTCCTATTTTTTGGGGTGATATCATCAAGATATTGTTTCAAATATTATTTTGACGTATCTTAGCTAATTACTTGTTTTTTGGATAATGTGCTCACTAATTCTTTATTTTGAAGAGTTTGATGACAGAATAATCTGTTTTATTCATCATGGAGGAGGATATATATATATATATATATAGATACAAGTTCAGGAATAGGATCCCTAAGATTATGGCTAGATTACTCCTAGGATTCCTATGATTTCGGGACATTAAAACAGAATAATAATCCTATGATTTCAGGGATTACAATCAGATACAAAAATCAAAACAGATATTAAAATAAAGGCAATAAATGCAAATCTTCTATAAATAGAAGTTCCTTTATTTTAGCGTCAACACTCCCCTTCAAGCTGGCGAATAGATATCCTTCATTCCCAGCTTGCATCTAAGTTCTTCAAACTGCGGTCTCGCTAAGGCTTTAGTGAAGAGATCCTTTACTTGATGTCGGGATGGAATATGCATTAATTCAAGGATTCCTTCCTCCTTATTTTCTTAGTGAAATGTTTATCTATGTCCATATGTTTTGTCCGTTCATGATGAATAGGATTTCGGGCCATAGCTATAGCTAATAAGCTATCACTTCTAAGTTGAATCGGGGTGTTTAATGCAAGGCCCAGTTCTTTCAGGATTCTGTTAATCCATAATTCTTCACATATACCATGAGCTATTGCTTGTAGTTCAGCTTCTGCACTGCTTCTAGGGACAACGGTTTGTTTCTTTCTCCTCCATGTCACTACATTCCCCCACAACATGGTGTAGTATCCAGAGGTAGATCTTCTATCTGGTAGAAATCCTGCATAGTCTGCATCTGTGTATACAATCAATTCTCGTGACTTCCCTTTTTTGAAATATATTCTCCTTCTTGGTGTCATTTTGAGATAGTGTAGGATTCTATAGACTGTTTCTATGTGTTCTAACATTGGTTCATTTGTAAACCTACTCACCACACCAACTGCGTAGCTTATATCAGGGCGAGTGTGAGACAAGTACAAGAGTTTTCCCACAAGCCTTTTATATTTGTCTACATCCACGGGCATTGGCTTCTTTTCCTTCTTCTCATCATTTTGGTTTCGAGTTTATAAGCAGGTTCCACTAGTGTTTCTACTGGCTTGGCCCCCAACATCCCTGTTTCCTTTAGCAGGTCCAGAGTGTACTTCCTCTGGGATACAACAATTTCATTCTTAGACCTTGCGACTTCCATTCCTAAGAAATATCTGAGACTTCCCAAGTCTTTCACTTCAAATTCATTTTCTAGTAATGGTTGTTATGGGAATTGTTGGTATAGGTGCTATTGGTGTATCAGTAAGAAACTCCTATTCTTTCATGCTCTCCCCCTGAATGGGTGTTTTGGTGTAAAAGGGTAGGTGTTAAGCAAATGTGACATTCATGGTGGTGTAGAATTTCCTTTGGGTAGCAGAGTAGCATTTATATCCCTTTTTCGTAGGTGAGTACCCAAGGAAAATACGTTTTATGGCAGGGGGATCCAATTTTCCACCGCTGTCATTGTGAACATAAGCTGTTCACCCAAAGACTTTTTCAAGGAGGTGGTTTAGGTGATGGGAGGTCGGGTAGGCTTGCAAGAGAAGGTTAAGAGGGGTGGAATAGGGGAGGGTTTTTTAGGGTAACCTATTGATTAAGTAAGTAGCAGTGAGGATGGCTTCCCCCCAATAATATTTTGGAACATTATTTGTCAACATGATGGCACAGGTAACATCAAGGAGATGACGGTTTTTTGTTCTGCGGTGCTATTCTGTTGTGGTGTGTTAATACAACTGGTTTAGTGTATAATACTATTCTGTTGAAGGTAGGTTTGAAGCTGCACATTTGTATATTCCCCCCATTATCGCTTCTAAGGATTTTTATAGAGGTGTTATACTACGTTTGTATCATTTTGTGAAAATTGATAAAGATTTGTTTGAAGTTAGATTTTCTTGCATGACGGTAACCCAAGTGAATTGTGTGTGGTTATCAATGATGGTGACAAACCATTTTGTATGTGAGAGGGTTGGTACAAGGCAAGTCCCTAAATATCACTGTGTACAAGAGAGAAGGGATGAGAAAATTCATGGGAATGGGGTTTGTAGCTATGTTTAGTATGTTTAGACAGTTGGCAGATTTCACACGAGTTAAAAGATGAAGCTTTATTCATAGACTTTGAGAAAATTTTGGGCTTGTATTTGAAATTTGGGTAGCCTAACCTATGGTGCCAAAGTAAAACTTCTTCAAACTGAACATGTGTGTCGACTGCATAGCTAGTCACTTGTCTTGAGTTCTGTTTTGAATAATTTGCATTCACACAGTAGAGCCCCTCTAGTAGCTTAGCCGTTTCAATCGTCTTCCCCGACTCCAAGTCATGAAATAAACAAAGAGTGGCTAAGAAGTTAGTATGGCATCGCCTGGATAGGGTAGCTTTACTAACAGAAATCAGATTGCACTTCAATTTAGGCGCATATAATATATTTCCTATCTGCTACTTTTATAAACATGAGGGTATCACAAGGTTTAACATTTTGAAGAAGATTAAAGTTCCCAGACATATGATTAGTAGCTCCAGAATCAACAATCCACATTTGATCATTATGAATCTTGGTCTGAAATGCTAAAATAACATTACTTGTATATGCTATGTTACCAGCGGCTATAGTCTAGTTTTTAGCCCTATGTGGTCGCAGTATTTTCCTGAGAACTTTGAGTTCCGCTGCTCAATTTCTCATCAGGTGTAATATTTGAGTAAGAGACAGCAGCCTGAGTATTTGCCTCATTTCAGCCTTTACCCTTTAGATGAGGTAGTTTACCTTGTAGCTTCCAGCATTTATCTCTAGTGTGTCCTATTTTCTGACAATGATCACACCACTTTCCACTTTTCTTGCCCTTGGAACCATTAGTTCTTGCGAGGAGAGCCTCTGGATTGTTCCACAGGATGATGCCATATGCTTTCCTCCTGTTTAGCTATAAAGAACACCTCTCTTAGAGAGGGCAAAGTTTCTGGGTTCAACGGAGCATCCGCAACACATGACCACTTAGGTGTGTCATATTCCTCTAGCTGGTGCCACAAAGGAACCAGTTTGGACCAATATTCTGTGATGGTGAGGTTATCATATCAAACTTTCTCTAAGTTGGCTTCAATATCGATTTTTAAATGCTGCAAATATATCTCGCGCTGCTTCCCAAACTGATCGGGAGGATTTATACAGCGTGAAGGTTGCGCTGATCTCTGTGGTCATCGAGTTCACGAGCCATGATTGAATCATCAAGTCATCTTCTTGCCACATGCTGTATCTTGGATCTGCTATTGGTGGTTTCACAGTAGTACCATCGAAATACCCAATTTTGCCTTTTCCAATGACAAATAGGTGAACACCCGAGGCCCACTGCAAATAATTGTGGCCATTCAAGCGATGGATAGTTATTTGAGATGAATTGGCATCGTGTGGCACTTGCAGGCTTGAACTCGACACCGGCGGCACTGTGGTATTGTGTGCTGATGGGTGCAAGCCGCCTTAGCAGTCGCTGTTCAGCCCAAAGCCAAACTAGATCATCTTTGCTCTGATACCATGAAGAGTTTGATGCCAGAATAATCTGTTTTATTCATCATGGAGGAGGATATATATAGATACAAGTTCAGGAATAGGATCCCTAAGATTATGCAAGATTACTCCTAGGATTCCTATGGTTTCCGGACATTAAAATAGAATAATAATCCTGATTTCAGGAATTACAATCAGATACAAAATTCAAAACAGATATTAGAATAAAGAAAATAAATGTAAATATTCTATATCTGGAAATTCCCTTATTTTAGAGTCAACATATTTCATATTTGAATAAAGAATAGAACCAGATTTTTAGGAAGCATATCAGGGCTTTTGTGCTCAATATATCCTAAAAATCTAACCACCTTCAGCACTAGTGGGGTTCTAATTATGGGTGTTGTGAACCCCTCTTTGACGTCAGGTAATGGAGCTTCACAGATGTTAGCTGATTCTCTTCCTACAAAGGCATCAATATTAAGGAACCAGAATTGAGGGCTTGTTGCATCGTTGGTGATGAGTCCAGTATCAAGAGGTCTAGTAACACTTAGGAATGTGCTGAATGCTTTCCTTCCCATTGTTAATTGAGAACAAGCTTAGTGGTGACAACTATTTTCAATGGCCATAGAGCACCTTAATGTTTATTAAAGGAAGAATTAAGGAGAAATATCTCATTGGTTAGGCGTGTTTTAAACATTATATGTTCTCTCTATTGTGCAACATGACTGAATGTGGCACTGGAAGAACAGCAGGAAAGTCTGGAAAATGTTTCTACTGTCTTGTGTTTTATTCAGTCGTGCAATGTACATTTATACAATGAGAATACAATCTGTCCTAATAACTATTATTCGACAAATTAGGGATGTAAATCAGGAATAATAAATACAATTAATCAGTTTATCATATCTACATAAATTCCTATAAATCAGCATATTTTGTATCCCATAATATCTGCTATTATCTACACTCTCTTTTACAATCCTTTGTCTGAATAAGAGGCAGTCCTTTAGGTGTTCTATTTCCTTCTTATTGTGACGATCTGATTCTTGCCACAAGGCCATCATTTCGAGATAATATTCGATAGCATCTCTCTCACCTTGCTTCATCTGCTAGAGTTTTACCTTTATTTTTAAGACTGGAGAAGCATCTTTCCAATCTGAGCATGCTAGTTAAATAGCCTCCCAGATCCCTCTTTTAGGCTCAAGGAACATGAGGATGCATATGACAGTGGGTATCATTGAACTTACCAGCTAAGATGTGACAAGGGAATTTTCTATCCTTGATCAAAGTAGTGGTGTCCTATGTTTTTGTGGCTCCTTGAGTTTGTTGGTGAGATAGCCCATCCTTCCTATACCTTAGATTATGAGTTTGATGGCTTGAGCCCACTCCCTGTAGTTCTTCCATTTTAGCTTCTCTATTGTGAGCTGGAATGACCCATTAACGCCCATGTTTGAGGAAACCACATTGAAGCCAGAAGCAACTACTGAAGTGCCTGGCGCCTGGGGTTATAATAGCGTTTGACTACTTGCTAGCTTTGCTTGTGGGTATCTTGTTGTCAAATGCGTCTTCTGTCATTGCTGAGAAAGACGGAACAAATGAGAATGATATACGAGTGATTTACACTAGCTTTGGTACCATTTTGCTTTTACAACAGAGACGAAGTGCTACTCAGATGAGAGTTTGTTTATTTTATTCATATATTTTGTGTACTTAGATTAGTGACACTAAATTGGGCAAAATATTAGGGCAACAAATAAGAAATATAATAAGCAATTCATAATCCTCTTGATATCTAGGGTGCTTGTCATGTGATTTCCCCCCCCCCCCCTAATATCTTTGACTAATTACAATATTATTATTTCTGCAAAGTTTTGTTGTGAAAATAAATTAGCTATAAACTTGCTTGAGGTGAAGCATTAGATATTGTGATATTGTAGTCTATCTCAAAGCATTTATTTCACTTTCCAAGGATAACTTCTCTCCTTTTGTATATATACCTCATGTAAACTCACCATTTGAATAATCAGGAAAAAGATTCTTTCGACCCTTGTCAGTATTTTATGTATAGACATGGTATCAATTCCTTGAATGATGCCATTACCATTGCTGGTTATGGTCTTACTTTTGTTCTGATTTGACATTATTTTGATAGCAGATCTTTATTTTTTGTTGCATCCTTTTTTAAATGCTTTTTTTATTGTTAAATGCCAGAATGGTTTGAGTTTATTGGTCAAAAAGTACCTCCTGGCGGTGGTCCTGGTTCACCTTATTCTATAACTTACAAGACAGCTGTCCCTCACTCATCTCCAATGGAACCCATGAACGCATCTGTTTATTCATGCGCTGACACTTCACTGGGCTGCTCTTGCGGTGATTGCCCTTCATCTCCCGTGTGCTCTGGTCCTGAACCTGCTCCACACAAAAAAGAGCCCTGCACTGTCAGATTTGGAGCTCTTAAGGTCCGGTGCTTGGAATTTTCCTTGGCAATATTTTACATTGTATTGGTTACGGTGTTGTTTGGATGGGTCTGGTTTCAAGAGACAAGAGAAAGGGGGAGACTTGGCTCCAATGCGGAACCATTGTTGAGTGATATGGGTGCTAATGAGCGCAATATCAGTAATCTTCAAAAGGATGAAAACAATCTCATCGAGGCGGGTCTTCATGCAAGTGACGAAAAACAATTCTCTCTTGTTCAAGGATATATAACCAGGTTTTATAGGACTTATGGAAGATGGGCTGCTAGAAATCCCACTATTGTTCTTTGTTCTTCATTAGCAATTGTTATTTTGCTTTGTTTGGGTCTGCTTTGTTTTAAGGTTGAAACCCAGCCTGAGAAGTTATGGGTTGGTCCTGGGAGCAAGGCAGCAGAAGAGAAACAATTTTTTGACAGTCACCTTGCCCCGTTCTATAGAATTGAACAGTTAGTGATTGCAACAATCCCTGTGTCTGAGAATGGTAAGCCACCAAGTATCATAACTGAGGAAAACATTGAATTACTTTTCGAAATACAGAGAAAGGTCGATGAAATTCGTGTTAATTATTCTGGTTCATTGATATCTCTTGGTGACATTTGCTTGAAGCCTTTAGGCCAGGACTGTGCGACCCAAAGCATTCTGCAGTATTTTCAAATGGACCCTGAGAATTATGATAACTATGGAGGTGTTGAACATGCTGAGTATTGTTTTCAGCATTACACTTCTTCAGAAACATGCTTTAGTGCTTTTAAAGCTCCCCTTGACCCAACCACTGCATTGGGAGGGTTTTCTGCGAACAATTTTTCTCAGGCCTCTGCATTTGTTATTACCTACCCAGTCAACAATGCAATTGCTAAAGTTGGAGATGAAAATGGGAAAGCAATTTCATGGGAAAAGGCTTTCATCCAATTAGCGAAGGAGGACTTGCTGCCGATGGTGAGGTCTAGAAATCTTACTTTGTCATTTTCAGCTGAGAGTTCAATTGAGGAAGAACTAAAGAGAGAAAGCACTGCAGATGTTGTAACAATACTAGCAAGCTACCTTGTAATGTTTGCTTATATTTCTGTAACCTTGGGAGATGCGCCTCATCTATCAACTTTCTACATATCATCCAAGGTTTTGCTTGGTCTTTCTGGCGTTGTGCTTGTTATGCTTTCTGTACTTGGATCGATTGGATTCTTCAGTGTCATTGGAGTGAAATCTACCTTAATCATTATGGAAGTCATTCCTTTCCTAGTTTTGGCTGTTGGAGTAGATAACATGTGCATACTTGTACATGCTATGAAACGGCAATCTACAAGTTTGCCAATAGAAGAACGGATAAGTAATGCTCTGGGGCAGGTAGGACCTTCTATTACACTGGCCAGCATCTGTGAGATTTTGGCTTTTGCAGTAGGATCTTTCATTTCAATGCCAGCGTGTCGCGTTTTCTCGATGTTTGCAGGTTTAATATTTACTCCTCTCATTCTCAATTTTTTTCCATAGGTTTTGTATACTTGTGAGTTTTAATAATGCTTTTTTATATTGGGAAAAAATTATTATGTATCCTCAAAAAAGGAGGAGGAAGAAAGAATAAATCCTATAAAAGGTCATTCAAAGCTTCTACGGATGTTTCTTTTAACGTTTATTTACTTTTCTGTAGCTTTGGCTGTTCTGCTGGACTTTCTTCTGCAAATTACCGCTTTTGTAGCTTTGATGACTTATGACTTTATAAGAGCTGAGAATGATAGGATTGACTGTTTCCCATGCATTAAGGTGACTTCAGCCTCTATACATAATGAAGGTAATTATGCTATAGAACCCTCAGGTTACGTTAATTATTTTTCATTGAAGCATTGTTTACGCATTAGTAATTAAAACTGTATCTCCCCTTTGGTGTACTTATTTATTTAGGATGTTTTGGTTACGTGTTGTCTCAGCAATTCATTTGCAAATTTGGTCGTATTTTCATGATTACCTTTTTGCTAGTGCACACGATGGGATAAGTTCATGTATATTCCTTTTGGGTTCCGTCCATGGTACTTTTATGGAGGGTCTTATTGTCTAATCCTAGAAAGCATTGTAATGATTGTAATAATTCAGAAAGTTTTAGGTAATAATTGCTATGGTTGGAGTTTAATAGCTGACTTTATCAGTTTGGCATAGATCAAGGCATTGTCAACCTCCTAAGTTTTTCCGTGCATTCATTTTCTTTCCTCTGATAGCTCTGCATTATATGTATTAAAGTATAAATAAAATACCATGATATGTGAATAATAGTTGAGGCTACTAAAATAAAATAGAAAATTTGTGACCGAATCCATCATAAAACAAACCCTTATTTGCAATGGAATAGTCCGTTGCAAAATCAAGGAAGACTAACAAAAACATTCACAGAAGTCATTGAATTGGACCTTTTGGTGAAAGGTATACTTAAGGAGTTGGTTGTTGAGAGAGCACAATGTTATAGTGTAATTCATGTAACTGACCATATCTAGTGGAATAAGGCTTGTCCTTCTTGTTGTTAGAATTTAGTACCTAAGTTGGGCATAGATCAAGGGGTTATCATTCCCTTAAGTTGCTCCATACGCTCATTTTCTTTCCTAGGATAGCTCTTCTGTATAATTACAAATACCATGCATCATCATTCGAATTAATCTGAAAGTATTCAGACTTTTCTCATCTAGTATTAAAGATTAATTAGCAATGTTATCTTTAGGACTTTTCTCGTGTTTTCAACTTCCATTGTTTGTTTGAATGATATATTATCCCCTACGCTAGATATTTTTCTCTTTATCTATTAATATTTCATGGGGAAAAAATCATGCTTCTGATTATTTCAATATAAAAGTGCAGGGGTCAGGCAGCAAAGAGATGGATTGCTGACCCGATACATGAAGGTAAAATTATATTTTGATGTGAAGATTTTTCTGAATCCAGCGATTGTCGTTTGCTTAGTCTAATTGATGACAGGATAATGGTTCCCAATAGAACATGATATCTTAATGCTTGTTTAAATAACCTTTCTTCCAAAATCTATCCAATAATTCTTTTTGTATAAAGAGTTTCTGTTGAGAAATTTTAAAAAATTTCAACTTTTTTAGCACAATTGGGACAAGGCTTGTTGTTGTTGTTGTTGAATTTAAAAATTGCTCTAGTTGTTAGCAAACAGGAGAATATTAGAAAGCTTATCAAAACAGGCATATAAACTTGTCTTTTTTTCAATTTTTGGCCACAAATATGTACTCCTGTTTTTATTCTCATAGATAACTCTCTTTTCATTTAATATTTAGGAGATTCACGCACCAATTCTTGGACTTTGGGGAGTTAAGATTGTGGTCGTTGCCATTTTTGTTGCATTTACGTTAGCAAGCATTGTAAGTTGACGTGAGATAAGGGGCTCCATTGCCATTTCTTCACAACTTCTAGAGATATATTTTTCTTTTTATGGTGTGTTTACTTCAATAGGCATTATGCACAAGGATTGAACGTGGTCTAGAGCAAAAGATTGTTCTTCCTCGGGATTCCTACCTTCAGGTTTTAAGTTTCTTTTTTTTATTATTATTTACAAAAACAAAACACAAAAAACTCTCACCACATGCTGGGCTATTTCTTTCTAATCATTGTCTTATCTAACTAACGTTCATTTTTTTTTGGCTGCTACCAGGGGTATTTCAATAACATCTCAGAGTACCTCAGAGTTGGACCACCATTATATTTTGTTGTTAAAGATTACAATTACAGGTTGATTATTTTTTCACTGTGTTGTTTTTTGCTCTCTTTACAAATTGTTGTCATCGTCTTTTAAGCAAACTTTTGATTTGTTGGTAAGAAATTTGTTACAAAAGGAAGATGAAAATATGACACAAACAGTGAGAGATCGAATTATTTCTGTATTCTTATTCATCATAGGTATGTTAGGCGCAGGAATAAAATCCCACTTATTCAGAAAAACATAAAACATAAGACTAAACAGAAATCTAGCAGCTAAGTGGAACGACCAGCTGCCATATGGGAGCAGAAAAAAATAACAAAAAACCTCATTATCTTCCATGATCAGTGACACTGATAGGGTTTCAAGTCAGCATAACTACCTGCTAACCTACTAGAGAAAAAGGAGGAAGACTGAAGTTTGAATTTGTTTGATTAAGTGTTATTTGTTTTATAATTCATTTAAGGGAAAACTAATCTTTTAGTCCTTCAACTTTTGACTCATAACTCAATTCCTCAACTATGACTCGGTGCAATCCAGTCCCCGAACTTTTGACTCGCCTATAACTCAATCCCTTAACTTATCACATTTTATATTATTATCCCTGTCATCTATAAAGTCATCCTATGTGGCAAAAGTTACTGCCAACTCAACTTCCACATGGATTTTTTTAATAAAATTTAAACCAAACAAGGAGACAAGAAATATTGCTATGGCCAACAAGGACTATGGCTATGGCGGACTTCTCTGTGTCGACATGGAAACAGAGGAGAGGGCCAACCGCTTCATGAACATCCTGCAGAATCATGCGCAGTTCAGTTTCTTGGCAGTTAGCTTGTGCTACCATGAGACCCTCACGTTGGGTTCTAGAAGCAACACAAGCGGTGAGGATGTTGGACTTTGGAGCAGAGATGGTCTCAGCTTGGAAAGGCTCTCTTTGTTCTTCATGAATATGGCTTCCCCATCAAGAATTCAATCCTCTGCTTCTTTTTCTTCTTCTCCAAGGCCCCCCTATACATAGAAACATAGTTCTCTTTTTCTGCAATTACTATGATTATAATCTATACGTGTTTATGAGGTAAAATATTCTGCAATATCATTCTTGCTCTGTACAATGGGATTATATACACATATGAAGGATATCAAGGTTGTAATGACCCAACCTGATTTCCCGGGATATACCATAAACTCTAATGAATAATGAAATCACTACATTAAAATGCTAATCCCTACAATCTCTCTTGATCCTATAATCTCGGCATATTCACACTCCCCCTCAAGTTGGACCATAGATATCGAACATGTCCAACTTGCCAATGAAGTATTCGAATTTTTCTTTGCTCAGTGCTTTTGTGAGGACATCTGCTGTTTGTTCTCTAGAACGGACATATTTGAGCACAACAATTCTCTCGTCAATTTTTGCTCGTATAAAGTGTTTATCAACTTTTACGTGTTTCATCCGATCATGTTGCACTGGGTTATGAGATATGTTTATAGCCGCCATGTTATCTGAGTGAAGTGTAATGGGCAAGTTTGTAGGTACTTTTAATTCTTCTAGTATCCGTTTTATCCAAAGCCCCTCACAAACACCAAGTGCAATGGCTCTGAATTCAGTTTCGGCACTACTTCGAGCTACAACATTTTGTTTTTTACTTCTCCAAGTAACCAGGTTACCCCAGACAAAAGTGAAGTAGCCAGAGGTTGATTTTCTGTCCTTTTGATCGCCTGCCCAGTCAGCATCTGTGAATATCCTAACAGATCTTTGTTCTGACTTCTTAAATAGAAGACCACGTCCCGGAGATCCCTTCAGATACATGAGAATCCTGTATACCTCGTTCAAATGTTTCTGCTTTGGATTGTGAGAATATTGACTTACCACACTAACTGCGAAGGCAATGTCTGGTCGGGTATGCGATAAGTAGATCAGTTTTCCTACCATGCGTTGATATCTTCTGAGATCCAATTCCTTTCCCAAATCCGTATCATCTTTCACTTTGTCAACCTTTATGGGAGTGTCACTGGGTCTACAACCCAACATGCCTGTTTCCTTTAAGAGATCCATAATGTATTTCCTTTGTGAGATGTAGATTTCTCTTTTTGACCTTGCGACCTCCATTCCGAGAAAGTATTTCATTTGTCCTAAATCCTTGATCTGGAAGTCCTGGTTTAACGCCTTCTTAACCCGTTCAATTTCTACTGAATCATCACCTGTGAGAATAATGTCATCTACATATACTGCTAGTATGACTATTTTCCCTTTGAGGTGTCTGAAGAATAGAGTATGATCACTCTGCCCTTGGGTATATCCCTCTGTTCTCAAAACACGAGTGAATCTTTCAAACCATGCACGAGGAGACTGTTTGAGTCCGTATAAGGATTTTTTGAGTCTACAGACTTGATTACCTTTGTCACTTGGAAATCCTGGAGGTAGCTTCATGTATACTTTCTCCTTTAGTTCCCCATTCAAGAAGGCATTCTTTATGTCCATCTGATGTAGCGGCCAATCTAGGTTAGCAGCTAAGGATAATAAGACTCTGATAGTGTTCAGCTTTGCTACTGGTGCAAACGTCTCTGTGTAGTCCATACCATATACCTGTGAGAATCCTTTTGCTACCAAACGTGCCTTCTATTTGTCTAGATTCCCATCAGCAGTATATTTGGGAGTGAACACCCACTTACAGCCTACTGGTTTCTTTCCTCTCGGTAGATCAACAATCTCCCAAGTGCCATTTACTTCTAGAGCTTTCATTTCTTCCATAACGGCCTGTCTCCAATGAGGATTAGCTAGTGCTTCATGTATGTTGTTGGGTATTGTAACCTGATCCAAATGAGAGATGAAGGTATGGTAGTGAGAGGCAAGAACCTTATATGAGACAAACCTCTTAATGGGGTGTTGAGTGCATGTCCTGGATTGTTTCCTTAATGCAATGGGTAGTTCAAGATCATCTTGTGTGGGCACATCTTTTCCTGAACCTGTTTCTGGATCAGATTCATGAGTTGCATCATTTGTCTGAGGAGCTCTACTTGTCATGTGTCAGCGTGTTTAAGTCTTGCCCCACCTGTTTGTGTCTCCCCTTGAGTTGGTTGTGTCTCCCCCTGAGTTAGTGTTTTCTTGACTCTCAGGTGTAAGTGTGGGATCAGGTAAGATAACAACTCCAATGTCTAAGTTATTGGATAGGTTGGGTTGGTTTGGCTCAGGTTGTGACGTCGAAAATTCTCGCCAGCTCTCCCCCTGAATTGAAGACGGAGGATAATAAGGAATCGTTTCATGGAAGGTAGTGTCACAGGTTAGGTAAAGGCGTTTGGAGATAGGGTCATAGCATTTGTACCCTTTCTGTGTCCCTGCATGACCCAAGGAAATGCTCCGGATGGCTTTGGGTTCCAGTTTGGTAGTATGGTGAAGATGGACGTACGTGGTGCACCCGAATACCCGTAGTGGAAGGGTGTTTTCTAGGTAAGGAAGATTGAAGTGGTCCTGTAAAACCTGTAATGGTGTGCGGAAGGTGAGTGGTTTACTAGGCATGCGGTTGATGAGAAAAGTAGCTTGAAGAATAGCGTCGCTCCAGTAAAAGGAAGGGACATTGCTACTAAACATCAAAGCTCTAGCGGTCTCAAGGTGACGATTTTTCCTTTCGACTATGCCATTTTGTTGGGGACTATGAGGGCAGGAGCTTTTGTGGAGGATGCCATGGTCGGTTAGAAATGTGGATAAGGTTTGATTAAAATATTCAGTCCCATTATCAATGTGAAGGATCTGGATTTTCTCATGAAATTGAGTTTGGATCATGTTATAGAACCGTATGGAGGTTTGTGGGACTTGGGTTTTATCAGTTAAAAGGAAGACCCAACTCACTCGAGTATGATCATTAATGAATGTTATAAACCACTTGGAGTGAGTGGGATTTGGGACACGGGATGGACCCTACAAGTCACTGTGGATTAGAGAAAAAGGTTTGGACGAACGATAGGAAGTACGAGGAAATGAAGTACGATGGTGTTTAGCAAGTTTACAAGATTCACAATGAAAGTTGAAAGTTTTTTTATTATTGCAAATGGAGGGAAACATAGTAGACATGTAATGAAAATTAGGGTGTCTTAATCGTTTATGCCACAAATCTATCTCACTAATCTGAGGGAGAGACACGGCCTTACAATCATCCAGGTAGTATAGCCCCTCAAACTCCTTAGCAACACCAATCGTCATCCCCGTGGACAGGTCCTGAAAAATACATTGGGTAGCAAAAAAATTAGCATGACAGTGCTTATCTCGAGCCAATTTGCTGACAGATAATAAATTGCATTTTAAATTGGGAACATGTAGGACATCATTTAAGGCTAATATGTTATTGACTTTAATATTCCCAATACCAGCAACGATCAAGGTAGAAGCATCTGCTATTTTCACAGTGAGACGTGACTTTGTCGGGGCATAGGTGGCGAATAAAGAGTAATTATCAGTCATGTGATCAGATGCACCCGAATCAACAATCCATATAGGTCCAGAGTTCATACCTTTAATGGTAGCCAAAGCTTTGAGAAATTGACCTCGGTTTACCACATTCGCAGTCGACTGTTTATTTTCCAAAGCATCCAGTCGCTCTAAAATTAGACTAAGTTGGTCGGGTGCAGGAGACAGAGGCACATTGTCGTGGTTAGTGACATCAGCAGCATACCCCTTTGATTTACCTTTTTTAGGTTTCCAATCTGGTAGCTTGCCATAAATATCCCAACATGTATTTTTTGTATGACCCACCTTTTTGCAATGGTCACAAAAAGGTCGCTGATGGATTTGGGCCGTATCAGTACGTTTGTCTGGGCTTGGGCCAACATTCTGTTGCAATGGACTTGTTCCCCGAGTGGCTAGGGCAGACGCATCACCTGGATTTACGCGTGACGGCTCTGGAACCAACATCACCTTGCGTCTGGTCTCCTCGTAGCGCAAGACGGCGAAGGCCTCTCGGACTGTCGGGAGTGGGTCGCGAGCAAGGAGCCATCCCCTGACGTTGTCGTACGCTTGATCTAATCCTGTGAGCAGTTCAAACAAGCGTTTCTCTTCCACTTCTCGTCTATTCTCCGTCGCGTCGTCAGCACAGTGCCACACCCGATCCTTTAATTGATCTAACTCCTGCCAGAGCGCTGTTTTCTCAAGCCAATATTCATTTAGTGTCCTTGATCCCTGCTTTGCCTGCCAGTGCTTTGAGCGAACGTCGAAGATCACAAAGGCATTCGCCTTATTGCCGTAGGAGTCACGGACAGCGTCCCAGATGGCCTTGGCAGAAGGGAGAAACATATAGCTCTTCTTGATGCTTGGAGCCATCGCATTGATCAGCCAAGACGACACCAGTGAGTTCTCTGACTTCCACCGTCTTTGTGATTGAGCGTCGCCGGATACAGGGGCGTCAGCAAGGAGATAGTCAAGTCTATCCCGACCATCAATGGCGAGCCTCATGGATTGGGCCCATTCCATGTAGTTGTCGCATGTGAGTTTTTCTGATACGAGCTGTGATGTTGATCCTTCAACATTGATGAGCTTCGAGGACCCAGTTCTGGGGACACCTTCTGGTTGCTCGTGTGACTCTGCTGATGACATTGTCGAGGATTCTTCACCTTGCTCTGATACCATATACGTGTTTATGAGGTAAAATATTCTGCAATATCATTCTTGTTGTGTACACTGGGATTATATACACATATGAAGGATATCAATGCTGTAATGACCCAACCTGATTTCCCGGGATATACCATAAACTCTAATGAATAATGAAATCACTACATTAAAATGCTAATCCCTACAATCTCTCTTGATCCTAGAATCTCGGCATATTCACATAATCTCCTACTGGAATTCAGTCATGAAGTTTTATCAAGCTTGTCAATTGCCATTAAACTCGTCTAGTTCTCTATTCACACTACCACCTGCACTTGTTGATGGTCCCTGGCAATATTTCTTCTCTCCTCCTATGCGTGATGGAGATGGGACTGTGAACCTTCGTCCATCCTCTCCATCTTGCCTTCATGTTTTTTCTTTTTTGGTTTAAATTTTATAAAAAAATCGTGGAAGCTTAGTTGGCAGTAATTTTTGCCACATAGGATGACTTTATAGATGACAGGGATAATAATATAAAATGTGATAAGTTGAGGGACTGAGTTATATGCGAGTCAAAAGTTTAGAGACTGAGTTGCACTGAGTCATAGTTGAGAGATTGAATTATAAGTGAGTCAAAAGTTGAGGGACTAAAAGATATTTTTTCCTTCATTTAATTATTCATTTTAAAGTCAGTTAGCTAAATATTTGGACCACTATCTGGTTCCAAGAGTTGTTTATGATATTGTAGGGATTCTAGATTTTATTTCCGTTGTAATTCTTTTTTATAAATATCCTAGCCATTTCCTATTCTAGGGAGAGATTTTTGAGAAATAAATATATTATTTGATTTAATTGGAGATTCTCTTTTTGTTGGTTGTTGGGGGTAGTGGAGTGAGATTCTTGCTTTGCTTATTATTAATAGAAATTTATCTTTGGCTATTAGTGAGTTGTGGGTGAGATTCTTACCTCAGCTTCCTAGTAGATTATCCTTTTTGTCCTTTATTTTTCCAGTTCTCAGGATCTTAAAAGGCATAAAATTTGAAATTGCACACATTTGATTAGTCCAAGATTTGACCTTTCCTTCTTGGGATAACTTCACGCTGGTTGTCCTTACCTAGACTTGGATTGGACGTATTATCTTGCTTGGGAGATGTAGATGCTGTGAAACCTACTTTCGTTAGCTACAATATTTTAAATTTAAGAACATATTTCCTGAATAACAAACTAGGTAAGATAATAACTGAAGGTCGATAATCAACTATTGTAACATTAAGTCACTAATTATCATATGTTATCTGCTTGCTTTGATGGGTTTCCTGTGTATCCCTTCTGCAGCTTGGAATCCACACATACAGATCAGCTATGCTCTATTAGCCAATGTGATTCAAACTCTCTTTTGAATGAGGTAATTCATTGCTCTAGTAGTGCTTTATCATGTGTGTTAGTGTCAGTATGTCCATTTTGTTAATGGTAATTGTTGTACCTGTGAGGATAACAAGAGGGTTGTGAATTCTTTACTACACAACAAACACATACTTGATCCTTCACCATACACTTCAAGAACAGAATACAATAGATTTGCCAGTTCGAGAGGTTGGCTCTCTCCATCCAAAACCACACTTAAACTTCGTGTTTCTTCATACTCTCGGCTAGTCTCTTTATACACCCACTTCCAACTTTTTAACTGCTCTTCCCTACCCTTCATCATTACTCCCTAATTTTTCTTCTTCACTTTTCTATCTTTTTGTATATTAACATCCGTGTTTTCTTCTGGACAAATAGCCCCCCATTTCTGCCATTTTGACGCTCACTTATGCCTCCTTATGTGTGTTTTGGTGTTAGCAGTAGGCTAAAACCCATCACCCTCTCATCAGACTCAGTACACTCCTATTGGTTTCTCAAATAATAAGCTATCTATGATCTAATATGTTGAATCCCCTGAATTATAACTTTGATGCTAGGCGTTACTTCTTCCATGTGTTTTCATCTCTTCAGAGTGATTTTATCTTCTAAAAGTTCGTCCTATGATGCTGCAAATCAACAAGCATATGATATTTTGTTTTTGTATGAATGGAATTTGTCTATTTTGTTTTTAAAACTGCAGATATCTAGGGCATCTTTGGTACCAGAATCAAGTTACATTGCCAAACCTGCTGCCTCATGGCTTGATGATTTCCTCGTATGGATATCTCCAGAAGCTTTTGGTTGCTGTAGAAAATTTAGAAATGGTTCTTATTGTCCTCCGGATGATCAGGTCTGTGCTTTTATGTCTGCCTGTCTAATAATCCATGCACCTTCCTTGCCTTATTCTTCCTCATAATTTTTGAACTTTAATCAACACACAAAAATGTACATATAAATGGTTGTGCAATATTGTGATTCCTTGTCCTTGTTATCCTTCATCTCCTCTATATGTACTATAATTGGATGGGCAACCAAAATTTTAGTTTGATATTGGTTTCTTTAGCATCAGATGCCCTTCCTCATAACTAAAATAGAGATTTTTCCCCCTTCAGCCACCTTGCTGTTCACCAGATGAAGGCCCATGTGGGTTTGGTGGAGTGTGCAAAGACTGTACAACAGTAATGCCCAATTTACTTTTTGCATCTTGGAAATGATTCAGAAGGCCGCTTGCAAAGAATTTTAATTGTAAATTGAAGTAATGCACTAGCAAAAGGACTAACATTTTTCATTCATTACTAGTGTTTCCGCCACTCAGATTTGGTTAATGACCGTCCGGCTACTGCACAATTCAGAGAAAAGCTTCCATGGTTTCTTGATGCGTTGCCATCAGCTGATTGTGCAAAGGGTGGTCATGGGGCCTACACCAATAGTGTAGATTTACAGGGTTTGAAAAACACTTTGCTCTCTCTCTCTCTCTCTCTCTGTTTGATATCCTTTTTGTAATTTTTTATTTGTAAAGGATTACTTTCCTAATATTTTACTATTTTTAACACTGGTGTAAAAGATTTGCTTACGACCTGTTCTCAGGTTATCAAAGTGGTGTCATACAGGCATCTGAGTTTCGTACATATCACACACCACTTAACAGACAGGTATTCAAAGTCTTTTGATAATCTTATTGCAGATCTTTGGCATGAAATTTGTGGGACAGTTTTCTGTCTAATCTTACTGCACATTTTGTTAGGGTGATTATGTTGATGCAATGAGAGCTGCACGGGATTTTTCCCAAAAAATTTCTGATTCTGTAAAGGTTAGAACTCTTATTGCTGGATGCATTTTTTCTTGTGTTCATTAGCTTTCAAGGAACTGCTATTCTCTCTTCTGCATTCTTTATTGCAGATCATCGCCTTACGATAAAAATTATGGGCAACTACATCACATGATTATCATTATTTATTACTTTCTTAGAACCTCCATTTATTAAGATTGATTTGTTACTACGTTGTGCATTCATTATACTATATTAGAACAGAATATGTTAGTATTTGCTTACATTTTGTAATTATATTTCTCTAGCCTATTGTTTTACTTGGAAGTGATTTCTCTAGATTTCTTGAGTTTTGAACCTGAGGGAGACCAAGGTACTATGGGATGCCTCGTCCTATATTAAGCAGCATGAGTTGCTCTATGGGGAAGTTAAGTGTGTTAGTAAAGTGTCACTAAGTAGAGACATTGAGATGTTGGCTCTCCCAAAGTGGTCTATTGGGGGAGGCCAACGTAGTATGGGATGTCTAGCCCACATTTAGTTCAAGTGTTCCATTTCAATAGTTTTTTGAAGAGGGTTCGTCACTCTACTTGGAGCTTTTCAAAGGCTCACATTCCATAGGCCTTAAAAGGAGACTGCAAATCGTTTCTTCAAACCAAAGGTTTGTCATGATTTGCAAAAGAACATTCTTATGGTTAATATCTAACCATATTCGAATTTATTTGGAGTCTTTCACAAGTAAATGGGTTCATGCTCCTTCCTGTTTTCAAAATAACTGTCTCGTGCATTTCTTTTACTTCATATCTGGACACTGATGGTGGTTTGCAAAGGTTCAAGAGTGGTGGAAATATAAAACCACTTGGCCTCTATTTTCAAATGGAATGAAGTGTACAATTGTCCTATTGAATTGCTGATTTACAGCTTAATGAATCTCAAATTCATTATGGTGTTATGTTTATTTCCTTTTATGCTGGTAGTCAACTAGTTAGTGCTAAATAGCGTTGATTTTAATATTGTAGAGGATTAATCTTTCAAATATTTTGCTGCAAAGCGGAGAATAGGGAGCACTAACTTCTCCTTTTTTACTGGGTTCTTGTACTTAAATTGTATCTATTGGATGTAATGGGGTCATATCAATACACCGAGCGTTTTGCAATCTTCAGTCTCTGTGGGTTTTTTTTTTTTTTGTAGTCTTTAATGGCTTTTGTTTGCATAATCCTCACACCATCAATTTCTTTACAATCTGACAATTCTCATCCTTCTTGAACTTTTTTTTTTGGCATAAACTTGAATGATTGTATTCTTTTTTCATCTAGTCATGATATGAGAGTTTGGAATCTGTTCAACTGGAGAGATTCCTTGTTATTTCTGCTTTGAGGATATCTACCATCTGTTCTCTCTTCTAAATTTTCTCTTTCATTATGTCTGCTAATGTTTCTTATTGTGTAGATTATGCTTCCATTAAATTTTCCATTTAATGATTATACTTCTTTAATACAGATGGAGATATTTCCATACTCGGTGTTCTATATCTTCTTTGAACAATATCTGGATATTTGGAAGATAGCCTTGATCAACATTACCATAGCACTAGGTTGTTATTCTGCCCTCTCTCTTTGCTGTATATTTTTCCTTTCTCATTGACATGAACTATTAAATTATTGGCCTGGGAGATCTCTAACTCTGGATGATATAACAGGTGCTGTTTTTGTTGTTTGTCTGGTTATTACTTCCAGGTAGAATTCCTTTCAGATATAGCGTAGTCTAATTATTATAGTTTGGAGAATTGTTATTATCATCATCACTAAAATGTAATCTGCTTTTCCTTTTCTCTCTGATTTTTTCCCCAAATGCAGCTTGTGGAGTTCAGCAATCATATTAGTTGTTCTGATCATGATAATTGTGGACCTCATGGTATATTTAATTTCTGTGGTTAATTTTGCTACATCTTTCATATGGCTTCACTTTTTCATTTTGCCTTTTCCCGTCCATTTTTTCTTTCTTTTTTCACAGGGGGTACATGGCTGCTATGTACTCCATTTCACAATCTCTGCTGACTTCCACCTCTATTTTTATGTCTACTTATTACATGTCTAATTTGGAGCCCAAATAATTTTTTTAAAAGAGAAGATAAAATAAAATAAAACTTATTAGCTTTGCTCAATCCTGCAGGGTGTAATGGCAATTCTGGATATTCAACTAAATGCAGTTTCTGTTGTAAACATTATTATGTCGATAGGGATTGCTGTTGAGTTTTGCGTTCATATAGCACATGCATTTATGGTTAGTATAATTATTTATTTTATTATTTGAGGTGTATTCTTGTAGAAATTTGAAGGATTGAAAGTAGAGGAAAATAAAGCCTCAAAATATTATTAATCCTTAAATGAGTGAGAATACAAATAGGCCTTTATATAGGCAAAAATATAAACTAATAAGATAAACCTATAATCTATCATAATCCTAATATCTAATATTTATTCTTCTAAGATATGATAATTTCATATTCAAATCTAATCCTAAATAATATCCAAACTTAATTTTTAGATAATTAATTGAATAACTAACAAAATATAATATTAATTAATTAATAATTAATTATAAACTAGTGTATCTCAACACTCCCCCTCAAACTGGATGTACAGCTTGAATATTTGTGTTTCTCAACACTCCCCCTCAAGCTAGAATGCAGCTTGGATGTGAGCAGCATCATTATAGAAGAACAGAACTTTGAATCCTTAAACCAGTAGTGACCAATGAACTGAAGTTGATTGAATATTGAATCTAGATCTTTAGACAAAATTACGAACTTGATGAAGAAGATTATTGTTGGATGCCTGGCAAGAAAATTTGTAAGAGAGGAACTTGATGAAGAATCATATGTATTATTTAAGAGCAACATGCTCATACAATAATGGTAACCCATTTAGGTTTACACACTAATCTTACCTCACTTGAGGAAGATGAACTAATCCCATAACCTATAAGATTTTGTGAGAAGAGACCCAAGTTATCCTCTTCCATCATAGAGCAACTTGCTCATACAATAATGGTAACCCACTTGGGTTTACATACTAATCTAACCTCACTTGAGGTAGATGAACTAATCCCATAACTTATGAGATTTTGTGGGAAGAGACCCAAGTTATCCTCTTCCATCATAGAGCAACATGCTCATATAATAATGGTAACCCACTTGAAGGCGTGCCTTTTCTTCAGGCTTGACCTTTCCTGCTTTGATACCATGTAGAAATTTGAAGGATTGAAAGTAGAGGAAAATAAAGCCTCAAAATATTATTAATCCTTGAATGAGTGAGAATACAAATAGGCCTTTCTATAGGCAAAAATATAAACTAATAAGATAAACCTATAATCTATCATAATCCTAATATCTAAGATTTATTCTTCTAAGATATGATAATTTAATATTCAAATCTAATCCTAAATAATATCCAAACTTAATTTTTAGATAATTAATTAAATAACTAACAAAATATAATATTAATTAATTAATAATTAATTCTAAACTAGTGCATCTCAACACTCCCCATCAAATTGGATCTACAGTTTGAATATTTGTATTTCGTAACGATTCTCCATTAGATCAGATTAGTAGCATCTGTCATAGTAGAGCTTTCTAATTCCTTACTTCGTCTTTTTTACACAAGTGTGGTTTTTTAGATCATTATTATTTGTGCAATTCTAATTCGTTTTTTGCCTTTAAAAGTTCTAGTCTCTTATGTCTTGAGTAAAATTCAAGGCAATCTTACCACTGGCAACTTGCAGATATGCCTGTTTGCTAAGTTTGTTTACGTGGCTTCTATTTATACAGGTATGCTCCGGGGATAAGAATCAACGAGCAAGGACAGCATTGTATACCATGGGTGCTTCTGTATTCAGGTTTATTCTTTGGTGTTTTGATAACATTCGTAACCCAGATTGCGTGTTAGTAGCAAACATGTGCGAAGATTGAGTGAAATAATCCATGGAGCAGACACTTGTGCCTCCACTGGCTCAATTCATTATTGACGGCAGAATAAGAGTACAAAATAGCGTTTTTTCTAGCTAGGATCTATCTGTAACATTAGGGATAATCCTAAGCAGGAAAAAAAGAACAACTAACTTTCTAAAGATAGTAAAAGATATTTAAGGATAATAGATAATGACAAAAACTATTACCCATGTGATTTTTGGAGAAAAAGAAAAATTATATCAATGGGATGATTGAGGTTTTTTCCTAGAAAAGTTGACATTTTGGACTTGGTTTATAGAATTTACTTTCACGCTTCCTTTTGGATGAACAAGACACTTGGACAAATTCAAGTCATGAATTTAGAGCATTTCCTGTTTAAGCCACACCAGCCGATCTGTCAATTGACCATGAGTTTTACTCCCAAGTTAGGTTATAGACATTAACCATGTCCAACTTGCTCACACAATCTTCAAAATTCTGTCTTGAAAGTCCCTTATGTAAGAACGTCAGCGATTTGTTATTTGTTTGGGTCCCACATTTTGCCTTTTAGTTATCGATTTAACTTCACTTCTAATTGCAAATTAAAGTTACTTTCCTTAAGCTCTCCATTTTTTAATTTTTAATTTTCTTTCCCCAAAATATCAATCGTGTTAAGTTTTATTTTACTGCATTCTCAGAATTGGTACAGATCCTACTGCTACAAATTCTGAATTTTATTTTCTATGCTAATAACTAGACATTTTTCTTTGTTTTTGTATTGGCAGTGGAATCACTCTTACAAAGTTAGTTGGAGTTCTTGTCCTTTGCTTCTCAAGATCAGAAATATTTGTGGTATGCGATATCTCCTTTGGCTGTTGACACTTATTTTTCTGCTTGGGAATGATAAACTAGGTTTACTTGTCACTGGCTTATTCTTACTAAGGCCACACCTTTTCTGTTTTTTATAGGTATATTACTTCCAGATGTATCTGGCCTTGGTTGTCATTGGCTTCTTGCACGGGCTTGTGTTTCTACCAGTAAGTTTACATAATTTCCTCTGGCTCTGCTCTTTATAGTAGATCCCTATTGGCTTTGCACAATAGGCTTTGGTCCTTTTCCATTTTGTGGGTTTTGCAGGTCACATATGTTATTGATGCAACAGATATGAGATTTTTGCCTTTGGTTTTTGAATAACTAGTTCGCAAGTTGACGATGAAATGTTTTTATGTTTGATCTTTATATTACTAATTATGCAAGATGGATCTTTCTATGAATATAATATAATCGAGGCAAGCATTCCCTTAGCAATTTTATACCCTGCCTACCTTTTTCCAGGTAGCATTGAGTTTATTTGGACCTCCGTCCAAGTACACAAACACTCATGAGCAACGGGAAGATATCCCCCCCGCCCCCTCTGAACCATCTCCTTCACGATGAATTTAGATTTTAAGGTCTGCAATTTGTGTCCTGCTAATTGCATGTTTACTGATCAAGAAAATTTGTTGAGGATTATGATTATCTTCTGTGTGTCACTATAGTTCCGTGTATATGGTGTTAGAGCAACTTCATTCCATGGTTTACTAGTCTATGTTATTTTGGTAGTTTTGACCATCACAAATACTATACCACATGCTTGATTCAGTGTTTTATTTAATGTTACCAAGAAGGAGGGCATATAAAGCGCAGCTATTCACCTGGAAAACGTTTTGTGGCCCTTTTGCATTTAGGTTTAGACGGAACCTATTTTGATATGTTATTTTTTTTTTTACTTGTAAAACATTTCTATTTGCTCTTTCTTTAAACAATTTTAGTATAATTGATAGAAACTAGGTACGTTTTCTCTTGTATTTACGAGGAGTTTGAGATGAGAGAAATATTTTTCATGACTTATGCATATTGATTTTATTGATTGAATTTATGAAGACTTTTTTTGGGGGGGGTTTCCAGGCCTAAAAGATCAAGTACTAGAGAATACTTGATGGACCGAACGACACTAACATAGGACATCCTTAACCAAAAATAAATTAAATTTCTCAGTAATTTAATTTATTTTATTTTTGGGTTTTAGCCCTCTTTTGTATCAAAAAAAAATTAAATAATTAGGTGGTTAGTTTTTTTTTTTGGGTAAACAAAGGGGAATAGTATTAATCGTGATTATAAATGGGTGAGTAAAGTGTTACTTCTACAATATAACTTATTGGAGTATTAATATCCTAATTAATATTTCAATTAATGATATTTTAATAGTATCATCAATTATGAACCAATTAATTATCATCAATCAATTAATTTTATTTTTTAAATTTTGTAGTACTTAGTTTAGTTATATGAAGGAAGAAATATTTTATGGGTGGTTAAGAAATGATTTTTTTTTTTAAAATAGGGGGAAAAAATAAAACAAAACATTTTTCAGTAAAAGGGAATAACTTATAATTTTTTTTTCAAACAACTTAAACTTTAAATCTATGAAGTAATCTCATTTTTATATGAATATTTAAACTATCACAATGAAATATGTTAATGTAAAAATAGGCGGGGTAGGAAGTCTAGTTAAAATAATTAAAATTGTCATTTTTTATTTAAATAATTAAATTAGGATTTTAATTTGAATTTTAAATTTATATTATATTTTCTTTATAAGGTTGAGATATCTAAGATTATCTTTATTGTTCTATATTGGATTTAAGTAGTTATTCAGTCTTACCTTTTATGATTTGTTTAAATAGCTATATTGTCACACTCTAGAAATCAGGAGTGATTATTACAGAATATGAGAGGACTCATAATCTGTAAGCTTTTAAATATTATAACTAATATGAAAATAATTTTAGACATGTATAAGCAATTTTTAATTTTCATATATAAAAATATTTGTACATTTCAAAAAGATAAAAAAAAGGTAGAAATCTTATCTATAGACTACGTGGAGCATTTATAAGTTTTAAACAGCCTTGAGGGCTTTCTCTGTTTTGCTAGGGGGCAAGATCAACAGTGTTATCTGAGGTAAAAATAATTTTCAGGTGAATAATATCCTATTAATAAATAAATAAATAAAATACGGAAAGAAATAATTTAAAACAATTCACTTTTGAATAATAAAATTTGATGATAAATCTCAATTTCTAAATGAAAGAATTATAACAAAAATAAAACTATAACAAAATCATTAATCAAATCAATCGAATCTAATACTTAGAAAAATAACTTGTTTAAAGAAACTAATTTAAAACAATATTTCTCTAATCTCTTTTTTTTTTCGTAAGATTTTAACAGAATGAATAACAAACGTAGACACACAGTCCATGAAGGTAGCTAACCAATCTGGCGGGACTTGAAGCCATGAAAATAAGTATGGACACAGTTCACGAGAGTAAGTAACAATTCTGTGTCAGCTCGAGGCCACGAAAAATTAGTGTAGGTACGAGACTCACGAATAACAGGAGTGAGAATGAATCCCATAACGAATATCAAGTGAGCTCGATTTTAACAATAGTGTACTAAGGGCTAACAGTACTGCTATTAGCAACTAGCATTCTGTATTCAGTCCTCTTAAAAAAAATCGATTTTTAAGTATGCATGGGGTCAATTTAATATTAGTAAAGAACAAGATATTTTAATATTGAAATCTCATAAATAATATTTTATAATCAGAGACCCCACCATGAAAATTATTGTACAAAATTTTCTTTAAATCCTCATGTATTCAAATATGTAAAGAATAAAATGATGCAAAACACTTAAGTAATTATCATCGTTATTTTAACTAAATATTTAGGTATCAAATAACAACTATACAATTCTAATGAATATGTTTTTAGCAAATCATGCTTAAAAATTGATATTTTAAATAAAATGTATCAAGTAACACGATATTATTAAAAATATTATTATTAAAAAAAGTTATTTACTCACCTGTTGAGCTTCTAATATATAACTTATTCTTGTTTATTCAGCTCCTGAATTATTCTTACTCCTCAATCCCCTAATATCCAAAAAAAAATATATTAATACTCCAAATATTCAATGGTTCACACTTTCAGGCCACTAAATGTATCAAAGCCTCAAAATATTAATGTCATAGACAGACAAGAAACTCGAAAGCTTCCCCTATTAGAGATGTTCAGCAGCAACAAAAAAGAACAAATAAATTATCTTATTTTACATCAAATAAGAGGCAACTGCAGTTTTTTTTCTTTGTTAGTATAGGGTCGTTACATTTACAATAAAAACTCAAAATGTAGCTCTTCTCATAGCCATTGAGACGAGGCCTTTTAAGACAGTGAGACGCTTATTTTCCTTTCTTGATTGAAATGACTAAATGAGTGACATAATCATTGCTTCAATCCTTCATGAATCCTATATATAATTATGTTTGTGCTTGGATAAGATTTTAAAAAAAATATTTATGAAAAAATAGACTTGGATAGCTTATAAAAAATGGCTTTTAGATAAGAGCTTATGGAAAACAAAAGTAGTTCTGAATAAATAAGTGTTTTGATAATTATTTTTAGAATGACTTTTTATATTGGTAAATTACTAAAAAGAGTATAATTTGATTAAAAGTAGAAGAGAGGGTAGATGAGAGAGATGAGAGAGGGTAGAGAGGAGACAGGAGAGAGGGTGGAGAAGAGAGGGGAGAGAGGAGACAGGAGACAGGAAAGAGAGTAGAGATGAGAGATGAGAGAGGGTATAAGAAAAAGTAGGGGTAATATAGTAATTGGATAGTCTATAAGCTCTTTTACTGTTCCAAAAGCTAGTTTTAGTAGCTTATTCAAAATTATGGTTTAGCCCAAAAACACTTATGGACAAATATGACTGTTTATTTTAAAAATTTAAAAAATTTATAAAACTATGATTTTGCCCCAAACCAAACAGGCCCTATATCATAAATTGCAGCAAGACAACGATTGTATTCAAGTCCAGGGTTAGTATGTGTAAATACACACACACATATATTAGGGAATTGCTTAGAAAGGCTAATGTTGATGAGTTATGGAGTTAGGGTTGTCTTCTTTTTTGTTTTTCTTTGGTACAAAAAATTTTAGAAAGGGGTTGAGCTCACTCACAATCTAAGGATAAGACGAAATTTTCCTTCCTCTTAGGCGATATCAATGTCAGACAGGGCGAGCCGTTTATTACTCTCAGGTGTAAGCACCTAGGAGCTATGATACCTCCCTAAGCATTATGACTGGAGCCACAATAAAATCGTACTCCCTAAAAATTGAATACGCTCTAAATAGTTATATGTCTTACCCTTTTATCAGTTTAATTCACGGACAATGTGTTGGAGTTAGGGTTGTCAAGGCAACATGACAGTGACAATGTTGAAGCCTGGGCTGGGTAGCTTAAATTCTTGTAAAGTCCAAAGATTTTATGATTTGGAACAAGAAGACTAGGTTGAAGCCTCTGCCTTTCGGTCCTACTTTTTTTGGTGAATAGGAGTCAGAGACTGTTTCCAGTCCAAAGTAGGATGAAAGAGAACCCTTACTTATAACATATCAATGCAACTAATAGAGGTTGATCCGAGTGGTAAGCGATTCGGTATCATTTAAGCGAGGTCTTGAGTTTGAGCCTTGGTGTATACAGAAAATTCTCGTTGAGAGACTCACCCACTATAACCAGATGCGCGACGCGAGTCGGATTCGGATGTAGTCGGGCAAAGTTCCGGTAAACTGAGTGGGCAACAAAAAAAACATGTCAATGTAAGGAATGATGAAAATAGAGCTGGTGTGCTTGGGAGGGTTATCCTCGTAATTAGGCTTCTATAATACCCGGGAAATTAGTCTCTTACTGATCAGATGGAAGATACTCTAGTGTATACAAAAAAAATTTGTATATAAAAAAAATATGTCAATAGCTTAATTGAAACCTAAGTTTATACTGCCTTCCTTGGATCTTTGATATAAGATTTACGTAACTAATTTAATTTAGATTGATTAAGAAAATTAATTACTAATTTTTCTAAAATACGCTCTTTAATTATATGTATTTGAAATATCTTTCATAAAAATCTCCTTAATATATACATTATAAGGATAGTCTGGGGGGAAATTATAATTTTGGAAGACAAAGTGGATTAAAATTTTATATTTAGGGCTAAAGTAGACTTTATATCTATTTCTTATAATTAGAATCAGAGGGAGTAACATATATAAAATTCACACAATCCAGCGTATGATGAGAGTAAGATTTAATGTGTTTTTAATGTGTTTGTTCATATACTTTCTTAATTTGGTCTTTAATATAAGATTTAGTTAGGGTTGTATTTGATTTTAAATATAAGATATCAATTTACTGTGTCCCCAAATTTATAAT
The DNA here is from genome assembly GCA_037074615.1 of Leucaena leucocephala. Taxonomy (NCBI): domain Eukaryota; kingdom Viridiplantae; phylum Streptophyta; class Magnoliopsida; order Fabales; family Fabaceae; genus Leucaena; species Leucaena leucocephala. Next base: position 21,631,415 of record CM073560.1, on the reverse strand, counting down.
TTTTCTCCAAAGTATCCTTAGTAATTATACACATTAAGGAGTTTCTATCTAATTAAAGATAGTTATGATAAAAGATGATATTTTAGGAAAACTAAATAATATTTGTTACAAATAACATCACTAATTTTCTTAGTCTACTTAAGTTAATTATCTAACTCTAATATTAAGGGCGAGGTAGTATTAAAAATCATTTATAAACAATTAATATTTTTTTTATAAATAAAAATTTAGGTGGGTTTGGCACCCATCTCTCACCAAGGCCAAGACATAGCCCTAGGGTTTAAAGAGCGCTTACAGGAGACTTAAAAGATTGCCTACTAAAAGAGCTCTTACAATAGCAACGGGAATCAAACTCGCGTTTTTATAGGATACGAGCCTGTTTTCTTACCGTATGTGCTAAGTTAACATCTAAAATTATTGAATGAAAGATATCTTATACGACTTAACCAATGAACCGAGTGACATGGCCATGGACGCAGCCCATTAATTGTAGAACGTTTATGATGTGTGCGGCATCCGTTTAGTATGTTACAAAAGTCCTAACGGATAACGGTTCTCTCTTCTCTTTGCTATAATAACTGTAACGAATGTAAATCTCAGAAAGCAGAACAGAAATTTTATATGGCTGGTTCGAACCTACACAAGAAGCATGGATGCAGCTAGCTAGAAGTAGAATGAAATAAAGTCAGGATGAGCTGTTGCTGCCAAAAGTGTTGGCTAGATTTAGTGGCGAAGCCTGAAACAGGGCGAACCTCATTGTACGGCTCTTTGATGATCGATAAGTGTCTTTAGACTCATCAAGATCAGCGTCGCATGTTAAAAGAACCCACTCACCCTCCTCATCCAAATACTTGAGACCGATGTTGCTCAGATCTTCTAGATTGAATCGTCTGGCTATCTCCAGTTGTAGTTCTCTAAACCCCCACTTTGCTTGCAAGCTAAAACGAATCTTTTCATCCCCGAAAGTAGCTTTCACCCTAAAAGCACCGCCACTATTTTCAGGCAGCGGAGGTAAAACTTCCGCACTAGGATGCTCGCCCAGTGCTTTCTGCTGTTTTGTATCCTCATGTAACTCTGCTTCCACTTGATTATGAGCTCTCTTGAGCGACGCTTCTGGGTTTTCTGCCATTAAAACATCGTTGATGATGGTGGAAGTCTGGCTGCAACAAGAGGGAGGAGATTTTAACGTTGGGCCGCCGTAGCCATATAAGCCAGCGTGCTCGGGACGAGCATGTACTTTCTGAGAATGGTCGCTGATGTTTGACGATTGAGACAAATTTGTGGAGCTCAACTCTGGAAAACTGGAGTAGAAGGAACCGATCTGAATGGCGCCCTCAGCACCTTGTACTGAATCGATCACAAACTGAAGTTTTCTTAACGAGTGTCCTACTTTCTTTATTTTCCTTGAAGGCCATCTGGTAATTCCATGTTGTCTGCATATCCTTTTAAGAGTCGTGGGACACACTGCAATTAAGCACAACCAATTCAGTTGGGAATTGTAAATTAAGTACAAGATTGATTGGGCGCTAATAAGTAAGTATGCATACCGCCGATGCTCTTGGCAGCATCTTTAAGGCTTCCCGCAAAGTATTGTCGAAGAACTGGCAAGCTGATAGTCTTCTCGGCCTTGGTTCGTCTCTTCTCGCCTGATTTTCTGACACCCGAAGAGCGGCGTCCACCAAAAGTGTAAGATTCCCCTCCACCCTCTACGCTCGCTCTGGATGCTTCTGAGCTCTGGTGAACTTGTCCATAATCTGAAAATGTCTGCCCATTGCAGAATCCCCCGTGGCTAGCTTCCCAGATGGTTGTCACTTGGAACTCTTGTTTTGGTTCTTCCAGGTATTCCAACGACACCGACACGCCTTTACCCTTGTGTTGGGTTTGAGCCTCCATCATATGTGCAATCCACGACGATTCTTTTGAAGACGCTTCTTCTAAATTACAAGATCCAAACTCAAGAGTTTCTTCTTTGTGGGCTCCACCTTTGGAAGCCGCGGCCAACATATCCCCAACTGTAAACGTGAATTCTTCCTCCATCTGTTTGTCCATGGCAACATGTAGACTCCGGCAAGCCTGTTGTACCACAATACATAATAAATTCAGCATCTGCTTTTGTTCTTCGCCGTCATGGCAATTCTTGGGTAAGAAAAATTCCAACACAAAATCAGCGGATCCGGTGTAGACACTGCGGAGGGGAATAGCGACGGCGGCATGCAACCCAAACATGGTGGCATGGTGAGACAGAGGATACTCAGTTTTGCTGAAGGCAGTTATGTCGGTTGCAAAGCATGGCTTGGTGGTGGTGAAGGCGGTGCCAACAATGCCTTGCCCTCTAAGGAGGTGGTACTCAGAGCAGGCTTCTTGGAAGCCAAGTAAGTCTAGATCCACCACGAAACAAGCAGAATCCACGGTGGACAAACAAGCCACGAAATTGTCGTTCGGACATCCGCCCTTACCTTGTTGGCCGCAGGGCGCCCACGTGAGAGCTAAAGGCAAATTATGGGTCTTGCACACAGACGTCGACACCTCCACAATCTCATTTAGTGCAGCTAGGTACAACTCGTCAAATACCTGTTCACATTCGACATAAAAGGTAATCTTGTGCATACACATACATACATACATACATACATACATACATACATACATACATACATACATACATACATACATACATACATACATACATACATACATACATACATACATACATACATATCTAGATAGTTTGACTCATCGGCTCACTCTTACCTTGACAGCTGGAGAAATAAGGTGCTGGCAAGTCGTACTCTTGTTAAAATCAACTGTCTGCACGCAGATCAATATGCACGTGCTTATGTGAGAGAACGTTATTTCTAATGTTAGTTAAAACACAAATATTTGTGTTTCCTTTCTCATTTATGCTATTGTACGACAATCAGGTATATATATTGCAATTGTAAAGTCCCTAGCTAGAAGGTAGAAGAATGATATCACAAAAACAAAAGAAAATAAATGTGAAGATGTTGGTGGTTACTAATTGCTAGATGTATATAAAGAGGAAAATAGAAGAAGATTGTGCGAGAGAAGAAGAAAACCTGTAGAGAATGGCAGACATTGTCAATTTGCGGGTGATAGTTGATGTTGTGATTGGTCATTAGAATGTCAACAACGCCAAGGCATGTGCTGCTGCCTCGCTCAAACACGGGAAGGGCCAATGATCCACGCAAATCGTAGTGCTTCTGTTCATAATTCACATATGAAGCATACTCGTGGCTTTTGAAAAACCGAACAGTGGGGGTCCACTGATCAGGCAATTTTCCTAGGATTACTCGACACTCTTCCGATTCCTCCTCGGCGGCCAACTGATAACCTTTGGAAACATTTCGGTAATATTCAAGAGTCTTACAGTTTGGATCATCAACGGATGAGGGTGGGGGAGCGTGATCGTGAGCACCGTTTAGAACGTACGTTCCCTCTCTCCTCGTTGGCACCCATATCTGAAGAAACACATTGGTATTTTTGGTGTATTCTCTCAGGTACCCCACGGCAAGCACTAATCTTTCTTTGACTGAGGAAGATGGGCCGGGATTTTCCTTTGGTCCAATCCACCACCTTTTGCCCACTTCCGTTTCGGTTTGGAATGGAAAACTTACCTCTGATTCTTGTTGATAGATTTGGTGATTTGGGTCTGAGGATGTCCAATAGTGCAGATTGGGGTCATTGAGAGAAGGGGGATTCGTAGCACAAGGCTGCGTGAGGTTGTATGATCCTCCAGTGGTTTCCAGCCAGCAGCCATGTGCAAAGAGCTCGTCAATGAAATCTTCTGAAACCGAGGCAGTACTGTCTGATAAGGTCTCAAATGCAGAATTATTGTGTACTAGGGCCCCATATTCCATGTTGCTTCTACCTCAGCCTGCGATTCTCTCCCACGGATCCTATATACACGTTACATTTAATGATAAGAAAAGATCATAAATAAGCCAAACTCTCTCCAAAATCCAACCAAATTAAGAATCAATTTATATGATTACTTGGTTCAAAGAATCAAGAGGATTTGGGACAATAGGTAGTGAAAATATAAAAAGGAGACGACTCCTTGGTTGGAAAGCTTTAACATATGATAATGATAACCAAAAAAAGCTTTATTAAGGATTCTCATACGTAAACTCCTGAAATATTATACAGATGGAGTGAAATAAACACAGAATAACCTTTTGGTAGGATAAACAGATTAAGAAATCAAAATCCAATTATCGCACTCTCATTTAGGGCTATAGCTGTTTTTTGGCCAAAAAGAAAACAAGAGGTTGGGGCAAAATCTTGTGAGGAGTTGTAAGGAAGATAAAAGGGCAAATATTCTCTTGCTGGCGATGGAAAAGACTAGTTATTTGTATGTAAATCGGGAGAGAAACAAGTATAAAGACTTACCTTTGGAAGATTGTGATAAGAGAAGTGATGATGGGCCTCGGGAGTGTTAGTTGTAGATATTTGGGCAGACAAATTGAGGGGAGTGAGCAGAAAGCTTAGTTGCACAAAGAAAGTAAGGAAGAACTCGAGGTACGAATATATTCAGCGGGAGGAATAGGGATATGAGTAAACAAGACAGAGAAGGGTATGATATATTATGGAGTTGGAAATATAAAAATGGAAAACTAATGACATTCGATCGGATGTCTGCCTGCCTATGTATGAACCAACTGTCAGTCACCCATCTGTGTCAATGTGCGTGGGACTATATAATATAGTAGCAGAGTTTAAGAATGTTCAAGTTGAATATAGGACGAGGAGGAGGAGGAGGGAAGGTGTGCGTGGGCTCTCCGTCTGCCACATGGCGATCCTACAAATTTAGTGTTTGTAAAAATATATGAAGCGAGGGATTGCGTACACGTGCACGATATCGGCGAAAATATTGATGGCAGCCATGTCCATGAGGATGCACAAGAGGCTTAATTTTCTACGTTTTTAACATCCAAGTTGAGGCCGTGAAAAAGATTCCCGTGTTTTTCATTGGTTGAGTTCATTGACGCCACGAATCTCCAAAAACCTAAATTATAGATGGATGCTTTGTTTGGGCCCCTCTTGGAAAACGATCGGTCATCTTGGGATCCATTTTAGCCTTAAGTATATCACTTTCGCCTCTCTCATTCTTTGTTTTTTTAATTCATTGAAATAACTTCATATGTGCTGTTTCAGAATTTCTGTCTGTGATGCTTTGTTTAATTGGACCACTTGCCGACTCTATTAAAATAATCGCCTTACTATATCACCATGTTAGCTTTGCATTTGCTTTCCTAAATTACAAGATTTATACTACTTTTTCCCGTGCTTGAATAAGATTTGTACTTTAACATGTCGATCGTATAATATAGTTAAGTAAATCGTTCGGCATACTCAAAATGTAGTATCCTATACTATCATTGCTAGATGTATACGTACTTTTGAATAATATTTACCTTTTAATGATTAATACTACTTAAAGTGTATATGTGTTGTTCCGAGTGCCATCTGCATGAAATGAATCATCGTACCAGCCGCACCAGCTGTATAAAAGTGTTTATTAATTACTCCCTCTTATCCTTAATATAAGAGTTAGTTAACTTTTGTATAGATTAAAAAATTTAAATAAATTAATTAATTATAACTAAATCTAACGATGAATTTATATTATCTATTTCTTAATTTACCTAAATTAATCAACTAGCTCTTATATTATTTTATGTTGCACAAAGAGCGGAATAATATGTTATAATTGATTAATTATTTATAATTATTATAACTTACTATTATGGATAGAATTTGAAATACTATAGAATTAATTAATGAGATTCCTGATTAATTATTATCATAGAGTTTAAATTCTTTTAAAGACCAAAGTGATTTATGATTATTATGAATTACTAATTTATTATTATTATGGGTTTAAAATTTTTTAAAAATTAAAGTGATTTATAATTATTATGTATCATTATTGTGTTTAGAAATTTGAAATATTATAAAGAATTAAAAGTATGTATTGAGTCGGTTGACCCAAACATATTTTTAATTAAACTTGGGATTAAATATTTTAAAAGTATAGTTTATAGTTGATAATAATTAATTAATTTATTTAATTTTTTTAATCTATTTAAAAAATTAATTAATTCTTATATTATAGACAAGAGGTAACATTAATTATTAATTAATCTAAGTATACTAACAAGGAGACGAGACAAAAATGCTTCACTCACATCCGAGTGTTCGCCGATAACCTTACCACAGAATCAGCTCGTCCCGTCATTCATTTGGCTCATAGGTTATAGCTCCGATTCCTTGTGCAATTATTACTCATTAAATGTGTGTGTGTGTGTGGGTCTCCATTAAGAGGTTTAACTGTAAAACAATCTTTAAAAGCATTTATAAATGGAAATTCAAAGTTAAGAAACAAAATCTATATCTAGCTAGATCGTACGTTCATACTAGTAATTGACGCAAAAAACACATTTACTTAGTTAAAGCTCGTGATTATTTACGTTTGAGAGTCAGGATTAATCAGAAACCTGAACTATATCTATCCTCTGTATCAAAGAATCTCGAGTTTAATTGTTTTTGCCAGAGAGGAATCTCGTTTAATATAGGTATACGTAGTACTAGTAGTATTTGTCTATTATTATGGTCTTTGTTTACAGTTCAGCATTGAAGTTATGTGTCTGGAAAACTGAAACAAATGGCAACATAATCATAAGCATCCATAGTAATTAAAGCAATAACTTATTTGGTTTTTCGTCCTTTTCAAGTTTCAACCACAAATATGTATTCATAACAAAAATTCCTATTGGGTTTTGGCTATAAATTGTCAAATTAATATTCAAATTTTACTAGGGCGACTGGGATTATAAATTGGTAAGGTTTACTAGCATTAAAAATTAGAACAGTGAATTTCTAACAGGGTTGGCTCTAATAGAATTATAAATGAGGTTAGTTCATAACATGTCGAACTAATATTTGAATTCTATAAAAAAAATATTCACATGTAGTGCATAATAGTGCTTAGAATAAGATTGGTTGGTTACAATATATAAGAAGATATCTGTGCCTATAAAAAACATTAAAGCAGTGAAGTTTACTTCACGTCATGGTTAAACTTGTTTAGTAAGCTATATTTCTTTATGCTGAATGGATGGATTATGGATCGATATTAATTATAGGTACCAATCCCTTTTTATTTATTGGGGAAAAATTGGGCCCAATGCAACCAATCTACGTCTAAAACAAATTTAGAAATAAAAATAAAGAAAGAAAAAGAAATTACATGGGTGAAAAACCATGTCCTATTCAAAAATTATTTTGATTTTTATATTATTTATACCTAATAAATACCATAAATTTAAAAAACATATCCTCTCTAGACAAAAAAGGCATCATTAAAATAAAGCAATTAATATATCTCAAACTCTTACAAAATGACTTTAGTTTTGATTATAAAACTCTTCTAAGAAGTAATTTACGTAAAGAATCGGAGGGAGGAGGGAGTAGCCATTTGATGTAAGCATATTTAATAATGGGACCTTTACTGTGTCTAAAGATCTATTTTCTTTAATTTTCCTTTTAGCTTGTTTGCTGTAAAAACCAAGTTTGATTGTTGTTCATAAAATTTCTGCTATATGACATCTTTCACACAACCGAATACTGCTGGCTTGATTCAACTATATAAGTAGTTTATTGTAGCTAGGTTGCACAGCTAAAACTATGATAATAAAATTATGTAATAGATTAAGAATATATAATAAGTATAATTGATAAAAAAGAATATATAATTATCATTATCAAAGGAGTCCATTAGTCAAATTTTGAAAGAGAATATAACATAGGTAATAAATATATACTATTGATGGAGAAAGAAAGTATGCATTGCTATATATTCTTCTATCTCAAAATATTCCCTCAATATTTTTTTTTATTTTTGAAGGTTAATTTTATGTTTCAGTTTATAAGAAATTTTATGAAATGTCAAGAAAAATTAATGTTTATATTACAAAAATACGCTTGACAAATAAAAAACTTACTTAATGCCTATTAATTTGGTTCATTCTAAGAAAAAATTAATTTCATTTCATGAATTATATATTTAAAAAGGTAATTTAATAATTTTGCAAAACTAAGTGCATAATGATTTAATATTAATGGCCATGGGTTATAAGTATGATATAATATTAATTGGACGGTGATCTAATGATTTAAAATAAGTTGTGTGCTTGGATGATGGATGCGAAGCCTTTCAGCTTGCTAGGCATTAATTAATTATTTGAAAATAAGTGGTAAAAGAGAAGAGAAATTTAATTTGGTGGGTCACTTTCATATAAGTCTGGGTAAAAACTTAAAAAAATTAAGGGAATAAGTGGGATTTGAGTGCGCCGGGAAGCCAAATTAGCGCATACAACTGTTGTAAATATAGAATACTATATTACTTAAGCGGGCGTTATAGTGTTTGTTATTTCGAACTTTCGGGTTAAAGTAAGTTGCTTAAATACACTTTGATTAGTTAAGGGTGTGTTTGGATTAACTTTTGGAGAATAGATTCTGGGAAGAATAGATTCTGGAGAATAGATTTTGGGTAGAATAGATTTTGGGAAGAATAGATTTTGGGAAGAAAGATGTTTGGATGATTAGTAGTAGAATCACTTTTTATATTGGTAAATTACTAAAAAGGGTATGATATGATTAAAAATAAGAGAGATGAAAGATGATAGAGAAAAAAGAGGAGAGAGAAGAGAGTGTAGAGAGGAGAGAGGAGAGAGAAAAGAGAGATAAGAGAGGAGAGAGGAAAGAGAAAAAAAAGAGATAAGAGAAGAGAGAGGAGAGATAATAGAGAAAATAGAGGAGAGAGGAGAGAGGGTGTAAGAAAAAGTAAGGGTATAATAGTAATTGGATAATCTAAAACCTAGGTTTCAAAGAAAAAGCTATTTTCAGTAGTTTATTCAAAACTTAGGTTTCAAACCGAGGTTTTGTCCAAAATCAATTCTCAACAAAAATTGCTGTTTGTGTAAAAATTTTTCAAACCGCGATTTTAGCCAGAATCCATTCTCTGAGGCTGTTGCCAAACACGCACTAAATGGGCAATAATGTACTTTGCGGTCCACATACGATATGTGAATCCTGGCGAATATGTGGGGATGAGCTGGCCATTTCATTTTAAGATCCCTTCCTTCACTACTTACTTACTGTGCCTGATTGCCCCCACTCCTCTTTTCTTACCAACTTTTAATTGTTACTCTTCCCCCCAGCATATATAATACTTCCCTTTCTATATTTAATTACCCGACAAAAGATTTACTTTAATTATAAATATAAGACATCTATGATTTCTTAAACTTATAATCCCCCATTAAATTACTATTCTATCGATTGCGCATGTTAACTGAGATCTTATCATGGATAGTTATAATGCATATGATTAAAAAATATATTTTAAAAAAATCAATATATATTTATTATAAATAACTAAATTAATTTTTTTAATATTTATAAATTAATTATTTAGCTCTTATATTAAATAATAGAGGAAGTTTTATGTAAAGATTAATTTTTTTTAGTTCTGTCATTCTTTTATTATGACACTATTTTAAATCTCAATTATCCCCCATTTAGTGCCTGTTTGGCACTTAGGTTTGAAAATGAATTCTGGGTAAAACTGCGGTTTAGAAAATTTTTACACAAACAGCAATTTTTGTTGAGAATTGATTTTGGGCAAAACCTCGGTTTGAAACCTAGGTTTTGAATAAGCTACTGAAAATAGCTTTTTCTTTGAAACCTAGGTTTTGGATTATCCAATTACTATTATACCCTTACTTTTTCTTACACCTTCTCTCCTCTCTTTTCTCTATTATCTCTCATATCTCCTCTCTCTTTTTCTCTCCCCTCTCTCCTCTCTTATCTCTCTTTTTCTCTCTCCTCTCTCCTCTCTACACTCTCTTCTCTCTCCTCTTTCTTCTCTATCATCTTTCACCTCTCTTACTTTTAATCATATCATACCCTTTTTAGTAATTTACTAATATAAAAATTAATTCTACTACTAATCATCCAAACATATTTATTCCGAGAATCTATTCTTCCCAAAATCTATTCTACCCAAAATCTATTCTCCAGAATCTATTCTTCCCAAAATCTATTCTCTAAAAGCTAATCCAAACACACCCTTAGAAACAAGTAATAATTACTTAGATCTTAAAATCAAGATCAATTTAAACATGACATATATATATTTAGAGAAAAAAATGAAAATCTAAATCAGGATAAGTAAATAGGGACTGAGGGAGTAGCATCTAGTTATCTAGAATCCAAGGGTTATTGGGAATATCCAAATCAGGATAAGTAAATAGGAGGCCTCCTCTCTATTCTTACTCCAAAAATTAATTCCACTACTCCTCTTAATTACGTTAATTCCTTTTCCATCCTATATATTTTCTCGCGGCATACAAAAAATGTTGCACGCTTGATTATCTCCCTTGTATTATTATTGGGAAAAGTGCAAACAGTGCTTCAGTTTGGGACATACATACATACATACATACATACATACATACATACATACATACATACATACATACATACATACATACATACATACATACATACATACATACATACATACATACATACATACATACATACATACATACATACATACATACATACATACATACATACATACATACATACATACATACATACATACATACATACATACATACATACATACATACATACAGGTACATTTGAGGACCATCCACAAGAAATACGTTACGTATTTAACACCCCAACCCCCCCCCCCCCCGCAAAAAAAACCCAGGGGCCAATTGACATTTTTAACTTGGATTAATAGCTTAAAAAACTCAATTTTTTCTAGAATAATTAAATTGTCCTCTAATAATATTAGAAGACGTTGTCAACCCAATCGCAATAGATGAATTGAAATGGATGGAATGTCAGAAAGGCGTAGAAACTTTGGCCGTCAAGTTCACATCATGAATTAGCTAGATATATATGTTGGCGTCAATCCACAAATAAAAGCGAATAACGAAAAAATCTAATAAAAATTATATAATCAAATGGTTATCGATCACACCCATATCTTAATTAAGCATACAATAACCCAGAGCTGGTGCAATTTAAGAGATCATGAGTTGAGTCACAGTCCGTCATTTTCAATCAATTTTATATTCAAGAAAGCATGCATGTTAATGTTAGCAGAAAATGATATAATATAATAGCGTTTGAGATTAGTCAGTGAAAATGAAATAAAAGGCTTCTCTAATATATAAGCAATTGATGAGATGCGGAGTCATAGAGGCAAGAGAGAATTAACTAATATATAATCAAATTAAGCGGCGAATTGTAAATAAAATAATAAAGTAGGGAAATGAAAGTGGATTGGAGATCGATGAGGATGGTGATGTTAGATTAAGAATCGGAGCAACTTGTTTACTTAATTTGACACAAATCATTATTGGGGAGGGGATGGATCCTTTCTAGAGTTTTGAGGTTGTCCCACTCCACTTGCTCCTTTCGTTGATTTTGATGCTCCACCAATTATTCCTCTTCTCTCACATTACAACATTGTCGAATGCAATGAGTTGGCAGCTCAAAGTTGAAAAAACTCTTGCATGGAAATTAACCACATATCAGCCTCAACCTCAAAATTTTATCTCTTGTTAATTAATTAATTACCAACAGATACATATATATATACACACACACACGTCTAGATTGCTATACCTAAGATATACTTCTCTCTCGAACTAGAGGAGTAAGATTTAATTACCACCAAAAGAAATTTTTTGTAAGAATGATACAAGGTTAAAATTAATTCGTTAATTTATTTTCTTAATATACACACTCTAATTAAGCTTTGCAGATGTCTTTCCAATTAAGCTCTCTCGTGTAATAATTAATACCATCTTGGACATCATCACCTTGAGAACAATATTATATAGCACTTTGGGAATTACTCGGAAATTGTTTAACAATATTATTAGCAAATAGAAGATGGGTTACGTTCCATAGCTTTTGCATTTCTTCGCAACATTTACTTTATATTCCACTTATTTGTAGAATTGGGATCGCAATCTCCTGCCTTTCTGAAATAATTAAAAATGTTCATTTTTATTTAAAAAGTTTAACATAGATCATGTGATGCTTTTTATGTGTAAAAGTTGACTGTCCGTATCATTGAATCGTATTTTATGCGAATAATTATATTAAAGCCCATTTATGGTATAATGGAGATTTGAATTACAAGATCGATCTTTCATACTAACTTTCCACTTTTTATCATTAAATTATATGTTTAGTAACATTTTATTGACCAACTTGACCATGAAATGCGTGCTTGTTTTAGACATATATTTATTGTTTTTTTTCATTTATTTCCATACTTCAAAAACACCTACCAAATAAAATTTATTCAAGTACAATTAATTCATGTACATTTCCGCCCAGAATAAAGTCTGCACTCTGAAATACTTCAACTGATTCTTGACATACAAACTCATGATTTTAGATTTAAGTAATATCAATAAACATTAACTTTATTTTATAAGGATACAATATGTTGGAATAACACTAACAGGAGGCCACATTTAAAATAAATTCGTCTTCAGTGTTCGCCGGCAATCAGTGTGTTGATGAGAGGATTTGCTTAAGATCCCAATGTTTAGATTCTCATATCAAATCTTAGATACAGTTGCGCCATGTTTTGGATTTCCATATCTAATAGTTAATAAATTGAATTAATTTTTCTTGATTAAAGCAATAATCCCTATATCATTACTGGCCAGTGGCGCGGCATGACAAAAAGCTTTTATGTCTATATGTCCTACAATCCGTAACGACCGCTGTTGACTTTGATGTACTAATATCGGCCTTCCTTACCTTTCATGATCAGGTTAGCCTTCCTAATTTTCACTGTTTGTTATTAATTTATTGGGAATGTCTTTGATTAAAATAAACCAAAGGTAGCTCGTAACAATTATTCTTTCAAGACCGTCCTGAAGAAAGTATATAACATATAAGATCTCTTTGAGAAACTAATTTGCGATTCTACCTAAATCGAATTGAATAATGGTTCTAGCTCACAAGCCTGCACATGATGGAATAGAAGCGTACGTACTTGTTTTCACGTCAATCCATATTTTATCTGTTGTAAGCATATATTTGGTTCCCCACACAATCAATGAAATGTGGAAATGAGAATTCACTGTGCATCTAAATGTATACCAAACTAGACACTTTCAAGATTCTTTCTTTCATGTTTAGATGCTCCTTTCTTTCTTGAATTTTCTTTCGTGTGTTCAGATCCTCCTTTTTTCCCTTGAATAATACGTGCACAAAATAGATAATTAAGAGATAAGCCCCAAGCTTTTAATTTTTCTTTTTCTTTAGTATTATACATGTTTGAGTCCCCCAAAATTTATGAAAACTTTTTCACTGTATATGTTTTTAAATTTTGGCCTTCCTTGTACTCAATTTCTGGTTCCACCCCTATTCCTATATGTAGATCATTTAATATGATAATTAAGAAGAGTAATATATTGGTGAGAGGACTTGGCACGGGATTCAGTAACGACAGATACATTGATTCGAATCTATATAACTCGAATGCTCAATCTCTCAGGATCAAAACGCAAGAACCAAGCTAAGTATAATTTATGGACCGCCACAATACAATTTATGACATTTTAAAAGGGTATTAATTATAATCATTACTTGTCAATTTGAAGGGGTTCGTTGATTGCTTTGATCATGTAAATCAGAACCTCGCAAGTTGAGAAAAATATTTGATGTGCTTTATTGGAGATCTATATATATTATCCAAGAACTGATGACATAAAAACTAAAGGTAACCTGTGAGGAGAAAAACCTTATTGGCTGATTTCCAGCTTTGGCATTATAAAAATAAAATTAAACCAGATTATTCTTCATTAAGTAGGTCATGGTCATCTAATCACAAAGGATATCAGCAGGGAAGTTAGGTAAGATGAATGTTGTCATCACACAGTAGGCCCTTTCAATTGATAACAAAAAGTGGACCACCCCAATCTTCCAAGTATTTTCATTTTTGAAAAATTTGCATTCTATCTGTTCAACTTTAGTTTTTGAACAAAGACTCGCATAATTTTGAAGTGCAAACTGATATTTTCGAGTTTAGGTGACTAGTCAGTTAAAAGATTGTGTATAAGTGAATTTCACATCACATTTTAATTCAAAGTATTAAGACAACAAGTCCGAGAATTTTCCTTATGCGTATCATCCAACTATTAAGCCCGTAATTCTATCCAATATATATAAGACTTTTCATATTAATTTAAGTCTCACATTTGACATTTTTTTTATATAAAAATATTTAGGTAGGTTCGGCATCCGTTCCCTATTAAAGCTGGAGCATAGCCCCAGATTTCAAATAATACTTACAAGAAACTTACGATATCACCTACTAAAAGAATCCTCACAATGATAGAGGGAATTGAATTTACATTCTTATGAAGATACAAACCCGTTCTTTACCTATACCAATTGGATTAGCTTTTGGAGAATAGATTTTAGGAAGAATAGATTCTGGAGAATAGATTTTGGGAAGAATAGATTTTGGGAATAGAGATGTTTGGATAATTAGTAGTAAAATATTTTTTTATATTAGTAAATATGATAATTATATAAGGTATAAATTTTATTTATAATTTTTTTTATTTTTTTATAACCTGTTAAAAAATAGTACATGTACACCACTAACGGATATAAAAAAAAAAAAAGACAATACACTATTGACGTTATCACCTCCACAAAAAGCTAAAAGATGCCAGATTCTTAAAACTATGGTTTTGTGAGCTTGAAATCATGGTTTGTGATGAAAAGTGACTTTTAGCTAAAATAGTTGTTTGACATAAAAATGACAAAACTATAGTTTAAAGAAAAAATCGATTTTTCAACCCACCTCCCAAACACACACTCAAACACAACAAACAGTACGAACTCGGGTCAAACTTAAAGGACCGTATAAGCCTGGTTAATGGGTATATATCAATATGTTAATAAGGACACACGCATGTATATATCATAACATTGATGCGAAAGTAAAAAAAATGGTAATTTTATATGAAAATAAATATTATTATCATTAAATAAAAATAATTAAGATATAACAAAAGTAATTATAAAAATATAATAAACATTAATTATTCAATTAAAAAATATTTTTTTACTAAATATAAATATTTTTTTATTAGAGACAATTATATTCGATGTAATTATTTTTTTATAATATCAATATATCTATCGTTGATAGTATTGACTAATCCCATTATCGTAGGACTTTTAATTAAGGGTAAACAGGTGGCCACGGGATGTCTGGGATTCAAACTCTCACTACTTAATTAAAGGATCAAATAAGATAACTACTAAATTATGTCAGTTGATAATTGATAGTGATAACTGACAACTAACGAGCAAAGCCTGCCGAATATTGTTACGTTGTCCAATTCCATTGCACCGTCACACACCCACACAAGATAGGCCCAAACTTGTTATACTGCTCAGGGCCATCAACAAAAGATTCAATAAGGGGAATAACGGGGTTAGTCTGAGTGATAAGCGATTCGGTATCGCTTAAGGGAAGTCTCGAGTTTGAGCCTTGGCGTATATAGAAAATTTCTGTTAGAAGACTCACCCACCATAGTTAGGTACACGACGCAGGTCGGATCTGGATTTAGTCCAGACAAAGCTCCGATGAACCGGGTGGGCAACCAAAATAAAAAATAAAAAAAAATAAGGGAACAAACGACCAACGGGGGTTGATCCGAATAGTAAGCGGTTCGGTATCGTTTAAACGAGATCTCGAGTTCAAGCCTTGACGTATGCAGAAAATCCCCGTTAGGAGACTCATCCACCATAGTCAGGTGCGCGATGCGGGTCAGATCCGGATGTAGTCGGGGCAAAACTCTGGTAAACCGAGTGGGCAACTAAAAAAAATAAGGGAACCAACGAGGGTTGGTCCAAGTGGTAAACGGTTCGATATCGCTTAAGCGAGGTCTCGAGTTCGAGCTTTGGCGTATGCAGAAAATTCTTGTTGGGAGACTCACCCACCATAGCCAGGTGTGCAACGCGGGTCGAATTCGGATATAATCAGGGTAAAGCTCTGGTGAATCGAGTGGGTAACAAAAAATACAAAAATAAAAAAATAAGAGAGGTAGGTATCATAATAATAGATTTAGGTCCATTAGTTTTCCTCCCATGTCAAGCTGCCTATATTAATTTCATTCGGCTCTCACATCAGCATTGTGACCAGCTAAGCCTTTATTTAAGGTGTAAAAAAAAATGCTTCTCATCGGTTATCCAAATTTCATCTGGTCCATTAGATTTAGGCCCTTTCTTTAAACAACAACAACAACGACGACGACGAAAGGTAAAACGAGTCAGGTCTCGCAAGTTTACTACAGTTAAAGCTCTAGGTATAGTAGGTTGATGGATCGCCACCAAGTACAATTCAGGTGCAATTGATTTTACAATATGAAAATTGAATGAATATAAATATTTTAATATCTATCCAAACCGAGGTTAAATCATCCCCAAGTAATTGTTGCACTCTACAAACTGAAGATCTTCCACAGCATATAATGATGCCAGTATGCCCATTCAAACATGTGTGATGCTTAAAAAGGAGTAAATCTCAGGAGGAAAAAAAAAAGAAAAACATCAAACCTATTCTATTTGAAAAACTGGAGGATATATTATAAAAGCAGCATATTTTGATCCCAATTAACTTTTGAAACTAAAAACAATAACCAGTGAGGTATAACATGACTTACGCAGACAGTGAATGGCTTTATCAAGAGCTCTTAAGTAACTCCAAAGTTTTTACACTAAACCAGCAACAGTTGAGCAATAATAGCATCCTCTATTTCCATTATTAATTAACCCATATAACCAGTGATGTATAACATGCCGGAGGCAGACATGAATATATTCAAAAATATTAACAAGCAAAGCAGTATGTAGCTGCATATATATCAACAAGATTTAGTGGTCAGTGTGTTAAGATGGCAAACCAGCAGAGGGGTGAGGTCAATATATTAATTAATTTCCAAATACAGTAATACATTATCCAGACAAATAAACTATAGTATAATAATGAATTTGGCATAAACAAATTACTGTAGTGTAACTGAGTAATGAAATTAAAGTCCCAATCTCAAATCGAGAGTAAGGGGAGAGGAGGAGTCAGGTTGAAGAGGGGGAGGGAAATTGAGGTCGAGGCCACATGCCTGATGATGAAGATGAAGACCAGGCTCTCCTTTGTCCCAGTGACACCTCATGTGCCCGCCCAGCGCCTGCCCACTAGGAAACACCCTCAGGCATATCCCACACTTGTGCCCTTCCATCTCATCATCTTCTTCGTTCTCAAAACACCCCTTCACATTCTTGTGGCTTGCCCTGTGCCCTCCCAGAGCCTGCCGTGACCCGAACACCCTCTTGCAACTCGAGCACTCGAACCGCGACGCTCCCGCCCCCTCCGAGTTCGCCAGCAACAGAAGCCCGGCCGCGATTTGGTGGTCTTCTGGGGTCATGAACTCTGGCGTCTGCTTCTCCGGAGGAGGTTGTCGTTTGAGATTGGGGGGCGGGTTGATGCCGCGCCACTGACGTTCAGGATGACAGCGCATGTGGCCGAAGAGAGCCTTCCATGACCAAAACTTCTTCCCACACTCGGTGCATGGCCGGGTAATCATCGGCGCCTCAGGGTGGGGTTGTTTGGAGAAGTATTTGGGCTTGAAAGCCACGGTGTGGTCGATGACGGTGATACGTTTCTTTCGTTTGCTTCGACAATGGTGTTTCTGGGTGCCGCTTGGAGTTGTGGAAGTAGAGGCACCGGCACCAGAGTCGGAGTTGGACATTGCGATCAGACTGAATTATCAGTTGGAAAGACACCGAAAAAGTGTTAACGATGGAGGGGGAGGGGCTTATATACGTGAACATGTATGGAGCCAAGCGGTTACTGAATGCAACGCCTCTCTTGAAGTGGGCGGTTTCCTGGCGTTCGCATTCCGTGCTGCTCGACACCCAAACCGTTGTCGTTTTGGGTGCTGAGCAAATGAGCGTTCTTTTGTTTTTGTTTTTTTTTATGTTCTCATTTTTTATTTTTTCTCTTTTCTATATTTATTCTTTGATCCTATTTATTTATAAGTCAATCTTAATATATTTTAATAAAAATAATAAAAAAATTTAAATCTTATTAACTCTATATTAAAATTTAATAATTTTCTATAAACAAAAAAATTAAATAACTTATCAATTTTATCTATATTTAATATAATTCTATTAAAACAGTATTAAATTATATAATAATAAATAAATAGTAAAATTATACTTTGATATAAAAAATTAAATAATATAATTTTTTTACAAGAATTTTTAGAAAGGGATTAGACTCATCTATGATCTAATGATAATGTAAAGTCTCCATTTTTCTTAGACAATACTAATGTCGGATAAGGCGAGCTATCTATTACTTTTAGGCGTAAAGTTAGATACCTAAAAACTAAGATATCTCTCTACTAAATATTGTGACTGAAATCATAATAAAATAATATTAATATAACTTGTAAATAGAATAAAAGATATTATGGACAACGATGCAACTTATGATGATTGGGTCTCCTCTTATCAACTCCTGTTAGGATGGTTTTATACAACGATGCAGCTCGAAGTCGTTGCTCAACTCAGCACGCGCAAGGATGAAAGAGGTATACGTAGATAGATGATAGTATTAATCAATAGCAATTCTCACTAAGAGAGAATCTGATTTGGCAACCTCCTCCTCTTCCTCTAGATAGGGTTAAGATTAATATAAATAGGATCATGATTTTGTCTAATAATAAAATTGGATGTAATAGGATATTAAGAGATCACAATAGCAAGTGTATTTATAGATTTTTACACTTTATTAAAGTCTGTAGTATTATTGAAATTAAAAAGTGGGTTATTTTTAAGGGACTCTAAAGTATATATGATAGAGAATTTAAAAAGGTTATTATTGAATCAAACACTAAATACCTTGTTGATATATGGGAAGAAATAATATAAAATAAAAAGAAAATTTGTTACTTGAATAAATTGAAGATTTCATGAGCAAAATGTGGAGAATAAAAGAACAGTTCATAATGAGAGAAGTCAACTATAAAGATTGTTAGAAGGTTGAATTAGTTAGGTGATTAGTGTTAATCACTTGGTTACTAGATGACCCTAAGTCTATATAAAGGGTCATAGTCTATTGGTTAATTGTGTGGGATAGTGAGATCCTCACCATAGTGAGAGAGAGGGTAACTTGGGTCTCTCTCCACAAAATCTCATAGGGTTATGGGATTAGTTTATCTCCCTCAAATGAGGAAAGATTAGTGTGTAAACCCAAGTGGGTTTCCATGATATGTTGCTCTTGAATATGATATGATTCTTCATTTCTCTTCTCCTTATTTCTCTCCAAGAAAGTTAACATGGTATCAGAGCTAAATTTGCCAATATGCCTCCCGCAGCTTCCTTCACTTTTACATCTTCGTCTTCAAGGAGCCAAGGAAGACTTCCTCAGCAGTCTGTTTATTTCTTCTATTGCTCCACTCTCTGCTACCGAATTCCTGTATAGATTGACTGAAGACAGTGATCGCAGAAGGCCTGCAGCTGCTTCACATGATGAACTAGAATCTGATCTGAGGAGGTTCACAGTAAGATTAATACAGCCAAAAAATTGAATTCAAGTTCAAACACAAAGATTGGAGAGAAACAGATCCTTCTTGATCAAGAAGATCAAGAATACAACAAGGTAGATTTTGAGATCATAGTGGCAAGAAGGATCAAGAAGATCAAGAATACAGCAAGGCAGAACCATGGAAGATTCCAGACGGAAAGCCTCATTCATCTTTTCAGACTTGCAGAGTTACCTGCTTGAACTTCCTCTCTTCATCTAAAAAGGTAAGCCTTCCCATGACTGCAATGGAAAGACTTGCAAATGATGTCATCAAGAAGGGCAAGATGTGTACGGTAGTGCTTGCAGCTATAGATGTTTCCTTCCAGATTGATCAAGAACAACCTTCCCATATCTCCCCTTATCCCAATCTATCAACAGAAAAAAAGTACAATGGCGGATAGGAATGTGTCTTCTATCAAGTTTATGCCTCGGAGGTCATTGTCTTTTTTCTTTTTGATGATCTCAATCCTTTTCGTTCTTTCTTGGTTCTTTGTTCTGCGTTCCACGGGGCGTACTCAGTTCGCGGGATTTTCCAATCCAAAGTTTTTTTTTCACCTCGGATGATTCAGAAACCTCATTCGGAAGCCAGACATGCACCACAAGTGATAAATCTGTTTTGAAGGTTTTCATGTATGATTTACCTCCAGAGTTTCATTTTCGTCTCTTGGATTGGAAACCCAAAGGAAAAAGCGTGTGGCCTGATATCACAACTCAAATACCAGAATATCCTGGAGGTTTGAATTTGCAACACAGTATAGAATATTGGCTTACATTGGATCTGTTGGCTTCAGAACTACCTAAATCCTCCCATGGTGGTGCTGCAATCAGAGTTCATAACTCTAGCGAAGCGGACATCATATTTGTACCGTTCTTTTCTTCTATGAGCTACAACCGATTTGCTAAAACTAAGAAATCCCCAAAAGAGAAAAACATTAACAATGTACTACAAGACAAGTTAGTGCAGTATGTGACAGCTCAAAAGGAGTGGAATAGAATGGTGGAAGAAGAAGATGAAGAAGATGAGGAGAAATAGAGCAATGTTCAATGTTTAATTTGTAAAATGAAAATGATTTGGTTTAATTCACCTTACTCCCTTGTGTGTTGTGTTGGCAAGTTGAACACCTAGAGTTAAGGGGTGTCAACTTGAGCGGGGGTGTTAGAAGGTTGAATTAGTTAGGTGATTAGTGTTAATCACTTGGTTACTAGATGACCCTAAGTCTATATAAAGGGTCATAGTCTATTGGTTAATTGTGTGGGATAGTGAGATCCTCACCATAGTGAGAGAGAGGGTAACTTGGGTCTCTCTCCACAAAATCTCATAGGGTTATGGGATTAGTTTATCTCCCTCAAATGAGGAAAGATTAGTGTGTAAACCCAAGTGGGTTTCCATGATATGTTGCTCTTGAATATGATATGATTCTTCATTTCTCTTCTCCTTATTTCTCTCCAAGAAAGTTAACAAAGATATGTTATGTTTAAAATATGTTTAATATAAATGTGTTAATTAATAACTTCAAAGTGTATAAGATTAAATTATTGGATAGCTTATATTTTTTTACTTTAAACTTGTGCCCTCTCGAGTATAAAGAAAAAAGAAAAAAAAAAACACTCGGCACCTGCAACACAGCTGCTGACCTAATGGCGAGAATCACAAAGTCTTGCTAGCTCTCAATTACGTGCGCGGGTCACGTTGCTTCGTAATGAGCTTCAACGAACTAGGAAGGATTCGATGCGAATGGAAGACTATTTGGCCAAAATGAGAACTATATTCTTCGACAACCTTACATTTGCTGGTAATTCCGTATCTCTTTGTGATCTAACCTCACAGGTTCTTTGCTGTTTGCTAATGCGGTTTCTTGTTCTTTGTTCGTCTTATCTTTTTTTTTTTATCTATCCGTTGATTGGAGTTTTATCGTTTTATCCCGACTATATCCGGATCCGACCTACGTTGCGCACCTGACTATAGTGGATGGGTATCCTAATAGAGATTTTTTGCATACGCTAAAGCTCGAACTCGAGATTTCGTTTAAACGATACCGAGTTTCTTACCACTCAGATCAACCCCCATTAATTTGTTCGTCTTATCTGATTCATTTAATTTAATTATTTCGGGTGGCGCCGGATTGGGTCGTTGCTAGTTATAGCCTTTTCCAAACTATCTGTACGCCATAATATAAAATTCCCCTCACCGAGTATTGCTTCTTTGAGCTCAGGCCTCAGAGAAAAGATGTCCGACATTTCCACCACCTGTTAAATAGTGATGCGTACAATTAGGTCGTGGGTGTTAGAGCATCTACAAGCTATGGGCCTAAGCCCAACACCATACGCCCCACGTAGACCTGGTCTTGTTGTATATTAAAGTTAGGATTAAATTATGTTAGTGTAGATTGTATTGAGATTACGATATCAGATCGCTATCATATCAGATCATGTACCCGGCTATATATTCATCAAGCTATCAATGAATAATATCAGCTTCTACCCTAAAACATTATCCATTTACAATACCACATCCCCACTTTATCAGGTCTTTGTTTTAATTTATTTCCTAAGGAAAACTTCGTTAAACATTGCCCCTACCAGTGAATAAAACTTGGTTCCAAATACAAATTACTTGGTCAACGGGTAACATGCATTTGGATATATATATATATATATATACACGTTTAAATGGGTTACAAACTCCAAATAAACAAGGCCAAGAAAAGCACGAGAGAAATGAATATATGCAGATTCCGCAGGCGTTTCTTGTAGCTGTGAATTGTGTCTTCCGTAACTCGCTGAACATTCATGAATCATGATGTTGATGTAACTCTCTAGATCTGTGAAATGTGAGGAAAAAAATTCATTGGCGCGTCCTTCTATTCTATCTCAAGAATGCATGCATTTGCTATACACACACACACACACACACAATTGAAATCTTTATAGATAACCGGATATGTAAGTTGAAGTCATGCCTTGTGACCACTTCAACTCTGACAAAATGTGAATATATATATATATATCATATATATATGTGGATCCAAATCCTTCTATCCAGAATGAGCTTATGGATGAGGAGGATAAAGAGAAAGCAAATGTTGGACCAAAAGATTTGATTAGGAGATATGAGCTCGCACGGAAGGAGTTACGATATATAGAGATGGAGCAAGAAGGAAGTGTGGAGGCAGCAGTAAAGTCTCCTTTTCTGATTGTTTTTATTCTCTTCTTTTCATAATTTTCTTCCTTTGCATTTGCCAAACTTGTGACTGTCAAATGAAATATCAGCCAAGTTCATGATGTCGCTGTTTCTAAACATCCATTGTCTGTGAACTTGTGATCGTTACAAGCGTCATACGCAATGCCTCGTATCATTAGTTGTCCTTCCATGGCGAAATGAAAATAAGAAAGTGAATTTGTCAAACATGAGAAACATTTCCAAGGTTCTTATCTATATAAGATCATGAAATGCACCTTCTTAGTCATATTACAATATAGGATTCTTTTGAGCATTTTGTTTTGATCCCTTACATAAGAATCCATCCATTTTATGTCACGCATTAAATGTTTCTTTCACCGAAATACCCTTTTAGTAATGCTCTATTTTTTCCAATAATTAATAAGTTGTTATTAGTTAATACATATTATTTAACCAAAGTTAGTACATCTGATTAAAAATGTTAGGGATAATTGTGAGCAAACATAACAAATATTTAGCACATTAATTACAAATAATAAATTTAACTAATTTTTTAAATCTTGATAGATTTGTTTGCCAATATGGCTAGAGTATTAGTGACAATTACTTATCTTAACTAACTTTAATATTCAAGCGCAAATCTAAAACATATTTTGTACAATTACTTATCTTAACTAACTTTAATTAATTTTATTCGTGGGTGTGAAGTTTAAAGTATTATTGACTTATTGGTAAGATCAAAAGAAAAATACTCCCTCGGGTGCCTAGAGAAATTTTTTTGCTCTTTTTAACACCGTATAAGATATTTGTTGCATCTTTCTCATATTACCTATTCAGTATTGGTTTATTTTTCTAACGTTACACCATATGTTTAGACGAAGGAAAAATTAAAAACATTGTTTTATTTTCAAAGAGTTAATACATTTTTAGTCTCTTTTTAATTTGGGTTAAGATGAATCTAGTACTTAAAAATATTTTTTAGGTATATCCAATACTCTAAAATATTTTTTTCTTAATGATGAATGTACTAAAAAATATTTTAGGGTGTTGGATGCCTAAAAAAAAAATTTAAGGTACTAAATGTAACTAAAAATATTTCAAAGATTATCAAATATCCCTAAAAATATTTGAATAATAAATATGAAGGGGAATGAAATGGATAGCATTTCTTTTATTTTATTTTTTTTAGTGAAAGACAAAATAACAAAATAATATTAAATAAATCAACAGTTTTTCTTATAAAATTGATTAAATGTACTTTAATTTGTATAGTCTAATGAGAATAATAGTTTAATTCAGTAATTTCATAAATATATTAGAAGGAGCGAAGGGAAGCGGAGCGTCCAAACAGTTGTGAACTTGAAATAAAGCCCAAACCCACGGCAACGAAAACAAATATTTATTTTTACCTGAAAATACAAATATTATTTGAAACCCAACCCCACAGCCAGAAAAGCTACATTACCGTTGGCCAAAACCCATTGCGACTCTTCCTTTCCTACGCAGATCCAACGGTCACTATTTAGTAGCCGTTGTTTTTAAAAATGAATTGTCTCCACCCCGACATCTGCGTCTCAATTTCTCCTCTCTTTTTTCCTTAAATCTTTTCTTGTTCCTTTAATTGTCAACTAGAGGGGGAGAGTGAGAGAGAGAGAGAGCGAGAGAGTCAGCGAGTGTCTGTGTGGAAACCTCACAGGGGCAGGGCATTTCCTGGTGAAGATAAGCTGACTGCTGACGCATCAGACGCAATTCTTCTTGAATGCAGGTGGATTATCTTATCCCAGTCATACTCGATTATCTTTATTTTGTTACTATTCTTGTCCCCCTCTTGTCATGGATCTTGGGTTTTCCTTTTCTTTCCCGTTTTATGATTTCTGGTGTTTGATTTCTTTGGTGGCTGAAAATGTCTAGTTATCGCCTCTGCTTGGACTGAAGATAAATGGGGGGCTCAACGGAAAACCAAAACCATCTGGCCTCGCTGATGCCTTCATCAAATCTTCAAGGTTAACAACACTGAGATCTGGGAGGGAAAAAAAGGATCTTTACCGGTTATCCTTTTTATTCATGAAACAATAATTAAGTTGAAGCATATTGCAAGCGACGTTTATCTCTTGAATTTGGGACTGATTCTTCGCTCCCTTATATTTTGTGTCTTTAATTAAAAAGGAGGTTCAAGAATGGAGGGCATCAAGCTTATGAAGGAGATGACACAGAATAATCGTCGGGCTCTGAGAAGTATCAATCAGAATATTATGGAGGCTACTCATAAGCCTTGTGTGGTCAACCGAAGAGACCCATTCGGGTAAGTTCTATTTATGTTGAGGCAAAACTCTGAAAATCTAGTCTTGTGCTGATATTTCATCTCTCTCCCTATTTTTTTTCCTCCTGCGTTATCAAGTACCATTGAAAAGAATTGCAATTTATTTATGAAGGTTCAGTTGAATGTCTCTTGATACCTTGATTGATAAGTTTTCTTTTGGTATTCTTTTCTTTCAGAAGAGATACAGCACAGACAGTTCAACACTGCCCTGAAGTACTCTCTATAAACCAAATGTGGATGATGAATTTGATCTTATTTGATTCTGGCCTTTCTTTGAACATATTTGAATAGTTACAAAAGCGGTTGATTGCCTTTCAGGACCTTAAAACCCTAAACCTGTTGGCTCCGAACCCCAGTTACCAGTTGGACTGTGCAATAACAGATATTGAAGAATACGAGGATGTTGGTGACAATGGAGTTCCAGTGTTTGTGAAGCACACAGAAGCAATGCTGGACGAAATTGACAGATTAGTGAGTGCTTTAATATTCAATTTATCTCATCTATAGCTTCTCAAGATACACTTAAACCAAAAGTAATAACACAGCATGTCAACGCACAGGAGGAAGTAGAAATGGAAGACGTGGAGGAGCCTGTTATGGACATCGACGTTTGTGATACGAAAGATCCACTAGCAGTTGTTGAATATATAGATGAGATCTACGAATTTTATAAGAAAACTGAGGTAAGATTTGCATTTTGTTGGTGGGAGACTTGCTTATCGCCAATGGAAAATGTGATCTTCGGAAAGAAAGTATTAACAGAAATCATCCGAACAACCGGATCTGCGCATTTCCCTAGGCAGGCAATAGAAAATGGTGTAGTTGACTTTGAACAGTCGTAGAACGCCTTACATTTCTGGTAGCGTAGCTCGGGATATGAAACGGGGCTCATCTTTAGTTCATGATTGGTCAGTTCGATGGGAAAATATGAAGAAAAAGAAAAAAACTTGCTATAGAATGTTGACCCATTAGCTCTGTTGCAGAATTCCGGCTGCATCTCTCCAGACTACATGGCCGGCCAGTTTGACATCAATGAGAAGATGAGGGCTATCCTCATTGACTGGCTTATTGAGGTAAAGCATAAATCTAATA
Organism: Leucaena leucocephala; assembly: GCA_037074615.1. Taxonomy (NCBI): domain Eukaryota; kingdom Viridiplantae; phylum Streptophyta; class Magnoliopsida; order Fabales; family Fabaceae; genus Leucaena; species Leucaena leucocephala. The sequence goes on along the minus strand of CM073560.1, from coordinate 21,605,078 downwards.
TTCCAAAAGTTTTTGATTTTGATGATATTTCTCTTTTAACATAGGACAGAAAAGGATATATATTTTTATGAGCCCTCTGAACTTACAATTGATGTTGATCCACATCAAACAGGTTCACTACAAATTTGAGCTTATGGAGGAGACATTGTACCTTACCGTAAATCTTATAGACAGGTTCTTGGAGCGTCAGGCAGTGATCAGAAAGAAGCTTCAGTTGGTCGGTGTAACAGCAATGCTAATAGCTTGCAAACATGAGGAGGTTTCTGTCCCCACTGTTGAGGACTTTATCTTGATAACAGACAAGGCGTACAAAAGGGAAGAAATTCTAAATATGGTGAGATTTTCATTTATTTATTGGTGCCCTTGCTTCCCTCCCACCCCTGAAATGCATCTGATAGTCTTGTTCTCACAGGAGAAGTTAATGATGAACACGCTACAATTCAACCTGTGTGTGCCTACTCCATATGTGTTCATGAGGAGATTTCTTAAAGCAGCCCAATCTGACAAACAGGTTAGTGATATACTATTCTACCATTTCGAATGTGAATTTGATGTCACCGCCGAGCAAGGGCTTATTATTGTGGAACTGAACCAGCTGGAACTCTTGTCCTCCTTCATAATCGAGCTTTGCTTGGTGGAATACAAAATGCTCAAGTTTTCACCATCTTTGCTAGCTGCTGCAGCCATTTACACAGCTCAGTGTAGCCTGTACCAGTTTAAGCAATGGACAAAGACCAGTGAATGGTACACGAATTACTCGGAAGACCAGCTTCTGTGAGTATTCGTTATGTGGAATGTTTATTAAGCTTGATGAGATATGAACGGGCATGATTCCTTATGGGATTTATCTTGTGTGCTGACAGAGAGTGCTCGAGAATGATGGTTACTTTCCATCAGAAGGCGGGGACTGGAAAACTTACAGGAGTCTGCAGGAAGTACAGCACGTGGAAGTATGGTTATTCCGCGAATATGAAACCAGCCCTGTTTTTGCTGGACTCTGATTGAAGATTGTAGATAAACACTAGTTTCTTCTGCATATCGCAGCAGAAATTGTACTGTTATTATCTCCCTTTTTTGGTTAATTACAGTTATGTGAGTATCCATCGTTAAATCTTAAAATGTTTGAGTTTTATCATAGTTAAAGATACCTTCAAGCTTTGGTCGGATCAATCCAGTGCACTGTAGTTAAAACGAGCTATAATTAATTAGCGTAGTAAAAACCAAGTAATTACTTTATGAATTTTTTAATTAACCATTAATCTAACACCCTAATTCCTAAATCATTCTTATCTCTGCCTACAGTCTCCTTCCATCCCTTCATTTTTCTACATTGGCATCTCTTAATTGTGATTAACAGTCGAAATATTTCGTTTGTATCAATAAATTCTGTAGACTAATTGAATAGTACAATACTATTGTGCCTTATTCATTTCTTATACGCGATTATTACAAATCATATACATTTTTTTAAGGATTATCCATCTCAACATTTGTATACCGTGTCTACTCTAATTTTTTGCTTCCCCTTTCAATACCCAACATTCATTCTCATATAACAGAATTTATAGTAGCTTGGTAAACTTTTTCTTTAGACTTCAAATGATTCCTAACACTTGCTCCATTCAACCAATCATCTTATATCCTATGTATTGATTTCTCATAACATGCCATCAAAATAGCATAACTTTTGGCTTTTTTTGAAATAGAAAAAATATAATTCTTTTTTATATTGAAAGAGAAAAGGACATTTACATCTTTAATGTTAAAAAAGTGTTATTTCAAAAAGATATGATCTTTTAATGAAAAATTTTACATTAGCACATTATTTTATATCATGCTTTATTTGAGTAAAAAAGTAAAAATAAAATTTCATTAAAAATAAGAAAGTTTGAAGGTCCAGATGAGATGAAGGACCATAATATTACACATCTTTTCTAGCCTCATCCCAATTAATTCTTCATTATTCACATGCCCTCATCCCAATAACAAAAACAATCCGCTGTACACGAGAATTTTATAACGAATTTAAATGGAAATTACAATTTCTTAAAATTTCCAAAATATTACGCAGACATCATAAGGCCAAAGAGAACGCTCAACGAGGTCATTGAGCGGGATCTCCTGGTCAATAACTTAACCAAGGATTTAGTTTTTGATAGAGCACAATGGCGTCGTATGATCCATGTAGCCGACCCCATTTAATGGGAAAAGGCTTTGTTGTTGTTGTTGTTGTATTACGCAGACATCATAAATGCTTGATCCAAGAATCTCTGGAGGTATGGTACAAAACGCAGCATCCACGAAATCTTAGCAGCCGATCAGATATTTGAATCATATTCTACAATTGCCAGCTGGATAGAGATAATGAATAAAAATCAGGAGGAACTGAATCAATAATTTGAGTTCAGATAGCAATACACCAGAAAGCGCAGATAACAAAATGGATTCTATCTATTGAATGCTATTGTGATTTTTGAAAAATAGTGAGAAAGTACTCAGAACTCAGAAAACACAACGGCTTCAGGGACAAAGATGATTGAGGAACTAGTGCGGGAAAAGCAATATTTTATTATATTTCTACTTTTATACATGGTCGATCAGTTTGTACTCACTGCAATAGACAAATTGGTTAAAATCAAGTGAGACTCTGCCTTGTTTCGCTGTATCAAATGAGTTGAACAAATTCCTGAAAGACACAATACAAGATTCTTGTTTCAGCAAGCAGTAAAACTAAACTTCAATAACTTTCTTTGTTTTATATTTTTTTAAACAAAGCTGGTACACATATAATGAGTTGCGGCTTTACCGAGCAGACTGTACGAATATACAGAGAGATATGAAGTCATCAAGCCGAAACCTTTCATTCTACTTTGATCAAAGCTCTAAGAAATTCAAGAGAAATAGTTAGCTTGGTATTCTGGATTGCAATATTGCACAAATAATTCATGAATTAAAGTTTTTTTTCAGAGGCAAAAATTGTTTTTGATACTATCAACTGGTAGTTGGATCCTATTACTAAATATCCGAACTGACTAATCCAGTTTCGGGTTTGTGACTACCCCTTCTAGCACAGGTGTCTCCTTTGGGACTCAAACTCAAGACCTAAAAGGATTTAACATGGCCTTACGCTACTAGATCAACTCTGTATTGGTCTTTCAGAGGCAAAATTCAGCATACAGTATTGAAAAATTAATTCTAATGTCAAGCACACTACATTAGTGATTTCTCAATCTGATCACTGCAACATCAAAGAAAAATGGGAAAATAGAAAAATCGAAGCATGCATACAGTAATGAACAACTTCTCCAACATTAAAATAATTATTTTTTGTTGGCCAACTACAAAATATTAGTTGATATCTTGACAAAATGAAAATGCTTTACCTCGCAGACAGTATAAAAAGCAGGAGAATCCAGCATGAAACCAACTTTAACCAATGCCTGAAAAATTTATATGGGGTAACAGCAAAATTAACAAGGGGGAATCACATCCCTATGCAGTATAAACAGGAATATGTAGACTCTGGTTAACTTTATTCCTGGATCCTGACAAGCATCTAAATCAAGGGCCTTCTTATGCAGTTAATTATTTTTAGAACGCAGGGGTTTAAGAAGCAAGGAAAACGTAAAAAAAATCCATATCCAGCAACAAAGGAGCTCAACTTTTTGCTGTTGCATCTGGGGAAGTAAATACCACGAAATATGTTAAATTGGACAGACTATATGAACATTATTCTAGCATGGTATGGTATATAATCAATATTCAAGAGCATTAATGATGTATGACTATATACCTCATGTACATCTTCAGGTACAAGAAAACCACGACCTCTGCATCAATGAACCCAAATAGTGTTATCTACAAATTCCTTAAATAAGAATAAACCAACAAAGCCAATATTGGTCGACAACCAAAGAAAGTTCCAGTATGTCTGAGACTAAAAAGGGTGTCAAACTTTTTAACCAAATTCATTACTTAGTATCACCCCATAAATATACCATCAAGTTAAAATAATATTAAGATTCAAACTAGTCATGCTCCCATGTGGGGGGGACTTTGAAGACTTCACTTAAAACTTAACACACGTTATGAGAAAAAGCAATTGATCACCTTTCTAGGTCAGAAAATGCATGTTGAACCTGCAAAGCCATTGAAAGTCATACGAAAATACAAGTAGTTAAAATTAATGAGTAACTTATGATTGTTCATTGCAAATGGTGATGCAGTAGCCTCAGAGAAGTAGGGTGAATTTGAATTAACATAAACATTGAGGTAGTCTACTAGCAGAAATCAGCCAAAGGGCTACAGATATGTCATCTAGACCCTCTTAAGTAAAAACTACTAACCTTGAGAAGGAACTTGTTCAATGCAACAAATTCTGGGGAAAAAATCAACCTGGTTAGAGAGAGACTGATAAAACCACTTTTATCTTTCCAAAATACCAATTACTTCACAAAGACCAACCACATAAAAAGCAAAAACTTATGAAAAATACGTTTCGTTTAGTTATGATTAGATAGAGTTTCAAGATGGTATCCCAGGAAGGCATCTGGTTGTTCATTCTCCAATCATTTTTTCTTGCATGCATAATCGAAGTTACAATTGCAGGGAAACATTTGTTGTCCCACTTCAACATGCAAACATAACTTCATATACAGACCAGGCACCCGCACCACCAATAAACTATGACAGCAAAAATTTCTTCTTGATGAAGATCTTCAATATCAAAATGCCCATAATCGTACATGATTTTATATTAATAAAGAAAGGCACCAGGTAAGTTAAAAACGAACATACAGACACGGCAATAAGCATAATAAGTCCCCTTCGAAATTCATCGTACCGTTCCGGTTGAAATCGTACATCCTACAGGGGAAGATTCAAATAAAATAACGCATCATCCAGGACAATCAAACAAACAAAATAGACATTTCCGAGGAAACTCGGACATATTACACGGTCCATAAGTAAACAGAGAAGTCGGGGGAAATCGTACCTGATCATCTGCTGAACAACTGAGAGGGAAAATTCGAGGTTGCCCACAGACAGAGCTCTCTGATTATCAAAACGTTTCATTCAATGAAAGAAGTTTAAGACAAAGACAGCTTAAAAAGAATAAACGGAAAAGCGATAAGGAAAAGGGAAATAAAAAATGAAAAAGGAACCTTGAGTTGGAGAGCTGTTATGTGTCCACCTCTGGCTGAGTCAACTCGATCAAACCATTCCTTCAGCATTGCAGTGTTCTCCATCTCAACTAGTTAGGTTCTCAATTGTCTCTCGTTTGGCAGAATTGAAAATCAGTCTCCTCCTGGTCGATATTCCTGCTTTCTTTAAGACGAGAAAACAGACGGCAACGACATCGTTTAGCCGGTATAATTAATTTCTATCCCTTGTTCTAACTGTTGAGTGCCAAGTGTTGAATACTTGCTTTTTTCGGCTCTCTATTTATGATCACGGATTCACGGTTCTAGTTGGGACGCCACTTTTTCTGGGCTCATATCAGGCCATACACTGCATTCTCCCGGGTCCTTTCTTAATAAACAATAGTAGTACAATGAAAGCAAATTACTTTAATATTTTTAATTAAGGCATCAATTCCTTGTTCTTTTTCAGGCATTAAGCTAAAATCTTAAATTAGCAGGGGTGCCTGAGCTGAAGGAACTAAGAAGGTCATGGAAGGAAATTGCTTTATTTAAGAGATCCAAATTCTTTGATATAATGCTCAACAATATATATATTTTTGAAATAATGTATAAAAATATGTACAAACATTTTTATTTGACCTCTTATTGTTTTTCAATATGGCTGTGTTTAGAAATGTTGCAAACCATAGTTTTAAAAATTTTTTTGGACAAAATCTTGATTTGGAAAAATTTTAAAACAAACAGTCATATTTATCTATAAGTATTTTTGGGCAAAACCATATTTTTAAATAAGCTATTAAAACTAGATTTTTCAACAGTAAAAGAGCTTATACACAATCCAATTAATATCTTACCCCTACTTTTTCTTACATCCTCTCTCCTCTCTCCTACCTTTTCTTACACCTTCTCTCCTCTCTTCTACTTTTTCTTACACCCTCTCTCCTTTCTCCTCTCTACCCTCTCTCCTCTCTCTTCTCTTTTCTCTACCCCTCTCCTCTCTTTTACTTTAAATCAAATCATACCCTTTTTGATAATTTAACAATATAAAAAGTCATTCTAAAAATAACTATCCAAACACTTATTTATTTAAAACCACTTTTTTTTTTATAAACTCTTCTCTAAACGATTTTTTTTATAAGCTGTCTATTAATTTTTTTTTTTATAAATTTTTTTTTTAAATTCTATCTAAACAGTCTCTATATGTCGCAGTCGTAATCATGTTTAATTGGCAGATACATGTAATCCGTAAGAACGTGGTTTTGTTCAAGGAATCCGTAAGAACGTAATGCAATGGTGATTATAATAGTTTATTTGGTAAAATATTAGAAATGGAGTAATAAAATATGTTTTTTTATTTTTACTTAAAAACAGATAAAATTAAAAAGGTAAAAATACCCTTTCAACAAAACAACAAGAAGAAAAGGCCTCCCTCCTTCCGGTGCTACTTCCCCATCCCAAATCAACACAGTATTTCATCTTCTTCATACAGAATTAGAAATCATTCATAGAAAGCAATGATAAAAACAAGTTCTTCAAGCAAATTGAAAGATTAAGGAAGTGTTATTGTTTACATCAGTAATTATACCTTTCGCCTTCAACGTCTCTTTGTTTATGCTATATATTTGATTTTCAAAAACTTATATTATTACAAGGATATGCACCAATCGTATTATTTTCATATATAGCTTTCCCAATTTGTTATTTAATATCTTTAATGCCTTAGTAGTTTAAGCCAATCTTGGTGGATCTGGACGAAGCGTTCTTCAATGGCATTTGAGGTCGCCGATCTGGACAAAGGTGGAGAGATGAAGGGAGGGGGTGATGTGGGGTTGAGGAAGGTTTTTGCCAGAATCGGTGGGGAAGATGTCGGTCGGAGTTGGTATGAGAAGAGCAGAAGGAAGAACAGAGAGTGAAATGGATTATAGCATGTGAGAACGGGGATTACATAGGTTTTTTTATATAATCCCTATTACAGCTTTTAAGGTAATCAATATTATGATGTAAATACCCTGTAATCCAACCAAACAATGTAAATGGGGGAATGTATCAGGATTACATGTAATACCCTGTAATCCAACCAAACGGAATTTATATTAGATTAGATTAGATGAGCTGGCCTTGCAAAATAGGACTACCTTTCTTTTTACTCCCTTTCTTCTACTTTGTTTTTTGGTCAACTCCCTTTCTTCTACTTGTTCAGTGTTCTCGTCAATTTCTCGCTCCTTCCCATAGCCAAATTTCCAAAGCTGCTCTTGCTCAATTGCTGCACTCCCATGCTCTAAACTGTGAAGAGTGATCCTCTCTCTGTTTCCTTATTTGTATCGGTGTGTGGCGCAAAATCCATTGCCTTCATGGCTAGAAGAATATTACCGATCCTAAAGCACCTTACCAGCCGTCCAGCAATCAGGGGACCCAGACCCGAACCCGGTTCCAGGTCCATCGCCTACATTCCCCGACCTGGCGACGAAGCTCCGCGGGCTGTGACGCTGATCCCCGTGGACGGTATTGGCCCTCTTGTCTCCAACGCCGTCGAGCAAGTCATGGAGGCAATGCACGCTCCGGTTTACTTTGAGCGCTATGAGGTCCACGGGGACATAAAGCGAGTTCCGCAGGAGGTACTAGATTCCATCCGAAAGAACAAGGTATGCTTGAAGGGTGGTTTAAAGACTCCGGTAGGAGGTGGAGTCAGTTTGCTGAATGTGCAGCTGAGAAAGGAGCTTGATTTGTATGCGTCACTCGTGAATTGCACAACTTGCCGGGTTTACCCACAAGACACGAGAGCGTGGACATCGTTGTGATTAGAGAAAATACTGAGGGAGAGCACTCAGGTCTCGAGCATGAGGTGGTTCCTGGTGTTGTTGAGAGTTCTGATTCATCAAGGAGGTGGATTAAGTTAATTTAAGTGGGGAGAGATAATATTTTTTATTTAATTTAAAAATAAAGAAGAGGATATATAATTAAAATTTGATAAATATACTCTTATATTTTTATTTAAATTTTTTTTTTATTTATAATATTTATATTAGAATTATTATTTCTTAAGTTATGAATTAAAAAAAACTTTTACCTCATTTATATATTATATATAAATTATAAAATTAAGAAAATTAAAAAATTTGATAAAATTTTAATATTTTTTCTCGTTAATTTTATAATTATTATATATATTAATAAATATATAAATCCTTTACATAAATTCTAGAGTTCGGTAGGCTTAATGTTATGATCTCTTTCCATGCTATGAAATAAAGGCTTGTCCTCTTCCATAAGTCATGAGTGGCTACAAGAAACCAAATTTCTATCGGACATACTATTGAAAACGAAATAAGCACTTTCAATGTCACCCACGTTACAATACATATCTAGCAATGTAGTAAGCAGCAAAACATCATCACCTATCTCTAATGCAACAAGAACACATTTTCCAAACTTAAGAAGTCCACTTTCTCCATATACCTTGAGTATGCTTGCCATAGTTACTGGACTTGGACGAATTTGGTTTATTACCTTGCATGCTTGCCATTGTATGCTACCAGATATGAGAGGGCCTTGAGGGCAACCCTAATCATGAACAAAGGCAATGCAGGAAACAAACCTGCAAAACAGATAAGCATTAATATTTAATAGCTGAATGGAAACATTAGTTTCCCTCATAAATTAGGAGGGAAGACAAAGAAAAGAAATCCATTATCAAAATCTTAAGTTTTTTGAGATGATAGTCTTTGGAAAATAATCACACTCAATGGCATAAGAAACAGTAAATATCTGTAATCATGAAATTGGCATCATTAACATCAAGAATCAACTAGAATGAAAAGTATGTGATAAGTAGAAAGCTTTTTCTTACTCTGTATGACCAAGACAGAAGCTCTGTATCTCATGAGCTCCACTTAAAAGGCTTGTTGGGAAAAATAGTAACCTGCAACAAGGATATCAATAAAAACGAACCTAATTGGTGAGCCAAAGAGATAGCTTACACGGATTTTGAAATCCCGATCAGCACTGAAAATGAACCGACCATCAGTTGAAAATTCCTGAGGAAGACATATTTATAGTAAGGTTGGACAGAATAAAGTATGGCAAAAGAACTAGATGGCTGGACAGAATAAACTAAAATGGTACGTTTGGTAGGTTATAAAAGTTTTTAATAGAAATAAAAATAAAATTAAGCTATAAATAGATTTTAAAAGTTTATTTGATAGGATAAAAATGAGTATAGAATTTATATATATATATATTTTAAATTTGGAATAAATGGTCCAAAATAATTTTTTTAACTTGGGAAGGGTTAAAATTATTCAGGAATTTTATAACTTGGGGTAAAATGCGTTAGTTATAGGCAGAGACACCCAAGAGGGGGTTGAATTGGGTGTTTTAAAATTATAATGAAAATTTAAACTCAAAGGATAACAAGAATATGATTGATAAAATAGAATAGAGGTCAGAGAGATTTTATTAAGGGAACGCAAATCGGTTTATACTGATTCGGACTAAACTCTTGTCATGCGTCTAGTCTTCAGATGCCTTCTAAAATTTTTCACTATCTCCAAGATTTCAACAGGATCTTGATGCCTTCAGTGCAACAATTGACTCACTCAATTACTCCCCCTTACTTTTTCATGAAGTTATAATCCCAACTCAAGAGAACCAATCTCTTAAGAAAACAGAGTGAAATAAAAACAAAGTTTTCTCAATCTCTCTTAAGAGTATATAGGTTGATACACACTAAAGCTCAATAAATGTCGGGTTATATAGAGAATGAAGAAAACTGAGAATATAATAAATTCAGAAGTTGTTTTCGTCAGTTGGTTGGTTTCTTCATCAATACGAGTCTTTAAATAGTTTTTACTTCGTTTGTAGCCGTTTAGACTCAGATTTGTAGCTGTTGGAGTGAAGGCATGGTTTGTCGTTGTAGGATAAGTAAATATTTAATGCGTTGCTGGAAGTAGAAATTTTATGTTGCATGTAACCTTTATCATTTTGAATTTGGAACCTTTTCTGAATACACTTAATCAAAAGAATCTGTTAGCCGTTAAAATATTAATTGAGTATGTGAACTGCTAATAAACATAAAGTTATCAAAGATTAAGTTCATAATCAAGTTCAGATGATTTTTCAGAGAAGATATGATGTATTAATCGATTACCTAATCGATTAATGTTTAGTTAGTGTATGAGATAGAAAAACAGAGCATCACACTAACCAGATTATTCAAGCATATATAATATAATTTTAGTAAGGAAAGATTCTTAAAAGATTGATCAAGATGAATGATAAAAAATATAGGCATACTTAAACTTGTATCAATCATATATAGACCAAAGAGAGATAATATCAGTTTCAGTGAAAATATACAGAATATTTTAAAATTTCTGACATTAATCGATTAATATAAGTTAATTAAATTCCTAGTCGATTAATATGTCTGAAAGAATTAAATCAGAAAATATTTCAATACAGATTAATCGAACAGTTAATCTGTTAATGTAAATTAATCGATTAACTAATTGATTAATAGGTTTATATTTGAATTTTATAAAATTGATACTTCACTGATTAATCGAACAGTTAACAGATTAATATAAAAATCAATTAACTAATCGATTAATAGCAATATCTTTATTCAATAGAAAGTATGTTCTCAATAGATTAATCGATTAACCAATCAATTAATTAACTTATCAATTCAATTCTAGGAGGATTAATCGAACACTTAATTGATTAATGGTCACTCATTAATCAATTGATTGATATTCTTTTATAACACAGAATATTGCCTTTACATTAATCTAATAATCAATCGATTAATTATCATTAATCGACTAACAATTGATTAACTTGACTGACTTCTTCTTTTAACACCATTTAAACACTGAAACACTTTTTACTTTACTTTTTGGCAATGTTTGAGCACAGAAAGAAATTTAACAAACTATTTTTTAAAATCATTTATCAAAACATATTATTAATTAAACTTTAGTATAGACCATCTTGTTAGTATCAAGACGTAAATATTTTTAGTATTTTAAAAACATTCTTAATATCATTGAAACTTTTTTGGCTATTTGGCATCATTAAAACATATTTTCTAATAAAATGGTCCAAAATATTTTATTTCTACTTCCATCATCTCATTTTCCAGTTTTTTTTATTGAATTGAAATAGTTCAAAATATTGAAAGTGGAAGTGGAAGTTTCTTCCATTATACCAAACAAAGGAAGTAAAAGATTCTACTTTCACTTCCACTTCTATCGTACCAAACATGCCCAAAGAGTTTTCTATTTCTGGATATCTGAAATGCAGCAAATGTGAATAATTCACTTCAATGAATAAATGAGCAGGCATCAAACAATACTAATCATAATTATGTTAACGTGAAAATATATAATAGGGAGGACTCTTTAGGATTTTTCTTTTAACAAAAATGAATTCTAGCTTAAGAACAGTTAGCTCTTTGTCATATCTTACCATATTAGTGATGATACTACAATAATAAGAAAGAAGTGTGGTTGCTTTAGTTGATCGCTATCAAATCCAGCCAGATCCACAACCCAGACAACACCAAATTTGTCAGTGAAACACACATAAGAAACATCATGGTTTATAGAGATTGCACTAACTCTCTTTTCTGAGGACCTATTTTCAATGGTAATGCATGTTCAATGAAAGAAATGGAAGAAATTATGAATGCATGTCACAAAGATTAGCCACAGCCAATAAAAAGACGATGCTTCATATGGATTAATATATCTATTAATGTTATGACCGGAAGCTTGGAACTCTTCCCATGACAACCATGCTTATTAATTCCTGACAAGTAGCCTACATAGAAACCAATGTGAACCAGAAACCATACACAGTACAAATGCAATGCCAATTTTTGGTTGACCATATCTTGACAGTTTTGTCATTGCCTGCGGATACAAAGAGCTTCCCTTTTGAACCAAATAGAATAGATCTGATAGAATCTCTCTGAAACCGGAGTCATCAATCAATGAAGCCGCGGAACCAGCACTACATCACCAAGTTCAATCGTTAGGGGAGTTAACATTCTTACCTCCCAAGAGAAACAGTTAGAAGAAAATAACAGAAATGGCCTACTGGTTGGCAAACATTTTCGTTTTTTTTCCCTCGCCGGAACCACATTAACATACTAGAGAATTCCGGTAAACTCAAAATGTATAATTTAAAATCACTCAAATTCCAATCTTCAAATCCTGAAATATCAAATAACATAATTTGAAAAACAAAATCTAGAAAACTTACTGAAGGTCGAATACATGTAAGCTTGGTCCAGCAGCAGTGGCAACAGATTTCTGGGAAGGGTGAACTGCAATAAGTGCTGGAGTGACTTTGATTTCTTTGTTGGCTTCCCCCTTTTCCATGGTGAGTACGATACTAGTTAGAACTACTCGACCATCGACTTGCTCCTCCCTTCCGATGGGCCGACGGCGACTAGAGAAGAAGTAGAACTAGAGGTGACGCACACCTCCGCCGACACCGCCTCTCACTTACTACTACTCAACGACGCGTGCCTCCGTCGCCAACACGCGCCTCCTCCACCATCAACTTACTCTTCTGAGAATGGAGGTTCATTCGAGAAAAAGCCAGCACTCCAGCCCAGAGCGTGCACAAATCTATAGCATGCATCACTACCAATGACTCATTTTTGCCTCAATTAGGAGTTGAGGAGGTGGAGGCGTGCGTCACCGAGGAGAATGGATGAGTTGAACGAAAAATAAGCCGGAGGATAGTACTAGAATATTGAAAAATTGCCATGGGCAATTTTGTCTAAAATAAAAAAAAATCACTTCTTCAAAAATCCCTGGATGGGTGAGAGTAGGGGAGGGAAGCAAGACAAAAAACTTCCTCCCCTCCTCTTTATTTTTTAAACCAAACACATATCCTAAGTACCTCCCCTCCCCTACTAACCCCTCTAAACCCCCCCCCCCAACCAAACGACAATGCCTTAAGGAATAATTCTTGTTCCCACTCTTCTGAATTCAATCCAATTTGAAAAGCAGTTTTATGTTTGGTAAATGTCTCAAAAGAAAAAGTGCATGTGCGCATTTGACTTTGTCGTAGGGGCTTGGTAAAAAAAATTAATGCTACTCATGGCAAATAATGATTTTGATTGGAGGTACCATGTTCTTAAATGTGTGCGGCACCCCTCTGCTATTGTTTCCTTTCCACTGCAGAAAAAACTGCTAAGAGGTTCTTTTTCTGCAGAAACTTGGCCATACACATTCATATATTGCAATAAGTACAATTTTGTAAAATATGTTGCTTTTGGGCTCCGAGGAGCATGGTGAGACGGGCTAAATCAGTGAAATAAAGAACTTCATGGAGTATTACTGACAAATAACAATATACAATAACAATATTCATGCCATTCTGAATTAGTACTAATCTTATATTAAAACAGTGATGCCTGATAGTCATTCTCTAAACTTGCATTTGCGTTTGGGTTGGGCAGTCTGACCCATGCAACATTAATATTGCAGTATTGCCCATGTGGGGCATGATCACCATGCGCAACAAGGTTTTTGCAATTCCACATTGATGTTTTCTGCACAATTCATCATTGTGCCTTTTCTCTTACATTCACAAGGAGGGGCCTTGGACCGTATGACCTAGTTGTCACAGGTTCGAGTTTTGGAAACAGCCTCTTGCAGAAAAATGCAGGCTAAGGTTGCGTACTGTAAACCCATAGTGTGTCTGACCTTCCCTGGACCCTGTGCATAGTGGTAGCTTCGTGCATTGGGCTATCCCTGTATTCACAAAGCTCAATTTACTGTAACCTTAACTCATGAGGCGGCTCTGAGCACTTCAGAGAATATTGCCTTCCTTTTCTCCTTCATTTGTGTGGGAAGGCCAACCAGCCTCCCCTACCTTTAAATGATGTAGTTGGCAGCATATGATTGGTGAAGAGGGTGGAGAACGCCTGCCCCTTTTTATATGGCCAGCATCTCTTTGCATTTTGTGCTTCCTTAGGGAATTATGAATAGCCTATGAACAATGAATTTAAAAATATAGTTATTTAGTTAACACATTTAGCGCATTTGGATATTAGATATTTTGCAAGTTTGTATGAATAATGTTTTATGTATGAGTTTTACCCCTGTTTTAAAGTCCATTTTACCTGTGAACTAATGATCTAATTACAAAATCAGTACCTTAATTTGAAACATAAAAAAAATACTCCCACAAACTTTAGAATTCATGTACCAGTACCATAACTCGTTGGGATGAAGTTTTTGTTTCCCGTTTTTCAAAAGTGAAACGTTGTGGTCTTTCTGTGTGTAAATAGAGAGAGTAAAATGATGTAAAAATGCTCATTTTCATTGATATGTTGAATACCTATTTATAGATATAATAGGTAACCCTAGACATTAATTACAATATCATATCAGTATCATATCGTATCCTCTATACTAATTACGGAATATTACATATCATATAATATCACTACAATATCTCTACACAATATCTCTACACTCCCCCTCAAGTTGGAGCATAGATGTCAATCATACCCAACTTGTTACAAAGATATTCAATCCGAACCCCATTAAGAGCTTTGGTGAGGAGATCGCCTAGTTGATCACTGGATCGGACATGTCCTGTAGAGATGAAATTTTCCTTGAGCTTGTCTCGGATAAAATGACAGTCGATCTCAATATGTTTCGTGCGTTCATGGAATACCGAATTAGAAGCTATGTGTAGGGCCGCTTTATTATCACACAACAACTTAGCTGGTAATGAGGTTTGAAGGCCAACCTCTGTCATCAACTGATATATCCAGACTATCTCGCATACAGACTGTGCCATGGCTCTATATTCCGCTTTTGCACTCGATCGTGACACTACATTTTGTTTCTTGCTTTTTCAAGATACCAAGTTTCCTCCGACAAAGACACAGTAACCAGTAGTGGATCGTCTTGTGGCCTTTGATCCACCATGATCAGCATCACAAAAACACTCAATATCTATATGTCCGTGACTCTTGTACAATATCCCACGACCTGGAGATCCCTTCAAATAATGCAACACGTGTTCTAAAGCTTCCCATTGTCGAACAGTTGGAGAGACCATAAACTGGCTAAGAACACTTACTGGATAAGTGATATCAGGGCGGGTAACTGTAAGATAATTCAATTTTCCAATTAATCTCCTGTACCTCTCTGGGTTTCCAAACGGCTTACTCTTAGCAGTTTCAATAGGATTCTCATATGGTATACTACCATCAGCATCAAGCAGCGGATTATAAACCATAGGGAAGCTAGTTAGGGCAGCTCCAAGTTTACCAGTTTCTTTTAGCATATCAAGAACACATTTTCTTTGAGTCAATAAGATGCCCTTCCTGCTTCTCATAACTTCAATTCCCAAGAAATATTTTAGTGAACCCAAATCCTTTGTCTGAAAATAGGAGTTAAGGAATGACTTGAGTGATAAGATCCCCAAGGTATCACTCCCTGTAATCACAATGTCATCGACATACACAATTAGTAGAATCATGCCAGCATTTGTTCGCTGATAGAACACCGAATGATCACACTTACTCTGACACAAGCCAAAGTCCTTCACAACAGTACTAAATCTGTCAAACCATGCCCGAGGGCTTTGCTTTAAGCCGTATAAAGATCTCTTAAGCAGACATACTTTACCATGCTCCCCCTGAGCAACAAAACTGGGTGGTTGCTCCATATACACTTCTTCTAGAAGATCACCATGTAAAAAGGCATTTTTGATGTCCAGCTGAGAGAGATCCCAACTATAAGTAGCGGCCAGAGAAATGAAGAGACGAACCAAGGAGAGCTTGGCCACAGGAGAAAAAGTCTCAGAGTAGTCAACACCATACTTCTGAGCATAACCTTTAGTAACAAGACGAGCTTTAAGGAGTTCAAGGGAGCCATCAGCCTTAGTTTTAGGGGTCAATACCCATTTATACCCAATGGCTTTCTTACCCGCCGGTAAATCAACTAAGGACCACGTACCAGCACGATCAAGGGCCGCCATCTCTTCTTCCATAGCAGTACGCCAACCCGGGTGGGACAAGGCCTCAGATAGGGAATGAGGTACAGAAATAGTGTCTAAAGACGTAACAAAGGCACGAGAAGCAGAGGAGAGGTGGTTATATGAAACAAAGGACAAAATAGGATATGTGCAAGTGCGTTTACCTTTACGGAGGGCAATAGGCAGATCGAGGGAGGGATCTGGATCAGGAACAGGAGGTATCTCAGAAGGAGGAACCGGGTCAGACTCAGGATGAGTAATACTTTCTGTAGGATCTGATGAGGAAGTAGACAATGGTAGGGCAGAATCTAGCGTAAGAGCAGTGGTAGTTTCCTTCAAACGTCTGGTGTAGACCCGAGACAAAAGTGGTTGACCAGGTGCCAGTACGGGAGCTGGGGCCGGTGATGATGAAGGAAGGACAGAGTATACCAGAAGAGTATCCTCCTCTGCAGGTGGAGGAGGAGAAGCTGAATTGGTAGAGGCAAAATAAGCAAGAGATTCCTGAAAAGTAACATCAGCAGAAACCAGATACCGATTAAGAGACGGAGAGAAACACCTATAACCTTTCTGCACACGGGAATAGCCAAGGAAGACACACTTGAGGGACTTGGGATCTAATTTCGAGATACTCGGACGCACATCTCGAACAAAACACACACATCCAAAAATCTTAGGGTTAATAGGAAACAAAGGTTTAGAAGGAAAGAGAGTAGTGTAGGGAATATGACCATCAAGAACAGAGGATGGCATACGATTAATGAGAAAACAAGCAGTGGAGACTGCGTCGGCCCAAAAAGGTTTTGGAACCTGCATTTGAAACATGAGGGCACGGGCTACTTCTAATAAGTGACGATTTTTTCTTTCGGCAACACCATTCTGAGCTGGTGTATCCACACAAGAAGATTGATGTAAAATTCCGTTTTGAAGCATAAAAGAGGAAAATGATTCAAAAAAATATTCTTTGGCATTATCACTGCGCAAGGTATGGATAGAAGTATTGAATTGATTTTTAACTTCTGCAGTAAAGGCACAAAAATGAGAGAATAATTCAGAACGATTTTTCATTAAATATAACCAAGTAGTGCGGGAATAATCATCAACAAAGGTAACAAAGTACTTGAAACCAGCTTTGGACTCAACTGGACACGGACCCCAAACATCAGAGTGCACTAGCTCAAAAGGAGACGAAGCTCGTTTATTGACTCGAGATACTAAGGGAAGACGATGATGTTTAGCAAACTGACATGACTCACAATCTAAGGACGACAAATGCTGAAACTGAGGATAAACCTTTTTCAGAGATGATAAAGATAAATGACCTAAACGACAATGTACTTCAAAAGGAGTGACACCACCGGTACAAGCCACCGCACGAGACCCCTGATCATCAAGAAAGTAATGACCACCAGATTCATAACCCCTACCAATAATCTTCTTCGTCAAAAGATCCTGTATCAAGCAATGGTTAGGAAAAAATGAGACCCAACAGTTTAATTCACGAGTAAGTTTACTAGGGGACAAAAGGTTAAACGCAAGGTTAGGGACATGGAGCACAGATTCCAAATGAATAGAAGAAGTAGGTTCAACAGTGCCAGAGCCAAGAACACAGGATTGGGAACCGTCTGCAATGGTGATATTAGAAGGGTTGGCATAAGACGTATAAGTAGAGAAGAGATAGCGGTTACCTGTCATGTGGTCAGTAGCACCAGAGTCTATGATCCATTTGGAAAATGAAGAAATAAGGGCAGTAGACTTATTACCTGTTGCAATAGTAGCATTCACAGGAATCTTAGTGACTACTGGAATCATCTCAGAAATTGCAATAGTATTGGTCGCAGCCATAAAAAAAAAGGATTAGTAACAAAGGCGAGAGTAGCCGAACAACGACTAAACAAAAGAACCAAAGGATCCAACAACCAGAGCTTCACCGGGAGCTCCGTAAGAACCAATATTCTAACAAGTAGAAGAAGACCACTCCAGGGGTCAAAACAGCGACCAAAATTGTCAAAAAATTAGAAACTCCAGATCTGCAACGAAGGACAGCCACAACGACGCTACAGTAAAGCCACAAACGTCGCTACAGTGCGCTACAGTGCACAGCAGGGAGAAAGAAAGAAGAAGAGGAAAAAAATTAGCAAACATTAGGTTAACCTGCTTTGATACCATGTAAATAGAGAGAGCAAAATGATGTAAAAATGCTCATTTTCATTGATATGTTGAATACCTATTTATAGATATAATAGGTAACCCTAGATATAATAGGTAACCCTAGACATTAATTACAATATCATATCAGTATCATATCGTATCCTCTATACTAATTACGGAATATTACATATCATATAATATCACTACAATATCTCTACACAATATCTCTACACTGTGTATTGTTGTTTTGAATTCAGTTATGTATACGAAAGTTAAATACTATTAAGCATGTACAGTGCTATGCTGTGTGAAATCCACTGAGTGCTTGGGGTACCAATATGCCATACAATATAAATAACGAAGCTTTACTGTTTGGTTTTTATTTCTTCCCATAATTACTGAGCTCTTTTTTTCCCTCATTGGCTATAAATTGTTTATGTTCTCATGAGGAGAATTGCCTCTTACCTTTTTGCTTCTGTATCAAAGTGGAAATTTGTTATGCATATGGGGAGCATTCTTTCTGCTTTTGGCTGTTGTTCTGTAGTTATAATCCGTCCTAAGTAGTAGGATCTGGCGTGTAAGCCCCGTTAAAGAATGTTACTTCCTTTGTAGTCTTTTTTTTTTACAATATTCTGTTTTATAAGTGGTTGGGTACATCTTTTGTTTGATGGGAAGCTTTTTATTATCTTGTTTTGGTATTAATTAGATAAGTTTACTTCCTTTTATTTGAAATATCGTGTACCTTTGATTTTAGCTGCACTTCTGTTTCTCATACAGCCATTTTGCTAGGTGGTCACAAAGTTCTGCTCAGAACGTATAGCAAAGTATGCGTTTTAGTATGCTTACCTAAACAACAGGAAGAAAGTCACGGCTGTTCATAAAGCCAACATCATGAAAGTTGCAGATGGTCTGTTTTTAGAATCTTGCCGTGAGGTTGTAACAAAATATCCTAGTATCAAGCACAATGAAATTATCGTGGACAATTGCTATATGCAACTTGTCTCAAAACCTGAGCAATTTGATGTTGTCATAGGCTTTTTCTTTCCTGAGCAACTTGTCTCAAACTTGTTCATAGGCTTTTTCTTTCCTGCTGAACACATCTCTTAATGATTCATCTATTGCAGATGATGTTGTCATAAGTATACATGATTCCCATTTTAACAGGTTTCAGTGAATTGTCGGTGTCAAAAGAGTTGTGCTATATAAAAAATTGATTTAAGAATTTGATCGTCATGTTGTGGCCTCTATGCAGATTCTGGGATTAACATTAGTGATGGTATATAAGATCAAGTGACTGACTGAATATTTACAATTATTTTCTGCTACAATGCTCAGATCCAGCTCCAGCTCTATGCACAAATATTATATTAAACTTGCTCGAATTGACTGTACATTATTGTTATTATCTTGCTTGTTTTCCTGGCCCTTGATCTCTTGGCATGCCTTCTCCGTGGAGATTGGTGCCAAATATATTTTTCTCCGCCAGGGGAGAGGTTTCTCCTCCTGTTGATTGCCTTAGTCATCCTTTTTGTTTAGGCTTGAATTATTTTCTCTGGGATTCCTGCTGTTATAGTAACTTGCACTATATCCATGAAGATCGTGATATCTAACCCTACTTTTATTAATGTAACATTTGACTTTTCTAGCGAGCCCTGACAGAGTGAGAATATTTTGCAGGTGACTCCTAATCTTTATGGCAATCTAGTGGCAAACACAGCAGCTGGTATTGCTGGAGGCACCGGCGTCATGCCCGGAGGTAAAAATTCTTTTAATACGTAATTATTATATTTGTTTTTCTTATACGACCGCCTCAGTGGCTGCTTCTAGGTGTCATCCAATTTTGTTTCTTTAGGCTTTTAGATGATTAGGTGAAGCGATGTGGATTACGCATGCATGGACTGAAGTGCGAAATGACCCCTACGAGAGAAAATACACCAACGATGGATGAGTTAAGAGACTAGGAAACAGCCAAACAGGGATACAAGTATAACATACTGGATATGACTCAGTTCAATAAGCAACATGTAATACAGTAATTTTAAAATCTTAAGATATGAATAATATAATAACATAATTAAAGAAATTGAAATTATACGGACCAAACTGAACTTAAGTGAAATTATAGGACTAACTAAATAATTCCACTTGTTTTTTTTTCTGTTGTTGAAGTCATTTTGGCCCATGGTATGCTAATGGTTCTAAGTGTTCCTCGAGAAGAGGGCGAAATGCGGAAAATAAATGATAGATCAGATGGTTTAAACTTGAAACTATAAGATACAGGATAAGCCTGGATGAGTGGTTCAAAACTGATGAGACATTGCGGTGACATCAGGAAACGAGGGGGCTGAACATGCAGTGTTCGAGCAAGGGGCATCCTCAGGGAATGTGGGGAGGGAGAACTTAGTGGAGCAAAGGAGGGCGAATCCGGTGGCTTTGCTGCTGTCATCAGCATTGATACTGAGGCACATTCAGTTCCCTTCTTTTGCCGACAGTCTTGAGACTGCTGTGAAGCGTGTCATTATCAGACGGAAAAATCCGCACCAAAGATCTCGGTGGCGACAGCACTACTCAGGAGGTTGTCGAGGCTGTCATTGCCAGCCAATTTAATTATTGAATTTGTAATGACATTTCCTGATTGTTGTCCCATGGCTGCTCTAAATTCTTTTGGGAGTAACTTGGGGGGCAATTTCAATGGTACAAGATTTCTTGGCAACTTCTTCTGACATCACGTTAAAGCAACACTAGCATTTAGCATTCCAGGATAATTGTTGACTGGTACTGTTTGTATTTCGCTATTCCAATTGTTTTTGAGCAAGTTAATTGAAAAGGCAAGGTTGGGATTCATGTGGTGATGGAGTAGCGTCATCAATCATATATACTTGAATAATGGATTCGATTGGTTGTTTTGGGGTCGATAATTGGATTGACTTTGAGGTATGGGAACTTGTTGCATGCAGTCCATACTCCCGTGCGGCCCCCGTTTGTCAAAATCCCTTGCGGCGCCCGTATTTTCAAAATGGGAATGACAGGGAAAAGTCAACCATGCTATTGGGATAAGCACCAATCACCATCTCGTTTCTCCTCATATCTAAAACTATAATTTTAGACACAAAATATTTATTCACAAGGCAAGAGTGTAGACGTTGATGATGGGGAACGGTAAGAAAGTCTATGCCATAATCGGAAAGACATTATTTTTTTCCATTTTTTTATAAAAATTAATAAACTATCTAAACACTAATTTTTTTTTCACAATCAATTTTCACAGAAATTAATAAATTATCTAAACACTAATTTTTTTCACAATCAATTTTTCACAAAAATCAATAAACTATCTAAATACTAATTTTTTTTTCACAATCAATTTTTCATACCAAAACTATAGTTTTAGCATAAGCTAAGGGGAATAACTTCTAAATGATTGTTTGTATTAAATTTTGGATATTAGATTTTTTTAGAGAATAATAAATTTTGAGTAGAATATATTTTGTGAAAAATCTATTTTTTTATTAGTGTGTTTATATTAATTTTTGGAGAATAGATTTTTATAAAAAAAATTGTTTGTTAAAAGTGGTTTTCTCTAGCTTTTGGTTTTGGGTAAAAAAATTGACTATAAAAAAAAAATAATGTTTAGATAGTTTATTAATTTTTGTAAAAATTTAATTGTAGAAAATGTGGTACGTTTGGATTATTTGATTCAAAATTATAATTTAGATTAAAAAATAATTTTTTTTACAAAAATTTATTCTACCCAAAATTTATTCACTAAAATATGTTTTATCCAAAATATATTTTTTAGACTCGATTCTCCATAACACACCCATATTCATCAAATCTCTCGCACTAATTTAATATATCAAGCTCATTCACCATGATCTATCGATATATATTGTCTGGTCTTGACGCCTGATATGCAGCGATTTCTTCTCTTTTGCCACATGGACAGCTAAACACACACCACATGCAAGTGATGGTGGAAAGCATCATCCAATCCATGCGCAATATTAGATTGACATCAAAGCTACAATATAATGGGAGATAGGCTTGGCTATGACCAGATCTTCGTTGCAGTCTTACATGGCAACAGCACTTGATGCTAAAATAAAGAAAAACAATCCACAAATAGTTAAGACAATTTTTTTTTTTTGCCATCTCAACATAAGACAATTTTCCTCAACGTGAAAGGTAAAAATCACTCTCAAGTTTTAACTGATCCATGAGTACAGTGATGTGTCCCCAACTGCCAAGCATTCAACAAAGAGAAAGCCCACCGCATTGACAATCCAAAAGATCTTCGACATAAATATAAAAACTCTGGTCAGCATAATGGAGGAAAACGGTGTTACTACCTGATATACATACACGCCGAAACTTTTTTTAACATGAATATCAAAGGCCCTAAACCACGTCACCTTAAAAAATCAATATCTTCAATATGATATTCTCTCTTATCTTCCCCTTTAAAATATGGGTCCACCACGTGAGAAAAATTTAAAAAATTAATAAAAGAAATCTCAAATAATAGCCACCGTGTTTTGCAGCACCAAAAAATATGTGCAAGTAATAAGGCGTCAATATTGACAGAAGGGGCTGCTTGATGGATTATAAAGAGGAGAAGGAAGGCACAGAACAAGATTGAGGATGGAGAGGAAGCAGGTGGCCATCGTGGGTGCAGGAATCAGTGGCCTGCTCGCCTGCAAATACATGCTGCAGAAGGGCTTCCATCCCATGGTGTTCGAAGCCAAGAGCTGCATAGGCGGTTTGTGGTCCAAAACCATCGCCACCACCAAGCTCCAAACTCCCAAATCCCTCTTTCAGTTCTCTGATTTCCCATGGCCTTCTTCCGTCGTTCATGATTTCCCAGACAACCGTCTCGTCCTCGGTTACGTCACTGCTTATGCCCACCACTTCGACCTCCTTAACCACGTCAAATTCAACACGCTTGTCCAAAGCCTTCACTACCAGGGCCCTCCCGACGAAGAGATGCGAGCATGGCACCTCTGGGGTGGCACAGGCCAACCCTTCAGCTCCAAAGGCAAATGGAATGTTTCTGTCAAGAACACCCTGAATGATGTCACTGAAGTAGCTACACATATACGACTCCGTTTTTCTATGCTATTCTTTTTTATTATTCCGATGGTCAGTGAAGGAAAAGAGAGCTCATGTATGAGTATAACTTGGTCTCTCTGCAGGAATACGTCGTGGACTTTGTGATTCTGTGCCTCGGAAGATTCAGTGATGTTCCTAACATTCCGGAGTTCCCTCCAAACGAAGGCCCAGACGTGTTCCGAGGGAAGGTGATACACTCCCAGGACTATTCTGCCATGGATAATCAAATCGCGTCTGACTATATCAAAGGGAAGCAAGTCACCGTTGTTGGATTCCAGAAATCTGCTTTAGACATCGCAATGGAGTGCCAAGCAGTAAACGGTGCGCTACTTACTTTTTTACTGTTCAAACAGGGCCTTTTAAAGCTCATTAATACATGGCTTTGTTTGAACAATGAATGGTATATATGCAGGGAAGAGACATCCATGTAGACTTGTATACAGGAGTGAGCATTGGAACATTCCAGATTATTATCCATGGGGAGTCCCTCTAGCCTATCTGTACCTGACCCGTTTCTCAGAACTTCTAGTTCACAAGCCTGGCGAAAGCTTCCTACTTAGTCTCATCGCTACTATTCTTTCTCCCCTGGTAATGTTCCTAAATTATTGACATGATAACAAGGATCCTATAGTTAAGAATGAAACCGTTAATGTTTTTTATCACAAACAGAGATGGCTGTCCTCAAAATTCGTTGAAACCCATATTACGAGGAAGCTTGGATTGCGGAAGTTTGGAATAGTACCCCATCAAAGCTTTCATCAAGACATAAACTCTTGCTTGATCTCAACCGTGCCTGAGAAATTCTTTGAAAAGGTGGAAGAGGGAAGAATCGTGTTGAAGAAATCTCCGAGCTTTAGCTTCTGCGAAGAGGGAATTTTGATTGATGGAGAAGCCGCACCTCTAAAGACAGATTTGGTGATATTAGCAACCGGGTTCAGGGGTGACAAGAAACTCAGAGATATCTTCGCTTCTCCCACTTTCCAGGACCTTATAGGAGGCTCTCCAGATGCATCGGTTCCTCTCTATAGGTGAGAACATTTTAGGAGATTCGAGTCTTTCTTATTTATTATTTTAGACTGAACTGAATCCAATTAAACACAATTTAGATCTTCTATAATATTCACAAATGAATTTATACATACAATACATTTGAGAAGAGATACAAAGAAAATTAAGGAATACAAAAATATGAGAATCAGATACAATTCTTGAACATATTTTTGGAATAATTTATGTTGGAGTACGAATGAAAGTAAGCAGTAGGTAGCTGTAGAATGAAAATTGAAGTGTGTAACGGTTATTGAATGGTGTGGTCAGAGAATGCGTACATCCCGAAATACCACAATTGGCAGTGATCGGGTTCTCGGAGAGCGTTGCAAACTTGTATACATCGGAGATGACTTGCCGGTGGCTGGCGGAGCTTCTAGACGGGACATTCCAAGTGCCAAGCATAGGGGAAATGAAGAAAGACGTGAAGAAATGGGATGAGTTCATGAAAGAGAACTCAGGACAGTACTATAGGAGGTCATGCATAGGTGCCTTGCATATATGGTATAACGACCAACTCTGCAAGGACATGGGTTGGAACCCCAGAAGAAAGAATGGGTTCTTGGCTGAACTGTTTGAGCCTTATGGCCCTTGGGACTATGCTTCCTGATTTCATTCTCTTGCACATGTCCTCTCTCTATTTTTTACGCGCTTGGAATAAAAAAGGGAAGGGTTATCATCGCTCTACTCTTTTCAGAGGCTTCAATCTCTATCTCTATTTCCCTCTTCCACCATTTGTAACTCTATATAATTTTGCATATCAAGAATAATTCGCTACAAAGCTGCATTGAATTGTTCCTATTCAATCTTCATTTTTTTTCTTTTCAAGTTTTACGAGTGTTCAACCCATACGTCTTTATTTCTTTCTTTCTGTCTTTTTTTTTTTTCTCACTTTCTTGACTTCAGAAGAGTCAATTTAATTACATTTGGCCCAACTACATCCTGTGTGTTTATAAACCTAATACCTCTTCCCTGATACACTAACGCAAGCACGGAGCTGTAATATGGCTGAACTGAGTATATATTCAACTCTGATTTCTACAGGATCTGACTAATTTCAATACATGAGCCTATAAATGCCAGCTGTCCTAATGTTTATCCCTAAAGAAATAAAAAATAGAAAACTGACAGTGTTTCTAAAGGGCCTAGTTTATTTATACAATATGACATCGGCAAGTCAAACGGCCAACTTGATTGATTTAACATAAAAATCTAGCATCTGACGAATACAACACAACCATCATCAAGTGTCAATTCCCGCGCTCCATCAACATTCTCCTTTGAACATGAAAAGAGGAAGGCAACTGCTTCAGATAAAGGTAAAAGAAAATCTGAAGAAATTTATCCACTCACGATTAAATTTTTTGATTCGGTAGAAGCAAAGATTACTATTAACCAAGCAAGAAATGTTATTTATAACATCAGCCATGTGTCAACTTCTGTCAGCAGAATGTCAGACAAAGAAATTTCAGTCTTACGTTTGCTCTCACAAATATAGATTGACTGAAAGAGTAGCAATATATGACTTCCTCATACCCACTTACAGAGAAAGAAAGCAATAAGCGACACCAGATATACAATTTCAATTATGAAAATGAACCCAACATAAAGCTGTTTAACTATTGCGAACAACTTGGAAAATGAGCACGTTGACAAGATGGTTGATAAGAGGTGGCAGCACAATGAAATCCCGAGGTAGAACACCATGAATCCAAGTATTATTTATGTTAGAGAAAAAGGGAACCCATCTCTATTATCGATATGAGTTGGAAAAGATGCACAAGTATGTGTACCAAGTTGACAAGATTAATAATATAAAGAAGGTAAGAGGAAAGAGTAGGGACCATCTTTTAAAGCTTGGACAGATTAGAATGATCAAGATGATTGTGAAGAACTTCTGCTTAATCAGAGGAAGTAAAAATGACAAAGGAAGGGACTCAGTTGATGCCAATCATGTGTTCCGTACCATGATCCTGTACAAGAATAGAATTGTTAAAGGGACGACCAGAAATGTATAGGATAGAGTCTAACAGTATGAAAAGAGGTCAAGCTTAACCAATACCTTTAACAAGTAGTTTCAAACAAATTGGCAAGAGTAATAGTAGGAAAACAAAAAGAAACATGTTTAGAGAAAAGTTGCCGGCTATATATGATTGCAGTTGCTATAATTGAAGCTCTAAAATCTAAGGGATAAAAAATGAGTAAATACTACCAATTTGAATAACAAAATCAGTCGCTGACATGCTTTTGTGCTTTGATTTTTGGGCCAAGGAAGCATAGGCAAGAGCAGCCGAGAAAATTTGGGATGAATAGAGGTTCATTAAATTTTAGTATAAAGCTTTTAGTAGAAACCAAGGGTTCTTGCCACTTTTGAGGCTCTAACACCATTTGAAGTGAGAAACAGATGAAGGGAAAACCCTTTGTGAGAAGTGAAACTAGTGAGTTCTAATCTGACATGCAACTTTGAAATTATAGGTCAATAGTATGAAACATCTAACATTAGTAATTACAATCCCTTATTACAGTCGTCATCCAAAACCCGATAAGCTAGTATTCTAGTCGTGTCCTAGTCACCATTTATCCATTAATTCCTACGAAATCAATATAATACATTTTAATGATCCATAACACACAAAAGCAATTATAGAATTGTCCGCTGACCTAGGCAATTCGTAAATCGTGTAGAAACCACCAAGGACCAGATTTTGATAGTATTCTGAAATGTAAAATATAATCATGTTAGAAAAAGTCAAGAAGTTCATTACGTTTGAGTAATCATAACTATCTAGCATTAGAAAATCTCATTCCACCCCATTGATAAGGTGATTTTGTTTAGCAGTAACGTATCACTCCACCTGACAAAACCAGCCACTGTACGAAGAGCCATAAGGAGAGTCAAGCCCAGCCATACCCCATGAAGGCCAATAATTGAAGGTGCAAATAACAAAACTGCTGAGGAAACCGCTCCCACTAACATCTACAGACATATTGTTACAAAGATTAAATTCAATAAAATTTATTAAGCATTATCACCAAAAATAAAATATTACCTACCATGGAACAAGCTGCATATGGGAAATCAGAGATCCCAAAATGAAGGCCATCAAAGACGTATGCTACAGCATTAAAAGGTTGAGAAGCACTGACAAACTGATAATAAAAACAAATGACATTGTAAACTACTGTTTGAGGAATACACAGTGACAAGTAAACAAAAGCTGAACCAATTAATCAGACAAATCAAACATACCAGCACCCCCATACCAACAACATGCAAGACTTCAGGGTCCTTGGTAAAAAATGTAGCTAAGGGTCCAAAAGATGCACCCAAAATTGCACTCAAACAGATACCTGTGAGCAGTCCAATCTGAAAAGGTATACATAAGCTAATTTAAATACTTAAAGGCCCATTAAATAAAAGGTATCAAATGCCAAAGATTATCCCAGCGGGCTAAAAAATTGAAAAAGACTTACCCGTAATACAAAGTGAGTAATTTCCTTCACAATCTTGTAGTCACGTCTGGATATAGAACTTGCAATAAGAGCCTATATGTCACATAAGTAATTTAAGGCATATGAATATATATGTGAGTAAAATCCAAGAATAAATAACTAAAAAATTGTGAAATGCAGTGTTGTATGCAAACTGAACCATTTTTCAAAAGTGGTTGTATGAAAATGTCTTCTAAATGGAAGTATTGACTCTGACAGCAGCGGTCCAACTGTGTTCAATTATAATTGCCTTTTGTTGATTAAGTTATTAAATTGCAAAATACCTTTAGCTTTATAACAACATTAAACAAATTCTAGAGATCATAATGCAAGAGAAAGAAAACTTCCAACATTACATAATTTACAACTCAATACCTGAGCAGATGTAGCCAGAGCATCAGTAAGAAGGGAAACAGCCAACCACACTTGCATACATATCTGATGTGCAGCCATAGCTACTGGACCTTGACGAGCAGCCATTGATGTTCCAATTGTCATGGTTATAAGAACAGAAAGCGTTCTTACAATAAGGAAGCCACCTGTTGTAGATTATAAATCATGAAGAAATAACCACATCGGAAACTAACAGAGAGCTAAACTTGTTTACTATAAAAAAGAGTAATACAATGAAAAACAGAAAATGGTCAGTCGGTTTCATATTCTGACTAATTGTAACAAGGCACAAATAACACTACACTGTATCAGGGGGCTGAAATTTATCAGCAAGTAAGAGATAAATCCTTTGAAATCAACTTCTTTAAAATAGTGCTATTTTCTTAAGACTAAAGCAACAAATAGAAAGAAATAATATTGTAAGTGAGCACTTGTTCTTGAAATTTGTTTTGAAAACATTTTCCAATATCTCATTTGGCTTCTTGCTTTTGCTGTCTTCTCCCTTTATTATTATTTTTTCCTAGGAAGACAATTTTCTTTTTTGGAGAACCAAACACATGCTCTCTGATAAGGTTTCAACTATATATAAGTAAACAACATGGCAACAGCCAAGTAAGGGGACAATAACTTGCCAGCCTTGATATAACCACCAAATTGTAGTGCTCCCATCTTTGGAGGTAATAATACAGCTCGCTTATTCAGACACCAGATCATCAATAGGGTCACAATATATCTGAGATATCAAATTTCCAGCATAATTATGGTTAAAAAAAGCCAACAAATATAGTGCAAGAAAACAATGTCCTTGAAAAAGACCTACTGGGAGATAACAGTAGAAATGGCTGCACCAGTCGCACCCAACTTAAAGTAATGAATAAGTAAGGGAAATAAAATGACAGCTGAAAGATTCCCAATGCCTGTATTTGGAAATATATTAGCATGTACATATATACAAAGAAATAATGCAAAAACCCAATCACTCTACAAGATAAAGACAATAAACAGAAGACATTCAAATTTGGAATAGTTCCCCATTATTCAACACAAAGTCGCAAGTGCTAAAGCCAACATATACTTGTCTAGTCCAAGTATCTTGCTTTTCTTAGTGTCATGTACCCATGAAGAGACTACCAAATGATAAGCAATTTAGATTACTAAACAGAAGCGAGCAATTTAATTCAAGAACAGTGCTCGTAGGTTTTCAATTTTCATTACAACTATTTTAAATGATAATTTTCAATCATGCTAAATTCATGGCTGCAGATCTAGATCTAAATTGAAATATCTTACAATCACAAATGACCATTGCAATTACAACACTCCAAAAGATCCGAATATTCTTGTACAAAATCCTTAAAAGACGGTTAAAATCTTTACTGATACTATTTATTTACAGCATCATGCGCCTCTGAATTTAAGGGACGATCATAGATGAAACAAAGCATATTTAAGCAGGGAGGAAATTCTTCTGAAGTATTTTACCTCTCCTTGTTGTATCTACCTTCTCTCTTTCATAATGTGAACCATGTGTAGCTAAGTCTTCTTGATACTGCTGTAAAATGCCTTCTTTATTATCAAGCTTTAAATCTTTTATACTTAACTATTTGGTTTGAGTATGCTAGAAGTGGTTTTTAAGGCATTATAATTATTTCTTGCTCTATATGAGTGCATGAATATCTTTAATTGTGTTTGATCCTAAGAGATAGGACCTCATAATTCACAATCAGACCCTACACTACAATCTTGAGTCCCTTCATTGATTCAGTTCTAATAAAGACATAGATCTTGACAAACTTGCTAAACAAGTTCCAATACATTTAAATAAAATGGTTAGTATCATCTCGTCAAACCAAGCTTCCAATAGTTTTGAAAGAATTCACAAGCAAACACTAGAAATCTTAAGAGCGTCTATAAAACCTTTTATAGAGTAAGGCTTTCTATGACTACAACTTCGAACCCATGACCAAAACAAGAATGTTGATAAGTAATGCCACAATGACGACACAAACTTGTTTTGGAGAATCATATGCTCTCCATGATTTATGAGCTCTCATCAGAGCAAATGAGCAATTCATATTTCTATTTTACTCCTAAATCCCAAGAATAAGAAAATCCTATAGAAGGCTAACAAAAATGTGAGATTCTGAAGAAGATTAATAGCACAGCACAGGTATTCAGGCACATATAAGACATAAGACGTAAATTTGATAATTATGAAAGTCATTCACAAGTTGATTCAGCAAAGAGATGACTGTAAACCAAACACTTGCCTAGGCATATAACGGGAGTCCTTGTATCCTTAAAACCACGGAAAATGCCTTGAAGAGCCAAAGAAAGTACTACTGCTGGAGCGCCAAGTGCTCTTAATGAGAGAAATTTCCGCGCTGGAATGTGTGTAGGATTTTTCTGTTGAAAAGAATATGCTAAAAATATATTTTATCCAAAAAATATATATTTACAAAAAGTGTCCCCTGTTGAATTCAGATTTGTGCACTTTGAAGATATAATCGACAAATTAAAAGAATTCTAACAAGAGAATATTCACAACTAAAAGCCCGTTACACATAATTCCAACCCCATTATAGAAACTATAGCCCAGTATCACTATCAAAAATAAACAAGTTAAACCCTTAATGGTTGAACAGTCTTGAGTAAAAACAAATCATACTTTTGATACGCCCATTAGATGTAGAAATGCTCCAGATCCCATAAACAAAGCTAAAGCCTCAAAAATGCCAATCCATAAAGCTAATAACAAAGCAGTGGACACGGAGGATAGTTGCTCTCTTTGGGGAATTACTGCTAATGGTTTGCCATTCCCACTACTTCCAACACCAGCATGCTCTACACAGCAAAATTAATGTCATCAGATGACCCTTTTTTGTTATAACCGAAAGACGACTAGGATAAAATGAACATGTCTATGAAACTTCTCAACATAAATTCACCTGAAACAGAATCTTGATCAGCATTTTTAGCTATGTCCTCAGCCACAAACGAAGTCGCAACACTAAGAAGAGGAATATTAAATAACTTCGATACGATGTTGAATATGGATATGGAAACACCAGCAGAAGCCAACTCCACAGTGCCTGATAAATATTGAAGATTATGCGATTAAAGCTCCGCCAGTAAAACAAGAATACCCTTTTTACAATGTCCAGAGATAGGAAGCATAAATTCTACCCAGTCGACCAATATATGCTGTCTCCATCAACTGTGCCAGAGGATCAATTGCCTGACCAGCGAGAGCGGGCAAAGACAGCATCAGAAGCTCACTTTTGACATTGGTGTAAGGTGGTTGGTTGGCAGGAGTTGCTGGTAACTGACTGTCAACAAGTCGAGGCGAAAGTACAATTAGCATTGAAGTAATAACACTGACAGGAAAATAAATGCATGCAACAAATATATATATATATATATATATATATATATATATATTCCAGAATGAAAGCAATGGATGAAAGTAGCACCCAATCAATCATTTTGTACTTTACAATGGACACAATTCACGAAGAACTTCGGGAAAAGCATAAAAATTGGTATTTCACATGCACGGGAGAATCTTTGAGGAGGACTTCCTTCGTTCCTCTCAAAATATCACAAGCGAAGAACAAACTGACAAAAAATAATAATATTCCCTAAACAGAGAGTGTGTGCCCAATAAAGCAGAGCAAACTGAGAGGTTAGCTCTTACACAGTCCCTTCATCAGAATTTGTCAGAGGATGCTCCTGTTCTGAAGCCAAGGAGTCGTCAATATCAGCAGAAACTTGACCAAAATCAGAATTCAACTGATTCCCAACCACTGGAAAACGGGGTCTCCTGCAATGGGTTATCAATGGGGAGCACAACGATGTTTTCTTGGCAGAGAGTCGGCAACCTCCCACCACGCCCTCAATGTTCAGTAAAGGCCTCCCATCGCTTATAGCGATAAAGTCACAACCTTCTCCCCTCCGAAAGGAAAAACATGTACTGGTCGACTTATTTATATCGTTGCAAGGGTGGGTCCTCTTAGATAACCCATTAGAGACAAAACCAGTGCAGAAATGGGTAGACTTCATGACCCGCAGTTGTAATTATTCTTCAAAAGCGTCACGAAACAAAAAGAAGAAAATCAATATGCAAAACTGACTTCCTAATTCAAAACATATTATGACAAATACTGACAGTGATATCGGGGATACAAAATAATACTTACGCTAATGCAGAAATGGGACAGAGAAGAAGGACAATTCTCTCAAAAAGATTCGTCCAAAAAAAAAGTGAACCAAAAATAGAGGAGAAAGAAGATAAAAAAATGAGACGTGTTTTAGCTTTGAAGTTTATCTTAAAAACTACAGCGAGACAAAAAGAGGGAAAGGCGTTCGCGAAAATAGAAAGTACATTGAAAAGCTTTGAACTTGACAAAAATGTCGCCGGAGGAAGAGAGGGAAGCTTCGGGGCTGACGTCGAGGTGTCTGATGCGGCAACCGCCGAAACCTGTATCCGCGCCAAGTGAGAAGCGGGCATTCCTTGTGGGCTTTTTCAGTTTTTCTTGTTGGATTGAAAATTATTCACATCTTTTTTTTTTGGGTACAATATTCATAACTAGTCACAAATATACTATTAAACATCAAATAATATGGGCTTGTATAACCAAAAAATAATATGGGCTTGTACCAAAAACAAAATAATATGGGCCTTTATACCAAAACAATTGAAAAATAATATGGGCCTTATGTTAATAAGAAAATAATTATTATCTCGTATCAAAAATATAATTATTATCAATTTCTATTTGAACAAGTTATTGATTACTATTATAGATAGTATTAGAAGATACAATTTTGTGTGTGGAGGAATAGGGTAAGCAATCTATTTTTTTATTCCATTTTTTGTTAAAACCGAATAATCAAAAAATTATCTTTTTTTTTTAAATCGAACTGAAATTGAACTGCATAAAATATCTAACCAAATTAACTAAAAAAATAAAATAAACTAAGGAAATCATTTATTAAAAATAAAATAAATATAATTCACACATCGCTTTGGGGCAATTTGGTTATTCAATTGTAACCAAATTTTTTTATAAAGATCGAACCGAATACTGAAAATCAAAATAAAAAATAAAAAATTACAAATTAACCGAATCCAGTTCAGCTCAATTCGGTCTTCAGTTTCGGTTTGGTTTTGCTCACTTCTAGGAGGAAGGCAATATTTTTTGGTAAAAAAAAAAGGCAATATTTTCTAATTTTTATGTAACTAAATACTCATTTAGTGACCAAATAAATAAATTGATTGTTGCCGATTGATTAGAGTTGGAAAATCAAGACAGTTCTTAACGGGTTTAGATTTAAAAGGATCAAGCTTAAAAAGTGTTTATGTTTAAAAAAAAGGCGAGAGATGAATGCATTGTGAATATTTGCATTAGGAAATGACATCGTCATGTTTTGAAGATTTAGAAAGAATATTGATATTGTTGAACCAAAAAAGAAAGAAAGAATATGGATATTCGTTGACAGTTAAGAGGGACCTAAGGACTAGTAGCTACATGTTTCATTTTTTTGTTTGTTTGTTACAAGCTACGTGTTTCATTTTGTTCTCATTTTCTTTTTTATAAAAATTTAAAAAAATGAGTTGGGCTCACTCAAGATCTAAAGGTAAGATGAAGTCTCCTTTCTTTTTAAGTGATAAGAATATTAGACAAGATAAGCCGCCAATTGCCCTCAAGTGTTAACTTAGACACTTAAGAGTTAGAATGCCTCCTAAAACGTCGTGACTAGAATTACAATAAAATAGTACTTTCTAAGATTAACCACATTCTAAATAATCATATATTTTACCTTTCGTCGACTGAACCAAGGAAAATTGAATATATCATTGTTGACTTCAAAGACAGATACATCTCGTAACTACAGTAATCTGCGTTTCAAATGCCTACTCTCTACGGTATTGATCTTCTCAGGTCTGACTTTTCAACTGATAATTTGATCTTCAACTCAAACCTAGAGTGAGTTATTCCCATCAAAACTCTGATAGAACCAAGAGTCCCGAAAATCATCACTTCATAGCATTCAATTATAATTTCAATCCACCAACAGGGTTGGTCTGAGTAGTAAACAGCTCGGTATCGTTTAAGCGAAATTTCGAGTTTAAGCCTTGGCGAATGCAGAAAATCCCCGTTGAGAGATTCACCCACTATAGCCAGGTGCGCGACGCGGGTCAGATCCGGATATAGGCGAGACAAAGTTCCGGTGAACTGGGTGGGCAACCAAAAAAAATTATAATTTCAATCCATTTGAATAGAACCAATCACGCCATTGGCATTCCGATAAGAAATCAGATCGTTGCATTATTAAAGATAATAATATCTGCACTAAAAAAAAACAGATAATAATATCCGCCAGGACAAACTCTAGTACTCGCTCATAATGTTTGGTAAGCTGAATATTCTATAGCAATATGATTTGAAACAATCAATCATACAACCACCTACAAAGAAGTGGCAACACTGCAAGAGTTAGAATTATTCGCGACTGAACATATTGGATTGAAGCAACGTCAAACTCATGCCCGTCTCGCATTGTGTTTAAATTATCCGTGAATTTAGAATCTGGTCTGAGTTGCATCCAGAACAGGGCACTGCTAAAACTAGTGCTCCTCCAAAACCAGATTCCCAGAATAACTTCCTCCCAACATCCAAATTTGTGTTTTGCTATAGGTGATGATTAGAGGAACCAAACAAGGAGACATGATTATTCGATCACTCCCGTGAGGCCATTTCGATAGAAACTTGCATAAAGTATATGTGAAACACAATGGTTCTTTTATTACTTTTGCTACAATCAAACAGAAATGATTAAATGCTCCACCAAAATTCAGAATTCATTAAGGTACAGGATAGGATGGGTAATGGATTAACACATCAAAACTATGGATACGTGGCATTCAATTCACTACAAAAGATAGACACTAAAGAAGATAAAGTGAAGGGCCATCAAAAGATGATTCCAACCCCAGCCTTGCAAGCTGATTCTGGATGCCCCTGATCCTGTTGGTGCTGTTTGACAACAATTGGAAATACACAAGCATATCATTAAGCGGTCGTAAGCAGCAAGAGTGTAAGAAGAATTGGAGATAGGAGAGGCACTAACCAGGACAAGTGGACTCGTTGACAAGAGCGGTGGAAATAGTCTGGTTTTGGTTGTCGTAACCAGCGTAAGCACAAATGGTGCGAGTGCAGGAATCTGTGGAAGTGATGGTGCCAATGGTTGAATTTCCGCATAGCATAGAGGGGCATGCATCCCATCTATATGGTTTAACTTGCGATGGCTCGCATTGTAATCTAACAGCAAAAACCATCAATCATTAGTCAAAACAGCACAAAAATAAAAGGGCGCAACAGTTGAGAGAAGGTACCCACGTGGCGTTATTGGCGGCGGAGTCACAGCTGCACTTGACGCAGCCATTGGCGGTATAGGTGTCGGTACCATTTGCAACGAGCAGAGGGTAGTCCAAGGAGCCATTTTTCACCGTCGATGAGGAACAAGCTGCATAACAACAACAACACTCTAATTTTAAGTAAAGAAACCACAATATCCACAACACCCAATGATTTAAGCAAAATCGAAGCAGGGGGCACCTTTGAGGGGGACATCGATGATTTGACCGGCTTGAAGGGACTTAGGGTCAGAAATGCCGTTGAAGTTGAGAAGGGTATCCTGGGTGGTGCCATATTGTTGAGCAATCTGCTGAAAGGAGCTCCCCATAGCCACGAGATGTCCATAGTGGACGGCATCGGTGCCGTCCACCTGATCGCAGCTGCAAGGGAGAGGGATCCACACCTTCTGGCCGGGCTGAATTTTTGTGGCGTCGGATATGTTGTTGAGCGTTTGGAGTTGTTGGTAAGTGACCAAACGCGAGAACACTTCCATGGCTATGTGGGAAAGCGTGTCATCTTTCTGGATGGTGTAGAGAGGCGTCTTGTTGGACAAGCCGGTGCCGTTGGAGCACTTGCACTGAAAGGGAATTTTAATAATGGCGCCCTTTTCAACGGTGTGGTTGCCTCGGGTGGTGGAGGGGAGGGAGTTGGCGCCCCCTATGTCCAGAACGTGCTTCAAGTTGAAGAGCTTTTGAATGTGGCCCAAGGTGGTTTCGTTTGGGGACGAATAATCCACCAGGGAACGACACGTTTTACCTGCCGAGCTGCATTTGAACCTCGCCTCTGGCTGAGCCTCCACCGCCACCCATGATGCGGCGGCGACACCGAGTATGATTAGCAGTAATAACCGAGCAAGGCCCATTTCTGCCTCAACCTTTCCAGGCCGGATGAGATAATCTTCGAAGATTTATATAATTAATTGCGAATGGGTTACCCCAGGTAAGACGCAGCCCCAATCCAAACGGGATCTAAGTGAGAAACTGAGAGAAAGACTTCGACTACGGCGGAGAAGAGTTGGAAAGGAGCTGAAACTTGAAAAGTGTAAAAAAGACCTCGGGCGTGGCGACTTTGGAAAATTCGAGCGACATTATTGGACACGAGCGCGTTGAACAGGAACCAATTCCGGGCCATGTATTTTGTTTTTGGCACAATTCCGGGCAATACATTTTTTTTTTGGTAAATATTCCGGGCAATATATTTTTTTTTTGGTTGAATGGAGGAGATAGTAGATTAAATTAATTTAATTTTAAAAAAGTTTGTACTAAAAAAAAATGATAACAAAGGGTAGGAAAGATTATTAGTGTAAAGATTGGGGAGAGAGGACTATGTTTCTTATTTAGTTTAAAAGGATAAAAAAAATAATTAATTAAATATTGACAAATATACATTTATTTTTTTATTTAAATTTTTTATTTTTTATTTATAATATTTATATTATAATTATAATTTTTTAATTTATGAATCTCAAAAGACCTTTTATCTCATTTATATAAATGATAATATTAAGAAAATTAAAAAATTTGATAAAACTTTAATATTATCTCTAATTAATTTTATAATTATTATATACATTAATATAATATATAAATCAATAACATCATTTACCATATTTAATATGTCATGATAAGAATATTATATAAAGGAAATCAAACTGTATAGTTAGATGTGTCGTTGAATATATTGTAACCTATGTATTATAAATTTACTGATAATTGAGGAACACACTATAGTATTTAATATTATATATCATTATCAAATATTATTACATAATTATATAGGTAACTCTAATTTTTTTTATACCAACATCAAAAGTTACTTGTGTATAAAAATAATTAAAACTCACTAAATGGTTATTAAAATATTAAATAACCCTTTATGGAGTGAAAATATTTTTATATCCTTTTATCCATTAATCCTAAATAAGCACAAGCTGAAAGAACCCCAACGAAAGTAACTTGATCAGGCTTAAGACTAGATTTGAACAGTAAATCAAAGAAATGAAGAGCCTTCTCAGGTTGACCATTTAAGCATGCCAACAATAAATGAAGTCCAAGATGCCAAATCAGGACAAGGCATCTGATTGAAAACCTTTCTTGCATTTTCTGTGTTCCCGCACTTTGAATATAAATGAATAAGAGCACTTTCAACAAATGAGTAGGGGTCATACCCCACTCTGGTCATCTACCCATAAAGCTCGTTACCCAGGTCCTCCACAGCATGATCACCAAGCCTTCGCATCATTGTAAACAACTTCATAGCTTCTTTAGGCAGACCATGGAGGACATAAACAGATATCAAAGCAATCCAAGAAAAAATTTCTCTCTGAGGCATTTCATTAAACAGCTTCTTAACTTGTTGAAGCTATCCAACTTTAACATAACTAGCTATCATAATATTCCAATAATAAAGTTTCAGCTAATGCTGCTACTGAAATCCAAGAACTAAACCAGCAAAGTGCTACATGATAAAAAGAGGATATTATTAGAACATAGAAAGAAAAATTAAACAAAAGCAACAGTCAAAATTAGTAATTATTCAAAAATAGTATGGGATCAAATAGCCCCATTAAGTACTATTCTCAATGCTCCACAGGTTCACATCCACCACCCAATAGCACATAAATAAACACAACGGAGAAGAAACAAGAGAGGAGGAAACGTCTATTCAAGATAGAATAGTCAAAATGCATAATCTCAAAACACTTACAGAATGCATATAATTCATCAATTTAAAAAGCCTATAAGACAAAGATATAAAATGAAGCAAAAATTTCTTCTCTTCAGTTATATTATTAACCATTCATGAACCTAAAACTTTCGCCACAACCTCAGCAAATATACCGCACACCCAGATGGAATATCAAGTAGTAGAATTTAAAATTGAGCAAAAGAAGAACTAGAAACAAAGAGAAAGAACATTACATTACTTCCTTTCCAAACTTCGTACACGTGCTTTGCCATGAAGAGGTAGCTGTACACTAACCGTTACATTACTAATCATAGCAAGAAAGGTAGACCCAAAACTTACAAGCGTTCATCTCATCAATATTTTCTCTTTCAAAAATAGTCTCACCCCCAACAGTCCCACTGGATTAGAGTTCAATTGAGGGGTAAAATTCAAGGCTACACAATTATAATCAAGGGACTTTATCAAAAAAGTAAAGAGAAAAGAAGCTTAAGAGAGAGAGAGAGAATCAGTGATCTCAGCTATAACGGTGGTAATTGGAGGAGGAGGTGGTAGAGAGCACCGCGGTGGCTGGAAGTGCGTCAACGACTGGAGGAGCAGATCTTCAATGACATGAGAGGTGCGATATTGGAGAGAAAGTGAAATAGAGGGCAAATTGGGAATATTGAAAAATTATCAAGGATATTTTAGTCAATTTAAAACATAAAATTTATCAGTATTCAATTTAAAATTTATCAAAGGATGTTTTCAATTTAAAACATATTGAAAAATCTCTAAATTTAGAAGGGTGAGAGGGGGGAGGTGTGCAGAAAATACCAAAACTTTTCCTCTCCCCTCTCTTCCATCTTTTTGAACCAAATAGCTAAACCCCCAATATTTCTCTACCCTCTTCTACTTTTTCTTATAAAAACCCCTCAACTAAATAATACCTACAAGTGCAAGAGAACGGCCCCTGTTGTCTCGTGGGCTACATTTCATTTAATTATTGGGTCGTAAAAATAATAAAATAAAAGGGAAAGGGGGAACAGGAAAGAGACTTGTATAATTGAAATTCAAGAATGGAACAGGCAAGGAAACCAGAACTGGGAGTTTACGCTCATGATAGTTAGCACATATAGGTAGAAATTGACTCATTTTATACGAGTTTGATTTTTGCTATCTTCATAAGGATCTTTTTAGTAAGTGATCTCATAATTTCTTTGTAAACGCTCTCTAAATTCTGGAACTGTGTCTTAACTTTAGTGAAAGATTAGTGTCGAACTTATTAAATTTTTTCTTATAAAAAAGAAAAGAACTCGGAGTTGACAAAAATAAAAAAACTTGTGTGGCCAGAAAAATTGTTATTTTCCCGATGTTAAAATATGGACAACAACTGAGTGGCAGCTCTTGGTCTGAATTCAGTGGGCAGTTTAAAAAGGCCCCATATATGTCATCCTGCCACTCGATCATTTCAGTTAATAATAATTGATCACTCACCCACCATAAGTGCGTAAATTTAGTCGGAGTCAAATTTTAATAAATTAAGTAGGCAACTAAAAAAAAATTGATCAGTCACGTCTACCTCTTCTTTAAACTAAAATAATCTAACTTTTTTTCTCTTAAATTATAATTTTATATTATATATTGACATTGATAATATGATAATTAATATTAAATAATTTTAAAATACAATAACTTGAATCATGTTAATCTAATTCAGCTAAATTTTGAGTTTGAATAATTCGAAATTACGGCCATCAAACTCGCATCCACTAGTATTTTTTTGAAGGAAAAACCTATATTATTCGAACTTTAACTTCCAATCATTATTTATAATTCCTGAGAACATATATTTTTTCGATATTACATATATATATATATAAGGCGCTGAACCGGGCAGTTTGTGGCTTCTGCGTAGCATGGTAACAATTGAAGATGAGGCTCATATGAGAGGCGTCAGAGTAGATACATATCGAGATGAACTCCAAAGACGAAAAATGCAGATGGTGAAGAGGTCATAGAGTCCTAATTGAGAAGCTGAGAAAATGGGTGAAGCACAAGAAATGAAAGACAAGACTGAGCTCTAGGGTTGGCTTCGTGTAAAACAAGGCCCTGTGCAAACGAAACGGGGCATTATAGTGGAGATGCATCAGCATGCTGCATTTTTACGTATAATGAAGCAGTTGTCAGTTTGTCCAAGGCACAGCAAGCACCAAGGCTAAGTTTACTAGGTAATTTACTCATAAATCCCTATCTCTAAATAACCATGATTGTAAACACCACGTCCAAGGGAGGTAGGGAGTTCAACCCCACAAGGCTTGTTTAGCATCCTCCTTTCAATTCACAAAAACTAGATCGCGTCATTTTTCCTCCACCCGCCGCAGCACTGACTCTGCAAAGTTTTGTTGCCTACAAATGCCCAGTAACCAGTAAGTGCCATGACTCAAATTTCTCATAAACCAGATTTTTTTTATCTAATTTCATATCATCATCCAGGACATGCAAACTCTAAGAGGTAGAATCAATCAGAAACTCTACCACATAACCATGTCATAGAGAAGCCATACTGAAACACCCAAAATGTGCAAATTAACAAGTAACTTGGCAACTCTTAATCGAATACTTATGTATTTAACACATCCAATCGGTGACTCAAATGGATAAGATAGCGCCAAAGAAGGAAATTTGCAAAATATTAAAAGTATCCACACATCCAACAAGTAACTGGTCATTTAAACAAGCATAAGAATATTAGAATATATGCTTCAATCATCAACAGTGATGCTTATATGGGCATGCTATAAGCTACCAAACTATATAGTACAAAACCAAACTATCTGAATGTATAATCCTATCTAGGTGATGGGCCAAAAGTATTCATCCACACTGTTTACGACTAGTGAATAGTATGAATTGTCATAAATTTGATATTTCATATTGATATTAGTATCATCTATAACACCTAGGTTATTGGCCACGTGATAGCAAAAGGGTTTACACCAAGAGAAATTAAGATCCAGAACTTACTTTCCTTCTTTCAGCTTTGGGCTAGGACGAGAATACTTCAGATATCCATCCCAAGGAACCTTTTTAAGGCCAGCTCGAACTGAGATTATGTCTCTCACCCTACATTAAAATAAGGGTTAAGGTGCATATCTGCCTCTAAAGTATCACACGAGGGGCAATTAGTATCCTTAAGCCATGAAAAGTGCAATGTCCCCCCAGACCTTTCTAAAACATTTCAACACCTAGAAGATGCCAAGCATAAACTTTCATGTACAACCGTTCACGCTACAACTTTCTTCTTACAATATAGAAGAAATTATTTACCTCTCAGCAAACTCAATGGCTGTTTCTCCTGACTTCATATTCTGTGGCTCCAAGTACCAAACATCACAAACAACAGCCCAGGATGTCATTAGCTGTAACAGATGCATGGTGAATGATTGCCTGCAAATTCATGAAATCCAGCCATTACACCTCTAATACAGCAGTTGAACAGTGT
Source organism: Leucaena leucocephala (assembly GCA_037074615.1). Classification (NCBI taxonomy): domain Eukaryota; kingdom Viridiplantae; phylum Streptophyta; class Magnoliopsida; order Fabales; family Fabaceae; genus Leucaena; species Leucaena leucocephala. The sequence continues at coordinate 21,563,142 of CM073560.1, read as the reverse complement.
GGTACAGAAATAATTAACATTGGCAAAGCATAACCTTACTTTCGACTATTCCAAAAAGCATCCACAAATATTTTATTATATTTTATTGCAACAGGGCAAACTGTGCAGCCAAGTTCAAATGCACCCTGAACATCAATAAAAAGTTAAAATGCTCTGATTATATATTCAGAATACAACTAGAGTAGAAATCAATGTGGGGGATGGGGGAGTGTTGGAAATGAAAGAGAAAGAAAGAAAGCCCATTGCAAAAGCCTATATGCGAACACAATGCATTTTTCACAGATTCACGTACTTTCTTGAACATGACTGTGTAGTGATTATTTACGCAAGTTCCTTCAGGAAATATGAGAAGAGGGTTATTGTCAGCTCCCTGGACATGCTCCCTCAATCTGGAGTATGAAAAACATAAAAGTCAAAACAAATTAAATCTGAGATAGATATTTCCTAAATTTTCATTTAAACTCACTTCTTGGCAACAATTTCTCGATCCTTGGCCTCAGAACGATTGAACCAGATACATCCTACACTCTCCAAAATGGTGCTCTGCAATAATCCTACACAAAACAGCCGATTATAAAATTCATAAATTATTGTTTTGCCAGGAAATTTTCCAATATCTATTCTACATTAACAAGCTTTAAGTTGCTATAAATCATCACTAGTTGTTCATCACATGCCCTGTTCTTCCCAGCAAATTTAAACTGACTAAGAGAGAGAATGGTGCCAACAACAGAAAGGTTTAGATATATTACTTTCCATGTTATCATTATTATCTTAGCAACAGTATGATTTACGAAGTCATACTGACAGTGGGCTATCAATTCTTTAAAACCAAATCACCCAAACATGTCTTGTCATAATATATAATATAATATTATATATATAAAGAAACAAACAGCTTTTAGTTGAGGAGGATGCTTACCAACCCATCCAGGATGCTTTTGCATAATTACAGCAAATGCAGTCATCTGCTCTAAAATAATGAAATCAATCATGGAAGTATGGTTGGCCACAAAAACCTGTTCAAGAAATGTAGGGAGGACTCAGATTATCAGTCAATAACACTCACCTTTACCTAAATATAAAAATAACTTTACATTTGGCAATCAACATATATTAGGCATACCTGCTTTGGTCTTATGCTAGGCCGTGGCCCATGATATTTGACAACCCCAGTCCATGATGCAACAAAAAAACTGCACATCATCTCCACCAAAGACCTCTGAATGACAAGTCCAATTTGCATCACATCCAATTTGATGTATAAAAGTCACATCAGAATTGTACCAGAACAGGGAGAAAATATGAAAGACAGTAACTTCAGAGTCTCTAGACAGTATATGCTATGATATCATGGGTGGTTGGACTATAACTATTCCTATGCACTCAACTGTGTCCAGCATCCTTCAAAAAGCTGAGTTCATTTAGAACATAAGTATTAATTGAAATTATGTCCACCAATGAATTGGCCAACCCTTTGTATGTATATATATGCATGTGTATATATATATATACATATATTAAGAAACACCAGGACGACTAAGAACCAAAATTCATTTTTTATGCTTTGAAATTATCTAAAACAATCAGTTTAAACCTTCTTTGTTCTTTTTATAGTGTATATAAAAGAGAGAGAAAACTACAAATTAAATGGAAAAACAGGTGGGGGGGTGTAGGCACCTCGATCTTTTTCCTCAACTTGTCATGTCCCTTCAATAGGAAATGCACAGGAATGAAGGATGAAAGAAATATTATCCATCCTATTGTCAGCAGTAGGACCCTGTAGCTTCAAATAAGATGTATCACAAGGCCAAACACAATCAACAGTATATGAGTTTATAAATGAGAAACACAAGGAGATTCATAAGTCAAGTTTAAAAGGGAAATTTGATGTGATCAAAGTTGAACTTCAAATGCCATACAAATACTAGCCAGGAAGACTCTAAAATAACAAGAGTCCTCATTACTGCATCATGCATAACATGATTTTTAGAAAATATGGAAAAGGTGTAAGCTAACCTTGCAGGGAACAGTATCAAATATCGAACTAAGACTCCACAACACCACAAAGGGAACAAATAAACATTCCAATTCCAAGGTTCAGGAGGATTTGACTTGAAGCATCTTGTGAATGAATCCTATCCAACATATAAATTTTCAACTAGTGAGCAAACAACCAAAGGTGACAAACAAGGGGTTGAAGAATATTTCAAACTGCGTGTGTGATAGTTCCCACACAATATATGAGCTTGAGAATAAATTGCTGATTCCAAACACAAGCCCAAATAATCCCTGAGAACAGAACATAAAAAATTCTAAAGAGGAGCAGTACACAACAGCTAGTCTGCATTCTTTTCTTGAGGCACACCAAATTCATGATTTTCAACATATGATAATCATTTATCTAAAATAACGGTGCTGTGTCAAAGCTCAAAACCACAAAAGTAAGAAGACAGAGAAGTTAACAAAACAGGCAAATCTTACATCTACAATGGCACCAGCTGCCTCGGATAAAGTAGGAGAAATGTTGAGCAAGTCATGCCTGAAAACCAATAACCAAATAACTTAAATAAAAGACTTCTGATTGTTTGCCAAGAATTTTTGGAGAAGACACCGGGGGCAAAAGCTGAAATTTTACAAGAGCAACTAAATTCCTATGCTCCAACAGAATCAACTGAATCAAAATCTGCTCCTTGCTTACAGCTCGCTTTTATTTAGCATCCAAATAAACAGTAGTTGCTAGACGCTAAAAGAGAGAGACATACAGGCACAGCTTGCCATGAGGTTCCTGTTGAATGGTGGACCCAGATGGGAGGTAATCTTCAATATTGGGTCTATCAAGGTCCGATTCAGAACTAGAAGATCTGAGCTTCCCAGTAGTACTCATCTCTGTTGGGCTTTCACCAGTACCAGAGATTTCTGAAAGACAAAGTTGAGGCTAAATTAGTTGATCACCGAATTATAAACCCTTATCACTCGAGTTCATAAGAGAATTAATGATTCCAATCGGATCCTTGAAAATTTTAATCAAATTCAATTCCAAATGGAATATGCTGAAGTGCAAAAAAATTGATGACTTCATTAGAAAAGAGTTGCTAACTTCTTGTCTGTCCATGTACTAAATGGAAACGAACTTCACAAGGAAAACTCATTTTATCTTGGGCATGTTTTATAATTTACAGTTAGTAGGGGGGTGTTGGGGGGGGGGGGGGAGCATTCTCCTCCTCCTCGTTCCTTCCAACCGCCAATAAGAACAATCCGAAGTTGGTGACCCCCCCTTCCCAGTCTTCTTCCTTTTTCTCTTTGAATCCCATTACATTAATACACATGAAAACGACTTTATCTAAAATTTCCACTTTTACGATAAAATTTCCCATTTAACAATAACCACAGATAACATCGGAATCCCATCTCACTTAAGAAATTCATCTACATTGTAAAGACATAACTATTTAACCTCATAGTATATCAAACACCTACCATACCAACTGCAAATCAAAATTTAACCAAACTTGATCAAATCAAACCTACCACTTGGGTTACAGCAGAAATATATTCCTCCACCGAAGGAATTAGGACATCAGTAGAACCAACAACTGTAATTCAGGGTAGATAGATGAATATCTATTGTAGCAGAAAAAGAGAGATTGGGTACCCAAGAACGGGCTGGTTTTGACAGTTGGAAGATTGATGCGAAACTGCAACTATCTTCAAAGAGGGATTTGGCGGTTGTGTATTTCCACTCACCTCCAACCAACCAACGAAGCAGAGGCTGATCAAGGATCTAGAACAATAACCAAGAAATCAATTCAGCCATTAGCAACAGACGTTGATTTGCTGCTGCATGCTTTACATAATTACATCTGATGCAAGTATGCAACTCGTTCGGATTTTATTCGAGTTTGAGTGGTTTGTTTCTAACCGTGGCTCAGTAAATAATCATGTGCCGTAGATTAGAAAGATAAGTTAATTAATATAATATATTTTTTAAAAATAATTTAATTATTTTTATTTTTTTATTTAATTATTATTAAAAATATCAATAAAAATAATTTAAAATATTAATAAATATATAAAATATATTTAATATTAATATTAACTCTCTAATTAAATTTTATATTAAAAATAATTTTATTTTTTTATATCATTGAAAAAAATATGGCCTTGATAAAAACTATTCAAACTTTTTATAAAATTTAATAATTAATTATTTATATTAAAACTATAATTTTGAATTAAAATTATAGTTTTTTATGAAACTAATTTTTTTTTAAAACCTATTCTTCACTAAAATTATTATTATTATTATTTTTTAAAAATTACATTTAATATTTTTCACTAAAGTTAATCCACACACCCTAGATGCATTTAATATTTATCTTATTATCAAATATTACATTTGATAACTTTTTAAATTATTTTTTCACAGAATTTTTACACGATTATGTAATTTGGATGCGGTTTATTAAGTGGACAAATTGAATCTCATCCCCCCCGGGGGGGCGCTTCTTGCCATTTTTACTCCTTGATTTTCAAGCTGGCAAGTTGTTGATATAATGATTTGTGTGCTGGACTTTATTTTTTTTAACGTTCAATTGAAAATTGTGGATGTAATTAATTGATTGATTAGACACATTTGGAAGAAGTCCATGGCTCAACACTTGCCTCCCCATGTTTTTAATGTGATTTCCATATTTGAAATGCTAGTTAAGTGAATTCTTTAGTACTAGCAATTTGAGATTTCGGTAGTTATTAATTTGGTTAATTCTTGAATTTTGAATGACTGCTCCAGTAAATTTGGGTGAAAACACATTAATTGGACATATGACCAAAGCACCAATCTATTGAAAAAAAAAAAGAGGATAACGAAGCATGGGTGAATTTTTCTAAACTAGATTATTTTAAAATTAGCCTGCCTCAAAATGAGTTAGCAAAATAATAGCCTAAGTTCATTCTTTTTACATGTAAAACGGCTCAGTCTATTTTACTAACTCTAATCCTGACTCACACAGACATAACTAGAGTAATTCAAATATTAATACTTTGTGATGGCGATGATCTTGATAGATAGATTTTTTGTTTGGTACAATGGAGGGGCTAAAGCCCAAGAAAGGAAAAAATAAATATAAGAGATTTAATCACATACATTCATTAGCAACTAAAGTCCGCAAGTTGGCTGGACAATAATCAAAAGAAGAAGATCCGGTTAACCCATGGCAGCCTCATGAGTCTCTGAATTTGGACAAAGAGTAGGCTGCAAAGTGAGGGTATGTCACTCTTCTCCAAAAGTTTAATAATATTTTTTACGTCAGATTCTAAAATAATCTTTTTAAATTAAGGTCCCAAGCAAAAAAAACACTTTTATAAATGGCCGATTTCTCAATGTCAAAAGCACTATAATTTCTAATGAAATGGGAGAAACTAGCAATCCATCTACCATAATGATCACGTATAACACCTTTACATCTAGCTTTGTTATGATTTACCGTCACTGTCCCGTGCACATTTAATTTAACCCCATCTTGTGTGGGGGGGGGGGGGGGTTTTCAAGCTAGAGGTGTGGGAATACCAACTGCATGCGTAGTAACACAGGATCATGCATTTGTACATAACTCTTCCAAAGATTGCTAATAAACATTCCTCGATCATTTGGTTTAGCAAAGTCATCATAAAATATAGTTTGGTTTCTCCAAGACCACAATTTCCAAACAGCAGCACCCCAGAAAAAGTCCCAATATCCATCCTCATTAACTCCTAAGTCTCATTCATACGAAACCAATCTCTTATAGTTACTGCATAGAATTGATTTTGGTACACGGGGTGAAGAATTTGCATCCACAGTCGCTTAGCATAGCCACAATCTTTAAGGGTATGCAAAATATCTTTTGTGCCCAAAAGACAACAGGAACATAAAAGCTTGCCACTTAAAAACACTAATTTTTTCAGCTTATTTCCATTTCCATATTGCTTTAAAAATAGGACTATGGGAATTGATCGATGCATTTTCAATTAAGAAATAAGCGCTTTTCAAAGAAAATAAACCATTCGAAGTACTATTCCAAGATAGAATATCATTACCTCAATTATTGATAGATGGACTTGAGTGTGATGAACACAATATAAAGACTAATTCAAACTAGCATCTTAGGATATTATATGATAGTTATATCTAATTAGATATACAATCATACGTCTTTCCTTCATTCTCAAATACCCTTAACTTCTTCTTGGTGTGGGGTTGTGAATAGAATTGAAATGAAGGGCAGAGCATGTCTCCACGATTAATTCAATTTGCTTCCTGTAGTATTTATATGCACATCATGTATCTCCATCTTGAGATTGAAAAGCACAGGCAGCAGATGTATTTGCTGCAGGTTGCTCACATTCCATTCTCAACTATTTATCCTTCTCTTTGTATACGTATTATCATGTGATGATATATATATATCAATCATCAAATTCATATTACGCTATTTTAATATTTTATTATGAGTTATGTTCACTTTATTAAATGTATGATTATATATCTTTTCTTACAACAAAAGATCAATTTAGATACCCATGTCATAATTAATTGTTAATGCAATAATAATAAAAAAAGTTCATTTACTAACCTCCTAAATGGGTTCGGGTCGGGTGGGGCCATTAGAGGAGTTTGTTGTGTGATGACCCCAGAACAGAACAGAAGTCAGAAGGCAAGAATTGTTGCTCCTTCATCTTCATGTTATCAACCCAACGCTCTTCCACAAATATTTCAGAATCATCGCTTCTCTCTCCCTCCCTCCAACCGCCATGCCTTTGTACTCCATGAAGAGAAAGGAGCAACATTCTGACAAACTAACCATCATCAGCCTCCTCCTAACCAATATCCTACGTCGCCGCTACCTCCACCGTCTTCTTGTTTCCGCCGTCTCCGGTTGCTTCCTGCTTCTCTTTGCCATCTTCTCCCTGCTCGCTCCCTCTCCCGTACACACTTCTTCGGTAACCCCTCTTCCTCCCCTTCATTTTCCACCGTCTCTATTCCATCTGGACTCCGACGAATCATCTGCTTCTCTTGTCCGAGCTAATTTCTGTTTATTTATTGTTTTACTTTACTTGTCTCTATTTTCTTTTATCGTTTTGTGTGATAATCATTTAAACCATATCTTGCTTCATGTGCTGCGGCGCTGACTCTCAGTTCCATGACCAAGTCGGCTCTCCTTTGAACTCCCATCGGGGGTTGCTGTTTCATGTTCCAGTAAGAAAACTTCCGACATATTATGAACAAGAAGAATTTTTCTTATCCGATTTTGTGTTTTTTTTTTATTACTCTCCTCCGATTTTGAAGGCAAATGGAGGTAGTTTAGGTCGTGATTTATGGAGTTCGACTCATTCGCACCTTTACTATGGCTGCAGCAATGCTAGCGATATGTTTTTAAGTAAGTTTATCTAATCATCTTACAAGTTAAAAACAAACGTTTTGCAGTCACGAGTAAATTTTCAAATTAGTTGCACATGTAAATTTTTCTTCAAGATTCTAATATCAGAACGCATCCAAATCGATACTTGTTGATTGCCATCAGTGCAGGATTGAATTATACTAAGCTTCTTATTTATGCAACATAAATTCTCCGCTCGCTTTTGAATTATACTCTGTGCCTACACTTTTGTATAAGGTTTTTTATTAGTCCTTAAATTTTATAAAATGCTTTTTCAATATTTTAGTTCAATAAAAAAATAGTGATATTAAAAATTTAAATGTTAACAAAAAATTCTCAAATATATTGACATATTAAGTTTAATTTTTTAAAAATAACACCAAATGATTGACATAACAAAACCAGTTAAGACTAATAATATTAAAGGTAGAGTAGTAAAAAAATACTTTATAAAATTAAAAGACCAAACCAAAATTCTACGGACCAAGTAGAAGACCTGTCATCTCATGACGGAAACAGATCATTCGCATGGCCCCCTCCATTCAGCGACAACAACGACCCAGAAGAAGTCCAGTAGCGATAATTAACGATCTCCTTCATCCATTTGCAACGCGACTTCTTCTAATCCTCCCTCTTCCCTTGGACAACAGTGACAGGCATACTAAGCTAGCAAGTGTCGGAAGAGAGAGAGGAAGTGGAGAGAGTCAGAAATGACGGAGAAGAGAGGGGGAGAGTATATCAGAAAAATAGGGGTAAAATAGTCTTTTGATACCCATAAATTTCTTTTTTTAATCTACAAGCTATTTTAAAAAATTTATCTGGAACTATGATTTAATATAAAAATACTTACGACAATTTAGAGCTATTTGTTTAAAATTTTTCTAAAACAATAGTTTAAAAGAAATCCAATCACCCAAGTGTAGAGCAAATACAGTTCCTATTTTAGAAGAATTCTTTTCAGATTGGCGGCCGGGGAAGAGATAGTCTCGTTCATGATTTCAAACAACACTCATTCATCTGTGGGTAGGTGTGTTCATTACTGTGGATAGTTGTGTATAGATAGAAGATTTTGATTGGATAGAGATGTTGTTCGAATATTTAGTGAATACAGATTGGCAAATGAGGACGAGAATAGACAAGGAAGTTTAAGCATGTGATTATATACCCTTGATGAAGATATAAGCAATATTTAAGTAATCCATCTACATTACCATTTTTAATTTTAACCCCAAGAATATGCAGGGGTAGGCCATTACGTACTGAATTTGAACTATATTTGGAGGAGGCAGTGGAGTGATTGGGGGTTTAGGGTGAATGAAGAGGTGCCAATCATAAAGGAAAGGCCAGGCCAGGCCATCTATGCACAATCCCATGCAAGTAGGGTCTTGGGTTGGGACCACCACCTTTTGTTGCCCAATCCTAACCATCGTCATCGTTTAGAGGTGAATTTGGAGTTTTGCATTTTAGTCAGTCGCTCAACATGTGTCTTGATGTTGGAATGGCTATAATTTGGATGATTTGTAAGCTAATTAAAACGACAAAATGTGGTTGGGCTTGCTTGGATGTGGTTTAGGTGTTGACACACAATAATAAATGAGGGAAATCGAGACACATGAGAGGGACGGGTCAGGGCGACCCAAGACATAGAAAGGATCAAAGGAATAGAGTGAGGGATTTGTAAAAGCAAGAGAGTCACATGCATGCATGAGGGTTTGTGTTGAGTGGACCCAAATGAGGATGAGGGCAGGCAAGAACACATGAATGATGTTTTTGTTTCAGGAACGCTCCTCGTCTCTCCCTAACTTTCCCACATTACTATATAACAAAAGCTCCACTCCACTCCAACACAATGCAATACTTGCCATTCCTTTCCTCTCACTAATCAACACCCCAAATGAAGGAACAGAAATATATATAAGATTGCGATTCAATCTTTCAATCCACTTGAGTTTTCTTGTTTTGGAACCCTAACATTGCTTAAGATAGAGACATTTAATGATATCACAAGGTTTTACTATTACAACATGTTCATGTGGATATATTCCATATTTCAAAATGCCATAACTAATTTTTAGTTTTATTTTTTTCTCCGTATTAACACCCAACAATTTGGATTATTATTATTATTATTATTATTATTATTATTATTTTCATTTCCTTCAGATAGATAACGTTCAAATTATTATTCTGTTTTGAAAAATTATATTCGACTTGAATAAAATTTGTAAAGATGCATCCTCACCAAAACCATCCATACAATAATAGAGAAACTGCAAGTACACTTCTTATTCTTTTTTTATACATTTTAAAACTTTAAAAATCCTTACCTTTATAACTAATTGACTATGGCAAACAATGGCCCCTCCTTCGTAACTGAAACCATAAATTGACCACTTAACAATTTTTATTTCCATATTGGCCAAAATACTTTAAACATTATATATATATATATGAGAAGTATTTAGTGTATATATATACAGTGTAAATTTCCCACCGCTTCAACTACAATTTATCAATCATGGTTGAATAAATAACTTATATATTACTAGTCTAATTATATAATCCTCCAGGTTTCATAAAATAGGATAGGAGTGAGCTGAATCATTGCTTTCCACCATTGACCATTTGACCCTACAAGTTGTTGCCGCCTCCTATCTATTGTTTTTTAACTGTTAAATTAGACATGTTTTTTAATATATCTCGCAGAATTTAAAATAAATTATACTATAGTCTATGAAAACTATGACTTACTATAAGTATTTATAAGTACTTATCTAAGCCTAATTAGGGAGTTGATATTTGTCTTTAATATAAGATATGTTTTTTATATTTATCAATTTTTTTTATAAATTCTTCCTATTGATAGTCTCTCAATAATAATCAAATAAGAGAAGAAGAGAAAGTTAAGAAAAATAATTAAAGTGTTGTATTGACTATTCGTTTAGCACAAGGCAAGTCATCCGTCCATGATAGGAATTGACCAGGTTTGGAATTAAAATGGGCTTAGTTGCCTAAAAACAGATGTTGATGCAAGTGAAATGAACTTAGTTGTTTAAAGAAGGAAGTCTTAAGTTTGAGTTTTGGAATGCTCTAGTAACAAGATCAATGATTATTTCCTAATAATTGTTAAAGCTCAACTCGTGATCCTTTAATGTTTAATGTTAATTTGATAGGGATATCTTTAAATCTTGTAAACAAAGGTGATGAAATTGGTGAGAAGATAGATATTACAACACGATATTGTTGTATATGAGACTCGTAATTTATAAGTAATTTATAACTATGAGTCAACTAGTTTATATATCTTTATTTTGTTCTCTAAATACATTATCTCCATTCATATATATCAGAAAATTTATTTCGGAGTATCTAGTGAGAGGTACGTAATTGACCATTAGTTGTCCTGTTGAGGTAGCATGCCCAGACGACATCCCCTCCTCACTTTTTTCTTAACTAATTCTGACAATCCAGGTTTGAAATAATATTAAAAAAGAAAATATTTTCACCTCCCTTCTTCTGGTCGCTGTCTCATGTCACGGCGGCGGCTAGCTTCTTGATTCAGCATGACTACACCTGCTTTGACCCCTCCTAATCTTCACCTTTACTCCATCGTCCCTTCTTCAATCCATTCTCTCCCTTTAAATTTCAAACAAGCGCAGTTCAAGATTCTTGTTGTTCATCGCGAAACAGAGGACAACAGGATCGACCAAGCGCATGGACTACAAGATGCTGGCGATGGTGAGTGATCGTGGGAGTTTGCATTTTAATCTAGAAGACGTTTCACGAAATACTAAGAATAATTTATGCGTGTGGATTATCCCAAAGCTCTTGGCCTGGTGCATGTAAAAAAATTCCTTGACCCTATTGATTTAATTGGGTCCATTAAAAGAGTTAACAATATATTTAATAGGAGGCATATTTGGAAATTTTAAAATATTCTTTTAGGAAAATTGACTAATTGTATTAATTTGTGTTAGTTAAAAATAGTGCATAATATTGAAGGAAGGAAGGCCTTGGAAAACAAGTGAGGTAGGCCGCTTTTATTTGTGTGATCGTGGTGGTTGGTATGAAAAGGCGGCAAATTTGGGTTGTGAGACGAGCTTGGAATCTTTTTGCAGAAACTAAGTATATGCATCTAACTTTGTTCGTTGCAGTCCCAAAACCTAAATCAGATATGTATGTATGAATGCTTCACTCACTTTGATATATGTAATTATGTACACAACTGATAACACACCACGAGTCGGGCCTACCAGGATCGGGACATTATGACGATAACTTTGATTAATTGCAACGTCCACATCACTTCCTCTGTCTTTCCTCATCATCTACGTCGCCTTTTCTTGTTCTCTTTTCTACCAACCAGCCAACCTCCTCTCTCTCTCTGTTTAATTACCTCAACGTATAAAACTAACATTCTCTTGTAACACGTATTCCAAATAATCATTGTTTTCACATTATATATATATATATATATATATATATATTTCGGGACAACTTGCCACTCTTCTGACGAGCTACATCCTTATTTGTGTTCGCTCCATGCTTCGTCTTTCTATAGTCATTGTCGTTATCTATACCATGTTTATGTGCTTCCTATGAATATTCCTTCTTTTTTTATTATTTTCCAAATCAAATTATCCAAGGCTGTCATACTCCTGCTGTCCTGCACGCATGTGTGTAGAGATCTGATATTAAACACCGCAGACATGAGGGAATGCATGTACGGATGAATATGGATTTGATGGGTTTAATGAGAGGCAAATGATTCAATAGAGTTCATTTGTCCCTAAATATATATAATACACCGCTTTTTTATCTCCAGCCCTTTCTTAAAATACATATATACTTGAGAATTTTATAAGGTTTTTAAGAATTAAATAACTATTTTTCCCAAGCTTTGGTATCTTTTCAACAATCCTCCTATTTAATTAGTGGTGGTGATGGTACCTGGTAGGTCGTTCTGAAATTTGAAGGAGGCGAGACAATAGTCATATTGAATATCATCACATCACATCAAGGGACAGGCCCCATGTCATAAATATAAAGCATTGAATTTCAATTATCCCAATCACGATAAAAGGAATATGATTTATTAATTAATTAATGGGGGCGGCATTACATTATATTGCGTCGCATCAACATTTATTTACATGGCTAATGATATTAATACGGGAACATACGCACAGTATGAATGGAAGATCTCAAGTTAAGGAGGAGAGGTGAGGTTGAAGTGAGTTAGGTTGGAATAGTACGTAAAACAAGTCAAAATTAAAGGACAGCAGGCAGGCGTCTTCACTGTTATGGCATTCAATTCTCGTTTGGTTTGGTACTCTTTCTTGTAATAATGTTTCTTGGGACCCCCTCAAATTCATCTCTTATGCATATTCTTCCTCATGTGATAAATAGCGCGGTTTTAGTAATTCGTGTATGTCGATGAAGAATGGAAGATTCGTACGAGAAGCTCCGGGTAAAAGTGAAAGGAGGGCTAAAGCGACAAGAGATTAACTGTAGCAAAAATCAATTATTGACCCACAAACTGGTCCTACCCCACCACCACTCGCGAGTTATTAAGAAAGTTAAAAGCAAGTAGCAAACACAATAATTACGTGCCTATAATATTTACTGCAACCAAGAAATATGGATTTGAATTGATATATGATTTTTTTTTTATTTATCCAATTCATCGGAGTTTTAGGTATGATTTGGTATTAAGTAAAAGCTACCAACTTTGTACCGAGTTGGGCCAGCTTGTTTTCGCCGAGGGAAAGGAGAAATAAAGGGGGCACGTTTTGTGTCAGCAGATAAACTACCTCCTTGTAGACGAGTATGGTAAAAAAATTGGATCTACCTTTTCCTCCTGAATAATAGTGGCAGATGGATGCATGCGAATGCGAGGCGTATTCCCAATTCTGAGACTCTCCAAATTTTGTCTTCTCACCAGCTTCAGGAATGCTATGCTATGCTATGCTCCCTACAACGTAAAAGTAAATGTAAGCCATCATCAATTGTGGTTTGAGCACAATAAAATGGACTCCATACCCTCTTTAAATAAAATTTATGAGTTCAAATGTTGTAAATATGAAAAATCAAGTACGAGATCGAATTACTCTCAAATTAATTTGAACCCAACAAAATGTAGATTAGCTAGTACTTTTTTTTGCAAAAACAAAATGCATAAAAGAGATCGATATCATGATTCCATTCCAATGAATATATATAGATGAGAAGCTGAAACTTGGGGTAATAGTTTTCACATTGAACATGCATTCACCCTAATCTAATCCCCATGCTAGCTAGCTAGGCGGCCAACACTGTTTTAACTTTTAAACTAATAGGGTTTCTTTTCGCGTACATTCAACTCTCTCTTCAATTTACAAAATAATAATCACTGATCTGAACACATAAATGGAGATGGCAATGGCATGAACACCTATTACCAACATAATATCCACTTCATTTCCGATCTGAAGCCGTTATTAACACAGCTCCAAACCATCAAAGAGCAGAGGGAGTATATATATCACCATCAGCAAGAGAGAAACCGAGCAGATAATTCGAAGAAATCGGTTTCGTCTTTTGAATTGAACCGGAATGGTTCCTTCGTGAATGAATCACCTGCAAATCCAACCAAGGAGATTATTATATATTTTTAAAATTGTGTGTGTGTGGGTGGGTGGGTGGGTTTCTTTTTACTTTAATAATGTCATCAAAAGCACAAACATGAGTATGTGAACTATACATTCAGGCGAAAGATAGGAGTTAAGATTTCATTTGTTTTTTTATAGTAAAATGAAATGAACATGTTTTTGCATCATGGGCTGATATATATATAATTGTTGTGGAATTGGGTTGGGTTATGGTGCCAATTAAAACCAAAGCTATGAATCAATGGTGGGACCTAATCTTAAGAAGATGAAATTAATTTGGTGTAAGAATTTATTGATGAGGCAAATGTTCAAAGCGTCGTGGATGTAGATTTATAACTCTTTTTGGATGGGAAGAAAAGTTATGAGAAAAGTAAATGGGAGGAGAGAAGATAGAAAGAAAAGAAAGTTGGAAAGAAAATATAAACACCCTTACTATTTGGATGGACGAGAGAAAACACGAAGAGAAAAAATAGATAAATAATTAAATGACTAAAGTAGCTTTATACTTGTATAAAAATATATCATAATTAAAATCAAATTAAGTATGACAATAGAAAAATTATATCAAAATTATCATCATCAAACAATTTAAAACTAAATATTTTTTGCCACAAAAACTATAATGTATCAAGGAAAAAAAATAAAAAGTGGATAATATTTTTGAAATTAAATATAATAAAAAAGAATGAATAATTTATATTATATTATCCAACATTATTAGTAAATACTTTAAAATATAATATAAAAATAAAATAGTTAAAATAGAACGCAAGGAGCTATCTCCTTATTTTATGTCCATATGAGGAGAGAAGAGTTGAAGAGAACATGGGGTACGTTTTTTCCCGAACTTTTCTCTGCTCCATCATTTTCTCTCAAGGGGTTAGAAAAAGTGGGAAAGGAAGGTGGATGGCCTATATTAATGAGGTGGTCTGGAGGGAAAAGAAAGGAGAAGAGGAGAGGAGAGGAGAGGAGAGAGAGGGAGAGGGAGAGGGTTGGTGATGATGGGGCAATCGTCAAAGTGAGCAGTGATACGGCGTCCAGAAGGAATGATTAAATATTGATGAGAGTCCCTTTCAGGGGATTCAATTCTAAATTATAAAGAAATAAAGGAACAGAAGAAGTGGGAGGGGGAGGAAGGGATGCGAGTAACATTCCCAATTCCAAAATCCGAACCGGTTAGGTGCCTCTAATCCCCCCCGATGGAACCACTTTTCGCCCCACGTGCTCCCCAACTTGAATATTCCAAAAAGAGCCTCCTATTATCTTACACACAAAGCCACATGCTTACAAGTCATCCCCTCATTAACTCAGCCATATATATACATTATGGGACAACATTCAGACAAATTCTATAATGCCACCCTTTTCATTAATATTGTTAAATCAAATAAAAATGTGTCTTGATTTGAGCGAGCGGAGATCATAATGCCATCTTGTTTTCCATGGCTTCATCTTAATTTCCTTGGGATTCTCATGTCACCTTTTCCCATTCAACATGCACATTCATTGATTTATCACGTATAATCGCAAAGCCTTCATTAGTTTTGATTCCATGCGTTCACACTTGACGGCTTGTTGGTTTATAAATATCCACTACTCACGTTACGTCGCAACATCATTTTCCTTCAATCGCTATAAACATTTGGAGATCCAATGCCTGCATGCATGCATGCGGTTGTTTTAGATCCCGGCTTCCTACTCTCTCTTGCCATTATTTGTTACCATTTCAATACGTTACTTAAAGAAAGAAGGAAAAATGAGAATCGATCAAGTGTTGAAAAATGGGTTCCCGCAAATGTTGATGCATTGCAGCCTCCTTTGAAAGAGAATTCCTACACGCAAGAGATGGGAGGAAATTCAGGTGCAAGAACAAATTGGAATGGAGTGGTGGCGTGAAGGACTTGAATTCAAAGAACACCGTGCTCGAGCCTGCAAGGCCATTTGCATAATTACAACACTGCCCTCCTTTCCTTCTGCCTTTCGTTCCCATGCCATTCCCTACCATTTCATTAATTATATGTGCTTTAATAATATAGGTATACATTAAGAAAATTATTAAATAATAGAAAATATTACAACGTTTAATTAAATTAACTTCATTCATTTTGTTTCCGTTAATCGTTATAGGTGAAATAAAATATCCGCCATTTAATTATATATATTAAGAAAGTTATTCATTAGTGTACATTACAGTAAAACTATTGGAGTATTATTTCAGGAAAAATTATTTATTGTAATTTATTTCTCAGGTAAACACATGCTCAATGTATCGTACCGTTATATATAAATGATGGATAAAATAATTATTTGATACAAATGTTCTGCGACAAAGTAATAAAAATGATTAATATTTTATTTAAATTTTGGAATAATAATAAACAAATGAAAACACGAGAAAGAAAGCACTCTGCGGGAAACTGTACCGGGAAAATCAGTTAAGTAAAAGAAAATAAAGAGAATCTGAAAAGAAAAAGGGGCGAAAATGAATGAATCGGAAATAATGAGGCACTAGAAATTTAACGCTCCCAGTTACAGAAATTGATAGGCAATAACACCAGTGGCCTCAAAAAAAAAAAGAAGAAGCATTTACACCGACGCTCTCTCTCTCTCTCTCACCCAGTCACAGTGCGTTCCATCTCTCTCTTTCTTTTCTGCTACAAGCCGACGACGAACTCCGCGCTGGCAAAAGATTCCCTGGCCTTTATGCCCGCTCTTATCTTTTTTGCCTAACAAACCCTAATACACTAATCTAATTTCTGCTTCCAATCACCATCCCCGCCTTGCTTCCTGTTTTTCTTCTTCTTCTTCCCATCCCCCTCTTCCCTTAATTCTTTTTTTCCTCTTCTTGTTTTTTTTGTTGGTTTCTTACCGATGGGCTGCGCCAGCTCCAAGCTCGACGATCTCCCTGCAGTCGCTCTCTGCCGCCAGCGCTGTTCCTTCCTCGATGAAGCCATTCACCAGCGCTATGCTCTCTCTGCCGCTCACATGGCCTATATTAACTCCCTTCAATCTATTGGCCTCTCCTTGCATCGTTTTATTCAAGTGGATTTCACTACTTCTTCTCCTCCCCCCTCTTCTCCCGAGCTAAATCTTCCCCCTTCCAAGACCACTGCTAAGCAAGTGGATTCCTCTTCTCCTTCGCCCCCTCACCACTCCCACTCCAATTCTGGATCTCATCTCCAGTTCCACTCCGATTCTGATGAAGACGAAGACGACCACGAATTGCGTTCCCTTCATCATTCTGGTCATTCCTCGCCCTTACACTCCCCTCCTGACCATCCCCCGATGAATTACGTTAGCCATTCAGATCCCCCTGGTCTTGCTTCGTTTCCCGGTGGAGGTTATATGCATATGAATTTCATGAAGAAGAAAGCCACGCCTTCCGTGGTGTTTGAGCAGAAGCCTATCAACCCCGAGACTGTTTACATGGGCGAATCTTCTTCCTCCGTTTACCCTTATTCGTACCCCAGTATGCATCCTAATTCTTATCCCTACGATAGATATCCGACTTATGGCGGTGGGGGTAATGGGTATTTTGCTTCCCCTCCTCGTTTTGGGTCTTCCTCGTCGCCGCCGGCTGCTTCCACATCCAAGCCACCACCTCCGCCATCACCGCCAAGGGCTTCAACTTGGGATTTTCTCAACTTTTTTGATAACGATGATAGATACTATAATCAGTACACACCAAGTCGGGACTCAAAGGAAGTGAGGGAGGAAGAGGGGATTCCTGATTTGGAAGACGAGGATTACCAACACGAAGTCGTTAAAGAAGTGCACGGGGATCAAAAGCTTGTGGAGGGTGGTGCTGGAAATCATTCGAAGCCCCCAGAAAACGACGAAGTTGACAGGACAGAGGCTTCACTCTACAAGAACAGGCCGAGTGTTTCGATGGATAATGATGGGGTGGAATATGAGGTGCATGTGGTAGATAAGAAACTAGTTGATAACGACGAGCGGTCTAAGGAGCGAGTTGGAGGTGCTGCATTCCGAGGCCGAAGTGGCGCGCGGGATCCATTTGAAGTAGCCAGAGAGATTGAGGTTCAGTTCCGGAGGGCATCTGAGTCGGGCACAGAGATTGCAAAGATGCTTGAGGCGGGAAAGCTTCCTTATAATAAAAAATACGGCGCTTACCAAGGTTAGAGGTTTGATTATCTTCCGCAAGTCCACTAAATCTCTCTTATTTTCAATTTCTCTGTTTCGCTTATCCTTAATTATTATAGTGTTTTGTTTTGTGTATGTTCTGTGAGCTGTTATGCCTAGATTTGTGCCTGACACCGTAGGTCTATGGATCATATGTTCAAGTTTATGACTTGAATTTAATTTTAGTGCTGACTTGAAATTCTTGTTCTTGCCCCTGTATTATGCGTGCAACCGAACTTGATAAAGCAGCTTCTTCCAAGATGTTGCATGCAGTTGCTCCCTCATTGTCCATGGTGGCTTCGCAACCTTCTACTTCTAAAAGTGCTGAATCTACATCCGCCGTTGACAAGGCTGGTCCTAGTAAATTGGATTTTGATGATGATATAATGATGCGATCACGCAATCTTTCTTCTACATTGCAGAAGCTTTATCTATGGGAGAAGAAACTCTATAATGAAGTTAAGGTATATGATAACTGGTTTATTGTTAATTCTTATCGTTGTCTTTAATTTACAAATATTTCGTTTAACTTTGTATGATTTGTTGGTTCTATTTGTTTTAGTTTATTTTTCTTTTAGGTTTGTGCCTAAGTTGGAGATATGCATCTTTATATTTTATTTGATAAAAAGATCGATTTTATAAAATGAAGAAAATTATAGCACTAAAATTGGTATAGGAGAGGCCAGGGAATGAGGAATTAATAAAACATCTCTTTTGTAGAAGAAGTGTCTTTATATTTGTATGTTCAGGGGCCAAGGAAGGGATAATAATTTTGAGCTCTATTTCATATGCAATATTTATGAATAAGATCTTTGCTACGAACAACAAACTTTAGCGTGATGAAATTCATGAACCATTGTTCCTTAATTGTGTCTCCCCCTTGTGTTACATGCAAATGAAGACAATTAGAAGAACGTCTCTTTTATGTCTTAAAAGTCCATGTTTTTCTCTAGATGGCCTTTGTGTCAGTATTTTTGTGTGGTTTCTGATAGATGTGGACCTTAAATTTAACAATCAGATTTAATTTGCATTCAGTCCCCTTTATCAGATTATTATCTTTGTGGTGCAGTTTAATGTGTATTGTACCTGTGCTTTCATCTGATTTCTTACTGCCACTTTTTGGAGCAATATACTGAAATGCTCTCTTGTTAATCATTGCTTGTATTTTCTAAGAGGATCTTTTAATGCTTGCGTGTTTGCAGGCTGAGGAAAAGATGCGGGTCATGCATGATAAGAAGTGTCATAAGCTGAAGCGTATGGATGAAAGGGGTGCTGATTTTCACAAAGTTGACTCAACTCAAACATTAGTAAGGAGTCTGTCCACAAAAATAAGAATGGCAATTCAGGTCGTTGATAAGATTTCTATGACGATAAACAAAATCAGGGATGAAGAGCTGTGGCCTCAGCTGAATGAATTAATCCATGGGTATGTGAAGTTATGAGCTTCTTGTTCTGTTGTTTATATGGTTCCTTATTGTCCACTTGATTTTCATGACACATAATTCATATTATGACCAGATAATATGACTCTTAATTTGAGGTAATAAGGGTAGAACTATGAGAGTATTGCCGCATTCTAGACAGTGAACTTTTGCCATGTGTGCTAATGGAGTTATTAAACGAGGTTGCATAATTTCTGTGTTGGGTTGTCACGTCCAAGATGCATAAGTTGGAAATATTCATGTGGAATATGATCTCATGCAAAATGTATGTCAGCTCCAAGGATCAATTTTCTGTCTTTACAATTAGCTGGTTATGCATAATGGTCTGCATTTCTTGCCAATTACTGAGGTAGACTGGTCATTGCCACCTTTGGCAGTTTGGGTGTGATTCCTGAAGCAGAACCATGTGCCTGACTCCTTGAAAATTTATGGTGTACGGTGAACTATGAATTAGTGAGGTTCCACCCTGTTCCATTAGGTTTATCTTCCCTCAGTTTTAGTGATAAATCAAAGTTTTGATACCCAATTTGCCAAGGATTTTTTATAGTAATGAGAGAAGGAGCTCTCTGAGAAGCTAAACCTCCTGCAGCCGTTAAATGATTAACATGGCGTAGCAAGTGTTTGTGATTTATTCAATATCATTTCTTATGAATTTTCACTAGAGACTTGTCATTAGCTCTAATGAAGGTCCACAACCCCACGTTGTTTTCTCTTCTACGTAGTGTTTTTGCCTGCCCAAATTTCTTTGTATGTTATACTTTGCATGACAACACTACCAGGGTTGATCACTAATTATACACAAGGGAGCCAGACAGAGGCAGCGATTTTGCTACGCCATTGGGAATTAGTGTTTATCAGAATGATTATAATTAAGTTGTTGCATTCTTATGATGTAGTGTAGTCATTACGTTTCTGATGTTTTTATATATACACATCACTGTTTGTCTATGAAATATATTTACATTCTTCTCAATCAGGTTGACAAGGATGTGGAAATCCATGCTTGAATGCCATCGTAATCAGTGTCAAGCAATTAGAGAAGCTAGAATTCTGGGTTCCATTGGATCCAGAAAGAAGGGTGGTGATGGTCATCTTTCCGCCACAAAGGAGCTTGAACAAGAGCTCATCAATTGGACATTCCAATTTTCTAGCTGGGTTAGTGCCCAGAAAGGTTATGTTAGAGCATTGAATAATTGGCTTCTAAAGTGCATCCTATATGAGCCTGAAGAAACACCTGATGGTATAGTCCCCTTTTCCCCCAGTAGAATCGGTGCTCCTCCTATATTTGTAATCTGTAATCAGTGGTCCCAAGCATTAGAGAGAATATCCGAAAAAGAAGTTGTTGATTCAATGCACGTCTTTACCATGAGTGTGCTTCAGATATGGGAACAAGACAGGCTAGAAATGCACCAGCAGTTGACGGTTAACAAGGATCTTGAGAGAAAAGTCAGACATATAGATAAAGATGACCAGAGGATACAGAAGCAGATACAGGCATTAGAGCGGCAAATGGTTCTGGCATCAGGTGAAGGTAAGGGTCTCTCAGTTTCCGAAAATATTATATATCAGAGTGATAAAAGCAGCAGCCTACAGGCTAGCTTGCAGCGCATTTTCGAGGCCATGGAGAGATTTACAGAGAACTCTGTGAGAGCATACGAAGAGTTGCTACAAAGAAGTGTAGAGGAAAGAGCTGCTGGAGAGCATGGAACAGTTTCATAGGGTGGCATGGTTTGATGGAATTTGGAACTACATCTGTTATCAGGAATAGAATTGTGTTGACTTCCTGCTAATAGCTCTCCTCTACAAGCACAAATATGTGGGGTGGAGACAGGATTGGTATGAAGTTCACTTATTTCAGTAATGCAGTTATCGCCAGGTACGGGATATTGTTGACTCTGTACGTATATTTTAGATACTGGGCCAATGAACTTCATGAGGAGACGGAGGAGGACTAAGCATTCAAGGAAAACGGGCAAACCGCAGCATGTGACATGACCGGGAATCCTCCGAGAGAAGCTGTCTGCCTGAGCTCTGAATTTTAGAGGTTGCTTGTTTGCATGGAGGACTGAGGAGTTGTAATGTCCTTTACGAAATTGGCGGAGCGCAGGTTTTGTTTTGTGATAGCAGACTGGTACATGTCGTCTATACGAGAAACCCAATGAGCATGCAGTGGGCCAAATTAAATGAGCGATTCTATGAAATGTCTGACGCCTGATCAACATGCCTGACTCGGGGTTCGTTGCGGTGACGCAAGTCGCCAAAGTTTCTAGTTCATAACTGTTTAACTATTTATTTTTACCTTGTATGATAATATATATTCATCCATAAAATATTCTCCGACGTAAATTGTACAGATTGCCCTTGGCCACCCGTTCTGGATAGTGAATAAAGGTATCTGAGTTGCGGGGCAATTTTGGACTTTAATTTTATGTAAGACGATATCTAGAGTTTCAAACCGATTTTTTTTAGTTATTTTAGATAGTTTTAATTAAGTCCTAGTTGTAGATTTTAAGAGGTAAGTCAGTTGTAGATTTTAAGATTTTATACTGATTGATTACACTGAATATATATTGAATGGCATTGGAAACTGACATTGAGACTCTGGTACGAGTAGGAGTTGGAATAGGATTGGGATTGAGAGTTAAAATAAGTTTTAAAATTAGAATGTTTAATAATTTTTATTTCTATGTAATATATGTAATTATAATTGCAAAAGATTATACAATGCCCTTGTTAAGATGTAAATTAAATAATTAAATTGAATATCTCAGACATCAGCCAACCACCATCTCTTCTTCGGAGTCATTCATAACCAACACAAGGATCGGAAGAGTTGAAGCAGCACGAATAGGCTTATTCCAGAACTCCATTAGAAAAAGTTACCGTGAATGGCTTTGAAAAAAATAAATAAAAAGAATAATGATAACACGTTAACTGAAGCCGTATATAAAAAGAACAGAGGACGTTAACTGAAGCTCTTTGTTGTCGAACTTCATTAAGACTGGGTATTAATCAGAACTGAGATGTAACTTCTTTCAAACCAGGAAAATAATGTGAATGGTTAGGCGGAAATTGAAAAATAGCCATAATCTTTATGCCGATGCTGAGCCGACCGGCTAAAATCAAGCAAGGTTCCCTGAGGTTTGAGGAAATAAGTTGATTTTGAAATTAGTCCCTTTTTGTTCTTCCCCCCCCCCCCCCCCATGTTTTTCCTATCCATCTAGATATAATAACAGTTATGAAGAGAAAAACATTTTTGTCCACTTCTCGTTTTCCTTCATCTTCCCTCCCTTCATCTTATCTCTCTTGGATTAAATCAAGAATGATATTTTCCATACTCAACGTAATCCGGATCTGCAGATTAATTGTCTCAAGTCCTTATTTGTCAAGCTCAGGAGCTTGGCTGCTACGACATATCATGTGATTGATGGAGACATTGCTTCGTTAGCAAATTCATTCTCTAACATACATAATAGTGTTGTTAGTAATTCCTCCTCCCCTTTAAACTTCCCTGTGTTTATGCTTTCTAACTGCTTATATTTGTAATTATTTTCTTTTTTTAATGATATTGATCATTTTCAAAAAAACAAAAGAAAAAGGAAAAAGGCTAAATAAAAAAAAGAAGCAAGGGAGGCATATAATGGCCAAGTAGGCATCTGGTGCAATACATACAAACTTTAAGGTTTAGCTACAACATGGACCATCAGTCGAATGGTAGAGTGGGTTGTCATTGGGATAGCTCTCAATTCTCTGCTGACATCCCCGGAAGGGCGTCATCGGAGTTTAGCTCTTTTTTATGGTTCTACTAGCCTGCTGCAAAAACGGCTTGCCTAGAAGAATGGACCTTTCGAATGATGGTTGCCATAGAATGGGTGGTGCTATGGTAGCTATGAAACTTTTTAGGCTGCTCGTGATATTTATTTTATGTTTGTTCTGTTTAAGTTATGTTTTCTTTCTGCTTTTACTTCGGTGCTCTAGTTTTTGTTTTGGTCAGCAACCTCCACCTGCACGAGCTCTAGTAAGTCATGCGCCAGTCACTATGATGTGCTTTAGGCAGTCAAGAACCCAGGAAGATTTTAATATCTCTGGCGGGATCTACATTGTGAGGCTTTGGCTTGTTTTTAGGTCTCGTGGTTTCGTGTCCTTGTAGTTTTGCGCACTCTTTCAGCTTCAGAAGGTTCTTGGTCGCTAGAACTTCTTCGGCTTTGCATGGTAGTCCGTAAGCCAGTGCACAATGATTTTTTTTATTATTATAAAAAAAGTTTAGGTGATTCGGCACTGGTTCCCACTAAAGCAAAGATATAACCAAGGACTTACGAGATCGTTTATTAAAAAAACTCTAATGACGACAGTGAAAATCGAACTAACATTTTTATGAGATATAAATCCGTTCTTTATCATTTGTACTAACTCTTATTTACTAGCTAGTGCATAATGATAGTTTTGGGTGGATTCACTTATGCAAGATTAATGTTGGTTTGGGCTAGTAGAACAGCCCATCTCTATTTTATTTTATTTGGTGTCTTTAGTTTATCCTTTCCTCCTGCTTATGCTTTTTTATGCTTATAGTGGGTGCCTCTTTTTTTTTTTTTCCACCTAATTTATCAGAGTTTTGCCCCAACTACATCTAGATTTGACCTGTGTAGCGCACCTGGTATGGTGGATGAGTCTCCCAACTAGAATTTTTTGCATACGCCAAGGCTCGAACTCAAGATCTCGCTTAAACGATACCGAGCCGCTTACCACTCGAACCAACCCTGTTAGTTAGTGGGTGCCCTTTTGTCCTATCATGAGCTACAACTTTGAGTAGGGCCCAATTAACCATGTGCTTTTGCTTAATTTAATATAAGGTTAAGGTGAAAATTATCTAAAAATTTTTCACTCAAGAACAAAATTATCTCAAAAGTTTTTTTTTTTGTTCAAGGTTGTCCCATAAATATTAAAATTGAACAATGTTACTTATTACCGTTAATTTTTCAATGGTCAACATCTAATTTTTAATAGTCAATATTAATTTTTTTAATAGGATGAGATAACATTGTTATATTATAAAACTCTAAGGGCAACACCAAACCCAAAACAACTTTCGAGACAATATTATTCTTGGGCAAAAATTTTTGGGATAAATTTATTAGGGGGATGCAAGATGCTCATGGCCATATGAGCCCGCTCGAGTCCTAATAAAAAATGTCCTGCCTAGCCCGATAAAAAATTGTCCAATGTAAAATGGACAATTTCGGGCAGGGTCAATATTCGGGCAGGGGTTGCTGATCTACCCATTTGGCCCTGGCCAGTTGATTACTATTTTTTACATATCAAAATTTGTGGATTATAATATTTCACATAGAACAAATATAATTGATACTGATAACTAAAGGGTAATTTTATAAATATGAGTAGTCAAGTAGGTAATTGTATCCTTCAAAATTCATAATTAAATAGATTTATTTCTTTTTTTTTAATTTTATTAACCGTCATATTTTTTTTTCCAGATGCTTCATCTTTGTCAATTTTGGGGAGATTAATGTAAAGTTATAATTGCAAACTACTTAGACTTCAAGGTTTTTTATTTATATGCAATGAGTTTTAAAACTTTAACTACTATCTTTTTGTTGCCTTATTCTTAGTAGATTATAGATATTATTTAACTCTTGAAGACATATGAATATGGTATTATTTTAGAAGTTTATAATTGCATATTTTTTCTATAATATGAGCAAAACATCATGACTTGGGTATGCAAGCTAGCTCATACCCAGCCCAAAATAGTTAGAGCTTTTACCGAGTAGAGCCAGGCATTAGACTACAAAATATAACCCATACTTTTTTCGAGGCCCGCCCATGCTCACCCCTGAAATTTATAGCTTAACCCTTTAATATAATTGTGCTATTATCCAAGGAAAAAAATGAGTATTACTTTTGATCCCTGGTTCCCACACTGGCCACACATATGAGAACGAGTTTATGTGCCTAACCAGAACTACGTGAACGACAAAAAAAAATTCTGTAAATACATACATAAGTTAAATAAAATCTTCAATTATTTTTCCTCCTTTTACTTTGTTTTTTAAAAACTGAGTAATTTCAAGGATTTAACCTAATTGAATCTGCATCCCCTTCATCTCTAAATTTGCGTAGCATGTGCTTCTTATATGGGTCTAAATTCTGTTTTTTTTTTATACTTTCCGTATTCCTATTTACTCATTCTAATTTGTATTTTCATTCTGTTCTTAAACTAAGCCATGCTTCACATTTTCAATGTATAATTATTTCTTGTTTCTAATAATATACCTCTGTTGAAGATAGTTGAGATTTAAAAGTGGGTCATTAAATAAAGGTCAAAACTGAAAAGAAAAAATAATTATTACAATAAGTCATTTGTAAGAATTTGTTTTTTTGTAAATTTCTCAATATAAGTCTCTTGTAGAGTAATTAATGACTATTTTTTTAATTTACCCATGTTAAATAGAATAAAGAACATAGGTGAGAGAAAATGTATGACAGTATTTGTTTTGAATACCTTTTTTTTTAATAAGAGTAAATATAAAATATTTTATTAATTTACTGTATTTATAGATGTGCGAGAATGAGTTTTACTGATGATATGTGTAGTAACTGAGGGTGTGTATAAACCATTCAAATGCTATGGGGAGATGCGTACAGGATTTATACTTGTTGTTCTATATTTGTGATTAATTCATTGTATTTGGTGAGTGGCGCATATAATAAAATTGAAGGTGTTGAAATCAATAATTAGTTGCAGATTAATATAAAATATTGTTGGAGAGAATTCACCGAACATTTATTTAGGAAACTGCAAGCAGACTTGGTCAAATATGTTTGCAAATTGGAGATATATAGGAGTGAGGACATGTCTGGATATTCGAGCATAGGAATTTCATCGCAGGTATATGGTTATAGTCTTGTGTGTGTATATATATATATATATATTCAAAAACCTTGAACTGCACGACAAATATATAATATGTGGGATCAAATTGAGATCCATCCGTTGATGAAAGCGGGGGGATGAAGATTGGTGCTGGGGAGCAGGATTGACAAGATGGAAGGAAGAGACAAGTTAACAATTTAAGAGGTTGGCAAGGGTGAGGGGAGTGAAACATTGGAGCCAAGGGCTGTTTAATTGAGGGCAAGAGGGGTCTTGGGTCCAGGCCGTGTTCACGGGTAATTGCAGCTCCGGCAGGTTGAGCTGAGGCACCGCCGCTGGCTCCACCGTTTCTTCCATTTGTTCCGTCTTGGGGTGGAAGGTGGGCGCGGAGGAGGAGGAAGGTTCGCCCTGCAATGCCCTCTCCTCCAGCACTTTCAATGATGTAGCCTTTCGGTATATCTTGCACAACACTATGGCGTCCTGGTGTATGTGTTGGAATCAATCAAAGTGCACGTAAGAGACATATATCATGTATTCCTGAATCATATGATTATTCGATCAAACTGGAGAGTATAAGTATTAAGGAAGTACCTTGTTGGGGAAGTTGAAGGAGTCGGGGAGGCGGTACTCGTTCATGACCCAATCGGTCTTGGAGCCGCGGGGAGCTCTTCCGATGTAGAAGACGAGGGTCTTGCGGAGGCCGATGAGGCGCTTGGGGTGGGACGGGCTGAGGATCTTGCGGTCGGAGCCGGTGGCTTTCCAGAAGCCCTTCTGGGTGGTGCGGTTGGGCCTACCGGCGCTGCCGTGCTTTTTATCTCGGGGGACGAAGAAGTACCACTCTCTCTCGCCAGCGTTGGCCATGGAGGGTAAATCCCAGGGATCGTGGAGGTAGATGTTGAGGGAGTGGATGATGTCGAGACAGAGTTTGTTGCCGGTGCCGGTGACCATGTTCTTAAGGTAGAAATCAAGGAGTTCTTCTTCGGTGGGGTGAAATCGGAAGCCCGGCAGTTGGATATCGCCCATATTCTGATCTGAATAAGAATAAGAGAAGGAAGGGTAATTGTTGGGTAGGGGTGGGAGATGCCATGCAAAGGAGTAATATTTATAATGGCAACAGATTGACCTCGTCTCCCACTCGCACCATTTAATTCCACTTTTTAATATCTTCAATTTAGGCCACTTCACTAGACAAAAAAGAGAATCAGACGTCTGATCTGATTAATTAAATTTTATATATGTCAGCAAGATTTTCGATCCCAACGAAATATAAGTCGGTCTACGTAAACACACACAACACAAGTGATAAGGAGTAGGTATGTACGTACGATTCTTTTGAAAAAGACGAAGAAGAAGAAAACTGATAGTGAGGGCAGGGAGTTGAGGGAAGCAGCCCCAGAAGAAAGGGAGGGAGACTAGAAGGTGGGATCCACGCGGCTTTTCAATCGCTTTACGACTAGAACATTGGTCAATTATTCTTTCGCTTCTCTTGCAATTATTTTGTTTTTATATATTTTCCACCGACGACTCATGCTCTCGCCAGTCACCATGGCATGTCCCCTCTCTCTTCAATTCTTCCTTACCATTATTTCGCCTTAATTATAAATATATATAACACCCAGCCTTCTTTTCCCTATTATCTCACGTACTCTCACAGTCATCCTTCTTCCAATATTATACATTTCTTAATGCGAAATCTACCAATAGATTTCTCTTCAGTTCTTGACCTAGTCGCGTTCTTTTTCTCAAGTCTTTTCCAAGGAAAATAGAGAGAGAGACGAAGTCAAAGAAGAACAGGAAGGTTCAATTCTTATATATGCACAACGCGTCAATTATTGGGAATATTGGAATATTAGGACAAATTGCCAGCTAAGGAATATCGGTAATCAATTAACTGCGGTTCTTCGTCGACCCAAAATGAAAAATTAGTGTGGTTCTTCTTCTACAGTCTGCGCAATTTACCACATTCAATCAAACCCCAAAATCTATCGATAAATTTAGAGGAAGCCAAACTAGTTATGCATGCATGATGCCTATATCTATATTTCATTTCTTTCGCTTATTTTCCCTTCTTTCCATACATCTCATTCATTCTTACTCAATTGTTTTATTTGTTTTTTTCCCCCAAGGCACATATTTTCGCCAGTTGGGTGGACGTTCATTTTGGGCTCATACAGCAAACAGATCTCACATATAAATTATATTACATATGGCGATCAAATAAATTAAATGAAGGAGGAGATCAAGTATACGAATAATCATTTGAATATGCAATGAAATGGAATGGATGGTGACGTGGCATTGGCAATGAGCTACGCAGGATCGTCAAACTGGCTATAGACCCATAATAACAGTCAACTGAGTGACCACTGACCACAAGGAACGAAGAATATATGATCGTGAATTCAAAAGCAACTGCGCGTTTGCCGCATTATTTCCATTTTATACCAAAATTGTTGAACCGGCCCCATGTTGTTGTTATTGTTGTTCCTTTGATTTAGTATCTAGTATCTAATACTTTTAACTAATTTAGAAGACGTGTGATTTTTCTGTGGATTATTATATATGTATGTGTGAACTCTCAATGTTATTTGAAAGATATTGAATCCCTTTTACACAATCCAATCAATTCAGCCTAGTTGTATTGTTGCTAATATAAAAAAGAAGATAGCAGCAACGGACAGTTATGCACGATGGAGACAAAGGAAGATTTGACTTGGAAGTCATGCGCTAAGACCCAAAAAATCCAAGTCCCTAGTCCTCTACTCTATTCAATGACTTCCCTATTCTGATTTCTTGCAGTTTGTCAAAGTCTTCCAATCTTGTTCTTTTCCTCGTATCTGCATATGCTACTTCCTCGAAGTCGAATCTCCTCCTTTTCTTTTTCCATTTCTTTTATTTTGGCTGAAAACCCCACCTTTGCGCATAACTTAGCCATCATCCATAGTTTTGGCTAATGCAGGAGAGCCTAATATCTAGTTTTATTTCATATAATTAAAGTAATAACTAAAAAGAAAACCAAGTTCGGGCATAATACCAATAAAGTGAAGGCGTCAAGAGATTCATGGGAATTGTGAATTAGACGTACGGGCACAAATGTTATTCTCACGACAGAGACGAGATTCATAAAGAGGTCACCTCCAATGTTAAGAAACAGATCGATCACATATATGAAAATGTGAGTAAGATGAAAGCAAAAAGTGAATTTGGAACAAGGTCTTGTTGACTTACATGACATAGGGCATGGGCTTGGCAGCAAGCCTATTATGCTTTTCTTGCGGGAAAAACCCAAAACCTTGGATAATTTCTAATGATACGATTTTTTTTTTTTTTGAAAAAAAAGAGGAACAGAACGATAAACAAAAGTAACTGCAGGTTCAAACAAAATAGCGTAAATTTATTGAAAGTGATTTTAGGCACAACTATTTATATTCAAAAGATTTATATTTTGGTCATTAGTTAAACCCTATTTAATTTGAGCTAGGTTTGTAGGGTACTAGTTTTCGTGTCTCTTGGGATCAATATGGGCGCTGAACCGTAAATGAAGGATTCATTTCGTGGGCCGGGGCAGCAAAAGGCTCCAATGCTTAGTGGGCTTGCTGGCCTTCTTTTGGGTCCAAAAAAAAATTCCCCAAATTCATAAGATTGGATGAATGACTTTATTTTCTTATTTAATGAGTATCAAGCGCCTACCCCGCTTAACTATTTTTTAGATAAATTTAATATATTTACCACTAAAAATAACGACTAATTTTCTCATACTATAAACTTTTCAAAAAACAATTAGTGTTAATTATAAAATCCTTTCCATACACACCGCTAAAAATCATACCCTTAATTATATGTTTAAAAAATTTAATTAAATACTAATTGTGTTAGACTTATAGTTTGCCCCCTTACCTATTGAGTGAAGCAGAGCGAAAGTTAGGGAATTACAGGCGTCTGTTCCCTTTGGGCAGCGAGAAGGCCCAATCATATACTGGGACCAACTGTCTTCTCTACCCTATACCCTGCATTACTGCCTTTGACCTCCCTCGCTATCTTTTGTTGTCATCGAACATTCATACATGAGAGGGAGGGAGAGGGAGGGAGAGGGAGAGAGTAGCACATATGATGAAACCCTAACGTTAACACTGCAATATTTTATTTTTACTTTGACTTTGAAAGTGGCGATTATACATGTGGAAGAAAGCCCTTTTATCAAGTATAATTGGGAAAGAATAAGAACATGCACAAAAATGAACGGTGAAGAAATCTGATGATTCATGACCAAGAGCCATCGTCGCAGGGAGAACAGGCCTGTTTTGCAACATCGGTGATCCGAACACCTGAGTCGTAGATGAGGCCGCTCTTCCAGTCCTCCGGCAGCACCTTGGGTGCCCATATCCATTTGCCGTCATACCCCGACGTCACCACCATCCGGAACTGCAGTGCCCCCGCTGGTACCCTATCTGTCGCCCATATTGCCCCACTCTTCCTGCTCATGAAGCTCCAGTTCGAAGACCCCACCTGTTTCAACATTCCACCCTTTTAGTTTATTCATTTCAAGCCTAATTTCTCGTCAGGCATTTCACACATCATTATTTACCTGAGCCACATCCACCCCCACTATCTCCGTTTCACCGCCCTGGTACAAGAATTTAATGGCCAAGTAGTTGGGTTTCTTGCTCGATTCTTCCACCCGCACCGCCAAGTTCCGGTTTTTGTACACGCATGGTACTCTGCTCCATTCCACCCACAAGCACACACCATATATAAAAAATTAGTTCCACTCTTATTCCCATAACTCGTACTGCTACAAGTACCCATTCAAACTTTGAAATCCCACTACGTCATAATATAAAACTAGTTCTTATTCATGGCTTCGTATCTGCAGCCCGTGATATGTCTCGTATTATACTAGTTTTTTAGACAGTTACTGCTATTAATGTATATGATCAATGTGCCCTCCTGGTGGGCCCCGAGAACCACCTAAACCACTAGCCTGGGGAAAAGGGGATTGAAACTCCACTTCTAGACTTGCATACCAATTGAAGCTGAATTGATGAAAAAGCTCACCTCCTGTATTCAACGTCCACAATTCCAAGCTTCAAAATTTGCTGACTCATGCCCTTATTAGCCATGGCCGCGAAGGCTCTGCTGCTGACCACGAAATCAGTGTGGTTGTTGTTGTTCTTGAGATCGGTGACAACCACGGTGGTCCCTTCTTTTGTGCACAAACTCGGGTTCTTGCATCTCATCTGCAGAATGTCATCAATTCAGGAGGAAGGTTCAGGTAAATTAGGAAAGAAAATCGATAAATAGAGAGAAGTTGAAGGAGGCACCTGAAAGCAGGCACCACAGCCGGCGCCATCTTTGTAGAGAGAAGGCACCGCAGCTGCCAGGTGTCCGCCGCTCAATCCCATGGCCAAGGGGCCATACCCGCACGCCCCGGCTGCATACAGAGATTAGCTCTCAGATATTTGAAAGATTCATTACGAAACCAAACCAAAGAGGAAAAGATTAATTACAGGAAAGAGCAGGGGATTTAGAGAAATAGGAAGCCATGGACTGGATGACGCAGCGATCGCAAGCAGAAGCTGAGGGAACAAGAAGGGAGAGGAAGACAAGGAAGAAAGCCATATGGTATTTGTGTTGTGACGTGAAGGAGGAGAGGAGGGAATGTGTAAACTGGGGGACAGAGAGGAGGAGAAGACAGGCACAACTTATAAGTAAGTAAAAGAGCAAAAGGGGTTTTATAATGTGGGATATTAAGTAGTACTTATGAATAAAGAAGGAAATAAGGATGATTTCAACGCTGTGGCTACGTGGGAGTGCTGGAGACAAGGAAAGAAGGAAAGCGACACGCATTGTGGGTCCCTCGGCTCACCGACTCTGCCTCTGCTGATTGCTTTTTCTGATTCTCAGTGGCAACAGGTGGCATGTCTCTTTTTCACTTGGGAAATTCGCGGCCCATTTCCCTTGGGTCTTCCTCCAGGGCTCTCTGCTCATGGTATTTTGTTTTATAATTGTGATAGGAAGCGGAAAAGAAGGGAAAGGCAGGGGTGAGTTGGCATGGTGGCCAGTTGGGGGTGATTCATTAAAGGGGTTTGCGCGTTAGAGTATTTATTGGCTGCCAAGAGACACAAAGGGGAGAAGAGCTTTAAGATTGGTCCACAACAAACAAACGAGATGATGGTTGCTTCTGAACAAGCAGTGATAGGGTTTGAGCAAACTCTATCTCCACTCATGCATGTCCCACTCTGAATACCCACAAATTAATTACCAGAGCACACCCCCAAATACCAAAGCCCTGTTGCGTCCAGCTGTCTACAACATACATATTATTCCTATGAACTAAGCCACTCCATCATGATTCTCTAGTTGCGATGGATGTGCTGCAATAAGCAAAATGCCAGGAAAATCTTGCCTTGAAATTGAGACACACCTGCCTGGCTGTTCCAAATCTTACTGATTTGGAACGCGATCAGATTTCATATGATTGAGGAGGTTCATATCTCGCGCATCACAACATATTATGTATGGAAGAGATATCTACGAATAAGAGCACGTTGGGGTAGCATTATATACACATATGTATTCGATTATGGAACGATGAATGTGCCAGCGGAGGGGAGTCTACCTCCATATATACCTTAGGGCTTAATAGAAAAGCATATGAAGCAATGTTGGCGTTGCTAGTCTCAAGCATTCACTTTGATCCAACTCATTTATTTGACCAATCAAATATTAAATGGAGTCAGCGTAATCGAAGGTATTGGCTTCCCATTTCGACAAGGGTGGGTGTGTAGGGTCCCTTCTCCCTTCTCCCTTCTCCCTTCTCGTCATTATTTTTCCCCATGGCGTTTTCTCCCCGTCCACGTAATAACTTGCTACGCTTCTTTCCTAAGTATTTTTTTTTTATATTTCTCAACTTACAATAAAATGATTGGCAAATATGAAATATTATTCTTTTGGGCGAGGGCCATCCAGCTGTTGTATTACCTTACATATTTATTACGAGATCTATTTAATTAATTTAAATAAATTAAAAAAATTAATTAAGTTAGTTATTTATAATAATTATATGTTAATTTCTCTAAATTATAATCTTTGATCCTATACATTTAAATTATCCTTAATATAAATTCTCTTAACATGTGCAATTATATATAGATACTTTGAAAGAGAAAATTAAAATTTAGAGATATAAAATAAATTAAGGTCTTATATTTAAAATTAAAATAGATTATCTATCTAATTCTATAGAGTATTACACAGAGAAAAAGAAGAAAGACTTGCAAAGCTTTGAATTGTATATCCTCCATCCTCCTCCACATTGCTTGCTTCTTATTTTGTTTGTTCAATCATATATTCTATGTTCCATTCATCTTCAACACAACACACAACTCTTCTCTATTCTTGCCAGATTCTGCATTTAATTACACATTGAAATAATCCGATCGCAAAACATGTATCCTAACACGATCATGATATTAATTTATAAAAATTGTCTTGGCTTCAAAATATGAAAGAGAAATTAAAGAAAGAAAGAAATTGTCAGGAGAGGGAGACGAAGGGATTTAGGATAGTGATAGGATGACACAATTACCCTCTATGTGAAGTCACACATTTAATCAATAAAACATAAAAATTTCAATTTCACTTGTCAAGTAATCCTACGTGTTCTGTTAAATTTAACGATTATTTTGCCAATAAGGGGTTAAAATAATAAAATTTCTTAAGAGAATATTAAAATTACTTATGTTCTTTGCTTCATTAATTTGGTACATTTTCCTAGCAAAACTAAGAAAAAGTAATATTATAACCACCTAAATTATTCTTTAATATATGTAAATTAGGAAAAAATATTTTATATTTAAAACGAGGGAGAAGTAGTTGGTCCTAAACTTGTAATGTTACCAGCAACGCCAATAATTCGGAAAGGAATTAATGTGACTTCGGAAAATGAGGTTTAGCCCATTTGAGCTTTAGTCTCAGTCTTAGAGTCAAACCTAAAGCCTGCCCCGTTACAAGACAAGACACCGCGGCTCAGTCCATTCCCAAATGACGTAGACTGGATCAAAGCCGACTAATTTTTCCAGCAGAAACTAGGTGATATCTTTTAACTAATAATTTAAAAATTGATCATTTTAAAATATTAAATTTTATTTTTTTAATAAAATTTTTTATACACATAATTTAATTTAAAAATAATCTTCATAATAATAATAAAAATTAAATTCGTATATTTTAAAAATATAAATTATTATTTTTATATGTACTAACTCTCATTTGTTGATCTTAACATATTTGACTTTTCTTGTGTGTTTCTCTAAAACGTTACATCACTTTGTTTTTTGTCCTTTTGGAGATTGTACGGCTGTATTCGATTAATCTAAAAACACGTTACTTTCCAGGCTACGGACGAGAGCAGCTGTTAGAATTGCTCGGGAAGATGGGCCCAAAAAGTTAATGGCCGGTTACCCATCACAAGACATCTTTGCCAGTTAGCCTTATCACTTACTATACTAGTCCCGAGAAACAATCGGCCCTCCTGTAAACTCATCCTTAATCGTGGAGGAGCAAAACCCAACCTAGTGAAGTGAATCATTTAACAATTCACATGGCCGGCGCTACCCCATATCGCCATTGCACCAACTAAACAAAGGCACCTGACTGTGTCTGCTTTTATGTACAGGTATATCCGTATATATACGTACGTGCACTCTCATCTAGTACGTATATAAATATTCATACATTACTGAATGAAGCCATCCATTTCGTGAAAGTCCTCTGGATACAGTTAGCACCAAAAGAGATGATGATCAGAGTGAAGCAGAGGATCATGGAGATGGCAAGGAGGTGGCAGAAAAGGGCTGCGAGTGGCAGAATTTCGTATCCAACTACAAGAGACTCGGCAAACAAGGGGCACTTCTTAGGGTATAGTACGGATGGGAAGATATTTGTGGTACCCATAGAATATCTGGGCAAGAAGGTGGTGAAGGAACTGCTGAGATGGTCGGAGGAAGAGTTTGGACTCACCAGGGATGGGCCCATTACGTTGCCAATCGACGCCACCATGTTGGAGTACGTAATATCTTTAGTCGGAGAACATGTGCCTGAAGACGTCGAGAAGGCTCTCATCTCTTTCTCTTCCATCTCCACCTACCACGCCCTCCCATGCTCTTCTCATCGTCTTCTTCACCTAACACAACAACCCATCATCTACGGCTTTTGATTCTCAATCGTACCCCCCTACCTTGATCCTTCATGGTTTGCACTATGCTCTATTTTTACTGTCCTGTAAATCGCTAGAAACAGAAGAATTAAGCCTTGTATATGCCAATCCCGTATCAAACAAACGAGTGTAGAAATTAATATATATGCGTATATGTATGTATGATATAGCGGCACTGAATTTGAAATTGAGGTGAGAAGGGAATGATGTTTGATATAGCGGCACTGAATGAGTGGAGAATGAAAATGAGGTGCACATTGTTGACAGGCACGAGAGTTTACGCCACACAATGAGATGATAATTAGTGGGAGAAAGGGTTATTGAATATTATGCTTCAGATGTTAGGACGGACAAAGGCATATGAAGGATAAAAGGGCAGTTGAGTGGGAGGCAAAGCGTTCCCAGTAACACTATATATATAAGGAACTGATGATATCTATCCATGTGATGAGCTCCGATCGCTTTTGGATGGTGTTAACGGTTGGTGGCCTCACTAAGGGGCGTCCCCCGTACATATTTGAGCTTTATTCCTTCATTATATCGTTCAATGACGAAAACAGGTAACATAATGATATATATCCATTTTTTTTACTAGATTTATCAATACTCATTAATTATTCCCGTCTTCTTTGGCTCGATCACATGCACATGGATCAGATGGAATATTAAATTAGACAAGATTTAAAATTTAGGACTTCAGATCAAGTTTACTTTGATTTGGACTTAGTCCCAGCCCCAGATTTGAAGTCAAATATATATATATATATCAGTTCCTTTGTGGAAAATAAAATATGTTTAATGTTTGAAAATATTTTTAAAAGGAATCTAGATTCTTTTTGACCTAAATATTTATTTATTTATTTATTTATTGTATGTGGATAATTATTTATGGAGGGAGGAAAACATGCAACTGAAAAGAGGGCTAGCTAGGATGCAGGTGATTGGGGGGGGGGTTATGATGGGGAGCGACCTTATTAATTGTTGGAATTTGGATATTTTAATGCCTTAATATTATTAATTGGCAGGCACCCAATTGGTAACACATACGTCCACTTGCCTTCATTTTCATTCACTTTCTCCCATCTCAAACATATCTATCTTAATTAATATAAAATGCACTTGCAATTAATTTAATTAACGGGGTCCCTCCTTTCTTTCTTTCTCTAATTGAAGGGAAGAGGCGTCATCAATTCACACTTGAGTTCGTGAATTACATATATATATATTTACTTCATTCATGACGCTTGTGGCAATATATAAATCTATTCTTCCCAACTCATAATGTACTCGTATGTATATGTATATGTATATGTTAATTAATTGAACAATAATCAATCATGGGACTCCATAGTGGAAACTCTCATTCAAGTCAAACTTGACATGGAAACGTAGCTATATATATATAGGAGCCTGTTCTAGAGAAAGGGAGACCATAAAGTGCAGCCCTTAGCTTCCACTAAAGAAAGGCAATCGCACCTTGTACATTTGGCAACTCTTTAGCTTCCACTAATGGCACCACATGACTCTGAATCCCATTCTTTTATTTCTTTCAATTCACAAAGTTGCATCAATCCATATGATCCCTCAAGAAATGCATTATTCCCTCCTCACATTTCATAACATACACTATGCTCACATCAACTTAAAGAAATAGGCCTATTTCTTTCACTCTAATGATACAGAGGCAAAGCATTGGATCACTTTATTGATACAAACTTCCGTTCCTTAATATAAAAACTACTTAATTAATTTAGATATATTAAGAAAGTTAGTTATTTATGATGATTGTTTATTAATTTTTCTAAAATATCCCTTTAATTATATGTATTTTGAATTACCTTCGATAGAAATTCTCTTAATATATATATGTGATTATATAGGGATACTTTAGAGAAAAATTATAATTTTATGAAACAAAATATATTAGGATCTTATAATTATGATAAAATTAAATTTCTTATATAGCTCTTATAATTAGAATAGGATAAAATAATAAATAATGTTTCACATTACATTACTGTACTTTTACAAGATGAAGAGAAGAGCAATGGCATAATTAATAATAAGAACAATAACAGCAATAAAAAGGTATGGAGCGTATGGCACAAGTCTAAAAGAAAGGTGGAATGTTGGGGGAAATCGTGAAGTAACTTCTCAATTCTCACCACAAATTCATACATCTTCCCCTTTTCCCCATTTCTTCTGTCCCCATGCAACACATGCTTCCTGCTTTTATGTCAAAGGACAACCCTATCTTTTTCCCTTTTAAAAAAAAAAAATAAAAGAAAATCATAGCAACATACTTAATTTTTTTTAGGGGAAATTAAAATGAAGGACCTATATAGAATAATATTTATTGCGGATGATTTGTATGATCCCCAGCAATAAATATTATTCTATATATAGGTTCCTCATTCTAATTTCCCCTGAATTGTTAAAAGAGGAATAAGAGAGTAGTGGGGAGGGAGGTGTGGGTACGACATGGGTGACGTCAGGAGGTGACGTCAAAGCATGGTGGTATGTTGGAGGGCGGTTGTTGTACGTAGGATCGTTGAGAATTCGGAATGCCTTCATTGACTTTATAATTCCTTTCAAGTCATCACTTCAACTTCGCCCCATCACTTCCATTTGTGATCACATTATCTCCAAATTGCCTCCTGTCTTCCTTCTCCACCTAATTCTGATATGGAAAAAGCAGCTCCCCGCCAGAACATGTCACCGGAACAAGTTCTGTTGCATCACGCCGATGCCAGCTTCAAACCCCCCTCTTACTCCTCTCTCCGTCCATGTTGATGTCGGCGTCTCCCCTGACGATCATCAAAGCCAAACTCTGATCAAAGATTCATGGCTCCCCATTACCCGGTCAACGCATGGTAATTCCTTCTTTGCCGCTTTTCACATCCTTAATTCTAACCTCGCTTTCCAAGCCCTCATGCTTCCCCTTGCCTTCGCCACTCTTGGCTGGTACGCTCCTCTTTCTTCATACATCCATCGCTTGTCTTTCCTCAATCATATCTTTTGTTTTTGGTGTCAAAGCCCAGAGTTCTTGTATACTTTTGCCAACAAGCTTTATATATATTAATAATGAACTGGATCTCCATCATCTCCACCGTTACGCATTTCCTAGTTTATAGTACATATTAATTATACTAACCCTAGCTTGAGGCGAAAATTATACTAACCCAAGCTTGAGGCGATGGATGAACAAGTTTGATAATAAGTATAACGAAAGAGTTTTTGCAGGGCATGGGGGAGGGTATGCTTGTCGGTGGCATTTATTTGGCAGCTCTACACCATATTCCTCCTCCTTCTGCTCCACGAATCCCTCCCCGGAGTTCGCTACCGCAGGTTCCTTGTCCTCTCCATGGACGCCTTCGGTAATTCATTGTTTAGCAACAAAATTACTTGCCTTTTTGGTGAAGGGGTGAATGGTTGAAATAAAGGGGATATTCATTCACATGCAGCTCAAAGGCTAGGCAAGGTGGCAGCATTATTCCCGGTCATGTATCTATCAGGAGGTAGCTGCATGATGTTCATCATCACGGGAGGTAGGACCATGCAGCTATTTTTCAATACCATCTGTCCCAAAGACACGTGCCACGCCCACCCATTGAGCGCCCTCCTCTGGTTCTTGGTGTTCACATCCATAGCCATCCTCATCGAGCAATTAATGCCCAGTTTGAACTCCGTCGCCGGCGTGTCTCTCGTCGGGGCCATCACCATCATCACTTACTGCACCTTGTTCTGGGTTCTCTCCTACTCCAAAGGCAGGCCCGCCTCCGTCTCATACAATCCCTCCCTCTCCTGGCCCGGACATGATCCCTCCACCATTTCTAACATCTTTACGGTCATCAACTCCATCGGCATCATTGTCCTGTCATTCAGAGGCCACAATGTCATGCTTGAGATCCAGGCAAGCTTCCCCTCTGTTTTTTGTTTTTTGTTTTTTTGCATAAGAAGGAATACCCGGTTTAAGGTCCGTTCATTGACGTATATATTTTCGCTCTTGTTTTAACATGCAGGGGACGCTACCTTCAAGTCCAGAAAAACCATCCAAGGAATTAATGCGCAGAGGAGTGATGGGGTCGTATGCAGTTATAGGCATGTGCTTGTTTCCGGTGGCAAGCGCAGGGTTCTGGTCATATGGAAACCAGGCAAGCATGGAAGCGCAACTTTGTTGAGTTGATCTTGATCCATTCACTGGGCGATATCCTGTGTTAAAGGTTATTAATTAAGTGTAATTTGCAGATAGGAGAGGGGCGAATGATGAGCTCGTTTGCGGAATTCCACGGGCCGGGCGTGAGGTGAGGAAGTTCACAATGGGGTTCTTGTACCTGCTAATAACAATACATTGTTTGAGCAGCTTCCAAATCTATGCGATGCCCGTATTCGACAACCTGGAGTTGAGATGCATAAAGGCCAAGAAGAAGAGATGCTCAAGATTAGTGAGGAGGTGCTTGCATTGAGATTAATGTTCGGAGCATTAACGTTGTTTATAGCAGTGACGTTTCCGTTCTTGCCAAAGCTGGCAGCTCTGCTGGGAGGGATGACTTTGGTGCCGGTAACGTATGCATACCCATGCTTCATGTGGGTGGCCATCAAGAAGCCTCCAAAAGGCGGCTCTGTGTGGCGCTTTAATCTCCTCCTCGGCTGCTTAGGATTGCTTCTCCCCCTTCTTCTGGTGGCTTCCTCTATTTGGACTCTTGCCCGCTATGGCCTACACGCTACTTTCTTCCACGGTTCCACCCTTGACCCGTTCATTCACCACGCTTGTCCTAATTAAATTGTATATATAATACCTTTAGAAACCCATTTTAATTTTAACTAACCCCACTTTTTGACTATGTCTCAAATTCGTTTATTACAACATAGGAGTTAGTTAATGCTTGAGATAACTAACGATATTGAATCTGTGAGTATCTTAATGAAGGTGGGTCATGGGTAGCTGATTAGGTTGTTTTCGGCCAGAGACTGAGGCCTCCTTGCTCCCGCCGTATCCCAAACATTCCGCCAGATTAAAAATCATCTTAAAATTTAAACAACAACTCATAATAACTACATGCAAACAAATTATGTTATATGGTTTATATAGCCGATTTTGATATTGATATAATTTTAATGCACAAAAAATATTTTTTTTTGATTTTATCTAACCACTCAAATGAATCGAGAGTCACCAGATACACTCCAGTTAATGTGATATATACCCGAATACTTATAATCTACACGTACGCACATGTAAAACATTTATCGCCAATCAGAACGAGTGTTGATGGGGCATATTTTAAAAATCTAATAAATCGACCTCTCAAATGTTGAATGAGCCTCTCGTATCTTCAAGATTTTTTCCTCCTTCATTAAAATTAATTATAACTTATTCAAGTTAATTATGAAACTTATTTTAGTGACCTCATCTCATATCTCTAATCAATATATCTTCTGATTAATTCAAATTAATTTAAAATCGTAAATATTTTTATCCAACCATTCAAACAAACGTAACATCGCCACCAGCCACACTTCAATCAATGTGATATACACTTTCATATTTTTAACATGTACGCACGTCAAACTTATCGCCAATCAGGATGAGTGTGTTGGATGGATGGGGTATATTTTTATCGTGTGAATTGGATCAAATGACAATTTTTATAGCACATTTCCTTTTCTAAACATAGGTATCTTATTTGAGATACCATCGGATATTAACACATAGTCTTATAAATTATAGCAAGGATTTAAACATTAAATCGTCCTGTTATAAGGGACTAAATCTTTCTATTAGTTTTTATAGACCTAACCCCGATGGTTTTTATAATATGAGTATTTTTTGTACAAAATAAGTTTAGGTGAGCTGGATTCCTATAGCTCACTAAGGTCAAGGCATGCCTCCGAGCTTAACGATTACTTATAGAGATATTTACAGATTACCTATCAACACGATTCTCACATTAGAGTTAGCATTTGAACTCACGACATTGTGAGTTATAAACTAACTCCTTACCAACTAAACTAACATTTGTTGACATTGCAAATTTTTTTATAATTTTAATCGGATCCTATTACTAGTTATCCTAATTTTAGAGTTCATAATTGCCCCTCCTAACATAGGTATTTATTCTAAAAATAAAACTGAAAACTTAAAAAAATCTATTAAGACCTTATACTGCTAGATTAAATCTATGTTAGTTGCATTGTGAATTTCTGAGTCATCAAGCATCGGTTATTTGGGCCGACATCAAGTCAGTTTTCAAAAGAATTCGATATTCATGACTCATCGAGACCAGCCCAGACTTTCTTAATGCTCCTCTTTTATCAAGTCGGGCCCAAAAATCTCCCATCTGAGTTTTATTTTTTATAAAAAAAATTGATTATTCTTATAAAAAAAAATTGATTATTCAGATATCCTTATGATTTTTGCAGCAATATTCTACAACAGCCATATCCCGCCAACTCTATCAGAAGAATAGCACGCACGGAGAAATTACGCAGTAAAGAACAGGTGTATTTACCATGTAACGAAACAAACTTACAGGCTAAAATAGTGAAGTATCTAGCGAATCCCGCGATGGATGACGAAAATAGACAGCAATTGAAATGCACATGGAAGTGATGGGAATGGGATGATGAGAAGAAGAGATTTGGTCAAAGGAGTAAAATATTGATATCAGTTATACAGACAAGAATGGGTCAAGTTAGAAGGTTTTCCGAGCTTGTTGCCATGTAGGGTGACAGAGCATCGGATTCTTCGATAGAATTTGGAGCGCACCAACGATCCGAGGATGTGAGCCCTCGATCTCACCACAAATGTGAGGTTGAGCGGCAATGCCACATTCTGCTTCTGCTCTCCAGCGTCCCCGAGCGCTGACACTCCTCCATACAGCGGCACCTGGTGCCCCGACACCACCACCATCATCTTCCTCTCCTTCCTCCTCTTCACATAGAACTTGTTCATCTGCTTTCACATTCATCCAAAACAATCCCTCACTTTCATTACGTCTGAACATTATACACACACACACACACACACAGTTCAAACTGAAATAATTTTGGACACCAGGTCCTCATTCTTGCCCTGTATTTTGGACATGAGGACCACTTAATTAGTTGCGACTCTTGTCCCTGTCGCTCATCATTATACCCTTGTAATACCCCATATACATACACACCAATTATTTAGCCATAAGAATTCTGTGTCTAAAAATCTACAACACTCAATCCCAACACATGTAATGTGTGGTCATTTTATATAAACCATGGATAAGCATACATGAAATCAAGCATGCATAAAGTAGTAATAGTATTAGGAAGACTGACGGGGAAGATCCTGTCATGTGAAGATGGAATTGGGTAGCGCGAAAGTGTAGTCACAAATAGTTAAATGCGTGAAAAGAATACATGAATGAACAAGACATGGGCGAATGGGTATGGGAATTGGTGGAATAAATGTAGTGGGGCACACTTGTCGAGGAGAACTCAGAAAATTGATGAAGTGGAGCAGGGATGGGAGCAGGACCCGCAGCTTTTATAACAAAGACAGCCAATCAAATTCAACTCGTTCAGTATCTCTTGGCATTACTTTTATAACAAAGACATGCCATGCCATCACCCCTCCCTTTCCTTCCCCTTTCCCCTAGCATTATTTTTTTTTTGGGAAAGGGTTTTGACCTTTCCCCATTGTAATTTTCAGTTTTGCACATAACTCTAATCATCAAACTGAGTGGAGAATGAGACGAGGGATTAGTTACCGCTAAGTGTCTCACTGTCTATAACATGAAAGGTTCCTTAATTTTACCTGGCCGGAAGCAAGGCTGAGTTGATAGGAGTGGAGTTCAAGAGGGGTCGAAGTGACGTGGACGCCGAAGAAGGTGGCTGGATTTTTGTACAAGATTCTCACCGTTGAGTTCAACGACAGCATATCTGTCGCTACCCCCGTGCCATCATTCCCCGCTTGGATATTAAAGTTCACGAACACTATGTTCTGCCATCCCCCGCATTCAAAAATTAAATATAATAACTACGTCAGGACACGGTACTAAACAATCCAATTAATATATCTTCGAAACCTAACCCCAAATCCAGCTGCAAAATAATCAACGGAGTGGAAATAGGGATTTGATCTGACCTTGACTAAAACTTTAGGGGCATAACTCTTGCTGGCTCCCCAGAGTATGAGAGAGAAGGCCGTGAAAAGCAGCACGAAGAGGAGGAGGAAGCATAAGTAGAGGCGGATGTTGCGGCCGGAGCCTTGATCGGCGTCCTCGTCGTCGTCGTCGTCGTCGTCGGGGTGCTGGGATTGGTGAAGTTTCTTCCAGGAGGAGAGGTTTCTGGGGTTTTTGAGGGAGACGGAGAAGCGAGAGGT
The DNA here is from genome assembly GCA_037074615.1 of Leucaena leucocephala. Classification (NCBI taxonomy): domain Eukaryota; kingdom Viridiplantae; phylum Streptophyta; class Magnoliopsida; order Fabales; family Fabaceae; genus Leucaena; species Leucaena leucocephala. The sequence goes on along the minus strand of CM073560.1, from coordinate 21,519,024 downwards.
GGAGGACTCACGGGAGTGATGGATGGGGGAGGAATGATAGTAATGGTGGGGGGAACCGAGAGGACTGGAGCCGTAAGACATTTTCTCCACATCGTGATTCGACGGACTCTGAACGTAGTAGAGCGGCCTGCGAGGGGATCGAGCCGGCCACGACTGGTCCACGCTCGTCACCTCCGAGTCCGACTTGGCGTGCATTCTGACTTCTCCTGCCATGGAAGCCGATGTCAATATTCGCCAAACAAATTTAGCTTAACATTAAAAAAAGGAAAAACAAAAGGAAGAGAAAGACGCTTTTGATCACAATAAGGTATACTGTGGAAGGAGATGTGAAAAGGGAAGAAAAATTTTGGAAAGGGAGGGAGGCAGGAATATTACCCGGGGAGAGATGAAGTGGCTCTGATCTCTACTGTAAGGCACACCCGCAGACTATTATGTGAAAGAGAATATCTATTTTGAAAGGCCAAAACACACCTCTTGGCCTCTGGTTATTTTCGTTTCCAATATTTAATTACCATAAACTACTCAGAACTTCATATAAACATAAGAGTTTATAATTATTCCTCAAATTAGTGTAATACACAAAGCTCATCTAATATAAAAAGTAGTACAATTATCATCTAATTTTGTGTTGAGAAGGTTAATTGAATATTTATTGACATGGAAACCAGCATTTAGTCTGTAATTAATGGGAAACCGAAAATGGGAAAACGCGTGGCACAGCACTCTCTGGCTTAGCGCCTACGCCGGCTGAAATGCAAATGCCAGTTAGGGATGACTCGGAGACTCACCCTTTCTTGGCATACAATGGGGCCAATGCCGTTGGCATTACTTAATAGAACATCGCCCATTGGTCAAGACAATGACTACTAAATGCCCTTCTACCCCCTATTTTCCTCCTCCACATTAGTCAATCCATTGATTGGGATCCATGGATGCGCATCCCTACCACAGGCGAATTCAACGTTTTTGTCATAGGGCAACACGTTGCTCGACTCAGAAAACTCCGTGGGCAGGCAGAGTAACATCCCAAAGCAAAAGTGTTTTTTTTTTTTTTTTGAATACGAGGGGATGTGGGCCCACTTCTCTCAATCACCAGTGGCGCTTTACTTTTACTTTTATAAAGACTCATGGCATAGGCCTTTCCAAAGCATCTCTTGTATGAGTCCATGCGAGCAGGAGGGTCCTGGAAAATTTGCTTTTCTTGTATGCCAGGAATCCATCATGAGTATGCTAGGTCCCTTTGATAGAGGCCCAAAACAATTTTACATGAGAGGGAGAGATGGGAAGGCCCGTATTGAAGCCCATTAAGATGGTTGTTACGGGGCAGGGGGATCATGTGCACCTCATCGTTTGGGTTCGGAGGGGTGTCAAGGGATTCGGTGCTAATGAATAATCATATTCCTCAGCCGCTATTTATCAGATCGAGGAAGGGTTTTGGATGCAGTGGAGTTATGAGAGATCAAGCAGGAAGATGGGAAGTTGGATTTATAACTCAATTGGGCTCTTGTTCTGTATTGGAAGCTGAGATGTGGGCGGTATATAAAGGACTTAATTTGACATGGGATCTAGGGTTCAAGAAAATCATCCTAGAATCTAATTCAAAGAATGTGGTTGATATGCTATCTCATAGAAACATGGATAGATGTAATCGGATAGTGTTACAAATATAGAGCCTCTTCTATCAATCCTGGGAATTGAAGCTCAAGTATATCTCAAGAGTTTATAACAAAGTAACAAATGCCATGGTTAAAGAAGGTTTGATCATCATAACGACATCATATTTGTGTCCTCCACGTTTGAATTCTATGGTTATTTCTGATAGTTTGGGATCTAATTTCTTTTTAATATAGATTCTTGATATTGGATACTTAATCCTCTGTTATACAAATATATATATATACATTCCTCAGCCGCTATATGTTTTGACGTTTTTTGTAATTCAATATTTAAATCCAGTGGTGACGCATCTTCCATCCTTCGTACCAAATTCGCCACCTTATTTTTTATTTTCTAACAAATGAACAGGTGGGGCATTATTATTATTATTATTTGAAATCACATGGGAGTGGTCCAACTTCTCTTCAGTCGTCACCGCTATTCAACACACAGCTCACCAATTACTTGAATACTCCGCGGTGTGTGCAGTTAACTCAGGGCAACTCCATGCACAAATCAACACCGCGCTATTCAGAGGAAAGCATACGGTTAAAATAAGAACGGGAATGAATTTAATTCCACGCAAGAGGCTAGTGTCCGTGACCATTAATATTAAATTAACAACTTGGGAATTTTGAAAAGTTTCCATCAAAGATTAACAGTCTTGTTTTATTTTAAACAAAAATGTTATTTGAAGAATAAAATCGAAAAGTCAAAGACTAAATTACAAAAACGACTCCTGTAATGGGATGTTAGCCTTAGATGGCCACAGCCGAAGGAGCAAGAGGAAAGGAGGAGGATGTGGCAGAAAGTGACAATCAAAAGAAGCAGAGTGGTTGAAGTTTCCGCGTAGGGGAAGCCAAGCTTTTGATGATGATGATATGGAATTAGGTGATGTGTAATAAAATAAAGGAAAAATTTGGGCACATCACATGAAGAAATCGTGTGATGCGGCGTCTTCCACACGAAAGATTACCGAGTTCCAGCCCATACATATGTTGCATGTCAATGTGAATCCCTGTCTCACACGGTTCTACTTCACCATGTTCTCGCCCCCAATCATCAAATCTCATGAATCTCAATATTCTGCCCCTTCCTATATTTTTATTCTTCAAACTACGCTTACCTTCCAAATTGCTCTGCTGATAACTCGCGTTCCCTCCTACAACCAACGCGTTTTCCCTTTTGTATCCATTCCCCTCCACCTCCTCCTTAAATACTCCCAACTCCTATCTCTCGATTACGTACTACTTACTTTATCCTCCCTCTCTGCCTTCGTCTTCACCCTATCACGATGCTCCGCTTTTGCTCCCTGTTGCTGCTGCTCTCTCTGGTTACTGCCGAGGACCCTTACAGATTCTTCACCTGGAACATCACCTACGGCGACATCTACCCCCTTGGCTTCAAACAACAGGTGCTTCTTCTCCTTCTTCCTCCTTACCATCATATATATATGTCTCCCTCATTTTGAATTACTCTCAGCTAACCTACCTTCATTCCTTTCGTTGGTCATGCAGGGCATTCTCATCAATGGTCAATTCCCTGGACCCGAAATCTACTCTGTCACCAATGACAATCTCATCATTAATGTCTTCAATAACTTGCCCCATCCCTTCCTCCTCTCCTGGTCTCTCTCTCTCTCTCTCTCTTAATCTTTTCACTATACTGCTTCATATTGGTTGACTTCCCTCCCTTTGCCTCTCCCAATTGACCCATATTAATGGACTCTCTTTTCATTGTATGGCACCATAATTGAGGTATATATACATTAATTAAGCGACAATACCTCGCTTTAACAGCCGCTTTTTGCACCTCTCCTTTCTTATAAAACTTATCTCTCCTGATTCATAATCCATTCCAACATCATGACTCTGGTCATTTAGAATTCACATCACAGCCTATGATACAAATGCGGGTGTGAAACTGATCTGAGGGTGGCTGATAACTTAGACATTTCTTTTCCTTTCATAAAATAAGAAGACACGCCTCTATAATGCTAGCCTACATTTTTGTTTCTTCAATGTTTTAAAAATATTTTGGGCGAACCTGTATTGGAGTGCGGATTGCCAGCCTTTTGTTCTTCTTTGCCTGGTGGTTGGCAGGCCAGGCTGAACTTATTGAATTCGATCACAATAGAAAGGATGGGTTTAACTTTTATGGACCGAAACAGAAAAAGGGACAAAACATGAATGGATTTAATAAAAGTTGCTTTCACCGTCACCAACGAAATAAACCTACCCAACGCCACCAAACCATCTTACATGCCAGCCTCATCAATTACTATATCATTTGCTCATAACTTTACTATTGAACAGGAGTGGCGTTCAGCAAAGGAGAAACTCTTATCAAGATGGAGTCTTTGGAACCACATGCCCCATCCCTCCTGGAAAGAATTTCACCTACACACTTCAAGTCAAAGATCAGATTGGAAGCTTCTTCTATTTCCCTTCTCTTGATTTCCAAAAAGCTGCTGGCGGCTTTGGCGCCATCAAAGTCCTTAGCAGACCAAGGATTCCCGTCCCATTCCCAGACCCAGCTGATGATTTCTCTCTTCTCGTTGGAGATTGGTACGCCATCCCTCATCAGGTATCTTTCTTCTCTTTCTTCCATTTCTTCCCACCCTCTAGAACTTGTTCATTCTTTGGACTGTGTACTAATATCCTGTGACATATGATTCCAGAGATTGAAGGCCGTTTTAGATGCTGGTCACAGGCTTCCTTTCCCTCAAGCCTTACTCATTAATGGTCGTGCAAACGGCACCAGTTTCACCGTGGAGCAAGGTAGGCTTTTTATTATTTCCATCCCATTCTCAAGTTACAAACAGAGATTTGACATGTGAGTGGCATTATATCAGGGAAAACATATAGGCTCAGAATATCAAATGTGGGGCTTCAGAACACTGTCAACTTCAGGATTCAAGGCCACAACTTGAAATTGGTGGAAGTTGAGGGAACTCACACCGTACAGACCACCTATTCCTCATTGGATGTTCACGTGGGACAATCTTATTCTGTGCTCATCACAGCTGATCAGGCACCAAAAGACTACTACATTGTAGTCTCCACTCGTTTCACCAACAAGGAACTCACTAGCACTGCAGCTCTTCATTATAGCAACTCTCAGCAACCGGTCTCCGGCCCTATTCCTGGTGGACCAACCACCCAGATCGATTGGTCTCTTCAACAAGCTCGTTCAATCAGGTGAGGTCACTCTCCTTTACATCTCACCGATCAATTTCTCTCATCAAATGTGCACTGATCAACCCATTTCTTGGTATCATTATTGCAGGACTAACCTTACCGCGAGTGGGCCGAGGCCAAATCCTCAGGGTTCTTACCACTATGGTCTGGTGAATGTAAGCAGAACAATCATACTGGAGAGCTCAGCAGCTCAAGTTCAGGGAAAGCAGAGATATGCAGTGAACAGCGTGTCCTTCATTCCAGCTGACACCCCCTTGAAACTAGCAGATTACTTCAAGATTGATGGTGTTTTCAAGGTTGGAAGCATCCCAGACAGCCCTTCGGGTAGAGGAATGTATCTTGATACTTCGGTCATGGGAGCCGATTTCCGAGCCTTCGTGGAGATCGTGTTTCAGAATCACGAGAACATTGGCCAAAGTTGGCACATTGACGGATACTCATTCTGGGTCGTAGGGTAAGAAGTTGTCACATCATATCAAAATTAGCTTATCTCAAATCTTATGTTCAGAATGAATGTTCTAACATGGCATTCTAATGCAGTATGGATGGTGGTGAGTGGACACCTGCTAGCCGTAACGAGTACAACCTAAGAGATGCAGTTTCCAGGTGCACTACACAGGTAGGTTTTGTTGTTTTGCTGTGTGGCACAGAGTTGGAGTTTCGCTTTGCTCATGAGCAGAAATTCAAGTTGTTTTTGTGTGGCAGGTATATCCCAAGTCATGGACTGCAATTTACATAGCGCTGGACAACGTGGGAATGTGGAATGTGAGAAGTGAATTTTGGGCAAGACAATATCTCGGGCAACAATTCTATATGAGAGTGTATTCACCAGTGGAATCGATCAGGGATGAATATCCAATTCCAAAGAACGCTCTTCTCTGTGGCAGGGCTGCCGGCAGAACTCCACGATAATGATGATGGCATTGAGGAAGAACGCACACACTATCAATTGATCCATTCTTTGAAAAGCACAATAATGGTTGATTTGAAGACTTGAATACCATTACGCCATGCTAATAAATTACTCACAATTATTTATTCTTTTCATTATGTCATATAACACTGCCCCTCATTGATAGGAATTATTCACACTATTTCAATCTCTCCGTGTGTAATCGTGAGCTATATTTTACTCATTACTGCAAGTTGTGCGTGAGGCCTGTAATTGTATTGTAAGCTTTTTTTTTTTTTTTAGATTCAGACATGACGTTTACTTGAACTGATGTTTGAATACCAAATTGAATGGACCAAATCCAATGCCAAACATAAACCCTTATATCGCTAACTGTTTGTCTGAGAGATTAGCATCTTCAATAACGTCTCATTTGCATAGGAAGTCCCCCCCCCCCCCCAAAATATAATTCAATGCCACATAATATAGGATCTTTAATATACTAAGACAACTTCAATCAATTAATAAGAGACAATATATTACCAAAAACAAATTAATAGAAAATATTTAGGACTTATTTTAGTCACCAGTTCACCCCTTTGTGCTGGTGTTAGCCAACATTCTTTTTCTAGAGAGTTTTATTGACATTTAATTTATCAGCCCAAATTCTTTTTCATAATTTAATTTTTATTGAGCCTCAGAAGAATATACCCTCGTGCCCTCAAATGATCGATTTTAATACCAAAATGAAGAGTATTAGGTTTAACCGCATAAGGAGGTAATGTCGTAGTGACATGAAATTGGAATAAATAATATATATAAAAGAAAAACATCCTGTCCCCTGTACTTCGAATTTTGTCATACATTTTTTAAATAAAATTATATTTAAAATATAAAAAAGTAAATAATTTTTAAAAAATGGGATAATTATTTATAAGAAAAAAAATAAAATCAACACAATCTTTTATTGGATATATTGGCATAAAACCCATTGTGGTAATAGATCCAATAAACGCAAACAACAGAAAAATAGGAGGAAGAGACGAAGACTGCTCTACAGAAATGTTATGTCCCCAATTTCCGTAGAGAGGAAGGCATGGCAGACTGGTCTCACCTCCCCGAGGAACTACTTCAATTGATCGCTGAACGCCTCCGATTTACTTTCTACCTTCTCCGTTTTCGCTCCGTTTGCTCCTCATGGCGATCCTCCGTTTCCCTCCACCCTCACCCTTTACCCTCTAAATTCCCTATTTTCTCCAATGTTGGTACTTCCGGTGATGGCACTTTCTGCCTTTCCAAGCGTACTCTTTTCCTCGTTTACCCCCCTCCCTCCCTCTCCATGTCCAATTCCGATCCTCATCCCTGGTTGATCAAAATCGAAGATGGTCGTGGTCAATTGGGTCTCCGGGACCCCCTCTCTAGGTATCCTATCAAACCCCTTCCTACGGATTTTCCCATGGTGTTGGACGTGTATAACCTTCCGATCGTCGAATTGGGTCAAGAATATGTTCTCAACGACTTCGATTTCAGCCCTTTCAATCCATTAGAAGATGCTAGTAGCTTGTATTTAGAAAAGGTCGTATTTATGTGGTTGAATTCCGAAAGCCAAGAATTTGCTTTACTCACCATTCATGTTTCTGGTAAGTTGGCTTTGTTTAAATCTGGTGATAAGGAGTGGACCATAATCCCTGAGATGCCCACACCCTACGATGATGTGTGTGTTTTTCAAGGCCAGCTTTATGCTGTTGATAGTACGGGAAGGACGGTAGTGGTTGGATTGGATTCAAGTGTCCGCTTGGTTGCTGAACCTGTGTTTGGCGGTGACAAGAAATTCTTGGTCGAATCCGATGGTCAACTATTGTTGGTTGATAAATACTTATCCTCCGACTATCAATGCCTGGGAACCTATGATGGATTTGACGATGATGTTTGTTTTGGGTGCGAGCAAGCAGTTAAATTTAAGGTTTTTAAGCTGAATGAAGAAGCCAAGGAATGGGTTGAGTTGAAAAGTCTGGGGGATCGAGTTGTGTTTCTCGGTGATGATTGCGCCTTTTCTTCATCGGCATCAGATTTATTCATCAGTGAGGGGAATTGCATAATTTTCAGAGATGATTATTTCAACGATACTGCCAAAGAAAATGGTCTGGGCGTTTTTGAATTAGATGACGATCGAATTTCTCCTTTATCTGATTATCCAGGATATTGCAAGTTGTTCTGGCCGCCTCCAGATTGGCTCAGATTGATGAGACTTAGAGTGAGTGTTACATTTTATTCTCCCATGTTTTCCTGCAAAATTATGCGATAAATTTTCTCACCTGGATGCTTTATGCTTTATTTGGTATCTGTTTTTATGCAGATCTCAGAATCCTTAAGTACTTTATAATTAATATATATATGTATATATATGCACCTTTAATTTATACAGCTTCTTAGTTTGAGCATCTCTGTTTTTTTTTTTTTTGCCCAAAACAAGTTAATTTTATTAATATAAAAAAATTATTACATGCACTAATAGCCGAAGCCAAGAGAAGACCACTAAAAAAAACCTATTTTTACAAACTAAACACAGAAAAGCTCACAAAAAACAAAATACACCAAACAAACAAGAACAACCAGAAAAACAAATACAAAAGAAGCACTATAACTAACAGCAAAACAGTTCAGAAACATTAGACAATACCAGATCTTACACTCCTAGTGCCAGCGATCACACACTCTTCACAGCTCCTCATATCATCCTCCAACAAAAGGGCAAGAGTGGGTGGGGGTTGTACCAGACAGCCCACTAAACACGTCCCCTTTGAGCCAGACACTGCTAACCAATCAGCAGCTTTGTTCATAGACCTGGAAATCAGACAAACGAGATATTTGATACTGTCCTGAGCCTCTGAAGAGTGTCTTCCACTTCCACTTGAGACTGCCATTCACATGCTTCTGTAGATCCATTCTTGATAGATTTATACAAGACTTCACAATCAGTTTCAATTATGACATTACCATAATCTTGTTGCATGACCATTTCAATTGCTTTTCTAGCTGCCAAGGCCTCAGCCATAAACGCAGAAGAGGCTTCCACCTGTTCCACAAATCCCTTCAGCATCTCCCCATCTCTATTCCTGAAAATTACCCCAATCCCAGCCTTACCAGATTTGTGCAGAAAAGACCCATCAACATTTACTTTGGTAAATCCAGCTTCAGGAGCTCTCCAAGCCTTCCTCAAACAGGTTTTGTCACTTCCATCCCTTTCCCTCATCCACCCCCTAGCCTCCAAAAACTCATTTACCAAAGCAATGGCATTATGTAAAGTCTTTTCTGGATTAAGTGTTTCATCCTGGAAAACAATACAACGCCTGCGTTTGAGCATATCTGAAGGCCGTTTGGCTTATGTAGCTTCCAAAAACATTTAATAATATGCATCCTTATGGATAACATGTTGATCGGTTCAGTGATTGAATTATGGGAAGTAAATTGATTGCTTTTCCCTATTGTTCACCTTACACAGTGGGGTACCTTGAAGCAGTTCATTGATTAGAAGAGCCGCAGGAGCTATACTTGAAATATGATGGCCATGGTTAGTTTGGCATAATCACATTGGAAAAGGGTAATGACATAGTGAAAGAGGATGTAACGGGCAGAGCTTTGCCTTCTTTCAAAGGAAAGGCAGTTTATTATTTAGGTTCAGGAAATTACTTTTTTTTTTTTATTTGCCCATATATGTTAGCAGGTATTTCAGTTATGATTTTATAGTACTTGGGCCCCACAGTGCTGAACTTGTTGGTTGGTTATTCTCAGTCAACTTGAATGACATGAACGTCCTTGAGAAGCATTTGAAAATATGGAATTGGTCAATTGGCTGGCAAATATTGCAAATGGTGGCTCCTATATGTATATGCCTTGGCTCATAATGTCAATCTTTCTGTATTTTACGTGTATTACACTATACAAAATACGGTACAATAGTTCCTTTGCTAGTAGACTGGTATGTATGCTTTTTGTGGTGAAAATAGGTGTATGCTTTATAATGCTGAGTTTGTGCAACAAATGCAGGATCAGTTGGAAGAACTGGCCTTGTAAGCATGGATGCTCATTGGAAGGTGAATAAAGAGAGCCAGTATCCTTCAACCTCTGTTTTCATCAAATTAGACACAAGGACGCTTGGATTGTGCCACTACAGAGAGTTTTAGAAAGGAGTATGATCGGGTCCTGAATGCTCTCTCCACTGATCCAGATGATCAGAGTTGCTGGTTTTATCGTCTTTTGCTTTGTTGAGATTCATCACTGTACCTACTGAACGTAATTTCAAGAAACTCAAACGCTAATGTACATGTGGAAGCTTCTTCAGCCGAGACTGTTATCTTAGCATATCGCTCATGATTTTTTGTCATTTTCAATCGCTTTCTTCACAAATTTGGCGATTTGCCATATATTTTCCTGGTTGGTCCTAGATCAAAAAATGTTTTAAATTTTATGTTGATCTGCAAATACGTTAGGTAAATAATAAATAGCGTTACATAATAGTTAATCTTAAAAATTATAAGGTTAAGTAGATGCATGTAGATTGATAATGACATCAGTTGAATTTTAAGACTTTGAAAACTGTTTTCAGCTAGTTCATATTTTCAATATACCTGATGCACGTTTAAGTTGGCGTTAAGTAAACTTAGTTGAGCAAAAGCAATATGCTACTTGTATTAAGAAACTGAGGTCTAAGAAACAAAATTCAATTTAACAAAAATAGGCAATCAAATATTTAAAAGAACTAAAATAGCTTTGAAGGTTTTTACGCTTAGTATGAAGTTTTTCATTATTGATGATTTAATATTTTGTTAAAAACCAGAGAATAAATATTTGACGCCCTTTTGAAATATAAAATGGAATGGAACAAAGAGATAAAAGGGCGATTTTTAACATGTTAAATATTTTTTGGCGATATAAAAAATAATAGAAAAATCATTATTGAATCATAAGAATTAAGATATGATAAATATTTCTTATTTTAATTTTTATGCTATAGTGATGACTTTATTGGTTAGTATAAAAACCATTAGATTATAACTAATAAATCTATATTTATATGTAATATAAAAGTTTTAATAAATTACACTGTTTCGGACTATTGGTAAAAAAGATTACACTAAACCGGGTCTCTTTTTTATTTTTATTTTTTATTCTCATAATCATGGAACATATGAAATCATATTAGTTTTGCCAAAATGCATGCATCTCACATGCGTAGTTTTAGAATTTGGTCTTCCAGTTTGGAAGCATTGGCATACAGTTAAACAGTTACCTTGTCGTGTTTTGCCACTTCAATTTCCAAACTTTTTTATTTGATTGAAAAGAGAAGCAATAATTGCAAATGAAGAAAAACACAGGAGATGGGAAGAACACTCAACACAGTAATCACAAGCTATGGTCGATTTAGTCTGCGCGGGGCTGAGAAGTTAGTGTCCACGCTAAAACATGGGTATTTACCCTGTTTCGTTTGATATTTTGTTTTCTTTTTAAACATGTCTAATGTCTATCCTCAAATTATTGTCTATACTCCATGCTGAAATAAAAAAAATATTACATTGAATGATGAAAATTATTTCTTAAATATAAATTTATAGCGAGTGAGTTCTTAAGGTGAAAACACTAAAGAACATTTATTTAGAAGCGACTCTTGTAACTAATTTCTTGTTTTTGAGCATCCAGGATATAGAACTACGCATACCAATGACTCTAATCCTCTCAAAACTCTTAACACAATTTGATTTGTAAATTACGTTCCTCCACTTCTAAAACACTTTCAGAGACTTTTACAGTAATCCAAAACAAGGCTTTCAGCGCCTAGAAGGGTTTTTTAGCCCCTACTAGATTGCGTAGGTGCTGTTGATTTCCCAAGTAATCTAGGTCAATTATTAAGGTTTAACAAACAAATGGAAATCTTTTAAACCTTCATCAATCACTTTATTAGTTTATTAGTGTCTCAGTTCATGCACATATAATATTTATATCTATAATAATATGGAGCTTGCGTCTACTTCTGAGTAGAAAAACAGAGACTTAGTCGTCCTATTCCGTTCCATCTGATCTGCACCTAGCGGAGGCGGTTTCGTTCTCCAATCAAATCCCTAGAAAGGGATGGAAATGGCAAAAGTTGAGGGCAGCGAGATGAGTCTGGATCAGCTTCCTTCTGCTCTTCTCGCCACTATCCTCACGAAGCTCGACATCTCTTCCATCTGTTCTGTCGCCTCCACCTGCTCCGCCTTCAAGTCCTGCGCTTCTCACTTCCTCTCCTTCCTCCCCAATTTCCACCTCCTTGTATGTAATCCCTTCTATACCCCATCCCTACTTTACATCCTTCCAAACTCTATTTCTTTGGATCTACGATAATTTCCTTGATTTGTTAAAACCCTTTGTCTCTGCGTGGGTTCTTTTAAATTTCTCATCTTGTTTTCCTTTCGCGGACTTATTGCTTGTTGTGAACTCAAACAATGAGATCCCGAAATGGGGTTTGGGTTTATTCTTTCTTGTGAAATGTTTCTGTTTGGTTCCCAAATTCGGGTGTTTCTTCTCTAATTGAAAATTCCGAGAAAGCTAATTTTTCTAGCACTGGGATACGTATATTTACAGGACATTGCACCATCTGTGGATTTGCTGAGGCCGTTGCTGCCACCGAATCCCTATCTTAGGAGCCTCAAAGTTGATTGTGCTCGGCTTGATGATTCAGCCATACCCCTTCTGGTTAAACCATCGTTGCAGGAGCTTTCTCTGCATAACTGTTCTGATTTTAGTGGGAAACTGCTTTCTGAGATAGGGAACCAATGCAGGGACCTAAGGTTTGCTGTCGTTTTCATGTGAAGCTAAATAACCTGGCAGATTGCATGTTTGATCATGATAACGTTGGGCCTTTGATTATCACGCTGCAAAGTTTGTAAATTTTATGCAATTTATGGTGCTGCTGTTATCAGTTCTGATTCTTTGCTTTCATCAGGTCTCTCTACCTGGGTTCAGTGGCCGAAAAAAGAGGGAGATCGATTCATATTTCTGATCTGGAGGAGTTGCTTAGTGGCTGCTCTCAGTTGGAAGTAAGACAAAATTTCAAAAGAAGTTAAGGATGTTAAAAGCTAGATATTATTAAGATTCTTAAAGAAATTTGAAGTTACCTGTATGCATTCCTGTGCATCATCTACTGGTTCTTGTCTCCAAATTCTGAATCTCTTTTGAAATGGTTACTAAAACAACATCTTCTAACCCTGGAGAATCTATTATCATATACCCCCCCTTTTTGCTTGTTATGTGAAAAGCCATGTGAAAAGCCCTCTAATTTCGTGACTTTTACTGACCATCCGTTGATAAGACATTCAAGAGAATCCCAATTTTCATAAATAGTTTCCTCTATGTAATTTTTAATTATGACAACATTATCTGCCAATAGTTAGCTTTGGTAAGTATGAACTCATTGTTTTCCCACATTGTTGTAACTGAATAAGTAATTTGACTACGCAAAAATGTTTTGATTAGTTACTACTTTCTGAAGTCTGAAATCTGAATCCAGTATATTATACTGACATGTGCATCTATCACGTGTATTTTTCCTCTATGCTCATATAAGTGGAAAAATAAGAGTACAAAATCTTGACTTTATGAACATTATAAGTTTGGATCCATTGAATTGAACCTTTCTTTTGATGACCATGACTTATCATAATTGTGTTCTTCAGTATTATCAGAGTTCAGAAGAATTTATTCTTAACGTTAATATTATCATGTGATTGGGTGTAGTCATTTTGGTAAATAAGCCTCGGACATGACAAATTCTTTAGGATTTTTTCTGTTAGCATTTGTGGCATATGTAATTGTAATGTTTGGATTTGATGTTCAGTTAACTAATACTGCTGCATGTGATAACTAATGCTCGTCCTGGGAATGTTTTAGATAATTTTGTATGTATTTATCTTTGTTGACTCTATGGATTGTCGTCATTGTGTTTCCTAGGATTATTTCTCTATGGATCTATTTAAAATTATTACTTGAATCTTCATATTTACCTGGAATAAGGGAACATCCAAGACTTGGGGAAAATTATAAAATTAGTTTGCTTGATAATTATTAAGATATCAAATGGTAGATTTCATCATAATAGTTCATTCATAAAAATGCTTATTGCCAAAAAATTTCTTATGTTTGTTACTGAAAATAAGCTCTTACCCTCTATGGTAGAATAAAAAATAATTTTGTTGATCGGTTGTTCAGTTATATCTGATATGCAATGTGATTTCTTTTTTGGTAGGCATTGATTCTGATGTTTGATGTCTCTCTCTTCCTGCGTCATAATTTTGCCTGTGTTTGGGCCATGGCCTCAGAGAAAATCACATCTCTTGAGATCGGCTACATATCTTCAGTAACAGTGACTGAACTTCTTAGCCCAAATTTAGGATCCCATCAGTCCCTAAATCCTGTCCAATCAAACGTATTGCCAAGAATTCAGAAGCTATGCCTTTCGGTTGACTATATAACTGATGCGATGGTTGGTACAATATCCGAAGGTCTTGTCTTTTTGACCCATTTGGACCTTCGAGATGCACCCCTCATTGAACCAAGAATCACCTTTGACCTAACCAATGCTGGCCTCCAACAAATTAATCAACATGGAAGGCTAAAACATCTGTCACTTGTCCGGAGCCAAGAGTTCCTAATTACTTACTTTCGCAGAGTAAATGATTTAGGTTTACTTTTAATGGCCGACAAGTGTGCAAATATGGAAAGCATATGCCTGGGTGGCTTTTGCCGTGTCACAGACACAGGTTTCAGAACTATCCTCCATTCATGCTCTCGCCTATACAAGCTTAAGGTCTCTCATGGGACTCAGTTAACTGATCTAGTATTTCATGATATTTCTGCCACGTCCCTTTCCTTAACTCACGTGAGCCTAAGATGGTGCAATCTATTAACCAATCATGCTGTTTTGAGCTTGGCATCAAACAAGGATCTTAAGATTCTGGACTTGAGAGACTGTAGGAGCCTCGGGGATGAAGGCCTCCGGGCCATCAGTATTCTTGCCAGACTAAAAATCCTACTGTTGGATGGCTCTGATATAACTGACACTGGGCTTTCATACTTACGCCCACGGGTTATACGTTCACTTAATGCATTGTCTCTTAGAGGGTGCAAAAGACTTACAGATAAATGCATCGCAACTCTATTTGATTGCTCTGGTCCACTGGAATTGCGAGAACTGGACGTATCCAATCTTCCCAACCTGTCTGATAATGGAGTTCTGATGCTGGCAAGAAGTCAAATTCCAATATGTGAGCTCCGGATGCGACAGTGCCCTCAAATTGGGGACACATCAGTGATGGCATTGGCATCGATGCTGGTCGACGAGGCCAGATGGTACGGAAGCAGTCTGCGGTTGCTGGATCTGTACAACTGCGGGGGAATTACGCAGCTGTCATTTAAATGGTTAAAGAAGCCATACTTCCCCAGGTTAAGATGGTTGGGAGTGACGGGAAGCGTGAATAGGGATATGGTGGATGCCTTGGCAAGAAGCAGACCTCTGCTGCATGTGGCGTGCCATGGAGAGGAACTTGGGCCCGAGCCCTACGATAGTTCTGATAGTTTATACATGCATGACTATAGGGAGGCTGATGAATTTGAGCAGTGGCTCCTCGAAGGTGAGGTTGATAGTGACGACGAAGAGATGGGTGACCCCGAAAACAATGGACTGGTTGTCTAGTTTGATCATGGATGTATGTATGTGTGTTGTGTGTACTACCGTGTAACTTGTCTTTGTTATTAGAATCTAGAGACGCCTGTGTTATGTTGCAAAGGAAAAGCTGGGTATAATAACTTGGTGATGTTTGGAGGTCGGAACTAATCCAAATCATGTCAGCCAATTTATCAGATACTCCCTGACCTTCCATTTCGAACCTCTTTTTTTGTTCTTTTGTTTTTTTTTTCATAACATGGTTAAACTGAATTTGAGTTATACGGGTCATAAGTTGGTGTTTAGTGTTGGGCTCTTGCGTATTCAGTATGCTTGAGGCGTGTTCTAATACCAAAATAGTATGAGAGAGATTATTATTCCTGGGAGGAAGTTGAATTGTCTACCTGACTGATAAGAAAGAATGAGAGGATAATGCTAAAATAGTTAATGAGAGGGAGAATTAGTAAGAGTTCCTGTGGGGAGAATTTATTACTAAAATATTTTATAAAATTATCAAATAATTAAATAGTCATGTGGGATATAGAGATAATAAATTTAATTTGTGTAATTATCAAATTATTTTTATGCATAAATGACAAGTAATTGGGATCACGATGAGAACTTAATATGACACAAATAATAGCTAAAGACATGCGATGTCAACTTCAAGTTGCATAAATAAATCTGGGAGCATGTGATAATAACATCCAGTTATTATTTGTACCATATCAAGTTGTCATTATCTTTTTTCAGTTGTCATTTGTGTCATATCAAGTTGTCCTCGTATTCTCAATTAGTGGTCATTTGTACATAGAGTAGTTTGATAATTACACAAATCGAATTTATCACCCCTAGGACCCTTAAGACTATTTAACTATTTGATGATTTCACATAATTTTTTAATTATAAATTTTCTTCCACTAGATCTCTGAGTAGTCTCCTTCAAGAAGAAAAAGGGAATGCAGAATTCAGAAATATGAACCCAGTATCTAAATACTAAAATCTAAATATTAATAGGGGTTGGTCCGAGTGGTAAGCGGCTCGGTATCGCTTAAGCGAGATCTCGAGTTCGAGCTTTGGCGTATGCAGAAAATTCCCGTCGGGAGACTCACCTACCATAGCCAGGTGCGCGATGCGGGTCGAATCCGGATATAGTCGGGGTAAAGTTCCAATAAACAGGGTGGGCAACAACAAAAAATGCATGGTACTTGGAAGTGAACTCATCCTTATAATATTCAATTAAAAAAAAAAGTTTCCTAGAGGCAATTACTTAGAAGTCCGCAGCCCATGAGCTCCAATTTCAATTAGATGGCAAATGAAACAGTGACAAAAGCTTCCAAACTACTGTGTTGGAGACATAGATCCACCATTCTCGTCGTCCTGAAGCCTCTCCCTCCACTGTGTTGGACAATGATTCTTCTGTCACAGAGATTCAATAATATTTGAATTGACCCATCGTTCTTAGATTCAATTGGCGAAAAGTAAAACATATGATTATTTAGAGCGTGTTCGATCCTTGGGAAATATCACTTTGTTGTGGTTCCAATCACGATACTTAGGGAGGTATCCTAACTCTTGAGTGTTTAGGTTTATGCCTAAGGGTAATAGACGGCTCGCCCTGTCAGATATTAGTATCGCTTAGGAGGAAGGGAGATTTTGCCCTGCTCTTAGATCGTAGGTGAGCCTAACCCTTTTCTAAAAAAATTTGTACCAACAAAAAAAATTGAATTGCGGATCCTATTCCCTTTTATAAATACTCTAGGCTATGAATAAATCACCTTATGCTGGGACTGCATGGACTTCTACTGCCACATGGGATATTGCGTTAAGGGGTACGGGAATGAGAGCACATTGTGAGCTCATCACCTATTTGGACGGTCTAGATTAATTTTGAATGGTATAGATTTAATCTAATTTAATTTTTATATTTTAAATATATTTTTGTTTTAATAGATGTAAAATTTAAAATAAAGATAATCTTATAACTATAATTTCACTCAAAAATAAATTTATCATTTAAAAAATTATAGATTAAAAATTTTAAATTTATACCATTCAAATTAGATTTAAACAGTTCATATATCATCACAATGATAGCTATCGTGCTCATCTTAAAATTAACTTGAAACGCCATATACACCAAAAAGAGGCCCTATCCCCTACGAAAAGTTACATGAAATATACACAAGAAGATCTATGAAATGAAACAAAACCGAACTAAAATATGTTAAATCTTCCACCTAAAATCTTATCTTAGTATATTTTTTCCCACCTATGGGGAGATGTTTCGTTTCTCAGTAAAACTCCATAACTTTTAGTTGAATGAATTGATGGGGTGTAACCTATATCATATATATAGCAGCATATGTTGTTGGAGCAATTGATATCTTGTCAGTCTCTCCCATCATTATTATGATTATTAATAAATATATATCACCATTGATTGGTCCACCTCCCCGGGGGCGAAATTGTCAGTTATTGTGGTTTGACCAATTATCCTTGTCAAGAAAAGATAAGAGGCATATAAGTTATTCGTCGGAGTTACGAGTGTTCAGTTGGATTCCAATAACAACTTCACAGAATTACCATGATGGTCCTTTTGAATTTTCCTGAAGGGGAAGGGTTTTCCGTCTACATAATGCAAGCATCAAACACTATCACATATGGGTGGACATTCTTTTCTTCACTAGAAAATGTTTACATTTCATGTTTTTTATGGAAGCTTACTAATTAGGCCATACATTCAATGTTGAGGAAAGTAGTGGAGTAATGCCTGGAGCAAAGCATTATATAAGCTACTTGATAATTACATTTTTATCGAGAAAAAATTATGGGCAACACAGTGGTTCTTTTTCTATTATTGTTTTTCTCAGATTTACCAACCCAATGCTGGATGATCAATTCTTTCAAATTTTGGTTAAAGAAAATTCAAAGCTCAAGGAATGATCACTTGGTTTGAGGCTTTGGTTGCAAGTGTAAAATAGTAGAAGGACTCCTGCAGCATTGTATGTTTTTAGAATAACCATGATGGTCTAAAGTAGGTAGACAATGTGCACCTTCCATATTAATTTTTTGGTGACAAAATATGTCTTTCAGATGGAAGGTTGCTCATCGTGATATCTTTTCTTCCCCATATTTATTTGCTTTGAAGGTTATAGAACACAAACCATATGATCAAAAGGCTGATGTGTTTAGTTTTGGAGTTGTTTTATGGGAATTGCCCACTGGAAAGGTATTTCTTATTGCGAGATTTTTGAAATTATTGTTTCCTCTCTTTTATTTATTGATTTATTAATTTTGTTTTTTCTGTTTTCATGGCAGCTTCCATATGAATATCTGACCCCACTACAGGCAGCAGCAATAGGTGTGTTTCAAAAGGTAATTGACTGGAAAGGTTAAATAAATTGGCGCGCACAATTGACTGGAATATATAATTATGGGCTGTGACTATTTGTTTTACCACCACTTTACATGTATTTCAAGGCCTACGACCTACGATCCCCAAGAACACACGTCCAAAATTTATTGAGCTTCTTGAGAGGTGTTGGCAGCAAGTTCCGACATTAAGACCTGATTTCTGTGAAATTATTGAGATCCTGCAGCTATTAGCTAACGAGGCATGAGATGGCTACTTTCTTTAGTATGACTTGATGATGACGTTGATAATATATTATACTTAGTTTTTTGTTGCACTTATTCTTTTTGTCAGCAAAGATCGAGACTGTATTTCCTTAATGTGATATCATAGTATAAACACTTGTGAAAATGTGTAAATATTGGAGCAGTTTGGGAATGATGATGGGGAGGAGAGCCGAAGGGAGAAATCTGGAGGATTTTTTTCTGCCCTCAGACGAGGTCATCACTGAAAAGTAGGAGAATTGACGGTGTCCGTACTCCGTAGCCTAAATTTATTCACTCTTTAGATTGAGTTGTACAGTCTCACCTTATTGCATTTTCACAATATTTCCTCACTTTTTAGTATTTTCAAAAAAGAAACACCAATTTTTGCTAGCATTAACATTCAATGAATGTTGCCAAAAAAAACAAGAAAAGAAGAAAGAGTGAAATATTTGTGGAAATTGCAATTCCTTAATTCAAGCAGACAAGAGCTGATATACGTGTTGTACATATATAGTAATGCATGACTCAGTTGTGGTTTTGGGATAAACCGCGACGGCCTTATCTGTATAAATAAGCATGGTACCTTTGGCAGCTCGTCTGTGGCATTACAGAAAGAGGAGTCTGTGTCTCGAACCTGAGATATGTGCATTTCATTTATACTATCATGTCTTATCCTTAGATGTGTACACACGCATGTACATTTGCTGGATTAATAGCAAATTACAATTTCTAGGATTTTCATATAGACACGGCTACATGAGGCAATGCTGTGACATCCCAACATTTTCAGCATGCTCTATTATTCATAGAACCCTTTTCTCAATTGACCCAACAGAATACACTGAGGAGTTCACAGGATTTGTTTGGCCTATTTCATTTCAGTTCAATTCGTTCTACTTGCTGGTCGCCGGTTCGAATTCTTTACTTTCAAGTTCAAGATCATTGTACATTAATGCGTGTGTGTAAACTCATTTATATATTATAATTATTGCCATATATTATTAGTATTTTACAATCATCTCTACATAATTTGGAATTGTTGAACAGTAAGTTCATTGACATCTCTCTCGAAATATCCAGAAGCATCCCAGATGGAAACTACAAGATCATCCACTCTTTTTCATATTTCAGGGGGTTCTTAGATAGATGAAATTATATGTGATTGATTATGTGCAATTATTGTAAAATAATTTTTCTTTTTGAAAAAAATTATGTGAGTTTAGATCTAGTGGATTCAAGAATCATAAGTTTGCTTATTTTTTGGGTTCGATTAAGTTAAAATATAAAAATACAAAAAATACAAAGGAAATTTGTTTGTCGCTTACGAAAAATTAAGGTTGTTTACAAAAGATTAAGGTGGCATTATTTGAGTATATCACATCTGGATTCGTATTTAAAATTCTAGAAGAATAGTTTTAAAATTTTTTACTTTGGATTCGTATCAAATCCAAATTCATAAAATTTTATGTATTATTTGGTCAAAATCTAAATCCAAACTATTCACTAATCCAAATATAAGTTCTTCCCAGAATTTTTCAAAAGTTAATATTGAGCTCTGAGCATTTACTTTAATTCTCAATTTAAGATACTTCCATATTTCATTCAAAATTTCCGTCTCCATTTCAGAATTCGAATATCATTTCAATATGTAAAAAAAAAACATGTATATATAATTATGTATCTAATAATTTCTTCAGAGAAATGTTCCTAAAATAAGAATTCTCCCTACTCGCAAGTATATCTGAATAGGTCTAATGAGTATGACATCTTAGGAAGATTGGAGGCAAAAATGTACATACATGTAATCTTTGTCAAGACGAAAAGGAGCATCTGCAAGTACGACCTTCCCTAACATGGCTTTGCCAATATGTTTATATAAATGAAGCTTAGGATTTTATTATCAGATGAGTTTCCTCATCATGCATGCGTCAATACATAATTTTTCAGTATATATTTTGTATCAAGAATAGATAACTTGGTAGTTAGAAAACAAGCCTAATTAAGGTTCGCGTCCAATGTCTTGCCTCTACAACTTTTCAAGAGAAAACATATATGGCTCCCCTGAGACGGACTACACGTGATGGGCATTTATCATTTACAGTTGGTCAGCAGATAAGCTTAATTATCAGTTATATATATATATATATATGACCTTCATAAGCATCACAGATTTCCAAGATTCTTGTAACATCTGTGTCAGTAGTATATTTCAAGCATTTGTTTCTGTACTGATGAGGCTATTGGGTCAATAAGACTGCTACGAATAATTCATAAAGGGCTTAATTATACTGATGAATTCCGCCACCCTTTCTTTGACCAAATTAAAAAGAAAAAACGATGAGCTTTTAGGTGGGATATCTGCCTTTAGCTTTTCTTTTCCGTGCCACCGTTTAGGCTGACAGTTGACATTGCCTTTTGCCTTTTTCTCTCTATTGCCTTCTGCCTTAAGTATATATGCATTTATTATGTGCATGCAAGACATTACTAATTCACCAGATGTTGGAACCAGAGGAGATTTGAAGGCATCATCCGTTGTTATTGAGTTCCAAAAGTTACATTGGATGCAGTGCTTAAAAGTTTTCATATGTATGCAAAGGTTGATTGAATTGCCCAGCATATCTTTCCCTATTTAACAGAGAAGTAATAATTACGAGAGACGTATGTTGGCCTGACATATACGTACATATAATAAAGCACCCATCATTACTACACGGCAACGAGTACTTGGGACTAATTGGTTGTAGTTGGAGTACTTCGATCAATAATATTGTCTTAAGCGCCAATGCAGAACAACAAGATATATACATATACATACATATATACATATACATATACACACACGGCCATGCAAGAAAATGTAATAAGTGCATCGCTTACTCCAAATGCATACTCATTTGCCGCGTAATCTTGGATAACAAAACAATCATATGCCCTCATGCTTTAGCTTGTCATCAGCATCACAAGATGCACTATATATATAGTTATATCAATTATCAATTGTCAGTTTTGATATTAATTATTGATTAGAGTTATGACGTAGCCAGTACGATGAATATTTTTATAATCTTTATTGATACCTCTTAATTAACACTCTTAATGGATCTTGACACAGTTGAATTCCGCGAATTTCTACAAAACACAATCCCCCAACCTTTCCGACCTCTCCTCTTGAGTAATATCTCTTTATTTTTCATTTTCAACCGCAAAGGCTAACCTACGTACATTGATGCATGCCCTCCCTTTTCCTTATTAATTTTGACTCTCTTCCTCTTTAAAATTCTCTCACCTTTCCACTATAGGTGTGTTGGATACACCCCAAACCATAGTTTTAGAAATTTTTTTGGGCAAAATCTTGGTTTAAAATTTTTTTAAAACAAACAGCCATATTTGTCCATAAATGTTTTTGGGCAAAACTATGGTTTTGAATAAGCTATTAAAACTAGCTTTTCAACAGTAAAAAAGCTTATGGACTATCCAATTACTATCTTACCCCTATTTTTTCTTACACCCTCTCTCCTTTCTCCTCTCTACCCTCTCTCCTCTCCCTTCTCTTTTCTTTACCTCTTTCCTCTCTCTAACTTTAAATCAAATCATACCCTTTTTAGTAATTTACCAATATAAAAACTATCCAAACACTTATTTATTCAAAACCACTTTTTTTCCATAAACTCTTCTCTAAAAACCCTTTTTCATAAGCTGTCCATAAGCCATTTTTTTCATAAGTCCTTTTTTAAAATCCTATCCAAACAGGCCCTATATATACCACCTTTTCTCTGTTTCCATCCATCCCACCTTAGCCTTTTGTCTCAGGAATGGCACTCATTTACGTAATTATCTCCTAATACACCAGCCCTACCTTCGTATCCTATATATCCCTTATGAACATTACCATAATATTTTTCTTTTCTTGGCCTGCAAATCATATCATCACTATTCCCTAGATTAGTTCACCGTTTGCTGTGCAGGTTGTTCATGTTTCTGTCCGCCACTCTTCCTATTAATGGAAACCGATTCATGTCGGAATCCCAGTACACATTTCTCTCTCTCTCTCAGCGTTACATCTCCTAAACGATGATTATTAGTTAGTTATCCATCTGTGCAACAGCAAACAAACGCTAGCTAACTTCCTTCTTTCCCACAACATGCAAATTTGTCGATCATGCACGTAACTGTATTCTCGTCGCATGACATCAAATCCGTAATTTAAGATCCTTTCTTATGGATTTCGCGCTCAGGAAGTCCTTCAAGTCCTATGGTTCGCTCAAGCGTTCCACCAAGCTTTCCTCTGGGGACAGCGCTGACGCTGGGCGCGAAGGAATGCCCATTCTCTTTGAACAAGATCCATCCTCTCCCGAACATAATCCTCCTCAACCCCACGCCACTCCTTCCTCCTCCATGACCTCCCCCGACAGGCCCACCTACAGCGGAGAGGTCATCGTCAAGATCGACGACAGCGACTCCAAATCCTCCAAAGCCACCTCCAGCTCCCAGGGCGAAGCCAAGGTTTGGCGGGATCTCGGCTGCGACTTCTTGAGAGAAGGTGACATCACCCCCACCAAGCATGGGCAGAGTTTCGATTTCCAGCAACCCGGCCCCAAACCCGAGGACCCTCCCTCCAGGCTCATTGGTAAATTCTTGCACAGACAGAAGCTCTCCGGCGACATGTCCCTCGATATGGATTTAGAAATGGACGAGCTCCAGCTACATGATCCTTACAAGACGTATCTACCTCCTTTCGACGAGAATGCGTCGGTGAGTTTCTCCAGGGAGATCAAAGTCTCCTTCGAAGAACCGCCTCCTAATTCCGCCGACGAACCAGGCGATTCCGTTCGACGAAGGTACAAGGATAGGCCGATTATGGAGGAATTCCCGAAACCACCACAACCACAGCAGCCCGACCGTCCCGGCTCAGCTCAGACTGTTCATCCGGTAAACGGAGACGGCGAGGTTGTGAGGTGCACGTCAAACGCGTCTTTCGAGAGGAACCTTTCGTTGCAGAGGAGGTCGGGTTTGCTCAGGGCGAAAACCATCAAATCAAGACTGATCGACCCGCCAGATGAACCCGATCGGAGATCGGGCCGGATTCAGAGATCGGGGCAGATGCTGTCGGGTTTGCAGCCGGGGAATAATAAGAAAGGGGATGAGGAGGAGGAAGACCCATTTTTGGAAGAGGATCTTCCGGATGATATAAAGAAGACCAAATTCAGCATTTGGGTTCTACTAGAATGGTTGAGTCTGATTTTAATTGTGGCGGCATTGATAACCACTCTTTGTATCCCATTCTTGAGGAGAAAGAATCTGTGGAAGCTCAAGTTATGGAAATGGGAGGTGATGGTTTTGGTTCTGATTTGTGGCAGGTTAGTTTCGGACTGGGTGATTCGAATCGCGGTGTTCTTCATCGAAAGGAATTTCCTTCTGCGTAAGAGGGTGCTGTACTTTGTTTACGGGTTGAAGAAGGCAGTTCAAAATTGCCTCTGGTTGGGCCTGGTTTTAATTGCATGGCACTCTCTATTCGATCAAAAAGTGAAAAGGGAGACAAAGAACGACTTCCTAGAATATGTGACCAAGGTGTTGATCTGCTTCTTGGTGGGGACTCTGGTGTGGCTGCTGAAAACTCTGATGGTGAAGGTTCTGGCTTCCTCGTTCCATGTGCGCACCTACTTCGACAGGATACAGGAGTCGTTATTCAATCAGTACGTGATCGAAACATTGTCGGGGCCGCCATTGGTGGAGATTCAGAGGCAGGAGGAGGAGGAGGAGGAGCAGCTGGCGGAGGAGGTGATGAAGCTTCAGGATGCAGGAATCACCATACCTCCAGATCTGAGGGCGTCGGCGTTCTCTTCTCTGAATAATAAGAGCCCGAAGGTGAACAGGAGTGGGATGCTTCTCAAGAGTCCTCAGCTAAAAAGTGGCAAGTTTTCTCGACCACTTGCCAACAAAAAATCAGACGAAGGGATACCTATTGATTACTTACATAAGTTGAATCCCAGGAATGTGTCCGCATGGAATATGAAAAGGCTCATGAATATTGTGCGACACGGTGCTCTTTCCACGCTTGACGAGCAGATCCAAGGTTTAGCCTATGAAGATGAACATATCACGCAAATCCGCAGTGAGAATGAGGCCAAAGCAGCTGCCAAAAAGATATTTCAGAATGTCACCAGGCGCGGATCCCGGTTGATTTTTTCTCTAATCCTTCCATTCCAAATTCTTTTACGTAACAAATCTACTTTTCCTTTGTGTTTTTAAAACATTTGGTATTTTAAAGCGCAAAGATAATTAATGATAGTGCGATGGGAAGAATATCCCGATTAATCCTTTGTTTGGGCTTTTTGAAGGTTCATTTACCTAGAGGACTTGTTGCGCTTTTTGAGAGAAGATGAAGCTGTCAAAACCTTTAGTCTATTCGAAGGAGCGCCTGATCGCGGTAAAATCAGCAAATCAGCCTTGAAGAACTGGGTGGTAAGCATTAATTAATTGACACTACTACACATACATACTTGACTTATTGATATTGTTAACTTGTAAGAAGTGAAATTTAGACAAGTAAAAATGCAGGTGAACTCGTTCAGAGACAGGAGAGCACTTGCTTTGACGTTGAATGACACGAAAACGGCAGTAAACAAACTCCATCGAATGCTCAATTTTTTAGTGGCCATTGTCATTCTCATTATTTGGCTCTTAATGCTGGAAATTGCCACCAGCAAATTTCTTGTCGTCGTCAGCTCCCAGCTCGTTCTGGCCGCATTCATATTTGGAAATACCTGCAAGACCATATTCGAAGCCATAATTTTCTTATTCGTCATGCACCCTTTTGACGTCGGAGATAGATGTGAAATTGATGGCATTCAGGTAATTAACGTAACCTTACCTCTTTTGAAATTGATTCTGCTATGCGATATATACCTACTAATTATATTAGTGCTAGCAAATTTCAGATGATTGTGGAAGAAATGAACATACTGACAACCATATTTCTGAGATACGACAATTTGAAGGTAATGATCCCTAACAGTGTTCTTGCTACCAAGGCCATATATAATTTCTACCGGAGTCCCGACATGGGTGAAGCTGCAGAGTTCTTAGTACATTTCGGTACCCCACCCGAAAAGATCACACTCATCATAAACAAAATAAGGAGGTAGGCACGAGGATATATGCTTAGCTTGCACGTATGTTATATATATATCTTGATCATGTCTATCTCTGATACAAGAGCGATTTATATAATAATGTTGCAGTTACATCCAAAGCAAGAAGGAGTTCTGGGATCCCTCACCAATGATAGTGTACAAGGACGTGGAGCAACTGAACATGATAAAGTTAGCAGTATGGCCAAGTCACAGAATGAACCACCAAGACATGGGCGAAAGGTTTGTGAGAAGATCCCTTCTGATTGAAGAGATGATCAAGATCTTCCGGGAGATCGATATCCAGTTCCGGCTGCTTCCCCTCGATGTTAGCGTTCGAAGCGCGCCCACCACCTCCGACCGCCTTCCTCCTAGTTGGGTCACCGCCGCATCATCACCTAATTAATTAGCCATTCTATTCAAACTATAATACTAACCCTGCGGCTCGATCTAGCTACTGCAAAGTGTGTTAGTTTCCACTTTCAGCATGGTAGGATTCTGTAGAGTGTACGATCGGATCATAATGTATATATATATATAGATTGTAGATTAGTTTCATCACTTCTGACCTTAATTAGTTTGGTACTATATATTAGTCCTATCCCTCTTAATTTCTACCGTTTCATCCATCGTACGTATTCCTATAGTTCTCATCATTGTCAAACGTGGTAATGTTGTGTCGTCTACTTACAAGTTCATAAGTTTTACATTGCGAGCACACGAAAGTTGACAACGTTTAACATAACATAATGGAATCCATTCGAGATAATTATAATCTTAGTATTTACGTATCGGGACACAACTAATTAGCGTGTAAGTTAATTAATTAAAAATTTGGACCTATAACAAACTTTTAATTAGTAACCCTTAGCATGTAGTTTGCATTAATCAATGCTCATTTGTGCATATATTTATGTATTATGACCAACCTATTGTCAAACAGCATACATATTCTCACTCCCCAATTCCCATTTTCGGAAACTAAGCCAAAGGCATAATTAACATGAAGAAAATGATCATATGACGCAATTTCAAACTCAAACTGCACCTCACAACCAGTTAATAAGTTGGGTTTGCATAAAATAAGGCTAAAATATAATCAATCTTTTCCACGGATTGATCGAATTTATCTAATTCGTAGTACATGAACATCATATATATATGAGCATACTTAAGTTATGCAAAATTTAACTAACCAAATCAATACCAAAACTAACGAAATTCTTAATGGGCATTGTACGTAGAAATATTCACTAACTACATACTAACATAGATTTGAAAACTATCTTATCGCGGTACTAGCTAGCTACTTCAGAAAATTCATCAAAGTTAATTCTAGAGCTGGTTTTTTTATGTGAAAATTCTGATATGAACTGAACCAATTTTGACTTTCTACCATACAAATTTCATCTCCAAGAGACAAGTTGAAGCTCTTGAAAATAGCAAAAACATGCATCAAACTGTACAAGATTAAGTTACTACAAAATAACAGACATGCATAAGGTGTACAATTTGACTTCTAGCCAACTTTGAGGCTTTTAGTATGGGCTCTAGCCTTCAATGCTTGCCAAATTTTTTAGGCAAAACGTTACACCCAATTCATAACTCTCACCCAAATTTGAGCCTGATTGAGAGAAATTTATACCCCAAGATCTTAGCCCTAAAAATTTTCCCCAAAAAATGGCATCTTAAAGGTTTTGTCTATCCTAGAATTGCAAAACTAATGCTTAAAACATTGCAAGAAACTCATGCTTTGTTGGTATTAGATGATTCATCTAAACCAGTCTCTCATTTGTAGCTTTTATATCTCACCTTCTCCTCTATGTTTCCAAGAAGCACGCCTTTGGAATATTGGGTTACGTTGAGTCCCCCTCTACCTCCTAACTTATCAAAGTTACCTCTAATTAAGTAGAGTGACTTTGAAATGTTCCTTTTTGGTCCTTTTATCTTACAAATAAATTTGGAAGAAAAATAACTCGCCAAATCAATATTAAATTCAACAGGCATATAATTAATATCTATATATTTATTAATTATAGCATCTAAATTATAATATCTATACTTATTTAATTATATATACTTAGCTGTTGGATTTGATTATTCTAATCCATCAAATTCTTCATGTTGTGATCACGTAATCTATCATCAATATAACCAAATACCTTATTCATACATTGAATCATATATCAATACGAAGCCTTCATGTATTTTCTAAATTCTCAATAAGATATTATTTAGGGTAATTAAGTGCTTTTTCGATTTAAGAAACATAATTAATATATGGACCCATTCTGAAATGTTTTTCTTATAAGTATATAGCTAAACCTAACTTCTGTAGTGTTCTTTTCTTTATATAGATGATGTTGTTTACTATCTTAACTAATAATTTATTAATATCCCATTTGGTAAAGTTGATTGTATTTATCTCATCAACTCTATCATTTTTTTTTATACAAAAAAGGGCAGTGCCTAAAAATAAAGTAAATTTGTGGCTGTGGGGAAATGATTCCCAAAGTCTCTTTGTCCATAAGGATCTAAAGATAAGTTGGACACGTGTCAAAAATAGATGTTCTTGATAAACCGTATTTTGTTAGAGCATTCGTGACATAATTAATATTCCTTGAGATATACTTAAGTTGCAATTCCCTTCTGTAATTCATCATCAATTTAATTTGTAGAAGAACTAAGCTGCAATAACTATTATTGTTATTGTCAAGGAGCATGTTAATCACATTCTTTGAATCAGATTCAAGAATAATTTTGTTGAGACCCAAATCCTAAGCAAAGTTGAGACCCTTAAGTATTGCCCACTCTTCAGCCTAAAAAACACTACATTAACCCAAACCATGTGAAAAACCAATTACCCATCTTCCTGTATGGTCTCTAAGAATTCCACCACAGCTTGCCTTGTTAGTTGTTGATGTCCTAGCACCATCAACATTTATTTTTATCCATCCAAGAGGTGGATGCTACCAAACCACTGTTACATTAAAAGAGGAACTATCATTGGACTCCAAAATATCATTAACCTGTACGAAGGATTTTCAAGTGTGCAAACTATTCATAGCCCGTTCACTTGGTTTTTGGAAAGCATCATTAAAAATTAAGTTATTCCTCCATGTCAATAATTTTCATATAGAAACACCCCAAATGAGATCCCAATTTACACTCTCAGTCATTCCCAAATCTCTTTTGACATTTAGAGCAAACCAGTCACGCAACTGAGCATAAAAGAATTGAGAACGAAACATAGGTTTTATGAAAAATAACCAAAGCCTCTTAACGTCTTAGAAGAATATGTAGAACATCCTCTTGTCCATAATTACAACATGGACACATGGGTGATGAAAAGACTAATGACTTCTCTAAGCATTAGTTGGAAGTCTATTATTAAAGGCTAATTATAAAAATATTTTTATTCTTTCAGCTCCTCACTTCTTCCAAATATACCTGTAAATAGGGCTATAAAGATGAGGATGTTTGTTCTCAATTAAATAGTAAGCACTCTTCACTGTAAATCTACTATCAAATGTAGAATTCCATAGCATGATATCATTTCTAGCACTAGGTATTAGAGGGAGCAAAGAGATAAGGCATTGAATAACCTCACTAGAAACAAGATTTGAAAGTTTGCTATAATCCCAAGTTCCATGGTTGATCCACTCAGAAATAATGCTTTCATTTTCCTCTGATGAGAGAGGTCTGAGGCACATATTTTTTATATTCCCTCCTTGAAAAAGCCACTGGGCATTGAAAAAATTAATGGAGTGACCATACCTTAGTTGCCATTTTGTGCCACTATCAACAATATTCTTCTGTTCACATATAAATTTCCAAAGAGGATAGTCACCAGAGTAAGCAGTCAGTAAATTATCTTTATTTCTCAGCATATACTTATGACTTAGTACCTCTGCCCATATCCTATCTGATCCCCACAACCAAATTCCAAGCAATTTTAACACCACAAGCACAATTAAATGACGATAGTTTTTTGAAGCCAAGACCACTATAACTCTTAGGAAGAGTGAGATGCTCCTATCCAATATAGTGTAACCCGCCTATTTTGATCAGTGCCCCAAATGGAATTTCTTTGAAGTTTCTCAATTTCATTACATATGCTTGTTGCTATTTTAGACACTTGCATTGGGTATAGAAAGATAGAACTAAGAACTGATTTGGCCAACGTTATCCTACCTGCCATAGAGAGACAATTAGCTTTCCAAGTAGAAAGCTTTGATTTGACTTCATCAACAATGTATTGAAAGGTTTCTTTTGGCCTCTTCCTCCTAAAAAAAATGAAAAACTAAGATATCTCCCTATCTCAGAAGATATTTCCATCCCTGTTATGTCTTGTATACAACTTCTTTTAGTAGTATGAACTTTTGCAGAGAAAAAAATGAATGCCTTATTTTTTGTTAACTCTCTCTCTCCAGAAGCATAACAGAATTTATCAAGACATTCTATCATACATGAAGCCTAAGCCTCTGTTGCCTCTCCAAAAAGAAGTAAATCATCGGCAAACATCAAGTGAGATACAGTGGGACCATTCTGAGTGACAAAAATTGGCTTCCATCTATTTAAATTCACTACATCATATATAATGTGTGATTTGAGGTGACACAATTCATAATAAGGTTGATAACATTAGCTTTTATGCCTACATCAAATAGAACTTGTCTTAAGAATTATTAACTTATGCGGTCATAAACTTTTTCTAAATCAACCTTCAAAGCCATATAACCTTTTTTGCCTCTAGCTTTATTCATTATATGTATAATTTCTTGGCCCACTATTATATTATCTTAAATAAGTCTCCCTTTGATGAAACTAGCTTGGAAAGGGGAGATCAAATCATCCACAATATCCTTCAAACGAGCAGGGATCACCTTCGTAACTACACATTTGTAATGCACTGTGCATAGGGAAATCGGTCTGAAATGCCCCACAATTTCTGGATTTTCCCTTTTAGGAATAAGAGAACTAAGTTTTGTTTGTCTCAACCACTGAAATAGTACTAGCAAATACTTCTTTAACAAATCTACATATCGAAGGCCCCATGATATTCCAATTGACCTGTTTGAACCTAGGCACTCAGGAGGAGTTAGGATGCCTCCTCAAGCGTCGCGACTAAAACCATAATAAAGTGGTACTCCCTAGGGATTGAACACGCTCCAAATAGTTGAATGTCTTACCTTTTTACCAGTTAAATCTATAGATGATAGGTAATTATAGGATAACTAAACTGCTCTATATGTTCAAACATGATGAGGGCTATTTCCTTTCCCCGATAGCACAACTATGAACGCTGGCCCCCAATATAAAAGCAACATGCAATGTTATTATTTTTCTGGGTCAAGAACTGAAGTTTTCACTCCTTTTTCTTGGACACCATGTAAGTTCTGTCTCACTAGTTCTGAACTGGGCCTGAAATCCGACAATATTTTTTTTTTGGTTACAAATCCGATAATATTTCAATATTATATGTTGTTCTCTAGACAACGTAGGCCCTAACCATAAAACAATTTGGGCCTAAACACCCATAAAACAAGGCACAGCTCCTGTTTGATATAGGAATGCGGTTTATGATATTTTTCCGCGAAGCAAGCAAAGCAGACGGTATTACCACAGAAACAGAAACAGAAACAGAAACAGAAACATCAAGCCACCGTTTATGGAAACTATGGCGAGCTCTTCCTCTGCAACTATTGCGTCTTCCTCTTCTCCTTTCTCTATTTTGCCTCCAAGAAGAAGCCTTACCCCCAGAACCCTCCAGTGTCGTGCTTCCTCCAAGCGTATTCATCCTCCCCACTTTTCTATATTTTGACCAATTACCAAGGAACATACTTCATATTTCCTTACCATGTTCTGATCATGTTTTCAGGTGATGATAATGATTCAAGCTCCCAATTTGATTCTAAGAAGATCGAAAATCTTCCCGTTCTCAGCGATCGTCGGCTCTCCCTTTCCCCCCTTTCAAAGGTATGATATTCCTTTCCCAAAATTTCAACTTAATCGCAGTTCCTTCTGAAATCTCTAATAATTTATTCTTTGGGAAATTAAACGCAAGGGAAAACAATCATATCGTTTGCCATAAAAAATTGACTTGTGATCAAAACTTGTGGGTTAGGACGCTGCGATGGGATTGGTGTTGAGTGCTGCGGTGGGAAGAGGGTGGACTACAGATTCAGGTATGGAAGGGCCTTCTGTTCCGGCCGGTGGGAAGGATAATAAATCTGACAATGGAAACATATCCACTTTCCCTTGGTCTCTTTTCACGAAATCGCCTCGCCGAAGGATGCTTGTAGCTTTTACTTGTACCATCTGTGGGCAGAGAACTACGCGTGCTATTAATCCCCATGCTTATACTGATGGCACTGTTTTTGTTCAGGTAAGCTTTTGGCTAGTCCGGTATTTTTCCTATGGAATTTAGCAAGTATTGTGAAATAATGGATCAATATTGTTGTTGGAGTGAATGTTGAAACTGCTTCTATCTAGGGTTAATTTCTCGTTGGGAAAGGATGATTGAACAATGAAAGAATATATGGGTGTTTGTTGATATTTATCTCAGGTCTTGCAAACTTTTCTACCAGCTGATGAGCAGGTAGTAGAATATTCTGTTAGCTATCTAGATGTTTTGACCTTTTTATCTGTGATTAATAATGCTGGACGTGAAAATAGAGCTGACATGGTTGCGTCTATATGAAAGTTCTGATGCCAATGGGAAGAAAATTAACCACTTTGTTTTGTTCATTTTTGGCAGTGTTGTGAATGCAATGCGTATCATAAGCTCGTGGACAACTTGAACTTGTTTCAGGAGACTAATTGCTATCTGAATTCAAGTTTTAAATATAAAGAACATGGAGGGGGTGATATGAAATTTCGGTATCTGGACATGGATAACAACGATGATGACATATTTCCAATTCAATGAGGTGGATTGTCTGCTCATGATGCTTATGACTTCATCCTGATAATATAGAATTCAGTTTACATGCCTTGTATATTGTTTAGGTTTTATAGCTGATGATGTCTCAACTTTCTTCTGCCAGGGGGGGCTGGGACTTATTTGTAGTAATATGTTTAGTGGCTGGTAGATTAAACCATGTCATTATCAATTGTATGATGTACAATAAAAATAATTAAATATATCCTCTTCTTTACTACGTGCTGTGAGTACAATGAACTTTGTCTGACGCTCCAACTAATTTTTGCTTCTCCCAAGCCTACTCTTCGTCGTAATTCTTTTCCTTTACATCCCCTTGTTTATTAACTTCTATGGCTTCAGTGACAACTTCAATGTATATGTGAAGGTATTGATCTCGATTGTGTTCTAGTTGTGGAATAAATTAAGATGATTGACTATTCGTGCCATGAAAGTTTACTTGCTTGTCATTTACCCTCTGTTTGGACCGGCAGAAAATTAAGGCGAAAAAATTCTTAGGAGGGAAAATTTCTGAAGATAGGAAGTTTTTTTACTATTTTAAGAAATTTTTCTTTCTAGTATTTTCTCCTCTTTATTTTTCCCCTCACTTTTCTCTCTATCCAAATATTGCCTTAATGTTTGACATAAATATCACTTTCATGTTCCCACAATCCCTAATTTCTATACTTGAAAAATTATGCGAACTCATTAGGTGAAGTTGGTTGTACCCTAGAGATTGATACTCAAGTGTCTTGTGGACTTAGTTGATTTCTTGTCTAAATTTGCAATTGGAAAAAATGGTGTTTAAGAAAACATACAATGAAATTCTCATATATTTGATGTCTTGTAATCATCCTGTATCATCAGTTTTGAGAGTTGTGGTTACCAGCTCAAATTATAATCTTAGCCATCGAGCTCTAGAGGGACCAAAGAAATCTTTTGAATAGAAAATATAAAATACTCCTATAGTCTTTGTAGGATTTAATTAAAAAGTTGATATTAGTTATAAATATAAGATTAATTTTTTATATTTATTAATTATTTTTTAAATTATTTCTATTGATACTCTCTTAACAATAATTAAATCAGACAATGAAAAAAATGAATAAAAGAAGATGATCATGATATTTAAAAAAAAAATATATTAACTAATTTAAATAATTTTTTTAATATAATTAAATTAATTAAATAGATTTTATATTAACTATAAAAATTATATGATAACTGTATAACGTATGAGCAACCTTGGAAAAAACTTTTATTATTTTAGTTACAAGACCAAGAAAATCCGATGCTTTACCAGTTAGCTTGCCGCATCAATATTCTTCAACAAAATTTTCCATTTCATGGAATTTGCAATATAAGCTTTCTTGATCTTGACTAGATAAGCATATATAATTCAGTCTCCAGTTTTTGTTGGTATGATTTCTGATTTATATAAAAAAAAATACAAAAAGACCCTAGAACCATACGTAGAAACAAACTTGCCTGCCCATTACATTGCTACAAAATATCAAAGCGCACAGTGCAATGCAAATTATAATATTATTTACAAGCCAAATTATAATACTATTATTTATAGTGGGTAGATAATCCTTGAATAAGAATTTTGTTGTAGCAACATGAAGCACGGAAGGTCTACCTTGTATCCAAAATTCATCCCCCCTCTCAGACTAAGGGATTCCTGCTACCTTTGCCACCAACATCACATGGGACAACTCGGATCATTATACTCTGTATGAAAGCAATCATCTGCAATCCCATATACAGTTTTATTACGTTAGCTACAAGACCGAGAAAATCCGATGAACTATTGGTTTGATGATGAAAAACTTAAGCACTCAAGCAGATGAGCCCCGATAAAGATAGGTATATGATCATTAGACTCAATTCTTGTCATTCCACACAAAATCTAATGCTACTATTGTTGACCTACAGTTTCAGAAAAATCCTGATCATTGGATGTCTGTGCTGGATCCTAGTTTCATTTTCAACGACCTTGGGAGATAGTTCAATTGGGGAACCATCAGGTGGTTTGATGATCTTACCAGTGCCAGGGCAGCGCACATTATACTGAACCCAGGAAAATAAAACGGTGCTTCTTCCGACAGGAACAAGGCTGCATACATAAACAAAGTTATCAGTTTCTACTACCTTTTTCGAGAACCACGTATGTCCTTAGATTGAGCATCTCGTACCTGTCAGTGGACTGAAAATTAATGGAGAGATGATGTTGGCGAAGGAACTGATTCCTGAAAGAGATCCTTGAATCATTCCCTGTATCAGTTTGGGCTCTAGCTGATCATTTTTAGATTCAAAAACAATTTTTATCTGAACAAAACATAAATAAGACGTGTGACAAGCCGTACCTGTTCCCTGGGCCCAACTTGTTTGGATGCAATGCTACATAACTGTCCAGAGCGAGTGATCACTGATCAGAATGCTAATTCCCAGGACTAAACCGTATATATTGACACAAACCATTTTCCAAGGGGTGTGGCCAAATTCAAGTTACGAAACTTACACTTGGGCGAACAAAAACTCCAAAAACAGAGCACGCTGCTAAGGCATAAGGAACCTGCAAAGTTTACAACTTTCTTGGAAGATTGTTTCGAGGGGATATAGGCAAATATCGAAGTGTTTGAAGAAAAATTACCCATGGCGACCACGATATGCTATAAACCAACATCTGCATAGTACCAGATATTGTGAACACTCAGTAAGCTATTCCTTTTGTTTATGCTATTGATCTTAAGATATACTAACAAGTATTGCTTTAGATAAAATTTGTAGGAAAAAGAGAGGCCAGAGAATACACTTAAGCAGCCAACAAACAGCCCTGTCGAAAGCAGCTTCTCCTCTCCTAGAGCAGGCACCATTATGGGCATGAGAAGCAGCTGAAGCAGTCATACCGTTACCAAACAGAGCAATTGAAATTGGTCACTAGAATAATATTTATGAAGTGGAACAAGAGCATATGGGAGGGGTTGGGAGTACTTGTATAAGAGTTGCTCCAATGCCACCAATTAGCATCAAATCAGCAAATTGGATCTTGTTGAATTGGAAACGAGCCTTTAAGTAGTACTGCAATGGCAGTGGAAAATATTATATTAATAAAGTACAACATGTAATGATTGATCTTGGTTGAGTCTAATTTCCCCTACATATGATCTCAAATAACATTCATAAACTTTATCAGTTTGAACTAGCTTCTGCATTAAGTTAAACTGACTATGGATATGTATATCTCCGACAAAGTAAGGAAAGCAGTTAACAATTTACCAGAATCGAAGTCTGCAATCCCCCATCGGCAAGGCTATTGAAGAACATGACAAAAGCTGCTTGGGAAAATGTGGGGCTGAAAAATAAGGCTTTTCTTATATTAATAACGCATAAAATAATGTCCTTGCTGCCCCATTGAATGTGTGTTGTCAGTCACGAAACTACCTACGCTTGAGCAAGCAAATGGCATCCCTCACTGAGGGAAGTCTCTTGAATATTCCGCTTGTTTTTGCTGAATCATTATTGTGGCACTCTTCCTTCACATGTGCCTCCTCTCTTTCCCCCAACATCGGCTGTCTCAGACCACTACTGGCACCAACAGGTACACTTTCCTCCAGAAACATTCTCATGTACGCCACTGCAATCATCGATAGTAACGCGGAAACCTGAACAATGAAATCATATATAGGAACAGCATTCAAAAATGTATAGGGAGTAGAAAACTTAAGATCATGATCAAGTGATAACCTGGAATGTTAAAGCAGTGGAAAGGAAACGTGCGGCTAAGGTTCCACAGACGAATGCTGCTGAGCCTACACCACCAAGGATTCCGAAGGCAGATGCCCTTTTTTCCTCTTCAATCTTGTCTGCCTAATTAGTTAATAACAACATGATACATTAAAACGCAATCTGAACATGTCGGAAAAGCACAAGTTTATGGCTAAAAGACTTGATGCGTACCACATAAGCAAGAGTGAGGCAGTAGACGCTGCCTTCGCCAACCATGGCAGCTACAGTTCTCACAGCATAGTATGCGTAGAAGTAGAAGGTGTCTCTGCTGCATGCCAATATCACTGCCGAATATATCACGTTAGCTTTAACTATATCGTATTCATCAAACTTCATTTACATTTTTAACTTTACATATTTCTCATACATTACAGGTTGCTACAAATTAGCACACAATAAAAATTATAAGTCACTTTATTCATAAATCATAAACGGTCTACTGAGGATTTCATAATAAGTAATACTAACTGTTGGGAACTAATTCCTTATCTTTTTCCAGTATAGGTCCCTCAAAGCATGTGTGTATATATATATTTGGAGCCAGCCAAGTGATTTGCAAACTTTCTTAGGGACAGAATATAGCATATGTTAATCTTTATTTCAGTATCTCCTCCGTGCAGCGCATGGGTAAGCAAAGCTAGTTCTAATAAATACTCGGATCAAAGATAATTGTGCTTGGTACAATTGGATTTGGATGTGAAGCTGCGGCCCCACCCCCATCACGAAGCTTCTATTTTTCCTTCTTCATTTGAATAAAAAGGAAAGCCGTATAACAAACGACTATGTGTGTGAAAGCGTTCAATATTTAATGAACCGAAATGTGCTCATACAGAGTATACTTGAGAAAGTAAAGGAGAGCACGCTACAGATTCTTTTTCAAAACTTAATTTTGGTACAAAAAAAATGGACTGAATAATCAATAATCAGAGTCTTGTCTTTTGGTTTCTTGTCTTGTAAGCATAAAAGAGTCCAAGGGTGTGTTTGGATTAGCTTTTAGAAAATAGATTTTGGGAAGAATAGATTTTGGAGAATAGATTTTGAGAAGAATAGATTTTGGGAATAAAAATATTTGGATGATTAGTAGTATAATCACTTTTTATATTGGTAAATTACCAAAAAGGGTATGATATGATTAAAAGTAAGAGAGATGAAAGATGATAGAGAAGAAAGAGGAGAGAGAAGAGAGTGTAGAGAGGAGAGAGAAAAAGACAGATAAGAGAAGAGAGAGAAAAGGGAAAAAAAAGAGAAGAGAGATGAGAGATGAGAGATGATAGAGAAAATAGAGGAGAGATGAGAGAGGGTGTAAAAAAAGTAGGGTTAAAATAGTTATTGGATAATCCATAACCTAAGTTTCAAACCAAAAGCTATTTTCAGTGGCTTATTCAAAACCTAGGTTTCAAACTGAGGTTTTGCCTAAAATCAATTCTTAACAAAAATTATTGTTTGTGTAAAAAAATTTTAAAACGCGATTTTGACCAGAATTAATTTTAAAATTTAAGTGCCAGGCACCAAATGGGGCCACAACTTCAGCGTTTGGAGCAGTAAGTAATAAAGCAAAAGGGAAAAGGATAGGTAGGCAACGACAACAAACGCTGAAATTGAAATTCTGTTGGCCTTTCATTCTGGCATTAATTTATTGAAAACGACATATTCGGATTTTCGTAAATGGGGCCCCCTCTTTCTATCTTTGAGTGATAGTTCCCCTGGTAAAGAGTTTAATTTGTTGGACCACTTGTCTCCAAAACAATAGGGATAAGGGAACGATATTTCCCGTTGTTATATTAGTAACGAAATATCTCTGAAAGAAAGAAAGGATCACCTAAAGGAATGATTGACAGCGTTAGAGGAACCGTGAGCAATGCCTTTCTTCCATACTCGTCTGATAAGTTCCCTATTAACGGCGTCATCACCACTGCTCCAACGCCCGTCACCTGCGGCCACAGTTATATAAAAAAAGAGACAGTATTAATTATTAAAATAGATTAAGGACATATCTTAAAATTTAAAAAAGAAAAATCTAATATGTTAGTTATATTTCTTAGTCGATGAGTGAAACCTTAATAGGCATAAAAAAGAAAAAGGAAAAAGCTAGTATGGATATTTCTGATGATGGCATACTTTCATTAACGTCGAAATGTCACATAAATAATAAATGAGGCCGCTGGCCGGTAATTTATGGTTGAAGACTCAAAAGCTTGGAGTAACTTTCAATGGGAACAGTAATATTAACTAACTAAAGGAATCAAAGAGTAACTGTATGGAACGGTTTGTAGTAAACGGTGGTTTGATTGAATTTCTGGTACAACTGGGAGAATCGGTGAGGAACAAGACGATGGAAACGTACGGGATGCAAGCATGTGCGAGTGTGTTTTGAGGAAGAATATCTGTTAGGTTTTGAAGTTTAGGTTTGGGATATTCTTCATTTCCAAACTGAACAGTCAACCACGTCTAGCTAGCTATCTTCACCTTGGCTCAAAAAAATCAGCCTCATTCTTAACATAAATAATCCTTTAACGATATGCTCCAACATTAGCATTAGTAAGATGGATTAGTGCGGAGAGAATAGTACGTAACGGAAGATATATAGGTTCTGATTAGCTGGAGAGGGAATAGAAAGAGAATATTGAATTAATGTACAGAGAAGAGAGAGAGACTTACGGCTTGCTGGAAGCCGGAGAGGAAGATGGCGAGAGAGCAGTGAGGTTGAGAAGGGCAGAGGGCGGAGATGGTGACGTCGGTGATTGCCGGAATCACTATGAAACCGGCAAGGCCGGAGAGGAACACCGTCACTAGCAGATGCCTCAACTCCTTTATGCTCTCCATCGCCATTATTCACTTCCACTGCGACCTGTGAGAAGATTTTGTTCACTACAATAACTGGATAACGTACGTGGTGGGTTTTGCTCTTACGGCTTATATATTACTCAAACAATGGATGCATTTATCAATTATTGCATGCGTCGCCCTTCCTTTTGCCTTTTTTAACATTTTAGTCCATTTGTTTGTGAAGGTGAGGGAC
This sequence comes from Leucaena leucocephala, assembly GCA_037074615.1. NCBI lineage: Eukaryota > Viridiplantae > Streptophyta > Magnoliopsida > Fabales > Fabaceae > Leucaena > Leucaena leucocephala. Next base: position 21,479,098 of record CM073560.1, on the reverse strand, counting down.
AGAGAACAAATAAGATTCCATTCCATTGCGTGTGTCCTTTTGCAGGAAAATAAAGCAAAATGGCCCAACCATGTATACTTTGCTTCTAAGTTGCTCTATGTTTTAATGACACGTTAAACTTGGCCTCCCAAAATCCTATTCAAACTCTTTACATTTGCCAAAATAATTTTGTCACGAAGCCTTCAGGATTAAATAATTATTTCCAAAAATAAAGCGGTACTCAAATAAGTTTAGGAAAACGTAGCATCAAATTTCATAAAAACTTTTAAATTAAGTGTTTATCATATTTAATTAAATCTGTAAATAAGATCCCTCATTAAATATGGATGTGATGGATAGCAATTGGGTGACAAATCAAAGGAGGCGTGCCTACTTCATCCCGGAATTGGACAATTCTGATGGTGCGCATCCTCACATATGTGTCCCATGAGATCGGTTCTAAAGGTTTCTTATTTTAAATGAGATAATAAAATATAAAATAATGTTAATCTTATTCCTGTAAATAAATAATATTTAACTTTTTTTTTTGCGTAAAATTTTTTAAAAAATGATTGGGCCTTCCTCCTAAATATATTAATATCAAGTAAGATAAACTGTCTATTATCTCAGTCGTAAACTTAAACATTTAGGAGCTATAATATTTTTTTTAAGAACTACAAATAAAACCACAATACACAGCTGGAAAAAAGTATTTCAACACCGGTTGAAAATGGCATTCAACATCGCACACACAACCGGTGTAGAAACGGACCGTGTAAAAAGTCAAACATTTTACACCGGTCCTATAATCGGTGTAGAATGTATAATTTTGTACACCGGACTAAATTTTAAATCGGTTCACATTTACATCCGGTGTATTATTTTTAACATCTGCACCGGTTGAATATTGGGACGGTGTAGATTTTTCAAATGTTAACACCGGTTAAATATTGGGACGGTGTAAATTTTTAAATTTTTAACACCGGTTGAATATTGGGACGGTGTAAATTTTTAAATTTTTAACACCGGTTGAATATTGGGACGGTGTATATGTTATTAAATTTAATTTATATATGTTCTTACTACACCGGTGGGTATGTACCTCCGATGTAGATGTTATTAAATTTATATTTGATAGATTTCGTTGGCCTGAAGCTTCAGAAGTAAACTGCCCAAATGTAATATATGACTCAATCATCGATCATCATCAGTTCAAGATGTCAGAGACATATATAATTCAATTGCTCATTATATTATTCATTGAATAAAACTCAATACAAAAATGCTACAATTTGAACAGAAAAATGTATTCAGTGAAAGACAAATACTATTGAGAAGGAAGGATTTGAACAAAAAACTCTGTCCACCGATTACGCAGGTCCTCAATATCTTGGTCAGGAAATGGATCAGGTTGTTCAAACATCTGAAATATGAAATCAAAATCAAAGAAATTAAGGCATTACTAATTTAGATTAGATTGACAATTAAGAAATATGAAATCATTCAAAATATAATTTTACCTCCCCAGTTAGGTCAATCCTATTTGCCAAGATAATATTGACCATGTGTCTGACTATGTAAAAAAATATATACATCAGAATATATAAAAGTTGCAATCTTTCACTACTCATCAGACTCAGAGTTTTGGGAGTCATCAGATTGGGTGAGATCAACAGGATTAAAGAAGCTATCACGGGGTTGATGGCGGCGAACTTCTGAGCGGAAATCCCTGAAACTTGCTTTCAGTCTGTCAACTTTGCGATTCAGTTCTTCCACAGAGTCCTCCAGCCCATTGAAGCGCAGTATGAGTTCCTCAAACCTCTCCATCAGAGTCACAACCAGGGGAGGAGGAGAAGGAACAGAAGGGTGAGGATCAGGATGTTTGTCTTCAAAGTCGTCTCTGTTTCTTTTGTTGGGCGGAGAAGGAGGCATGCGTGAGGAAGAGGCAATTGGAGGAGTCAGATAGATGAAAAGAAAATAAAACAGAAGAATGGTATACATATATATATGGTTAACGTTCATGATCAATAAGAATATAGAAGAATGCGCAATTGGCCTTCTATCATAATGACTACAAAGTACAAACTTTGGGAACCCAAGAAGTGAAATGAAAGGTCTGACAAATAAAGAAGCGAGCGGGAAAGCATAGACAGGAAACTGAAGAGGCGATGAAGCTGCACCGGGTGTTTATATTTAAATCGGTTAATTTTAAAACCGGTGTAAACATTTAATTTTTTTATAAAACAGACACCGGACTATATATTTCCACCTCGGTCAATATAAATACGCTGTAGAAAGTAAAAATCTAAACCGGACTAAATATTTTCACATCGGTCTCTATAACATCCGCTGTAGAAAGTAAACATCTAAACCGGACTAAATATTTCCACATCGTTCATGAGTAAATACGGTGTGAATATTTCATTTTATTTACAAAAATGCCACCGCTCATTTTTGTAAAACCGTCTCCGCATTGACCGGTTTAAAAATGGGGATTTCGATTGCCCATTTTCCACCAGTGATAAAATGATATTCTTTACAAATTAAACACGTTTTAAATAATTATATTATTTATTTTTTTACCAATTAAACTCTTTGGATTAATATTTAACTTAGAAAATAAACAAAATCTTACAAATTACAAAGGATTGACTATATGTCATCTGGATGGCTGAGATAAACAATACGTTATACGTATATGGGTGGGAATTTGACACATATCCCATAAAATGGTATGCATGCTAGTTGATATTTCATGAATTCTCTCATAATAACTGTCTTGTCAATTTCCCCCAACTTTCTAGATATGATATCTATCTATGCTTTCTTTACTTTTTGAGTGACGAGAAAAAGAAGAGTTACAGAAGACGAAGGAGGCTTCCTGGTTTTGTCTTATGCAGAATCTTATGAACTTACTACTGTTGAGAGGTGATGATGCTGAATTGCTGATAATGACGCTTGGAATAGATACGTATCACATATAAAGAAAATATACTTTATTATTAATTCTGAACAGATCATATTACCAATAGTATTTTGTTTCAAATTTAAATACATAGCTGCGCAAAGAGGACTTTCTAGCTCATTAACCATCCATTACCAACATCTGTGTGGCACATATGTGACACAACACTGAATTTTAGACCTCGTGATCTGTTAATTTCAAGCGAATGTGAAAAGCAAAAGAAGTCGATGTCAAAATCTCTGTAAAAGCAGATAATTACTACTCAGATTTTTTTTCCGTTGCTTTGCCAAAGCCCTAATTAAAGTTTAGTACAACATATTCGCAGGCAATAGCTTTGCTCTCTTTCCCCTTTGTTCTCGAGTGGTCGTATACATGAGTGGAAGCTCAGGTCATCAAGGTTTGAGTAAATTATTGTATTTTGTGGGGGACACATGGCAGTAAAAGATTGAATATCACAAAAAGTATGCAGAGGGACGAGATCAATTGACAGTGCCCATGATATTCAATTGACATGTGGTGATGCTGACCTGTGCCACATCCATCGTTTGCGTTTTTGGCCATTTACTTTCATTAATTTTGTATTTCAAAATGTTATCTAAAACTAGCTAGGCTGGCCCGTGCAGCATATATAACTCTACAAGGGTATATATAAAAATTCTGAAGATATTGCTCGCGAAAAAAGAAAAAGAGGCATATGTCGACTAGATTCGATTTTAGTAGATGAATTAGTTGATCTCATTAGTCATTAGATGCCCAAAATGACTTTATTTGCATCTATTATATTTCTTTTCGCACACTATTTGCTTTTAACTTGTGGGACAAATAATTATATACCGAAATTGGAAAAATCATTGGTTTAACTAGTTGGACGTACAAACTAGTTCGAGCTGGTTTTTTTTTCCGTTTTCAATGATAGAGCCTATTTAGATAGGATTTTAAAAAAATATTTATGAAAAAAAAGAGCTTATAGATCACTTATAAAAAAGGGCTTTTAGAGAAGGATTTATGAAAAAAAAATGGTTTTAAATAAATAGGTGTTTGGATAGTTATTTTTAGAATGACTTTTTATGGTAGTAAATTACTAAAAAGGGTATGATTTGATTTAAAGTAGGAGAGAGGAGAGAGGTAGAGAGAAGATAAGAGAGAGGAGAGAGGGAAGAGGAGAGAGGAGAGAGGAGAGGGGTAGGGATGAGAGAGGAGAGAGGGTGTAAGAAAAAGTAGGAGTAATATAGTAATTGGATAGTCTATAAGCTCTTTTACTGTTGAAAAAGCTATTTTAAATAGCTTATTCAAAACCATGGTTTTAAACCATGGTTTTGCCCAAAAGCACTTATGGACAAATAAGCCTGTTTGTTTTGAAATTTTTCCAAACCAAGGTTTTGCCCAAAAGGACTTCTAAAATCTTAGTTTGAAACCTTTCCAAACACACCCATAACTTGCTTTTGGGGAACCCAAGTGAGATTGGGTTAAACTTTTTATTAAGTTTATAAGATTATAAAAAATAAATATAATTATTAAAAAATTCTGTAAGAAATAAGTAACATGAACTTGTTATAATTTTATTTACTAGAACTTATCATATTTTACTCACTTGTTATAGGATTTTTATGTGACTATATTTTTTTCTTAAGATTTTATAGTAATTTTTTATTTTCTTAATTTTATGTCCTGTTTTGCAAACAAGAGAAGGAAAATACAACTAAAAGGGCCTTCAAAATTCAAATTGTGATGCTTTTTGGACAATTACCAAATCTATTGGCTCAAAAAAGAAGGGGCAATTACCAAATTGTTTTGGGGCATGGGGGCCTGCTTGGCAGGATGGTAAGCATTTAGTAGATTATTCTGTTACCTATCTAGATTTTTTTACCTTTTTACCTGTGATTAATAATGCTGAAGAAAATTAAGGCCTTTGTTTGATTCATTTTTGGCAGTATTCAGAATTCAATGCGTAACATAAGCTTGTGGACAACTCACAACTTGGACTTGTTTCAGGAGACTAATTGCCATCTGAACTCAACGTCCACTATATATTATTCTTTGTGCTGCAGAACCGGAAGTCCGAAACCCAAGGCATCTGTGAAGTGGTATTGATCTTGATTGTGTTCTTAGTTGTGGAATAAATTAAGATTATTAACTATTCATGCTATGAAAGTTTAGCAGCTACTCATTTAATGTTTGACATAACCTCACTTCCATGTTCCCCCAATCCCTGATTTCTTTGTGATTACATAATCTTATTCTTGCTGCAGTTTATACTAGCTTGAAAAGTTGTTATGTTCAAGGTTAAACAAAGGGCTAACTAAGAGATTGATGTCTGAGTTGATTTCTGTAGAGGGACCGAAAGAAATCGTTAGGATATGAGCAACATAGGAATAGGCTTGCAACACTATCAGTTATTGAATGTACAATTACTTCTATTCAGAACGACAGAAAGCCTATGCTTTCCCAGTTAACTTACCACATCAATATTCTTCAACAAAATTTTCCATTTCATGGAAACTTGTTTTGTTTTTATCCTTGAACAAGACTTTTGATGTAGCAGCATGAGGCACGGAAGGATTCTACCTTGTATCCAAAACTCACCCCCCTCTCAGAATAAAGGATTACTGCAACCTTCGCCACCAACATCGGATTGGACAACTCGGATCATTATACTCTGTATGAAAGCAATCATCTGCAATACCATGTAGCTTTATTATGTTAGTTACAAGACCAAGAAAATCTAATGCTATTATTGTAGACCTACAGTCTCAGAAAAATCCTGATCATCAGATATATGTGCTGGTCCCTAGTTTCACCAAAATTTGGGAACCATCAGGTGGTGTGATGATCTTACCAGTGTCAGAGCAGCGCACATTATGCTAAACCCAGGAAAATAAAAAGGCGCTTTCTCCGACAGGAACAAGGCTCCATACATACACTGGGTTATCAGTTTCTACTACCTTTTTCAAAAACTATGTATGTCCTTATATTGAGAACCTCGTACCTGTCAGTGGACTGAAAATTAATGGAGAAATGATGTTGGGGAAGAAACTAATTCCTGAAAGAGATCCTTGAACCATTCCCTGTATCAGTGTGGGATGTGGCTGATCATTTTTAGATTCAATGAACAAAACGTAAATAAAACGTGTGCCTAGGCGTACCCGTTCCCTGGGCCCAACTTGTTTGGATGCGATGCTACTTAACTGTGTAGAGCGAGTGGTCACTGATCAGAATGCTAACTCCCAGGACTAAAACACAAACCATTTTCCAAGGGGTTTGGCCAAATTAATATATTTACAATTCAAGTTAAGAAACTTACACTTGGGAGAACAAAAACTCCAAAAGCATAGGACACTGCTATGGCATAAAGAACCTGCCATGTTTACAAGTTTCTTGAAAGATTGATTCGAGGGGATATAGGCAAATATTGAAGTGTCTGAAGAAAAATTACCCATGGCGACCACGATATGCTGTAAATCAAGAGCTGCATAGTACCGGATATTGTGAACAATCAGTAACCTATTCCTTTTGTTTATGCTGTTGATCATAATATATAGTAACAAGTATTGCTTTAGATGAAATTTGTAGGAAAAGAGAGGCCAGCTCATACACTTAAGCAGGCGACAAGCAGCCCTGTTGAAAGCAGCTTCTCCTCTCCTCGAGCAGGCACCATTATGGGCATGAGAAGCAGCTGAAGCATTCAAACCGTTACCAAACAGAGCAATTGAAATTGGTCGCTAGAATAATAGTTTATGAAGTGTAAACCGTGGAACAAGAGAATATGGGGGGATCGGAGTTGGGAGTACTTGGATAAGAGTTTCTCCAATGCCAACAAGCAGCATCAAGTCAGCAAATTGGGTCTTATTGAATTGGAAACGAGCCTTTAAGTAGTACTGCAATGGCAGTGGAAAATGTTATATAAAGTACAACATGCAGAAATTGATCTTGGTTTAGTCTCATATAACATTCATAAACTGTATCAGCTTGAAGTAGCTTCCGCATTAAGTTAAAACCATACTCTTGATATATCTTGGACAAAGTAAGAAAAGCATTTAACAATTTACCCGATCCGTAGTGCTGAACCCCCCATCTACAAGGCTTTTGAAGAACATAACAAAAGCTGCTAGGGAAAATGTGGGGCTGCAAAACAAGGCTTTTTAATATTAATAACACAAAATATAATGTCCTCGCAGCACCAATGAATTTGTCTTCTCAATCACCAAACTGCCTCAGGTAACGTACCTACGCTTGAGCAAGCAAATGGCATCCCTCACTGAGGGAAGTCTCTTGAATATTCCACTTGTTCTTTCCTCGCTCTCCAACATTGGCCGTGTCAGACCAGCAACACCAACAGGTAGACTTTCCTGTAGAAAGATTCTCATGTACACCACTGCCATCATCGACAGGAACGCAGAAACCTAAGCAATAAAACCGATCAAATATGGGAACCGAATTCAAGAATCTGTTGAGATAATGATCAAGTGATAACCTGGAATGTTAAAGCAGTGGAAAGGAAACGTGCGGCTAAGGTTCTGCAGACGTATGCTGCTGAGCCTACACCACCAAGGATTCCGAAGGCAGATGCCCTTTTTTCCTCTTCAATCTTGTCTGCCTAATTAGTTAATAACAACATGATACATTAAAACGCAAGCGGAACATGTCGGAAAAGAACAAGTTTATGGGCTAAAAGACTTGATGCGTACCACATAAGCAAGAGTGAGGCAGTGGACGCTGCCTTCGCCAACCATGGCAGCTACAGTTTTGACAACATAGTATGCGTAGAAGTAGTTGGTGGCTCTGCTGCATGCCAATATCACTGCCGAATATATGCCGTTCATTAACCTCCAATTACATGTTTAACCTCCAAATAAGTAATACTATGCACTACCGCCGATAATGTATTGTTGGACCACTTGTCCCCAAGGAAATATAGGGAATCATACGAGTTTTTTGTGATTATAGTAACGAAATATCTTTTGAAGAAAGAAAGGATCACCTAGAGGAATGATTGACACCGTTAGAGGAACCATGAGAACTTCCTTTCTGCCATACTCGTCCGATAAATTCCCTATAAACGGAGTCATCACCACTGCTCCAACTCCCGTCACCTGCGCCCACACTCATGTCATATTAACATCTTCACAAATATTCGATATTTTTTTGGCGAAAATATGCACACCCATATATTTATATGTATCAAAGACAAAATGCATGCATGGTGCCGAAATCTATAGAGAGAGAACTGTAAACAGGTTTGGATTAGCTAGAGAGCAAAGAAAGAGAATGGGAGGTAAAGGGAGAGACTTAAGGCTTGCTGGAAGCCGGAGAGGAAAATGGCGAGAGAGCAGGGAATTGGAAAGGGCAGAGGGCGGAGACCGTGGCGTCGGTGATTACCGGAGTGACTATGAAACCAGCGAGTCCATGGAGGAAAACCGTCACTAATAGATGCCTCAACTCCCTGGATATAAAGATACAATCTTAAAGATAAAGTCTTCACATGCAACAGATAATATATCTAATAATAATGTAAACACATAATATATATATATATACACACACACATATTCAATATTGCTAACATGTCTTCTTCTAGGACATTATCCCAAAACGCTTGAAACTGGGAAAGCAAATGGACCAACCATCCTTTGCTTCTAAATTATCGCTCTTCCTTTCAATGACGCTTGAAACTCTTAATTTTGTCACAATGCTTTTAAGATTTCAATTATAAAAATCAGTACTCAGTTTTTAAAACGTGATATTCTTAATTTATTTTATCGTATTTAAATCTGTAAATATAATTACTCGTAAAATATGGATGGCGACTGTGGAGTCAAATCGAAGGAGGCGTTCTTCCCTTCATCCCGGAATTGGAAAATTCTGCTGCTCATCCTCAGATTCGTTCACATCTCACATATGTGTACTCTAGATGTTCGAGATCGTTTCAGATTTTTTAATTGATTATTCTAATTATTTCTTTTTTAAAATGAAATGCAGAATAATATCAATCTTGCCGTTGCAGAGTTGTCCATTTACATAATAAATAATATTTAACATATAAAACAAAAAAAGTCTTAAAATTATATTGGATTGGCTATATATATATCATTTGGACAGTTGAGATAGAACATACATGTATCCGCGAAAATTTGACACGTTGCATAAGACTATCAAATTTTCGTTTTGAATTGAGAGAAAGAATAGGTAAAGAGATTTGAGAGATTAATTGGATAAAAATAAAAAGACAAGATTACTAAATTGCTGTGGGTTTTTTGGGTGAATGTTTACCATCACCACGTAGTCGCTGCTTTGAATTGATTTAGCAGCTTCAGCAATATGGGTTAGTTTTAATAGAAAAAAATTTAGTCAATTAAATATAAAATTTTGAGTTTAAATTTATGTAAATAAAAAAATATTTTTAAAAATAGAATCTCTAATTAAATTTAATAATATTTGGATATGATTCAAAATGTGAAAAAATTGACGTAGCTTCAGGAATAATGACACGTTCTGGGTTAAGAAGAAACATCCAGTTTCCACCATGCAAGAGGTCAACAGCGTCAGAACAGTCAGGTTCTCGAATCAGCTTTTATATTTTTATTTTATATTTATTAGGGTTTCTGTGTGTGAGTTTATACAAACACTGAAAACTTCAAGATTTCATAATCATTTTCATTATACTTTGCATTCTTAGTTTTATTTTGATCTAAGTCGAGCCCATCCTCCCATATATGATTAAAAAATATCCGAAATTCATAGAGGAGTCTGTTGAATTAAATAAAACAAAATAACGAACTTGATGAAGAACATAACAACAGTCCGTGGCGTCACCCTCACGCCTTTGGCCTGCAAAAGTTTCGGCAAATGGATTCTCAATCTTACTCTGAAGCGGCAAGAGGATGACGCGTGTTGCCCTACTCAGCATTTTGACACCTCATTATTTACAATAGGGTGCGCAGGACAGTACTACCTAGTGGTAAGCCCCAAAAAAAAATGATTACATTTTAGAGCCTGATATCTACTCGTGCGGGATAAAAATTTTAATTATTTTAAATTGGGTATAGATGGAGTGAAGTTATATAATAGTCTATTTATATTATGAAATAAAAATATATAATTATAAATTTTTAAAATAATATTATATTTATATATTTTAAAAATTAAATATTATTCTTAATTAATTAAAAAAATAATTAAAATCTGAAAATATATTACATATATAAAAAAAATTTAAAATTTAAATAATTTATAATTATAAATTTTAAAAGATATTTATTTGATTATCTATATTTATAAAATATTTTTTTAATTATTAATAACTATCATTTTTTTAATATAATATATAGAGAAAAAAGTTAAAAAAAAAAAAAAAGAATTAGAGGAAGAGCATGGATAAAGTTAGGCAGGTAACCCTACTTGACGCTCAATTTGAAAAAAAATGGGATACATCTAATAGCCCTATGTCGGCCCTACATTTTTTCGCAAGGCTTTTTTTACGCCGCCCGGTGGGCTCACAAGACAACGGCTTCATGCACCACCCTAATTTACAACCGTTCCTCCTTCTTTGTACAAAAAAAAAAAAAACGTTCCTCCTTCTCCATTTCTTCCTTATGGACCTTCTATAACTTGCATCAGACGAGTTGCCATGTTTCTCATGCTTCGTTTTTTCTGAGACGACCCGCTTTGAGCTTTGCCATCATCAATTTACAACACAAGATCGAGCTCTTTCTGCTACGGGGAATAGGTTGGTACGTAACTTGTACTTCTCATTAGCATTCAAATGTGCTACACCAATTTGATTTGATATTGCATTGCAGAAACTGATTCAGCTGAAATGGAGTCCAGTGTTGCAGAATACGAAGTGAAGTGGCGGAGGTTCCTCAGAGAAGTTCCAGAAGCTTCCAATCTTACGTCTGATTTTCTTGATCTTTTTCGAGGTCTCGGGAGGACCCTTTGGAATAGAAGACAGCGTGAGGGCGGCTGATCCACTTCTGGCTCTTGTCGGCTTCTTAATATTCCCATTCGTATGGAGCATTCCAGAGGCACTCATCACTGCTGAAATGGTTACTATGTTCCCTGAGAATGGAGGCTACGTGGTTTGGGTTTCCTCTGCATTGGGTCCTTATTGGGGTTTCCAACAAGGTTGGATGAAATGGCTAAGTGAGGTCATCGACAACGCCTTATACCCAGTCTTGTTCTTAGATTACCTCAAGTCATCTAACTTTAGCTCTCACTTGCATGAACTACAGGGGTTTAACCATAGGGGGTTGGGTTGCAATACTCCTAGGAATCTTCTCCCTACTTCCTTTCCTCGTTATGGGATTCATTGCAATTCCCAGACTCAAACCATGTAGATGGCTCATGGTGGACTTGAACCGTGTGAATCGGGGTTTATATCTGAACACTCTGTTCTGGAATCTAAACTACTGGGACTCAATTAGTACCCTCTCGGGAGAAGTTTATGATCCTGGTAAAACCCTCCCAAGAGCACTTTTCTATGCCTTGATTCTTGTTGTGTTTGGGTATTTCTTCCCTCTCCTAACGGGCAAAGGAGCGATTCCGGTGGATCGCAATCTCTGTTCTTATGGCTACTTCTCATAATTTTCTAGAGTCCTAGGAGGTGTGTGGTTGAGATCATGGGTTCAAACGGCATCTGCAATACCAAATATGGGATGTTTGTGGCTGAGATGAGCAGTGACTCGTCCCAACTTCTGGGGATGGCAGAGAGAGGGATGCTTCCTGAGTTGTTCGCAAGGAGGTCTCGTTATGGGACAGTTATGGGCATTTTGTTCTCTGCTTCTGGCGTGCTTTTGCTTTCGTGGCTTAGCTTCCAAGATATAGTTGCTGCTGAAAACTTGTACTGTTCTGTGATGATCATGGAATTCATAGCATTTGTGAAATTAAGGATGAAATACCCACATCTGTCTCGGCCTTTCAAGGTTCCTGTCGGCAAAACTGGGGCAATCTTGCTGTGTATTCCTCCAACGTTACTCGTTTTTGTAGTTTTATGTCTTGCGTCTTTCAAAGTGTTGGTGATCAGCGTCTCGGCCTTGATGGTAGGCCTGATCTTTCAGCGATGTTTGAACTACATTCAGCAGAAAAGGTGGCTCGCGTTCATTGTCAATTTCGACTTTCCAGATATACACACCCCATAGTACAAAGTTCTCTGAGTTGTCCGCTAACGTGGTGATATTTTCTGATGAATGAGTTGGAAAACGTGTCCTAGGTTTTCACGGAAAACGAATGGGGAGAAGCCATATTTCATCTTAGAGATTCCACAAATTAAGAACGAAGCCTTCTAAATTCTTAGTTTCTAACATAGAAATAGCTCTTAATTAATCACTTGGACATCCGGCCACTTTATCTGAGAATGACGACTTGATCATTCATAAATATCGTCACTATCAATTACATTTGTTATTTTCGACGAATGGTGTATGCTTTCGAACAAATTGAGCTTAGGTTGTGTCATGCGCATGCACCTTTTAGTTTTCAGCAAGACGTTGGTTCAGGAGCATCAAATTAACTCTGAATTATTCCAACGTAATAATAATAAGAGCGATTTGGAAAGCTCAAATTCTCCTTTTTGGAAGAGTCTCAGAAATCTCTTAACCTGAAAGTGGACCCCTGATTTCCGTTGTTCATGTTCTACATAAAACTCCTATGGACATATCTGTCCGTGGTTTCATCATGACAAGGTCAATATTTTGTCGTAATTATCGATCATCTTCCCACCTCTTTTGAAGGTCCACAAGGACAAACTTTTCTCAGTGGAAATCCAGGATTCGTGCTATCTGCATCGGTATATGGTGTGGGTATGTTAAATTTGGTTATAAGCTTAAAAAAAAATGAAAATCGCATGTGATTTTTAGAGTTGACTCTATTTAAACTTGCTTTTGTTAGTGCCAACTCAATTCAATTATTTGGTTGTGGATAGGAATGTGGAATGAGATAGGATTAAAAAAAAAACTAAATTAACCGTGGATAAAATCTTACGTGGCAAATACGCTGCAGAAGATCATACCCGTCAAAATCTTGTATATATGCATATACTTCAATCCGTCGGACAATTCGAGGCCTTCTTTTGCATGTAACGTCGTTGCTTTGTTGCTCCAAGAACCCGAACAAGGCACACAAGTTGGAAGAAGATATATAGGTATAACCAGAAAGGCACAAATTCAACACTTGCATAAACTTGACCTAAATCTGCAGGAGAAAGAAGGCAGAGAGAGAAGGAGGAGAAAAATGGGCAGCCACAAAACATTAGCCTCCCTTCAGAACCTATTCGAGCAAGACCACGTTGTCTTCCCCAACAATGGCATCCTCACGTCTTCTCCCAGTTCAGGAAACGAAGAAATCCTCTCTCTCATCTCCTCCTGCAACCTCGTATTCACCTTCACCAACCCCTCAGAATCCCCATCACGCCAAGACTTCAAACGCCTTCATCTCACGCGCCTCCTCACCATCCTCAAGTCCTCTAAGAAGCCCCTCCCTGAGAAATTTCTTCCCCCTCTACTTTCCATGGTGTCTAAGAATCTCTTCCGTCCACTTCCTAATTATTGCCCCTCAGACTTCCCTGAAGAAGATGACCCCATTTCTGCTTTCTCACCCGCATGGTCACACCTCCAAATTGCATACGAAATCCTTCTAAGACTCGTCGTCACCACAGAACCCGACGTACTAAGAAATCATATAGATCACCCTTTTCTTCTCAAGCTCTTGACACTGTTCCAATCTGAAGATAGAAGAGAACGCGAAAGCTTGAAAAACGTGTACCACAAGATATATACGAAATTCACCAGCGAACGTTCCTTTATGAGGAAATCCATGAATGATGTGTTGTTGAACTATGTGTTTGAGACGCAGAAGAATTGTGGGATTGCGGAGTTGCTTGAGATATGGGGAACTATAATTAATGGGTTTACTGTGCCACTGAAGGAAGAGCACAAGTTGTTTCTGATGAGAGTGCTGATCCCTCTGCACAAGCCCAAGGGTGTTCAGATGTACCACAGGCAATTGGCTTACTGTATGGTGCAGTTTGTGCAGAAGGAGCCGATGCTTGGAGGGGTTGTGGTTAGAGGACTCCTGAAATATTGGCCAGTTACCAATTGCCAGAAAGAGATGCTTCTGATCGGAGAATTGGAAGATCTGGTCGAGAATTTGGACCCTGATCAGTATAGAAAGTTGGCTTCGCCCTTGTGTACACAGGTCATTAAATGCATTAACAGTTGGAATTCTCAGGTAAATTCTCCACTTTTCTTTTCGCCGGCAGTAACTTGATCATCAAAATATATCCACTTCTGTGTAATCAAAACTTTAATAGACCTGAGAGAAGTAACTGTTATGGTTTTGGTAAGTTAAGCTTCCATTTCCATACCCAATATGAGCAAAATGTCTCCATGCAGAGTTTGCTTTTCCTTCAAGTTATATTCTAGTGGATTTCTTAGTATCGGGTCAGAATTCATATATGTGTGCATTTTAGGTAGCAGAACGAGCGCTGTATGTATGGAACAACGAGCAGTTCGTGAAAATGGTGTCAACGGCAATGGTGCAAATGTTTCCTGTGATAGTAGAAGGAATGGAGAAGAACCTAAAGTGGCATTGGAGCAAAAACGTTCGACAATTGACAGAAACTGTAAAGGTAATGCTTGAAGACATGGATCCAGTTCTTTATTCCACGAGTCTCCAAGACCTGAAGGCTAAAGAATTAGCTGCACATCAACAAGATATCAAGAGAAAGCAGAGATGGGAACAAATTGAATCGCTTGCAGCCCAGAATCAATTTATTAGCTCCCGACCTATCAGTGTCTCCAGTTGAACCCCTTTTTTTCTTTCATTTTTTTTAAAAATATCAATTAATCATAATATATCAGCTAATAAAAAAATTATCTTCATGCATATCCATGTGTATGGTAAGAGTGTCATGTAAATTTATAATTGGGCAAGAATGTTTTGCCTTCTTGCTGTGAATTTTTTTTTTTGGAAGACTGTTCAGAAGATGTATTTGGTTAAATGCAGTTAACTAAAATTTGATTAACAAAAATATTCCTAAGGTTTAATATAGGCACTTGTGAATAATTATACGATGAAAAAGAGCTTATATGGTGATCTGTATTAACATGGTTTACGTTTCTAGCAGCAATAATAATTTCAAAATATAATTCCCAAGCACTGGCGATCTCATTTCTTATACTATTATTAGGCCTCACAGGTTCTAGAGATTAAGGCCACAGACCCACGCAGGCACGCACACAAACAAACAAACACATCTTTGAAACTAAAAAGACTGACCCATCGTTTATAGATTTAACTAACAAAAAGATGAGACATACGACTATTTAGAGCGTATTTAATCCCTAAGGAATACCACTTTATTATAGTTCTAGTCACGACACTTGGAAAGGCATCCTATCTCCTAAGTGTCTAGGTTTATGCCTGAAGATAATAGACAACTGCTCGACATTGATATCTAGAAAGAATGGAAACTTCACCCTGCCCTTGGATCGTAGGTGAGCCTAACCTTTTTCTAAAAATTTATGTAAAAAAAAAAAGACTGCTCTTAGACAAAATGTGTGAATAATTGCCTCAATTGCGTTTTCAAATATATATTTCAAGATAAAAAATCTCCATCCGGAATAATGATGAATAAACAAATATTACGAGACCACAACCATTGTATGAAATATCAACCTGGAATCCCTTTACAAAATCCGCGGAACCTGTCAAATTTAATGGCTAAAATGTATTGATGAACAAGGGGCTCGAATAAAAATATAAGCCTCAAAATGTAAAAACAAAGAATGAAGGACCCGCAACTCTTTAATGCCTTTCCCCTGTGCAATAATTCATATTACAAGCCAACCCTAAACAGAAGACTTCCTCATGGGCAAGACCATCGCCTGAGATCTTCAAGGCTTGAGGAACTGCATGTAACCATCAAGGCCAAATAAATAGGATGAGTATTGATGACGATTCTCAACGAAAACTTGGACCAACCCTAGGCCCCGTCTCTAATAAACCACGACTCCAATTTTGCTGGAAAATGCACAAAATGACCAAACAAGGTTGATCCAGATAAAGCTCATAAGCAGTGAAAACTGGGGTTATTCTGTGGCACTACATACAATACAGTGGTCTTATACTTGATATTTTGAAAGCGCTTCTTTTACTGTGGGTTCCAAAGCAGACATGCACTGGTCCCAAGCTCCATTGCCTACCATCTACCATACAAGATTAATATAGAGCTTCCTAGTTAGTTCCCATCATAAAGATAATCGACGCATTGTTAACAGCAATTTTATACTATAAAGAACCGCTTGAAAGTGATACTCCCTATTTTTTCAATTCATGAAAAAAATTGGCAGCTATAAGCTAAATGGCATAATTTCTCAAGTTAGAGGTGTCAGAGAAGCAATCCTTACCTGCTTATATCCTCGTAAGATCTGGCCGACTTCAATGTGTAAATCTTCACTTCGTATTTCCTATAGATAGAAGTAAATGAAATCTTTATTAAAGAAACCTCAAAGCACTGTAATTTTAAGATGAGGGTCAAGGCGCACATACATGCCAACTTGCAATAGCTTTACACACATAAGGAAACGAACTTAGAGCTCCAGAAGGATTGGTTCTGACCTGAAAATATATGAAATGAAACAATTACATAAGCAGCCAAAATATAACATTTGAAAAGGTAAAAAGGTGCACACCATAGCACATAGGCCTCTAAAAGCATCCTCTTTCTCTATATCATCACGTATCCTGCCACAAATAATTTGATAAATCAATACTCGGCAAGGCAATCGAAAGCATACAAGGTCATCCTTAATTCATAAAGTAAAGACATGTCAAGAGAAAGATTATCCTCATCAATATGTTCCTGCAAGTGAGTTTCAAATATACATACAGCTAGCCCCGTGGTCTGTGGTTGATGGTGCAGAACCACTGCTGTAGCATTCCAAGTTTCAGTTAGTGTGCTGTAGTGGTGAGCTCTATATGTTCCAAATACTATAAAGAACTAAATAGCATGCCCCAGAGCACACTATATAAAAGGAAGCCTATTTTAAACTCATCAAAACTTAGTCCCTTTCTCTCTGCTTGGCTTCTTAGAACTTCAGTTTTCCCAGCCCGAGGTTCCCTCATTCAGCTCTTCTTTCATATAGTTCGTTCTTAGTCCGTTCTCCCTCTCCAATTCCCAGCTCGGGGTTTAATTCCTATTCCTGCCTCTTGAATGAAAAATACAAGCCCGAAAAGATGATAAGAGATAACTATAAGATCCAAAATAATAATATACTCTCAGACTCCTAGATGATGATGCCAATGATGGTGTTGGTGGTGGTGAATTCCTAACCCTTCAGGTGTTTCTCAACAGAAGGAAAGAGTAAAAGAGCCAGAGTCACGGACTTCAACAATAATTAGTATGAACTATTCCCAAAACATTCGACATGCATCACGGACTTCAACAATAATTAGCATGGACTATTCAGTTGACGTGTAATAGTCATTAACTCACATTGACAAAGCTTTGCACCAAGATTGCATGAAATGCTCCATATGCGGTGATAGCAGCTCTGGGCAGACCCATGAAAGCCTTCCCAGCGTTATTGCACTATTTTCTACAAGTGACTTGTGCAATCCCTGATGAATCAGCTTGACAATCAGAAATAAGACATGACAAAATTATAATTAAGAAAGTGATAAGACAGTAACCTCTGCATGCTGAAGAATTGGGAGCAAGCATGAAACAATAGTCATAACAAAGGGAGATATTTCTTGGCGAACCTGAAATTCATAATAACATATTATTCCTACTACGTAGCTAAATCCTGCAGCCATTTGCACTTGATATTGATATATCAGAAACAAGAATAACAAACACATTAAATAAAAAAGGGAAAATGAAACTTTAAAACCTATATAAATATAAAAAGCATCCAACTATTCCCGCATGCTTAAGCCGTCATCAGGAGACTAGGCTTAACCGGTCAATTTCAAATTCTAAGCTGCAAGCCCGTGTTGAATGAACTCTGAAGTTAGGATGCAGAGAAAATTCATTATGCAAGGACATCCACAAGACATGAATCAGGGAGATGATATCAAATGACATTCCCTTTAGCTATGATGCTCAAGTATCACACATAAACATTCTTAACTGAATGAAATTCTAATATTCCCTTGTTTTGAAAAAAAATAATCTATAATCAATATATCCATAAATCTATAAAAGATGAAAAATGCATCTATGCCATTTATTGAAAACTTGCTCAAAATAATTTTCACAATCTAAATAGGAAAATTCAAGAAATAAATGACCTAGTCTCCAGAACCAAAAATTGTATAACTTAGTATCGGAAGGAGAACAATAAGGAAGTAAAGCAGGAGGAGGAAGGCAAAGCCAACAGCTACGTTAGAGAATATTCATAAAACGTAGGTTAGAGAAACATATATTCAAGATAACCAGGTTTATATCCAGTGCAACCCATCTGTTAGAGATAACAATAAAAGTCACTCCTAGGCCTTCGCCAATCAGATTGAGCTTTTGGGACAAAATGGTCCTTCACATGGTATCAACAGTTCATGCCCAGTTGGTGAGGACTTAGGTCCTTGTCACCTCAATGTTCTACTTTTTGCCTTTAATTACAGTACAATCAGAAGTGTGCTTTGTCAATACTTCAATCTCAAAAGGCTTCCGTGTGATGGGGATGGGGTATATTGATAGTATTAAAACAAATTTGGCCCTTCACCTAACAACGTAAAGCATATTTGAACCCAAAGTCCAGCAATGCCAACCAGATTGCAGTTGCCATAGAGTTCTATCTAGTTGGATCAGAATGCAGCATTTGGCATTAACTCACCTTAACTGTTAATTCCCCAATAGCCCAGCATGCGTTATTTGCTACTGAAATAGCTTCCTTTATCTTAGAAGTTTCCTATACAGCATGCACCTTGTTTCAACAAAACGGTTACATAAACAAAACACTAAGCCTAAAAATTTCTGCCTGAGACACATACCAGTTGCTTCGTTGCAGCCTCAATGAACTGAGACAAATGAGAGCGCAAATAAATTGAGCATGCCTAGTCAAATTAAAAAAGAGGAAGTTAGAATACAGTGGGGTTGTGCACCCTAGACTCGTGCAGCATGATTCCACTATCAATACTTTTTCAGATGATGTAAAAAAAAAACAGTAGTTTCATTGCATTTTATCGATTGGGCCTTCTGTCATAGAGAATGAGCGAAAGCCCATGAATTGAGATCCTGTTTGTCACTGCACGAGCGAGAATTCCTCAAGTATGAAATAAGTGCATATGCATTCAGCTTACTCTCGCGAGGTCTCCAAGTAAAGCAAAGGCACTTTGTCGAATATCAGGGGCATCATCCACACAACAATGCAGAAGAAGGTCCTTCAAAGAACTTTGTGAGACCTGTGGAATAAATATACAGGCACGTCAAGCATGTATGCAAGTGCTGGTTTAATTATTCACATGAGGTTTCATTTTTATGATACAAATGAAAATGGCATGTGAGTGGAAAAAGTGTTTAGTAATATAAATGCATAATCTCATATCTTGAAAATAAATTTTTTTAGTACCAAACTCTCTATTCCAATGCCAAGACCCTCTGCTAGTCCAGAAAGAAGATCAAGAGAGCATACAATAAATTCCTTGTCATACTGAACCGCAGCCTTAACTGGATCAGCCTGAAATGAACAGAATGTTCACCCATACACCAGTTCGCTTATTGAAATGCAAAAAAGAAAATCTTAAGTTCAATTCCAACTGCTAACAAAATAGTAGGTCAGAGATTTCATAAAGCAAGCTGCAATGAGAAGGGAAAAAGTGGCCTTTTTTTAGTAAAAAAGGAAATGAAATTTTGACTTCACATATGAAGATTTCAAAATAGGAATACATAAAATAACAAAAACAAAGGCGAACACAAACACCAACATAAACAATAAGCTTTTAAATAATGAAAAAATTATTGAGGCTTCACAAATTTCAGATTCAAATGTAGTCCTGATAGATTAATTAAATCATAAACAAATATTCGTGATAACTGAACGTTCTGGCACTACTAAGCTGTTTAATTCACCATAACTAGCCCTTCTGATAAACAATAAACATGCTAGAAAACAGCAGTCGACTGTAATTAGAAGTTAGGCGTGCCAAATGTACCGTTTCAGGCATTTTCAGCATAAAGATTCATTCAGTTTGAGCTATGTTACCCTTTCCCAATCATATGTCTTATGTGGAACATCATAAGAAAATATTACAGCATCACTCTTCTGGGAGGGTACCAAAAGCAAGTAAATTACTTTGGTTACCAACAAATGTGACATTTGAACTCGGCAGAAAAACTTTAGAAAACATGCAGCAGCAACAGTGAATTAAATAGAATTACAAGCAACAGGAAGTAGAGACGACCAAAATGTAAGAGTGAAGTCATAAGAAGTTATAAAATGAAAAATTCATTGTAAATATCAAATCAGTCAAAGTTGCCAGAACCTTTGCAAATTGTTGGGTCTGGATTATGTTTATGCACCTCCTAAATACAGGTTCAGCAAATGGAGAGAATCCAGTACCCAATGCCTGAAACAGATAAATATAAGAATTGTATACCAGGTCAAAGATATTGTTGGTGACTATTCAAGCAATTAAAGACTTGGATGTGCTACACAAAATCCACATGAAGTCAACTTTCCAGGATGTTGGGCAATGAGAAATTCTGCACAGCCCCAATACTAGGAAAAGGGGGGGGGGGGCAAGCGCGGTTATACTGCATTTGTGTTCCAGTTCAATAATCTAATTTCTCACTCGCCATGATCAAATTATTGATGCTTATAAGAAATGGGAATCTACTGATTGTAGAGAATCTCAGGAAATTACAAGTTTAACAGGGAATTGAAACAAGTACAGATACAATAGCTGTTTTAAGTGAATGAAACCATCGTCAAGATCAAATGAAAAAGAAGAGTTTTTGAGAAAATGTTGAGATGCATACATGTGCTATAGATGTGAAGCATTCGAACAATGGAAAGAGATCTTTGTCTGCATCAGAAAGTTGCTGCCACTTCTCAATTAATGGTGGCATCAGAATATCAAGATAAACCGGCTGCAGAATAAGAAGAGATCCATTTGTTACAGAATCATCTTCACAACGAATGGAAAGATTGATAATAAATTCCAACAAATAACTTGGGAGGAAAAAGATCAGTTTCAGTAGGGGAAGGGGTTTGATCTACATCAGATCATTATGAGCAACAGAAATACCTTATTCATCTGTCGTCCAACAGCTTCAGCTAGAGTTCCAATAGCATCATACAAAATTCTGAGATTTCGTCTCTAATGTTTGTAACAAGAAACTACAATCAGATATGTCTGAACATAGGTGTGACTGATTTGGGAAATAAGAGACGATATAATAACAAAATAACAATTAAGAATTAGCACTCATCCTGATATGCCACATTCTATAAGAAACATCACAAATTCTGTATTGTAATTAAATGCTAGAGGTCGTAAATGACCTGGTATTTCCCAAAGGCGGTCATCAGATGCTTTAATATAATTTCCAAGTGCGGAGCCAACTCTTCTGCAGCCTCCTGTTGTCCATAAACTTTTATTTGAAATCTGTATATACTAATATTCAAAAAGAAAGAAAGAAATTAAAGCAAGAACCTCTTCCAATGTTGCAAAAGCCGAACAAGCTGCCTCTTGCACCCGCTTATTATTGTCCAAAATTCTTCGTAAAAGGCCCGTAAGAACATTATCAAATTGCTTATAGCCCTTTTGATCCCCAATACTCTAACATACGCACAAAATAAATAAATAACGATTCAAGTGGCAGGACAAAGACACTACTATAATGTTTGCTTGAATCAACTGACATATTTGTATATACAAAATGGACAATCTCATACAAAAATATCTAATACAACAGTATATAGAACTCAGCCAAGCTGTTAGCTTTACTGAACTTTACCAAGGTACATAAGCTATAAAAGTTTCAATGGACCAGTATCACTGTCAAGAAATAACTAGAATGGAATAAGCTGGGGCATTTAAATTTTAAAAAATGAAGTTAAAAAAACAGACAAATTTAAAAAAAAAAAAATTGCAAAACTCACTGACACATGATAAAGAAACAGGAAAATGATTCAAGCTTTATAATATATATTGATTCATGAGCAATTAAAGGTAATGGAACAAAATTACAAACCTGAACAATAAATTTGCTGAAACGAGAAAGCGTCCAGCATGAAATGCTTCGTAGAAGAGGAAACTTATCATCAAGAAGAGGGATAAGAAAAGCCACAATCTACAAATGCAGAAGAAGAACCATTTAATATCACAGAATTAGAGAAAGAGAAATAAAGGAAGCTAAGACTTTTTCCCCCAGGGGAAAAGAAAAATGCTGACAAGCTTATAGACACATAATGAATCATAAAACCAGCCTCCTTATACTATAAGAATGAAATAAGGAAACTATTAAGAGAACTAACATAGGAATATAGCAGTAATAGAATAAATTACATTCAATACTTGGTATACGCATGCTTTTACCATGAATAATAGAATGCATGCAAGGATAACTCAGCATGAAAGAAATGAACAATGGCATAGAGCATTTTACAATGGGATAGTGATAGTGAGAGTGATAGTATTTTTTGAAACTAGAACATCACTTAAAGGGATAATTCTAACAACAATGATAAGATCAGCAAGAAACCGTTACACATAGAAGCATATAAGAAACATGATTGGTAGTATAATAGAGCATTAAAATCACAAAAATGCAAACCAACTATAGCATAACTTGATCAAAGCCAAAAATAAAGTTCAGCCTTTTTAATAGACAAGATTTTTTTCCAAGCCAGGAAATAAATAGATAGTAACATAAGAATCTGACCTATTTGAAAGGAAAAACTGAAATTTTTTTAAAGATAAACATGATTAAAAGAAGTGTAATTATGCTGTTTTATGAAAAGTAAGAAAGATAATTGTTTAAAAAAGGTAAATGAGAAAAGACATAGTAATGGAGTCCAAGGGAAGCCAAATTAGCACTACTCATAAGTATTTGGCTATCTATAGATTTATTAGATATAAAAATAAGTCATCGTACTAAGGTAACAAGAACACGAAAATAGATAATACCTCAGGCAAATAAGGATAAAGTCCATTAATGCAACCCTCGCCTATGGCACCAAGAGCCAAGACGGCAGCTTCCCTTTCTTTCCAGGCATTATCACCACTGGTTGACAGTCTGACCTGTAGAAAATGTAAATAAAATTATATAATTAGAAAGGTGATGATACCTTGAAGAGGGGGAGGGGGCTTAATATCATATGGCTGTGCATATCTAGATTATAGAGGCAACTCTATTGGAAAGTGTAGAGATATTGTAGGATATGTAATATTCTGTAATTAGTATAGAGGATACGATATGATATTGATATGATATTGTAGTATTAATGTCTAGGATATATCATTAATATCTAGGATTATCCATTGTATCTATAAATACCTATTCAACATATCAATGAATAACAAGGAGTATTTTTCACATCACTTTTCTCTCTAAAAACAACATGGTATCAGAGCAATAAGCCTGGGTTGCCATCTGGTCACAGTTTCTGGTTCTGTTTTCCGACGGTTTGCTTCTGTTTGGTGTCTGTATTTCCGGCAGGTTGTGGACGTCCGTGAAGTCCCATTTCCAGACGGCAACTCGGGACACGCGCCAGGCAGGGAAGGTCGCAAGGTCCCGATCGGCGCCTCCCTGAAATCTCGTCGCCGTCTGAGCAGCGCGTGAGCGTCACGCGCCGCCACTCTTCTCGCCGTCAAATTCACGCGCCGGCGCGTGAGGCCTTCTCCGGTGACCTTTTCCGACGGCGCTGCTTTCCGTTGGGCTCGACTCACCTTCCTCAGCATAACCCTGGAGTTTCGTGCCCTGGTTTTGACTGTCGCATACTGGGTCTTTCGTCTCTGATCTGTATTTTCTGTCTGCAGATTTGCCCTTTCTGATTTCAGAACAGTTTGTTCACTGTGGTGATTTTATTTGACCCCTGGAGTGGTCTTCCTTTACTGGTTCGAATCGTTGTTCTTACAAGGCTCCTGGTGAAGCTACGGTAATTGGTTAATCGCTGTTCGGTTACTTTCGCTCTTTTAGTACTAACCTGTTTTGATGGCTTCAACTAAGTCTACAACAGTTTCTGAGATGGTTCCAGTAGTCACTAAGATTACTGAATGCAAATTGACTTGGAGAAATTATCTAGATTGGAGTAAATCTATTCGTATTTATTTTCGAAGTATTGAGAAAGAAGATCACTTGACCGATGATCCTCCAGAAGAGAACGATCCCTCTCGCAAGTTATGGTTAAGGGATGATGCACGGCTTCTCTTACAAATTCGTAATTCTATTGACAGTGAGATCATGCTCTCTATTACTCACTGTGAATTTGTTAAGGAACTAATGGATTACTTGGCATTCTTATACTCAGGCAAAAATAATATTTCTCGAATATATGAGGTTTGCAGATCTTTCCATCGCGCTGAGATGCCGGATGATCGTCCTCTTACAGCCTTCTTTATGGATTTCAAAGGAATGTATGAGGAACTCAATTCCCTTATGCCTATTTCTGATGAGCGGAAGGTTAATGTGTCTCACCGAGAGCAGATGGCGACCATGAGCTTTCTTACTGCACTTCCGCCTCGATATGCGGCTGCTAGATCTCAAATTTTATCTGGGGCTCATCTTCCTTCCCTCGAAGAGGCCTTCTCTCGTGTGTTGAGAATTGAACAGATATCTTCTCCGGCTCCTCTTGTGCCTACCAGCGCATTAATCAGTAGTGGTCAGAATAATGCTCGGGGGCCACCTACTTATCGTGGTTCCACACCAGGAGGTTCTACTCAGGAGTCGAAAGGCGTGATCTGTTACTACTGTAAGGAGCCAGGTCATACGAAACGTATGTGCCGTAAACTTCAGAATAAACAGAATCGACAAAATTCTGCACACGTGGCCACAACATCCAATGACATGGTTACCATTTCTGCTACTGAATATGCTCAATTAAAATCTAGCAATCCTCCTGCTAGTGCTGCTATTGCAACAAGTAATGAGGCTACTGCCCTTGTCTCTTCTTCCTCCAAATGGATCATAGACTCTGGTGCTACTGACCACATGACAGGTAACCGCTATCTCTTCTCCACTTACAATTCTTATGCCAACCCTTCTAACATCACTATTGCGGACGGTTCCCAATCTCGTGTTCTTGGTTCTGGCACTGTTAAACCTACCTCCTTTATTCATTTGGACTCTGTACTCAATGTCCCTAAACTTGCTTTTAATCTTTTGTCTCCTAGTAAACTTACTCGTCAATTAAACTGTTGCATCTCACTATTCCCTGATCATTGCTTGATACAGGATCTTTTGACGAAGAAGATTATTGGTAGAGGTTACGAATCTGGCGGTCATTACTTCCTTGCTGATCAGGGGTCTCGTGCGGTGGCTTGTGTTGGTGGTGTTACTCCTTTTGAAGTACATTGTCGTTTGGGTCATTTATCTTTATCATCTTTGAAAAAGGTTTATCCTCAGTTTCAGCATTTGTCATCTTTAAATTGTGAGTCATGTCAGTTTGCTAAACATCATCGCCTTCCTTTAGTTTCTCGAGTCAATAAACGTGCCTCGTCTCCTTTTGAGTTAGTGCACTCTGATGTTTGGGGTCCGTGTCCAGTTGAGTCCAAAGCTGGTTTCAAGTACTTTGTTACATTTGTTGATGATTATTCCCGTACTACTTGGTTATATCTAATGAAAAATCGTTCTGAATTGTTCTCTCACTTTTGCGCCTTTACTGCTGAAATTAAAAATCAATTCAATACTTCTATTCATACTTTACGCAGTGATAACGCTAAAGAATACTTTTCTGCATCTTTTTGCTCTTTTATGCTTCAAAATGGTATTCTACATCAATCTTCCTGTGCGGATACACCGGCTCAGAATGGTGTTGCTGAAAGAAAAAATCGTCACTTATTAGAAGTAGCCCGAGCCCTCATGTTTCAAATGCAGGTTCCAAAACTTTTTTGGGCCGACGCGGTCTCCACTGCTTGTTTTCTCATTAATCGTATGCCATCCTCTGTTCTTGATGGTCATATTCCCTACACTACTCTCTTTCCTTCTAAACCTTTGTTTCCTATTGACCCTAAGATTTTTGGATGTATGTGTTTTGTTCGAGATGTGCGTCCGAGTATCTCGAAATTAGATCCCAAGTCCCTCAAGTGTGTCTTCCTTGGCTATTCCCGTGTGCAGAAAGGTTATAGGTGTTTCTCTCCGTCTCTTAATCGGTATCTAGTTTCTGCTGATGTTACTTTTCAGGAATCTCTTGCTTATTTTGCCTCTACCAATTCAGCTTCTCCTCCTCCACCTGCAGAGGAGGATACTCTTCTGGTATACTCTGTCCTTCCTTCATCATCACCGGCCCCAGCTCCCGTACTGGCACCTGGTCAACCACTTTTGTCTCGGGTCTACACCAGACGTTTGAAGGAAACTACCACTGCTCTTACGCCAGATTCTGCCCTACCATTGTCTACTTCCTCATCAGATCCTGCAGAAAGTATTACTCATCCTGAGTCTGACCCGGTTCCTCCTTCTGAGATACCTCCTGTTCCTGATCCAGATCCCTCCCTCGATCTGCCTATTGCCCTCCGTAAAGGTAAACGCACTTGCACATATCCTATTTCGTCCTTTGTTTCATATAACCACCTCTCCTCTGCTTCTCGTGCCTTTGTTACGTCTTTAGACACTATTTCTGTACCTCATTCCCTATCTGAGGCCTTGTCCCACCCGGGTTGGCGTACTGCTATGGAAGAAGAGATGGCGGCCCTTGATCGTGCTGGTACGTGGTCCTTAGTTGATTTACCGGCGGGTAAGAAAGCCATTGGGTGTAAACGGGTATTGACCCCTAAAACTAAGGCTGATGGCTCCCTTGAACGCCTTAAAGCTCGTCTTGTTGCTAAAGGTTATGCTCAGAAGTATGGTGTTGACTACTCTGAGACTTTTTCTCCTGTGGCCAAGCTCTCCTCGGTTCGTCTCTTCATTTCTCTGGCCGCTACTTATGGTTGGGATCTCTCTCAGCTGGACATCAAAAATGCCTTTTTACATGGTGATCTTCTAGAAGAAGTGTATATCGAGCAACCGCCCGGTTTTGTTGCTCAGGGGGAGCATGGTAAAGTATGTCAGCTTAAGAGATCTTTATACGGCTTAAAGCAAAGCCCTCGGGCATGGTTTGACAGATTTAGTACTGTTGTGAAGGACTTTGGCTTGTGTCAGAGTAAGTGTGATCATTCGGTGTTCTATCAGCGAACAAATGCTGGCATGATTCTACTAGTTGTGTATGTCGATGACATTGTGATTACAGGGAGTGATACCTCAGGGATCTCATCACTCAAGTCATTCCTTAACTCCCATTTTCAGACAAAGGATTTGGGTTCACTAAAATATTTCTTGGGAATTGAAGTTATGAGAAGCAGGAAGGGCATCTTATTGACTCAAAGAAAATATGTTCTTGATATGCTAAAAGAAACTGGTAAACTTGGAGCTGCCCCAACTAGCTTCCCTATGGTTTATAATCCGCTGCTTGATGCTGATGGTAGTATACCATATGAGAATCCTATTGAAGCTACTAAGAGCAAGCCGTTTGAAAACCCAGAGAGGTACAGGAGATTAATTGGAAAATTGAATTATCTTACAGTTACCCGCCCTGATATCACTTATCCAGTAAGTGTTCTTAGCCAGTTTATGGTCTCTCCAACTGTTCGACAATGGGAAGCCTTAGAACACGTGTTGCATTATTTGAAGGGATCTCCAGGTCGTGGGATATTGTACAAGAGTCACGGACATATAGATATTGAGTGTTTTTGTGATGCTGATCATGGTGGATCAAAGGCCACAAAACGATCCACTACTGGTTACTGTGTCTTTGTCGGAGGAAACTTGGTATCTTGGAGAAGCAAGAAACAAAATGTAGTGTCACGGTCGAGTGCAGAAGCGGAATATAGAGCCATGGCACAGTCTGTATGTGAGATAGTCTGGATATATCAGTTGATGACGGAGGTTGGCCTTCAAACCTCATTACCAGCAAAGGTTTGGTGTGATAATAAAGCGGCTCTACACATAGCTTCTAATTCAGTATTCCATGAACGAACGAAACATATTGAGATCGACTGTCATTTTATTCGAGACAAGCTCAAGGAAAATTTCATCTCTACAGGACACGTCCGATCCAGTGATCAACTAGGCGATCTCCTCACCAAAGCTCTTAATGGGGTTCGGATTGAATACCTTTGTAGCAAGTTGGGTATGATTGACATCTATGCTCCAACTTGAGGGGGAGTGTAGAGATATTGTAGGATATGTAATATTCTGTAATTAGTATAGAGGATACGATATGATATTGATATGATATTGTAGTATTAATGTCTAGGATATATCATTAATATCTAGGATTACCCATTGTATCTATAAATACCTATTCAACATATCAATGAATAACAAGGAGTATTTTTCACATCACTTTTCTCTCTAAAAACAACAGAAAGCATAGATTTATATAGTCATTGCACCCTTAGGTCAGCGTACAAAACAGAAGTTATGATTATTGATGCCTTCCATGCATACACACTTTCATTTACCATCATTACCCAAACAGTCTGCTTTTTGAATTTATAGAGCACTTCACCAGTAACTGATTCTTTAGGCGCTATGATGGCTCAGACACTAGATAACAAGCATCAATAATATTTTTAAGAACCATTTCACCCCTAAACATAGACGGTAACAGGAGGCTCAAAATTGGTATCGTTAAGATAACATACCCTCTTACACAAAAGCACTTTGGGTTTGAAGTTCGGACAAACTGATAAAGCACAAATCATCTGTCCAATGTCCACTTTAACTCATGCCAAGATTTAATTTAGAGTAAAATACTTTGACCTCCCTTATATTTTGCCTTAAATACCCACCTTCCCTCTATTTTGAAAAAATATACTTTAGTCCATTCCCTTAACACCGTTAAGAATATTCTTAAAAGGTTTTAAACTTAGTTAACGATTATAATTAAAATAATTCCAAATTACCAATTTATCCCTCATGATGTCAAATCCCTAATTCTCCTCCCAATTCTACCATTTTCCTTTTGCTCTCACACAAACACCCATTGGCATCCCATGACTCGCTCAAACAGTCTCATTCCCCAGCAATGACTAAAGCAATGCAAGATTGTTCTTACAGAAGCATTGATGAGAGTAGTTGTGAATGCTTCTACTTCTATCATGACCCATCAAATTTGGGTTAATTGATTATCTTAGTCGCAGACCCTTGATGTGTTGGGTGTCTATCCTTTTTGCAAATGCGCAATCTCTAAAACCTTACCAGCCCATATGTTAAGAGTTGGTTAAGGACATGAGAGTGAGGAGGAAAAGAAGTGTGAATTCAGATGGGGTTTGATGTGTTGAGCGGAATGTTCACCCTGATGTTCTTAGATATATATATATATATTTGCTTTGGGTACAATGTTCTTAAATATATTAAGAACAACTAATTAGAAAGGCTTCAAAACATGCTTCATTGTTTTCAATCTTACTATAGTTTTGGCATAAGATAGTTATGCACATATTTAATGGTTTGTCTTCCTCAAAAAGTTCAGATTTGATTACATTATTATATAGGTCGTTCGTTGGCCCTGAAAAGGTTATGGGTACAGCCATGCAAAGTAATATACATGTGCTTGACTGCTTGGCACTTTGATCCAAAAAAGTTTAGATTTTGTGATTTAACAGCTTGTTAATAGTTGTGGATGGACATGAAAACTTAACCTTTAGTTTTAAAGGAGGCTTGTGTTGTAGGTTTTCAAAAGTAGAAAGGAGGCATCCATAATTAAAGTAAAATAGAGGGGAGGTCAATGTGTTCTACTCTTTAATTTAATTATGAAGGATAGGATCATGGCTAGATCAAATTCTTGACTACTCGATTGAAAAGGCATCCATACCATGTGGAGAACCAAAAGTTTAAGCTATTAGGAGAAAGCCCAATATTGGTTTTAATATCAGTAACGCACCTGAACAATTGGCATCAAAGTTGGAAGAATATCATCTCCAACCACATTTGAGAGAACATCTAAAGCAGCAGCACTACATTTCCGCAAGTTCCATGTGTTGACAACGTCATCATCCTGTAATTGTTGGGGGAGAAAGAGAAAGAGATGATGACGATGGCAACAATAATTTTAGACTAGGAAACCTTTTCCCCCATATAACCTCATCTTTCAAAAGCTATGAAAATGTTAACCACAAAAGCAATTAAATCAATCAAATAATTTGAAAGGCAAACACATGAAATTACAAAATGACATACATCATCTTCAATGTCCTCTGAACCATGAAATCTTGAAACATGGAATCGAGGCTTAAGATCCTGTAAAGCAGAATATAAAAATTAAACTAAAAGAAAAAAAAGGAAAGGAAAGGAAAAGATGTTCTCAAGCCCAGCATTTCCAACAACTCAATGAGTAATTCAAACCTGATCTCGATCAGGCAGGGAACCATCTTCCTGAAAGAAATAATGCAAAACAGATGAAGCCGCATAAACTAAAATAACCAGAGTTAATTGAAAATAAAATACAAATTGAGAATAATCAAGAAGATAACCTCAGCCTCAACAAGTGATTCATCATCATCTGCATAAACCATGTTTGATAACAGCATCTACAGAGATCCAACAGATAAGCTTAAAATTGCAAATATCCTAAGGCATAACAATCACAAGAAAATAAGTATAATTAGATTAACTGGAATTAGAAGAGGCAAGAATTCTCCCAAGTTTTCAGGTGGCAGTTGAGCATCACAATAAGCAGACCTGCAATCATAATTATTTTATATAAAAAATTAAGAAAAAGGGTATAAAATGAAACAGCTCAGATTTTACCAAGGGGAAAAGAGAAAAGGCAAAAGTCTCAGCGCTGTCTAAAATCTTATAAATACACTCAACAATAAATTTATCACCCAGAGATTCCATGCAATCAGGACATCAAACTCTTAGTCGTATGAACCTTATGATTCAGAAACAAAAAACTGATCATCGATAGATGAACCCAATTTTCTAAAGGGAGATCGAACTCAGATAGAATTGTGAATGGAAATATACCTAGGTGGACTATCATATCTCTTAGATTGTTATTGGAGTATCTTGCATTGGACAGGCTTAAAAAATCCATCAGGGTAGCTACTACAGCAGATTAGCGATGGAAATTATTTGAAATGAGAACTTGATCACATTTTAAAAACTAACAATGAAATTGATAAATGTAGTCCATTAAAGATTAAAATCATGAGTTACCACCTTCCGGGCGATTTACACTACTCTCTGCTAGCAATAACTGCAATTTATACAACAAATTTCAGCTACGACATAAAGCCAATCACACCCCAAAGAAAATGTTACCAAAATTCACAGGCTTCAAGAGCCACTTCATCATCTATGTCCTTGTTGACTTGTAACATGTATTCTATCACATTTCTTATATGAGGCTGCAACAAAAATTACAATTAAAAATTGCTTTAGACAAGAGGCGGTTAAGCGAGGAAAGGTTACCCTCAGAGAAGAATATGTGGACACAAAACAGATAAAGATTAATGCGATGGAAGGATTGAAGAGACTTAACTGATTATATAGAAAGTAAACCAAAAAGAAAATAGAGTAGAATCATTTAATACATAGAAACTGTAAAGCTATATGAGCTTGAAAAAGATGCATACCTCTAAAAAAGATGGATGGACTTCAATTAGTTGAACAAATGCTGCACAAACCTGATCATTAATGGAAACAACATATGATAATTAACAAAATTTATCATAATATCATCACATAATCTACCATAATAAATCCACAAGTATTAAAAATTAGTGAGAGAGATTATGTTATGAGTCCCACAATGGAGAGTCTCAAAAGTGGATTGGGGTTTATAAGTTCAAGGGGTTATCCTTCCTAATAGACTAGTCTTTTAGGAATGAGTTCCCCCTTTGGACTTATGCTCATCACATTGGTGCTTTCGTTGAGAGCTGTCGACCAACTGGATAGGGCTACCTGTAGAGGGTTCTGACTAGAGAGGTTGACTAGCAAGAGGCTGAGTGAAGTGCTGTAAGGTGGAGCCTCCAGCCGAAGAGGGATACATACGGAGGGTTCTGACCGGCAGGAGGCCAAGTGAAGTGTCGTAGAGTGGAGCCGCCATGGACTTCAGCTGTTGAGGGGGGGCATTGTTATGAGTCCCACATTGGGGAGCCTCACAAATGGAGTGGAGTTTATAAGTTCAAGGTGTTCTCTCTCCTAATAGGCTAGTCTTTTGAGAATGGGTTGTCCTTTTGACCTTATGCTCATCATAGATTACAGCCCTCAAAACAAAAATGTAGCATCTCAAGAAAGGAAGCAGAAGCAATAATTCAATGGAACAAATAAAACAAAATCAAAGTTATAATTATGATAAGCTCTTCGTGAGCACAATCAACAATCAACATACAATGTCAACAGAGTCTAATACTTTCCTTGTTCATGAAATAACACCTAAGAATGAAGTATCTCAGAAACAATAATGAGGCCAAATTTCACTGACCAGTAATTGACATCAGCTAAAACTGATTCAGAGAGAATGCAATTAAAAAAAACAAAAACAAAAAGTCGTCCTAGAATTGCATCAGATGCTTGTCCACAAACAATAGGGCAATAGGAACTCACCAATTTCCGCACTTCTGCAGCAGGGTCATTTGCAAGAATAAATAAACCCTGAAGAAATTGATCCATGGATACATACAAGGCCTGCCAAATAAAAATGCACACAATTAATATTCTACTACCAATGCCAAAAACCAGTATTATATCATTAGAATGGAGCCGATAAGTTCTCTTAATATACTTACTGAGGGCATCAACATAATGTACTGATTCACAGAACCCACTGAAAGCTTTCTTAATGAAGCATGAGGAGACTGGAAAAACTGTAGTACAAATAAAAAGAAAAAAAGGTACCGAAGCTAATTAAAAGACACATCAAGAAAGAATTGAATGACACAGTTACACAGGAGAAGCAGCATAATAGATATAGAAATAAAAAGCTTAGTTACCCTAAATAATCTGGGAAGAAATATGTTGATTGGGCGTTCTGCTAACCCAGGTATGTCTGAATCAAGTACTTGAGGAATATCCTCACATATCTGCATTGCCCAGAAATACTACAACTGTTAAAACGTGCCCATATATATATTATAGTAGTAGTAGTAGTAGTAATAAAACTTAAAAAAGTGTCAGTAGGCTGTAGTTGGATATGGAATATCTTCAACCAGTTACTATAAAAGTTGGACAAACAAAGCATTTTCTAGCTGCCAAGTTTCCAACAATTTTTTTAAATCAATGCTACTCAAAGAGGGGAGGAAATGAAAGATGATGACCAGTGAAAGAAGGAGAAGAAAATACATGTCACTTTTTATTTCTCAGAAATCAATACCATGGATGATGGCACCTTCATAGGTCCCACCTAACCCAAAATAGAATTGGAAGAAGACATAAATCACAGAAACCTAAAAGTACCAAACAAAGAGTATCAGACTCACTAGTAGATGAAAAACAAAGTGCTCCATTATTAATTGATACGAATTTTGGCACGGATTTTTTTATTGATAAAATAAGTGATTTTGGTGTTCAACTTGTACTTCTCAGCAAATAGACAAAGCAATTG
This sequence comes from Leucaena leucocephala, assembly GCA_037074615.1. Classification (NCBI taxonomy): domain Eukaryota; kingdom Viridiplantae; phylum Streptophyta; class Magnoliopsida; order Fabales; family Fabaceae; genus Leucaena; species Leucaena leucocephala. Next base: position 21,445,408 of record CM073560.1, on the reverse strand, counting down.
CTGATCCATGGTGTGATTTTACAAATTTACATGCTGCTGGAAGTTTGCAACACTTTATTTATTTATAAGCAATTATTCAATATGCCTAAGAACATAATGCCAGGATCTTTATTTTCTTGAAGATACGATTTGAGTTCAGAATCTTCATCTGAACTCTACAATGTACCATTTACCTTGGATAAAGCATCCATAGCACCTTCCATGTGATTTAAATCATTACTGTCCAAGCAATTTAAGAGGGCTTGCAATAGTTCAGGCCAACCCAAAACTCCCTCAAGTTGAACAACAACACTAATAATGGTTCCTACTGTGGACCTGATGTTCCTGTCTGCTGCTCCAAGACAAGGCAGCAACTCTGATTTCACATATTGCTGATAAACAGGAAGCATGGATTTATATGTGGTTCTAAGGTTATTCTTCAGATATAGACCGGCAGCCTGTCGAACCTCTATCAGCTTTCCCTGTTCAAAAACCAAATTTTCACAGAAGAATAATTATTGACACAATTTAGATTTCCAATTAACCAATGGATGCTATACACCACGCGCCATGCAATTGTGCAACAGCTATCTCTCTTAGGAACCAAATGATGCTCTAAGTTTCCAGAGACAAAAGGTCTCACAAGCAATAACAAACAGGTTAAACTATATTGTTTCTTTTTCTAGCTCCATTTGAATGGTTTTACAACATTTGATCTCACGTGTCTATTTTCAAAATAATCCCAAAAACAATTTTCCGCCCAACAAATTATGATGTAGCTCAACCTGATGGCTTATCTCCAGACGTGAACTGATGTAGATACGAATTAAACTCTTCATTCAATCCAGAATGAATTATATATCCTCAAAGCACCTAATGTCAAACATTTTACATATAACGCTACCTCTACCTACACCATTTAGCATCACTTCAACAGGGGTGCCAAAAAAAGTCCTCAAAGGCAAGGCATACATTAAGACCACCGTAAATTTTAAATAAAACTAGGAATTAATAAAACAATAAACCCCCCTTTTTTACGAAGGAAGCAAATATCCTCGAAGAGCCGGAACCGCCCAGACACGCCCTCGCTATTAAAATATCATCCAAGGCTCTAACTTGATTCAAAAGCACTCCAGGAAACAAGAACTTTTGCTCCAAGGCGGTTAAATGGAAATTGTCTTGTACCTCAGCACGTGCAAGAATGAAAACAAGATAATTGTTGAAGTCGGGGAGCTGAGAGTAGTGCTGGAGTTGCTGCCAAATCTGAGACTTGTCAGCAGAAGAAGAATGAGAAAGCTGCTTCTCGAGTAAGCCACAGATCTCATTAAAGCCGTCTTCTTGGGGATTCCACGGAGCATTGGCTGCCATATTTAGCGGATTTTGGCAACAGACGTATTTAGCTTCCGCTAAATTCAAAGAATACCGCAAGTTCTGAAGATTCTTGACAGAGAAATAAACTTGGAACTAGTTACAGACTTTCAGAGGCTTTGTGGGCAAAGAAGAGGTGACGAGAGGACGAGCCCTTTTCAATAATACAACCAACTTTTGCGTGCAAAAGGAAGGGCCACTGACATAATTGGGTTTCTCATGTGATCATGTGGCACATACGACTATATTCGGAGCGTATTTAATTTTAAAAAATATTATTTTATCATAATTTTAATTATAATATTTAAAAAAATATCTTAATTTTTAAGAATTTAAATTTATGTATTTAAGTAATTGACAATTCATCTTACTTAATATTAATATAATATAAAAAAATAAAAATTTCGCCCCATCTTTAAATTATAAGTGAATTTAATTTCTCTCTAACAATTTTTTATAATAAAAAAAAAAGTGTAACGCCAATGAAACATAACTTGGTCTTCAAATTCATCGGCAATTTTTAAAAATTGGAGGAAGAAGGAAGGAAACCATGTCCATTAACTCTGACATTTGGCACCATTGAGCGGTTAAATTCTTTGACGGGAAAAGGATGAGTTAAATTAAAATTGATCTTCACACGAAACATGTTTTTATTTAATTAGCGTTTATGTTAAATTTCACATGGGATAATTTTAAAAGATTAAAAACAAAGACCAGTATTTACTACACAAAAAATAAAAGGCTCCTAACATGTAGATTTACTGATTTAGACGATGAAAAAAGCTTTTTGCCAAAAAGAAAATGAAAAAGCTAAAAAAGTGAATATGTACAAATAGGCTGAGAATCAAATTCAATTATTACTATTATATTTGTTAGTTTGGCTTGTGTGCCCCTTCTTGTGGAAAAAAGAAAATCAATATTAATTACAGGAATAGCCAATCAAGAGGTATCAAAATGGTTTTTTTTTCCTTCTGAAATGTAAAGTAAAGAGAGTTGGAATAGTCATTGAACTAGTTAAATACTTAAATCCCTAGTTCACGACTTAAAAGATTAGACCATAACCGTGAACTATAGATGAATCGTTATAAATAAATTAATATATCTTTAACAATATATATTTAAATTGAAAAGAAATAATATATAATGAAAAAGGAAATTTTCATTAAAACTCCACCGTTTTCATTCAAGATATATAAATATTTATGATGGCGGCTTAAAATATGGATTACAAAATTTAAAAAGATGATCTGTTTAGATTGGACGCTAAAATCACAAACGGCATAGGCAAATGGGAGAAAAACCATCAATAACTTCCGTACATGAATATTATATCTCATTCCCCATCGTGATTTGCCTTTTTCCACTGAAAGCCCGATTATTTTCAGCCAACGGCAAAATCTCGTTCATGCACGATCACTTCAATATCATCATAACATCAATCATTCAAGTCATTAATACGAAAACCAACTAGATTATGCAAAATAATACTTTCCTCATTTTATTTAATTGATTATAAATACTTGATTTGAATTATCCCACCTTTTAAAAGGCAAATCCCCTAGAGATTGCCTAAAGTCCAAAGTACAAACAAGGGGCCCGTTTGATTTGTTGAAAGCATTTTAATGGAAATGGAAATCAAAATAGAAATGAACAGTAAAATGGAAATAAAAAACAAGTTGAGTTTAAAAGTATGTTTGATGTAACTGAAAATTTTAATAGAATCTTAATATGACTTTTATTTGTCAAAATATCAAAATACAAAAATACCCTCCTCGTATCTCCACTCCAAGTTTTTCTCCAGCAACCAACGATGGCTCCCCCTCAGGTCGTCTACACACTCAGATTATTCGACACCAACAAATCTAATCCACAAAATCGATTCTCCAATTATCAACACAAATGAAAAGAATCAAATCAGCAAACTTATGAAGTTAAACCAAATGTATCTATCTCAACCATGAGATAGATACATCACAAGTAATTCAGAAGGATGCATGACCAAATTAATACTGAAAAACATCACAAGAAACTTCTTTCATTCTACCTTTATTTTCACACAGGATTTGACATCAACAGTGAACCTCAAGTCTAACTCTCATCTAAGCTTTTTAATCCCAAAAAAGGGTAGCTTATCACCCGTCCTCTTTCAACAAGGGAAGGCTAAAGAAGTATTTTCATTGAGGGTTACATCTGAGCGGTCCATTCACATCATGTTGTATATACAACTGCAGAGTGAGCTCATGACTGACAAGCCAGCCAACAACCAGCGACTCGGCTGATGTTCTGCAATCATTGGAAAGAGCTCGCCTTCTCAGTAACCATCTGCAAGCGCTTTCGTGTTGATCACATGGCCAAAGACCCCATTGAGTCATTGACTCAACATGACAAGATAATAATATGGCTGCCTCAGACCTTCAGCCTCCATAGTTTATCACATCAGGTTGCAGACCCTGGGATTCAATCAATTAGAGAATATCAGTTACTACAATGTAAATCTCTGGTTAAAACTTTTTACCTTCTCTATTTCTTTTCGCACAAGATTTGACCCGCTCAACAAGGCACACATCAGAATGAAACAGGATTGATTTAAGGAACAAAGGAGATGGTCGATGGAAGTTACAAGCATAAATCACATGGTCTGACCCGCCTCCATAATAAAAAATGGACAAAGAATTTGTAAGTTACATGGCACTTTCCCTCCAAACATGCAGTTGTTCTTTGCTCTTAGGCAATCCAAAAAAGAAAAAACGCAATTCAGCCATGAAGTTGTAACAAATTGAATCAATAATACGTCCAATTATATAGCATATAGTATACCCTTGCATAAAACATAATAATTACAGAAATTGGGCAAAACCAGTGAATAAATATCATAAAATAGACAAATAACCCTTCTAACTTGCTGCCCATGTAAAGTACAGCATTCTGTTTAAGCAAGCATCAGCTACAAATTTCAACAGGAAGAGACAAATATCATCTGAAAGATATCCCCAGTCCCTTTAAGCGCATATCAAGTGTGCTAGGGATGTATTGTAAATAAATGAATATATGCCCAGGACATAAATAAATTACAGCTAAATTCGAGTAAGATTAGTAAAAAGGGCTTCAATGTTGTGTTACTACTACTTAACTAGCCCATCAGAACACAGACACAGGTAGTCAAGGTAGAAAAGTAAAACACTGAAGTTGATGATTGTGGACAACAAGCTATATTTTGCGGTACCTAAAGAATTTGGGTGGATCATAAGCCAAATGGGGCAATCTGATGCTTCATTTATAAATGTTCACTTATTCTTCTGTGCAGCCTGCAAACAAATACAAGTCAAAAAATCAGGTAAGAAATATTCTACCAGATGTCACTAAACAATTGAGATAAAGGAGCACAAGTATCATATAGATAATTCAGATGAACTTAAGGAAATTTTTAAAATCAAACCAAACATATCATCACTTGAATTTTTTTTTGTCAAAGATATCCATTCACTGAACAACAACACTTGGTTTGGGTTTATGTATTTGTTTTTTTACGATATCACGTGCCTACAGGAATGCAAGGCTAGTCTATTAACAACAACCGCCATGGGGCGGGGGTGCACCCCAATCCCCTCCTGCATAAACATGCACGTTCAGAAAACCTAAGAGCTAAAAACTGAAAACCACGCTCATCTATTGGGAGGAGAATCAGGTCTTCCAAGACCACCAACTAACAATTGCTAGCTCAATTATCATAAAGGAATAAAATGCTGATAATTATCTTCTCAAACTGGCCCCAAAGAACATTCCTATAGTAAAATGTAACTGAAACCAATAGTACAATTACACTAACCGCTCAGATGAGGGGCCAGGATGGGAATTTAAAGGAGAGCAACTGAAGAAACAGTTTAATCCCATCATCTCATGGTTGGATGCATTATATTTTTAAGAAAGCCATGGGACAAAGACACTCCCACAGAATAAATTTTTCCTTCATTTCAACTACGTCCCAAGATGTACAGAAGATGTAGGAATGTAATGGTATCTCATCAAATTCTAGATGTTAGAACTAGTTATTCACCAGGCAATGGACACAAAAAGAAAACAAATGAAAAAATTTAAATGGACCTATTATATAAAAATTCTTTGCTCTGCCCTCAATCCCTCTAAATTCCAAGCACAAGCCTCAATTCTTTTCCATTCCTTAAGGTAAGATATGCTACCCACACAAGAGAATGGACATTCTGAAACATTCTCCTTTATACTCCTCAGAGTACACTCGCGGAAGTAATATTGGCTTAACTTAAGTCCAGAGATTGAACTTTTACTCTTAGGTTCTTCATTCTGAACCTTTACTTTGAGAACTGGTTTCTCTCATTCTACACATCCAAATGAGGCTTATTACCTATCCACGGAATGCCCCAGATGTGTACTATCGGCTCACTAAATCTTGTGGCCAGACACTTCCGTTTACTAGGTCAAACTGAGGTTAGAACACTGCTACCTCAGGACCTGCGAATTTTCCCTTAATTTACCATACATAAATTGAATATGCCAAACAATATTTATCATTGAATAACATAATGTCATACAGCAAGGCATACACAATAAGACATATACATAATCTTTCTATCTCTATTACATCTTTTTCTGCCTAAACTCCGGCAGCATAACCGCTACGCTTCATCTGTACAAAGAACTGAACTGTACTGATTCGGTAATTCCCTCATAAGAACTACCATTCTACGTAGTACCCAGGAAAGACTAGATGAACCGGCTAGGTCCACTCACTTCTAGCCTCCTTAGACAGCACTACGTACACAGTACTTATCATATACTGATGTTCAGTCTTTACTTCGGCAGCATAACGGCGTCTCTTAGCATTCTCAAAATCTACTTCAGCATAACCTCCCTGTAATGGGTTATGTATGGGGATGAGATTCGGGGGAATCTCAGTAGCAACAATCATAACAGTATATGTAATGCAGTGTGACAGTGCTTGCTTGTGATTGTGTACAGATAAGTATGCTGCGTGCTTCCATGCTTAATAACATATGATCATAGCATTACAGCAGAGCTTCAGACATAGCATATAAGACAACAATCCAACCAAACAATAGCACATCAAATCACAAAGCCATTACATAAAAGCTAGGATTAGTTACTACCTGGCTAGCTTAGCAGAACTCTACTATCTCTATTCTGCTTCCAGCTCCGCCAGAACTTCCTTTCTTCCTTTCCTCCTTTCTCTCTTCTTTCTCTCTCTTTCCCTTCTCCATGCGTGGAGCAAATGAAGCAAAGGGGGGTATTTATATACTTCCTCAATGGCAATATCGTAATTTCCATACCATCTGAACATGTGGTCCTGGTTTTTCTTGGAATTTCCTATTTTCCTTAATTCCTCCTTTACTGCATCATCGGGACACCTCACCGGGACACCTCAGCACCACATTTATCACATGTCACAATTCCTAGACACCTCAGCATGCTGACTCACCGGTCCAGAGTCCTGCCTCGTAATGCGTGTCCTCAGCTTTATCTGCTTCCTCCATATCAATGCCATGTGGCGCCTGGAAGAGACCTTGCACGCTTCCCAATGCTATCCAGATAAGTCCCAGACTTATCTGATCATCTCCTCAGTTCTCGTGCCAACCGAGTAACTTTACTCTACTGGAAGGTCACCAATCACTACTCTAATGCCATGTGGCATCTTGTGGGTCCCATGAGTACACCTTATCAGTCCACCTCATGGTCTCCAGATAACTTTCCCTTTATCTGACCTCTTTCCCCAGTTCTATCTCTAACCGGGTAACTATCTCATTTGGACCTTCACAACTCTTGGCCCACTAGATCTCATACGGCTAGCACCACTTATAGTCACTAGTCGCGACCTAGCCCTCATCTCATCGCGACATAACACCTTCTGTGTTCATTAGTCGCGACCACAACATCCTTTAGTCGCGACCATAACAGTCTTTCGTCGCGACCACATCACTTTTTAGTCGCAACCAGGCTCGTTATACTCATTAGTCGCGACACCATATACATATCCGTCACGACCAATCATTTCTGTCAATATTAGTCGCGACCATAATACACTCTCGTCGCGACCAACTTCTTTATCATCGCGACCTAACTGGTCAACTCTTGAACCTTTGACCTTTACATCATTCTCAAATGGCCATTTACCCCTTAGGACTTCCACTGTTTACACATAAGTCCCCGTACCTTTACTTACTCGCAGCTCAGTCCCTGAAACTCTTTACGTTCCTCTGGAACTTTCTGCTAAAAAGGGGTCTAGCAGTCTCCTAATCTTAGGTTATCTCTGCATCTCTAGGCCTGAAAACTGGGATATTACACATTCCATTCTACTCCATTCCTTAATGAGTCCATTCTATTTCATTCTGCTCCAAAGTCCAAATATCCAGAAGAAACAAAATTTTACTTTAAAATCCAAGAAACTGCAGGCCACTGTATACCACACAAGAAGAATGATACATCCACTTTACATGGAAATAAAATGTTTTAATCACTAAAATCAGAATGCTACTAGGCACAGACGATAGGAGAAGGATATATAAAAGAATTTTACGAAAGAACATAAGTTTAACAAGAAGATGCGTTAACCAGGTCTAATAAAATAATAGAACGGCTAAAATTAAATGCTACAAAGTATAAGAGAGTCAAAAGAAAAATGGCAGACCTTCTGCAGCTTCTCCAAAACAGAATTCTCAAAAGCTTGATACCCAGCACCAACCAGGTTATTTATCTTATCGGGTTGCACGGGTTTATCGGTACTTGAAAACTGTGTTGCCACAGCAGGCTGAAGAGGTAAAACCAGCAACGGATTAGAAAGATGCCCACTAACACTTCCTGTAGCCGAAACCTGGACAAAACAACACCCAATATAAGAAATTACTAATACTAATTAGAAAATTCAAGTTAAAAGAAAAAATCTTGAATTGGATTAGAAAAGTCTTACAGCTCCTTCCTTTGTGGCCATTACAACAAGTGCAGAACCCTTCTTCTTACTGCCCTTGATGACTACATCTTCCACTTCACCAAACCTGGAAAACAGTTCTCTCAACTTTTCTGCCTTATAATCTTCACCTCCCTTCTCCCACGAAACTTTGAGGACCTTTTCTTTATCCAACCCAGAGCCACCAGTAGCCATGCTTTCTTTCCCAACTCCCATAGACTTCTTCTTCAAATCAGGCTCGGTGGGAACTCCTTTATTGGCGTGCATAGCCCGAATCCTAGCAATCTCTTCCTTCAGCTGCATAGCAATCCTCTCCTCTTCTTCTCGCTCTTTAACAGATGGGTCAGTAGCAAAAGCAGCCCGCTCCCTTTCTTCGAGATCAGAAACCATCTTTCGTCGCTTGCCATCGCGCTCTGACAGTCGGCGTTGCTGCTCACGCTTAACCCGCAGCAGGTCATCGAACAATTTTCTAGCCTTTTCATCCTTGAGAATCTCATATGAATTCTTGAGCTTTTGGAAGTTGGAATGGGCATTTGGATCATCTGGTCTCTTGTCCGGGTGCAATTCCAGAGCCTTCAATTTGTAAGCCTTCGAGATCTCTTTCTCTGTAAGCTTAGCCCCTTCCTCGCCGGACGGTAATCCAAGAACCAGATAGTGGTCAATGCCGGCGTCCATTTTCTTAAACCACAAATCAGTAAACCCAGAAATTCGAACCGCGCTCGGCGCGGCAGAGATGGAGGCCGTACGTAACCTCGTGGCTTGATTTGGGGACGTGGAAGGGTAAAGGACTTCGGGGTCCGGGGAAGTAATATTGACGTACCAATATTTATAAGGACCCAAAGAAGGTAATTAAATTTTGGCACTAAAGAGAAAGGAAATTAAATTTAGCAAGACCGTAATATACCAAACAACCGACATCGCAAATCCCAAGGGTCGTGATGACCAATGAGTCGCTCTTTCTTTCTTTTCCCTGTTTTGTTCTCTCAAAGCTCAGAAGCCTAGCGTAACAAGAAAAACGGTCCAAAAAGATCACGAAATAAAAGTATATATATATATATTATGAATCTATCACAAATTTATGGAATTTTATTTATAGAGACCAATCAATGTTAAAAGGAAAAGATAAATGGACAAAAAATCACTTATGTAGTTGTTCAAATTATCTAATTATAAATTAGATAAAATATTATATAATATCTTAATATTATTTTTTATATACAATAAATATCTTAATTTTATTTATAGTATAATTTTATTTATAATTTTTTTAATTTAGTATAATTTTACTTATAATTTTTTTAATTTAATATGATTCTTAGTATTTAAGAAATAAAATTATGAGTAAAATTATATTAAATTAAAAAAATTATAGATAAAATTATATCACAAATAATATTAGAATATTAATAGCATATACAAAATAAAATTAAGATATTTTTATTATTTTAATCTTATAAATTTCAAAATCTTAGTTTTTATTAAGGGTGATGATCATCGGGACAAGTTAGAACCGGACAATCCGGTCTTATATTCGGTCTCGTGTCCGTTCCTTCCGAGTATGTCCCATGAGACTAGGACGTTTCGGACATGACAGTCCGAAATCTTTTTTTAAAAAAACAAACAGTAGACTTGGCAAACCTGCAAATCTCGAGTAGTTCAATGTGTTGAACAATTTGTTAAACGGCTCGGTACCGGTAAAGCTACAGACATTTTCTGAAGATTCATTTCTAGGTAATTCACTGTGCGGGAAGCCACTCAAGCTTTGCCCAGGAGAAGGAGCTGCAATATCTCCGTCGGGCGAGATTGAGAGCAGCAATAACAGAGGGAAGAAGAATAAGAATTTGTCTGGTGGGGCCATTGCTGGAATATTCATTGGATCTGTGGTGCTTCTCCTGTTGATTGCGTTCGCTTTGATTCTTCTTTGCCGAAAGAAGAGCAGTAAGAACTCGAGATCCATTGACATTGCAACAGTGAAACATCCAGAAACAGAAATTCCAGGGGACAAAACCGTTTCAGATGTGGAGAATAATAATGGTAATGGTCACAGTAATGGGTATTCGGTGGCTGCAGCGGCCATGATAGGAAACGGTAGAACAGGATCGAACAGTAATGATGGAGGCTGCTGCTAGTGAAGACTGAAGACGAAGTGAGCAAGTACGAGGGGAAGGCTAACTTTTACTGAGATTTTTCTATATTTTATATAAAAAATTAACATGCTTAGAATGGGGACGAGAGTCCTAAGAATAAAACTAAGACCTGTCCTATTTTGACTCGATATACTTTTGTCTCAATCTTTCGTAAAATATGATAGACCTGTTTCAAAACACTCGGATTAGGTCAAGATAACCTCGAGAATTTTTGCACAGTTATTATCAAATGTAAAAATTAAAATATTTTTTTGACAAAAAAGATTTAAGAGAAAAAGAAATTAAAATATTAGTTATAAATTAATTATGAATTGTAAAACTTCAAAAATTAATTATAAAAATTAGAAGATTCAATTATAAAAATTGGAAAATTAATTAGTTAATTTATCAAGTTTTCCAGTTGAGTTATTACTCAATTTCAATTAAGTTTTCACGATTTAATTTTATGCTTTCTATTTTTTAACTAAAATTTTGAAATTTATAAATCTTTTATAATTTATAACTAACATTTTGATTTTTATCATTGAGTATTGTTATCTACCCTTTATTTCCTCTCCTATAATTTCATAAATTCATGTTTTTTATGTCACTTTTCCCCCCTTTCCCCAGTCCTTCCGCGTCATTCTATGGGATGATCTCAGGGTTATCAAAAATATATTTCAATAAAAAAAATATGTTTTTGGTACAATAAATAAAATATATTAAAATAACTAATTGGAGCGAATCGGACTGGCGCAATGTGCACCATCTCATTTGGATTTGGCTGTTGAAATTTGGATAGTTCAGAATTATTTTCTTAATTGACAGGAGATGTAAAAAAAAAAAAAACTGGTTTCACTTGTTAATAATAGCAAAACGCAGATAAAAACATCAAGGGATCGTCCAACTGATAATGATGTTCCTAATTTTAACTACAAAATAAACAATATTATGAAACAAGCAACATACATGGAAAGGCTTCGCAATCCGTCAAATCCTAACTGCAACGAAAATCCCAGAATGCATAAAGCGCCATCCACAAACTTGGTAATACAACACAACTAAAACTTCCTCCCCAAAAGAAATATGGCACTGGAATCGCAAGATCCGAGTGGTTTTATCTGACTGAGGATGTTGAAATATGATGATGCACTAAGCCAGGCACTAACCTTTATTATTTTTATTCTTGTAAGACTTTTGGGGAGAAAGAAAGGGAATAAATTAATTCCCAAGATCACGGGGAACTGCTTTAGCAGGGGCTAAATGCTTGAGCTAAAGTACAATCCATTAATTACCAGCGTCTCGGCTATAATATTGGTCAAGAGTCTTTGCTGGTATACGATGAAGCAGCTCACGGGGGAAGATCCGAAGCAAAGTCCATGCAAGATCTAGTGACTGGAAGATGTTGCGGGTGTCATAAGCTCCCTGGGTAACAAACTTCCTCTCGAACTTGTCCAAAAATTCCAGATACAGCTGTTAGAGAACGAAAACTCATTAATACCACTTCATGAACAAACTATCTTCATCAAATGAAAAGAAGAAGACAAATATTAGAGACCAGATCCTCAGATGAAAGTGCTTCTTCTCCAACCACAGCTTTCATTGCCTGGACATCCTTTCCAATGGCATAATTTGCATAGAGCTGAAAACGAGCAAAATATCACTGGTTAGATGGTTAAAAACTTGCAATAAGAAAAATAAATGATACTGAAGCACATTACTAGACCTGGTTCGAAACATCAGAATGATCCCTTCGAGTCATTCCCTCACCAATGGCACTCTGCAGAGGTCATCAGTAATGCATCATGTGTGCATAACACCATAAACAGCACGATATTATTTTCTTCATGAAACAACACAAACCAGTCACCTGACAGCATCTTGACATCAAAGAAGAAAACTATCCTTACCTTCATCAACCGAGATAGTGATGGAAGAACATTGATTGGTGGGTATATCTACACAACACAAAAAATTTTGAATGCCTACGTCAATATATATAATAAAGCCTACATAACTAAACAATATAAAGTGAAAACAATTCACTAGGTTGCTGATATAGATGCCTACTTCAATAATCATGACACAGAAAAACTGGTTCCATTTATGTAAAAGGATGATTCATAACAAATTTCCTAAGATCTGAGAATTATATGTCACAGCATTCCACCTTGACATGTTCTGTGAAACATGACCAGATCAATGTTCACCAAAGCCATAATATATGGAGAATATTAAAATTCTGTACGGAATACTTTCTAAACCAAATTCACTTTTGTAGTGAAGTCCACTGACTAATCCAGAAAGTTATGTTCACTAGTAGCAAAGCTTCAATCTATCATCCTACCTGTCTGTTATACAGCTGCCTATCTATGTATATCTGTCCCTCCGTAATGTATCCCGTAAGATCAGGAGTTGGATGTGTGATATCTGCAGAAATTTTAAGAAACATGATGTCAACATTAAAAGCTTGTTATATACAGCTGATGCAGATATATTTGTTTAGGTTCCTAACCATCATTTGGCATGGTAAGAATTGGAATTTGTGTAATAGAGCCTTTTCGCCCCTCAATTCTTCCAGCACGTTCGTAGATTGTTGCAAGATCTGTATACATGTAACCCGGATAACCACGCCTTCCAGGCACTTCTTCCCGAGCAGCAGATACCTATGGTATACAGCGCAAGCAGCAACTTGTGTCATGCAAATTGCACACAATATTTATAACTTCTCAGCCTCTCAGAGTAAGAGAAAATGGCAACCGATATTGCTTAAAATTACTCTTTGGAAACCTCTATAAAACATTCATAACTTGCTTCTCAGCCTTCAAGACTAAAAGATAAAGCAGTATCCAATACAGCTTCTAATTATAGATATCCATAGAAATCACAATCGCCTGATGGCTAAGGCATTAATAGGTAAGGACAAAGGCCACAAGAGGTTTCTCATAATCTTATTTTCTTTCCTTTAGTTTCCTCATTTTCTAATAAATTAAATTTAAGGTACATTACCTCCCGAAGAGCATCAGCATAAGAACTCATATCTGTAAGTATCACAAGAACATGCTTCCCGCATTCATAAGCCAAATATTCAGCAGTTGTTAGAGCAATACGAGGAGTGATAATGCGCTCAATTGTTGGATCATTTGCCTGTAGTTGATAGCAGCAGCCAGCAGCCAATGAACAGAAAACTTAAGGCTTAGCTCCTTCGTGCAAGATATGAAATTGGAATTTTAAAATTATAAGCACTGCCTCAATTAAATTTCCTACTCAATGAACCTTATGTTCCTCAAAATACAATAAGGCACATCTTACAAATCTTTTTTAGATCATAAATTTAAAAAAGAAAAATCTTCACTGATCAGTTTTAAAAATGTAAAAAAAAAAATGTAATGCTAGTGTTATAGTGCATATACTTCTTTCTAATATTTAGGTATTTGCTTCTTTCAGCTTAACGAGGAAAAATGTTAGTTCTAAATGCAATGCTAGTGTAAGACTACAGTATTGTCTTGTTCTCTAATATTTGAATTGAGATAATAGCATTAGCATCCTTAAAACCCAAAGGAAAAAGATAATATTTTCAAGAAGTCACAAGCATTTGTCACATGATACCATTGACACAAGGCATTTTTTTTAAAAGCTTGTAAACTACACAGACATAATTTCTGAAAAAGAATTTGAAAAGTTAAAAGGAAAAAGTAGAACATGTGCATTCTGATTTAAAAAGTTTACCAGATTAAGAAACAGAGTCACCCTCTCCATTGAGCCATTCTCCTCAAAGTCACGTTTAAAAAATTGTGCAGTCTCCATGTTAACTCCCATAGCTGCAAACACAATGGCAAAATTGTCTTCTTCCCCGCCCTATATCACAATGATAAAATGTGTTACGGTAAAACCAACTTCTCAATCTTACAAAATGTAGAAGAGTCATGAGTTTTATAAAATGCAATAAAGAGGCTTATCAATTTCAAGGAAATTTAAATAGATGTGTGTGAGTGTGAGAGAGAAAAAGAAGGGGGGGGGGGAGGTAAGCAATAATAGAAGAAAAATACAGAATTCCAAATTATTTTTGTCAGCATCTTCATTACAGCAGAACCACAAATCACAGGCTACCCCTTCGTGAGCTGGAGAAGAAAAATGGTAGCTAGTTTTAAAATCTACCCCATAAAACGCTAGAAAACTAGCTACTCCAAACGTCATATATTTAACAGCCAAGCAATCAAAAATACAAATATTGATGGCAATCAATGTGGTACGACTCTTGAGAGAGATCTTTAATTTAACATTTTCAGTTCCTCATGTCACCCATGAGAAGAACCATATCCTACAAAAGAACTTAAACGCAATGTTCCCCTCCCCTGGCATTAAAACATGGCCAGGGTGGGGTGCACACAAGTGTCAAACTATCCTCTAGAACAATTCAATTTCAGCTGATCAAATTTTTTCACAAAGGAATCAAGACTAAGAAGCAACTTAGCAAATAAACAACCCAGTCCATTTTGGCATATAAAAGTATCATAATAGAGGCCCTAAAAGTTTTGATCATAGAAGTGGGTATAGAGTATGGGTAGAGGTACAAGGTTCAAACCCTCCTAAAGTAATAGAAAATAAAGCCTAAAACTTTGACCTATATACTTATTCACCAGCAATAAATGCCATGTCAGCATATTTTGAGCATAAACAAGAAGTATAAGTAAGCAAAATAGCCAAAAGTTTTCTTTCAAGTACTTAAAACAGGAACTGCCCAAATTGCCATAGCCAAGAAAGTGTTAGTACAGTAAACCAGGAAGACCTGAATGAAGTACAAGCCATATAAAGCAAGTGAAAGACCTTTTAAATATAATAGTAAATGCCCTTCAATAAATCTTCTATACCTCAAGAAGATTATCAGTCTTCTCCAAGCGCTTGACTAAACCAGCCTGGCGACATATCTGAGCAGCAATTTCATTATGGGGAAGACCAGCAGCTGAGAAAAGAGGGATCTTTTGACCTCTAGCAATGGAATTCATGACATCAATTGTAGATATTCCTGTCTGTATCATCTCCTCTGGATAGGTTCTCTCACTAGGGTTGATAGAACTTCCTGCATTAAGGGAGATATTAAGAAAAAAACAATAAATTTGTAAAGCAACCATGAAGAAATTAAACTAAATAATCCCACAAGTAACTCAGTTACCTGATATATCCAAGTAAGCCTCAGGCAATATGGGTGGACCATTATCAATAGGTTTTCCAGAACCATTAAATATGCGTCCAAGCATGTCCAGTGAGACAGGAGTTTTCAACACCTACAAACATGAATGAGGGGGGGAAAGCTGGGGGTTCAAAAGTGGAACTATTTTAATTCTATACAACTAAAATGAAAAACAAAGTGAGTCGAGAGTTAAAAAGACAAGTCTCGTGAAAAGTAGTGGAAGACCCACTTTAACTACAGGAAATAGTATCAGGAAGTTACGTTTATTTTATTTTAATACACTTTAATACCACATTTTTTCCTCTACTTTTCAAAAGTTATCTTCTTTTGCCTGAATATATTTTCCCAGAGATAGGTTTACATGTTATATATTGAAGTCTCCTTTAGATATATCAAGTACCATGCCAACAATGACCAACATAAATTCTTAGTTACTTATATTAAGTGATAAATGATGAGCCATGAAATTTATGTACTACACAAACCAATCTGCAATTTTCCCCTGCAGTTATGACTTGTGATATACTTATGGAATGATTATAGTTAAAAAAACAAAAAAAACACACACACACACACACACTCTCTCTTTCTTTAAGACAATAATTCAAAAGACACATATTCATAGACCAGCCATTGGTTGGCCCAATTCTATAAACTAAAAATCTTTACATTTAAATATAACTCCAAATATCAGTAAACACATTATTTAGGTCCTGCAGATATTCTAGGTGAAGTAAATTACCAGAGAAGATAATTTATGGATATTATCGTAATATAAGATGCATTGAAGCACACCATTAGTTTGTGCGATTTTTGATAAGACATAGAATAATTTGTACCTCTCCAGTAAACTGCACAGTTGTAAATTTATTGTCAATCCCGGATGTACCTTCAAAAACCTGGCCAATAGTTTGAAAAAAAATTGAAAATTAATAATTCCAGCAGCAGATTGCAAAATTAAAAAGTTACAAGATCATTTCCTATTATCAATGGAATTACAAGAGTAACGAGATATCTTAGTACCTTCCAGTTATAGGAAAATATACTACTTTATTAATAAATTAATCATCCCAAATACATGGCACGCATATCTCCTCATTTTATATGAAGTTACCCTCCCAAATGAAGCATAATGGGCAATAATAAATGCCATAGGCAATCACCTGAACAACAGCCTTTTCACCATCAACCTCTAGAACTTGTCCACGTCGAATAGTTCCATCTCCTAAACGAATATTAACGATCTCTTGATATTTGGGTCCCTGTTGTAGTTGATCAATGCAAAACTCAGTCATGGCATACAGAAACTGAGGAATCCTTATTGATAAAGCCCAACAATTACATGTACAATTAGGATAGAAGAGAGTACAGGCATTACCTTAACTTTGTCAAGAATGACTAATGGTCCAGCAACACCAGATACAGTTCTGTATTCTGAAACATAAAAGAACGTATAATAGGAGGAGTAAGGATATAAAGCCACAGCTTATCAATGTTGATTCATCAAACCAAACTTTTTACATCTATCTTTTTCAATAAGGAAAAATAGTTAAATATTAAGAGGTGATTAATACCCCAAGAGACCTTAAATTAATTTTTTTAGAAGGAGAATAATTCCAATAATGAAAAATAGGCAAATATTATTAAGTGATTAATGCAGCAAGAGGCCTTAACATTAAAATTAAAAGAAGTAACTGACATGATACATACCCATTCCTATCTCCAATGTTCCCTCCTCCAAATCAAGATTGTTTTGAGCCACACCCATGTTTGAACTTGAAACAATGAGACAACAGAGCAATTATAAAAATAAATACATGCCCACTTTTAAGGTTGATACAAATACAAGCAAAAGCCAATATTAATAGGATACTGATCCAGTAATGATTTATGACTAGAAAAAGATGAAAATCACGATATTAAAACAAGTTATAGAACTAATTCTGAGCAAAAGAACACAATTCATATGTAATTTTGAGTCCAATAATATAAAAATTTTCATATTAGTTCTGAAAGTGAAGTACGTAGAAAGGAATCAAGTCAAGCATTAATCAACCAAGAGGCTGAACTCAATAAAACTTCCCCATTACCAAGCAATAAGTACAGCAAATATTCAATCTCCACTCACATTCTCCTTACTTTATCACACTATTTCAGTGACCAAACCTGATATGGACCAAGAAAAGAAAACAACTTTCCCCATAATGGAGGCGTATTCAAACTTCAAACCTCGAAAAACAGATAAATGATACTAAAATTTCGGCGAATCCCCGAACTAATAAGATCAGGAAAAATTAAAATCGACAAGAATTCCACAAACAAGCAAATAATCCGATCGAAATGAAAATGCTAAATTCTGCGCGATCAACCGATTAAGGCTGTCTCGACGCCATCATTGAAGATTTGTAAGACTACCTAGAGAGAAACAATTTGGATCCGGAGTTGGCGAAGCGTACCTCTTATCTTTTTCTTCTGATCTGAAGCGTAAGAGAGATTGGCAGAGTAGGTTGGAACTGAGATCTAGTGATGAACCTCAATAGCAAACGGGCCCACTAAGCGATAGAAAATATTTTGTCATGGACAAATAATTACGTATTCCTTATTAAATTTTATATTTATATTGAATTGTATGTATGGGTGTGTTTGGAAAACACCCAAATCGCGGTTTTAAAATGGCTTTTGGTCCAAATTTCGGTTTGGGAAAATTTTAAAACAAACAGGTTTATTGGTCCATAAGTACTTTTGGACAAAACCATGGTTTAAAACCATGATTTTGAATAAGCTATTTAAAATAGCTTTTTCAACAGTAAAAGCACTTATGGACTATCCAATTACTATCTTACCCCTACTTTTTCTTACACTCTCTCTCCTCTCTCCTACTTTTTCTTACACCCTCTCTCCTCTCTCCTACTTTTTCTTACACCCTCTCTCCTTTCTCCTCTCTTCCTTCTCTCCTCTCTCTTCTCTTTTCTCTAACTCTCTCCTCTCTCTTACTTTAAATCAAATCATACCCTTTTTGGTAATTTA
This sequence comes from Leucaena leucocephala, assembly GCA_037074615.1. Classification (NCBI taxonomy): domain Eukaryota; kingdom Viridiplantae; phylum Streptophyta; class Magnoliopsida; order Fabales; family Fabaceae; genus Leucaena; species Leucaena leucocephala. The sequence goes on along the minus strand of CM073560.1, from coordinate 21,426,765 downwards.
CTACCATAAAAGTCATTCTAAAAATAACTATCCAAACACCTATTTATTCAAAACTACTTTTTTTCCATAAACTCTTCTCCAAAAGTCCTTTTCCATAAGTTATCCATAAGCCCTTTTTTTTTATAAATCCTTTTTTAAAATCCTATCCAAACAGACCGTATGTAAGTGAAAATCTGGTACATGGCCCATAAGCTGGATGGCGAAGCATCTTCGGTGAAAATTAAAATAATCTACTTTTTTTGCCAAAACAAAAGAAATAAAACAATCTACTTGAACTTTATAACATTTATTAATTATTATGGTTATGGATTAACTGACTGATATTTATCAAAAAAATCTCATGTTAGAATTTGAATTCAAATTAACTGATATTTGATAGTTTATAACCAAAAAAATTAATTATTTATTTCATATATCTGTTTCCCGTAAAAGAGCGGGTAGTAGTAGTTGGTGTGGTTAATCGACGCATCTATTTACTTATATAATATATAAATTATAGAAATTCGTAATGTTTTGATAGTATAAATGGACAAAATTCGTAGATTCGTTATTAGACAGAGACGTACAGTATACGTAACACTTAAAGGCAAGGCGGTTAATGGCGCGGTGGTAGAACGGAGACACGGCAATGAAAGGCGCCACCTTGGATGCTGATGTTACCGCCGTTATTTAATTATTAACGAGAAATGTTTGATGCTCCGGGTCTGTGAGACCCCGTGAGTCCGTGACAGGACCAACATGATCGGAGTCGTGGAGCACGTGACGCAGCCCCATCACAAAACAAGAAAGCATATGAATCAAACAAATATTTATTAGTAAAAAAAAAAATACTCCTCCTCTTACATAATATAAAATATATTTAATTAGTTGATTAGATTAAAAAATTAATATAAAATATTTTCTTTAAAATACTCTAATTATTTATCTTAACTCATTCTCTTTATATCTTATTTGATTATTGTTAAAAGAGTATTAATATATGTAATTTAAAAAAAATTGATAAATATAACAAGATTTTATATTTAGAATCAATATCAACTTCTTAATTAGATCTTATATTAAATATTAGAGAAGTATTTTGTATGATGTTTACTGCTTAATAATCTTTATTTTATTTTTGAGTGAAAATTCAAAAATTAGTTTACCTTTATAAAAGTTTTTATTTCATTTTTTTTATTTTGATTCCCAAATATATTCTTGAGCATCATAGAGACCTAATGTCATTACTATATCTTGTATTTAAAATATTATGTATGCATAATATTATGTCAGAGATTAGTAATGCTAGTTTGAAACTAAAATTTAATTTTGTTCAAATAACTGTAATCTCAACAAAATTATTTTGTTTGTAGTATCTTCAATAATAAATAATTATATATATCATATGGAAGATAAAAATAGATAATTTACTGACTAATACAAATTTAAACATCGTCAAAATTAAATAAATAATATAACTCTCTCATCATATTTTTTAAAAAATTTACAAGGCTTAAATGTTAAACTTTATTTAAAAATTCTTTTACTCACTCAACCCAACAACATTAGTAAAAATACTTTTCAGTATATAGTTATGGCACAGTTTTAGACTATCATTAATTGAGGTGCACATCAGCATATGGTGTTTTCTGATCAGTTGTAATCAGTGAACATAATCAAAGATTAATAACTTTTTGGTTTTATGAGAACCATTTCAGTTAACACAATATTAACCATAATTTATCCTTCTGTAATGATCTGTTGATCTCAATACCATGGCTTCTGAGAATGGGAATCTCTGGTTGAGTTTGAAGTTTGATTTCAGTGGCTGTCCAGTAAAAGAAACAAGATAATGCATCAACAACATCTCTTCTCCCTTTCAAATTCAAAAGCATTCCAAACAGAAATGCTTGTACTATTATTCCTTTCACAATAAAACAGATACACCCCAGCAGAAGAAAAGGATCAGTTCTGCAACTCTAGAGCTGAGCCATATTGGTGACTATGTAATAATCAACTGTATTATTGACTAATTGAAGGTATTTCAAAATTTTGCGATCCCATCTCTTCAATGTAATTACAACCATTGAAAGTTGGAACATGGTGGGATGATCAATTCATTTGAAATATATACATACTAGTTTGAAGTGATCTTATCTCAAGTCGTGGGACCCAATTTTTCTCGAAGGATGTCAGTGAATGAGTTCACTGAGGCAATAATTGGGTAATGGACAAGGAAAGCTGGGCCCTGAGATCGTTGAGGCTTTTATTGGCGTCACGAAGAGTCTGAATATGTGGTTCAGCTGCTTCTACAGGTAGAATCCTAGCAAAGCTTCCCTCTTCGAGATAATCCACCACTCGATTCGCAGCTTCTAGACCCGTCACATAAGATTTTTCCTGTCAATTAAGATACAATTATGTCACTTACAGGCACGAAGCTTCCTGCCTTGTACTTAATGCAACCAACAAAAAAGGAAGATATCAAAGTTCAACCTGTGCCCATGAGCCGTGTCGGTTCACAATCCAATCACCTGCCATGAACACGTTTGGGAAAGATGTGGACGCACGCATCGCGTTCTTGTATGAACCTATGAAAGAAAATTAGATCCATTGACTTATAATCTATCCACTATAATCACTGAAAATATGAGTTTAATGTATATTAAGGAATTAGATACACTGATACAGTTAATATGGTTATCAGCATAATAAGATGTTAACCGGTGGCCCTGTGCAATCGGTTCTACCAAAGAATCCACTTTATATATCTCTATGATACGATGGTTAGACGGATTATGTATATAAGTTGGATCAATCAAACGTCAAATCTACCCATTCAGAACAAGGAATTATGTTGTACCTGGGAAGAAGTGGGTCAACGATTTGGGATATCTACTAATCTCCTTGTCGACCACGCTAGCATTCTCAAACTCTTTGATGTACTTGGAGAGGTAAGACTTCAATTTCACAACCATCTGCTCATCCTTCAGCGGCAACAACTCATTTGCATAATACTACCACAATCAATCATGGCATGTAATTACATCCACACACAGGAGTTAATCTTTGTGCCTGAAGTAGAACCAGTAAGTAGCATAACATCAGATGAGAAAAAAACAGGACTGAACACTTACAAAGTCAGCTTGCAAAACTGTCATAGAATCACTTTGATGTTCATCTTGAATGACATTCAAGTCAAAGAATGTCCACGCAAATGAGTTGTCAAACCCGGAGCAGGCATTGCTAGCAGCTGGAATCTTCACCTGGTAAACAAGGATTTGACAACAAAAATCAGGCCATAATGGCCAACAAACCAGTTTGATACAATTCAGAAGGCCAGCCAGAAACCGCAGATGATACTTGAACAGACAACAATACCAATGCAAGGTACATCATCATTTATTTTGAGCTGTGCCTATGTTGAGAAAAATGAGGGAAATACATGTCTGGTTCCTCAAGGAAAGATTGAGTGTGTTTTGAGGCAAATTCTGATTAGTGCATGAGATAAAAGTAGTAAAAACAAAAAGGTTTTGTTTTCCCAAACCTTCTGGTCAAGCCAAAGTTTAACAGTGAGAACATCAATGCTTCCCAAGTTCAGAACCTTCAGAAAGTCCTCCCTTGAACATAATGTTGGGCTAAAGAAAAAGTAGTAGCCAATAAAGAAGGGCAGGAAGAAAATCAGTAAGTGGGTTTACTTCTATGAAATGCAAAAGAAAAAAACTACAGCAAAAATTAAATCCACTTTTTTAAGCTCATCTTACGGGGTGTGTACATGTAGCAGCGAAAAACAAGCATAGAATCAAAACCTTCATAACATTATGTCAACACACTAAAAATTGCTATGCAGAATAAAAAGCTTGAAACTAATTGCAAGATTAGTATATAAGTATCGATAAAATGATTAGAAGCTACCAAATTCAGAAACAGCATACCTGTTCTGTATAATCTCTTGTAGAGTAGAAATTGCCACTGCCATAATCACTGCATCAGCTTTGTAGGTCGTCTTGCCACAAACTACCTCTGAAACACAACCTGTTTCCTCATTGAAGATTAAATCTGTCACTCTCCTATCTTCCACAAATTTACAGCCCTTAGCTCTTAGGGAAACCATCCACGGCTCAAAAATTTTTCCTTTTACAGCTCCACGAGGCCATGCCATATCAAAATCTTTCTGGATCCGCAAAGCAGATAAACTTATTCAGGCATTATTGGAAAGTAAATGTGAGGGTAGATAATACATAAAACAAGGGCAATGGCAATGTGCACTGCATAAGGAATGATTTTGGAACAACAGAAATTGAATATATTATGTTTAAAATGTACTCATTGCCTAGTCCAATTACAAGTGTGCTCTCTTAGTGTTATTTTACATTATTAGTGACTCACAGTCTCCTCAAACAAAATGTTCATTATGATTTTTTTTTTTTATGAAACATGTTTCAAAACTAGCCTCAAAAGTTATGAAAGATACAAAGGAAAACATTTCCTATGTCTTGAAATTTCTTTTTAGTTGCTCTCAAAATTTTCTAACTTTTTCTGGTTTGCTTAAATCTCTTACTAACTAGGAGAGTAGGATTTATTAAATTTCATGATATATTGTTAGGGAATAACCTAAGCATCAAACTGCAACTACGAACCTGGTGGGCAAGGGTAATAAAATTTAGCAGTCCTAGGGTTGCAGCAGCACTACATTGCTCTGCTGGAGCAAAAAGACCCACATGAACCAACGGGCCTAGTATATCCCTATAAAGCCTTTCTGAGCAGCCAAACTGTTTGAAAAGCTCCCTTGCAGTAACTACCAATGAACATCCAAATGAGTCACTTAGATTACATGATTATTTTGAATTTGAAAAAAGCTTACTTGAATCATATTTCCTCCAGGCTGTGTCAGTGTTGTCAAAGTCAATCACTGGAATAAGGAGACTTTGTCAGTGAATTTTCAAGACTAATGAAGTGGAAATATGTATTGGAGAAAGAAATTCCGTTTTATTTATTGACAAAAACAAATATATAAGAAGCTACATTATCATATATCATGAACAGTACTACTCATTCCTCAAACTCAATGTGCAAGGAGCCATACTAATTTGTAGAAAGGATGGTGATAACCAAATTGTCTAACATATCAGGCTATTTGATCCCAATTCTACAACATGAGGACTTGTTGCCAATATGATAGCAATATGGGTCATGAGTGAGGTGATTATATGCTTTTAGCAGTATATATCTATACATGATTACCCAAATTTGCAGGTGGACATAAATCGCTAGCCATTTCACTTTTCTTTTCTCAAATTTCACTAGTGCAGGTCAAAGGAAAAGACACTTCGTGGATAATATACCTGCAGCCATTAAGGGTAGAAATGTCAACCTATCCAACAAAGGAAGCCGAAAGAACTGCAAACAAAATAATGCACATATGAGGATTGCAACTCTAAGAAAATGAGACATGAGTCAGAAAAGAAGCTTCATACTTGGCTGTAGTATAAGGTTCCCAACGGAGTAGGCAATCGAGGCAAATCTTGAAATATTGGAAACTCTATCTGCAAGTAGATCCAGTTTCTCTTCAGTCATACGAGAGGGCATTTATCCAATAGAAACAGAGGAGGAACTAAAGTGGAAAGTTTCGTTTTAAAGCGTATTAAAGTGATGGATAATGTTTATCACAAAAGAGATGACGGATAATGTTTGTAATTGTATAGCATCATAGTTACCTCCAGTCCCTCTTCAGAATATTGTGCAGATTTTGTCCAATTTGTGAAGGGCTTAATGTCCAACTCATCAACAAGGCTAAATATGTTTTGAAAGGCGCGATAATAACCTAGGAGAAAATGAATAAATAAAGTGCAGTAACCATCCAATTCATGGCAACCATAATCAAAAGTGAAGCAACTCCAAAATAAATCTTGATCAATGGTCTTTTGGGAAGGAAAATGAGTGTTCAAGTGTTAAATACAGAGGAAGAAATTTACTATCCTCTGTCAAATGAATACTCAATTTCAACTTCATCAGCAGTTCGGCATCCCTTCCAAAATGTAGATAGTAAGTAATTCGAGGAGTATATCGGTAGAACACTAAAACCGCTATAAATTGCACATTTTAGTCACCAATTTTGAAGAGCTATATGCGGAAAGAACTTCAAATTTGCTTTGGGGTTTTCTTCTATAACATGAAAGGAAAAGAATTACCCCGGATTGTTGTAGTGTCAGGATATCCAAAATCCTTGTCGCCTTCAAGAACAGTGACGTCGAAACCCTGAAACAGAATCCAATACAACGATTAATTAAAGAAATCGAAAAGCAACCTAAAGTACGTCAGTGAAAGCAGGGGAAATGAAAAGGACCTGATTACAGAGGTGATGAGCAGCTCCAAGGCCAGCCCAGCCAGAGCCGACGATTACCACTTTCTTTTTGCCACTATGTCCTTCATTGGTATAGCCTTGTGGAGGTTCAGCTACGCAACGAAACAGTCTTGGGTTCCTCCTAGCGTTTGGTAAGCACAGTGGAAATGCGATCCTTCCGCAAGCAAGCATGATTCGATTACTATGGGCAACGACTTTCAACGACCGGTTATGATAAGCCCGGAAGACTTAAAATTAACAAGGTAAATCAGCAGCTATAATGATGGCAATCTATGGTTATTAATGGATGCTATTACCAGCGCATAGTATACCATAGAATTTGTCATAAATAGATTTTTTTTTTTATTGGCAGGCGATTTTCCTGTTGGCTTGTCCTCCGCCATTCATCACATTGTTTAGTTTCGTCTTGTGGTCGCCAAATATTTATCCCGTCGTTTCTCTAGCTCTTGAAGGAGAGTGTATAGTTGTGGTTGTTGCACTATTTCAAACAGATTCGTCGTTTCTGGTTCGATTACTGGAATCGAATTTACTGGAATCCAATAAGAATCTATCTAATAGATTAATCGAACATGGCGAGAATATTTTTTTTCAAAAATATGTTAAGAGGGGTGAAAAAGTTGAGTATGACCTTCGTACTAGATATTTTTTGCGTCACGGACCCCCTCTTGTGAGAAATTACCGGTTACTGGTAAAAATTACCAGTTACCTCCACGCCCCATAGTTAGTTACGGTTTTCAAGTTACGTTAAAATATGGCGCAGTATGCCGTTACTTACCGTTAAAATTACTCGCTTCCCTCTGTCGCTCCAGCACTTTGTTTTTCTCTCAGAGATGGCTGCCACACTTTCCGTTCACCCCGACCGTCTCTCCCCCGGTTCAGTATTCACTAGCCCGCCGGTTCGAGCACTCGACGCAGCTCCGATTGGAAAGTCTATTGTAAAGGAACCCTGGCGCGGCGCGCTGCTACGCTCTAGGCGTACGCTATCGAGGACTGTCTCGCGGGTTCAAGCCAGTTCGGGAGCCGATGATGACTCGGCGCCGTTGGAGATGTCCGTAGAAAACGCACGGAAGCTTCTCGGAGTCTCTGAGGGAGCTTCCTTCGATGACATACTCCGCGCCAAGAAATCGATCCTCGCCACTTGCAAGGACGACCAGGAAACGGTTGCACAGGTTTACTTATCCTGCTCTCCCCACACCACTCTTTCTTTAATTTCAGACAATTTGAACTTAATCTGGATTCCATTCACGTCCTTAACATTTAATGATGGCCCCTCATCTCCATTCAGACGTTTGCCTGCAGATTAAGTAAATTACGTTCAAGATTAATAGTCTCAAATGAGAACTTGCATTGAGGGGTGCCCGTAACAGAACAGTAAGATTTTTGTTTTAGGATCTTGCTTTATGCTGAACTTTCTTCTAAGTAAATTCAATTAGGAGCTTCAAATTGAATTTTGGTTCTGAGATGGGTTACAGGTCAGTCGTTCTAGTTGATTTTGAGTTCTCTGATTCTAGATACGAGGGAATTGGAAGTCTTGGTGCTCCATGCTCACTTATTTTCAAAAGTGATCGTGTTCAATCAATGTATATACTTCAAAGTTTAAATTCTACCGGGCAGTAAGGAATATTCTGTTATGTTGCCGTATCTGTGTCATGTCGAGATATGCCTTGTATCGTGTCAGCATCTGAACTTATTATTAGGCTTGATATGCTTCTTTTTTCTGTGTAACGTTTAATGTTTGGTTAGATTGGAAACTGAAGAATAACCATTCTACGCGTTCGTGAAATATGCTTTGTTCTTATGATCATCTGCATTTAATGTTTCTAACATGTTCCCAATATTTTCTCTACTACTTTTGAATTATAGATAAACTTAATCCCCTTGTTGATTGGTGCGATTGCTTAATTTCTTCTAGGTGGAGGCTGCATATGACATGTTACTTATGCAGAGCCTAACTCAGCGGCGAGCAGGAAAAGTAGTGGATAGTAAAATTCGTTATGCTGATGTCAAACCTGTGAAGCCCTCTGGTTTGGGGTCATTGCCTCAATGGTTCCAAACTACAATAACGAATTCACCAGTTTCAATAGAGACTCCTTCCTCAAGTAGATCTTTAGGTGTACAAGCTGGAGTCTATGGCGCTTTGATGGGTTTAACCTACATTAATGATGCTTCTACCCCCGCTGCATCATATGCCGTGGCTGATGTTTCTGGGCTCATTTTGGCTGGTAGCTTTGGAGCTTCCTTGTACTTTATGACCAAAAAGAATGTTAAGTTGGGTAAGGAGCTTTCTCATGCATATTGTGCACTTGTTCTGGGTTCAAGTTTTGGTTTCAAGTGAATCAATATGTTCCACTCTCAGTAGATCATGTTACTAACTGGGAGGTCTTACTTGATATGCATTTACTAAAGCAAATAGAAGTCTCTTATTCATTGACTTGTTTGTATTGACTTGAATAAGCCATAGCTTAAACTCACTAAAGCGTGTCCAGATTTTCACCTAAGTTGAATGGATTGTTTAATGTTCTATCATCCCTCTGCTTTGCACTCGTGAAGGTCAAATGCAAAATCTTATAAGGGTCTTGTGCTTGTAACTCTTGCAGGGAAGGCCACTATTATAACCATAGGAGGGCTCATAGCAGGTGCAGCAGTAGGATCAGTTGTAGAGAGCTGGTTGCAGGTAGATGTTGTCCCATTTCTAGGCATACACTCCCCTGCTACTGTTGTAAGTGAAATCATAGTTTTGTCTCAATTCTTGGTTTCCCTGTACCTAAGGTAATCAAGGAGAACACGATGTTCATATATTGATATGTGATGCCGCCTTTCTTTTTTTAAATTTTAGAATCATCGCTTTTCTTTCAAACTCTAAACAGAATGTGGTCGCTAATCTTGGGTAAAATAGGCACTAGCGCCATTGAAAATTATGATTTCCATTGTAAAATCAAACAGACATACATTTTGTTGTTGTCTCGTGGCTTTGCAACACCATTGGGCACCATGGGCGTAGAAACCTGATTAAGATCTAGAATTTTTGTTTTGAATTTTAATAAGAATATTTTGATCTTTTCATATTGCTAAATACACCTATCAAATAAAAATTATTCAAGAATCACATCTATTCTATAAGCATACCAGACATTTTGTTTGAAACATACGCCCATTCCACTTCACGCGAACGAGGGCATTAAAATCCAGTTCTTTACCACAAAGCACCGGATGGCTTAAAGCTTCTTCAGCAATGGTTGAGTTTGCGTACAAATGAAGGGAAATCGTGAAGAGGGTAAGCTCGGAGCAAACGCAACTTCTATCATGGTCATAGGAAGATCCCCATTGTTCTTTCAATTTGTTGGAAGAAGGCATGACATAAACAATACTATTCTAGTAAGTTACAGTTTCGCATTTACTCTAGTTTGGATAGAAAGAAAATTAAAAAGAAAAGAATCCTTGGCAGGAAAAATCTCAAAAGCAATAATTTTTTTTTACTATTTTTGAAATTCTTCCCTCCTATTTTTCTCTCCATCCAAACCAAGCCTTAAAGAATTGACGTGCTGCTCCTCTCTCATTGCTATTTGAAGACGCCTAGTATTCACACGAGAATGATACAACAAATAAACATAAGATACAACTTAAATCAGGTACCACCAGCCTCTGCTGGTGTCGTACAAGGTGCCAGAATTTTAGGACGCAGGCTGATGCCACCACCTCTAACAGATATACTATTGAACTTCACAGAGCTTGCCCTACTCAGGAGATTCGAGTCCAGGAACACAACAATCACAGTTATATCATCATGGAAATGCCGACGAACCCCACGATCAATCTTCTTTAGGTCTGAATATCTCATTTCTCTCTTCTTTGCTGCTTCTTGAAGGGCAGCTTTCATCAGCCTCCTTGCACTTCCCTGAAAGAGAGATAGCAAATTAAGCATTAATCCATTTTTGGCCATGTTTTCTGCCTGACATGAATCAGCAGCTTATATCAATCACACAAATTAAGTTTCATAAACATATACATAAAAGGAATGCCAATCAGATTACAAATTAATTAATATCGGCATATCAGTAATGTCTGAAGTCAAATGCCAATAACTAACTATTTGTTCTGCTAGGGCTCTAAGTCGCAACATCTATGGTTTATAATAAAATAATTTCCTGCACAGACTCTTCCCATGGGCAAAACACAAGCTGTGAAACGTACAAAAGATCATGATAAATGAATGATCCAGTGAACTGAGAAACACCAACCGGGTGAGGGGGGGTGGGATTTTGGTTTTTTTTGGGGGTGGAAGGGGGGGATCCACATCAACCTAGTTAGGTATACAGCATTACATAACGATGATTAATTAATTTATTTGATCTTACTCAGATTGAAATGTGATTCTTACACTATGAGGATTAATTTGAACTATATCAACTGCATCTTGATTGCTAAGGTGCTCCCAGAGCCCATCAGAGGCAAATATAATAAATTGATCGTGTGGCTGCAAATGACACACTGATATTGATGGTTCTGAGCTTAGTATCGGCCTCTTGAATGGCTCCCGAAGTCGAAACTTTGCATATAGTGGTTCTCTATTGAACTCAGCCTTTTTCAAATAAACGTCACCAATAGATCTTGAAACCTGCAAGGTTTAAAGACTTTAGATCATCTGTAAGGACCATGCCAAGGATGGGACATGATTTGAGTCCAGGTTCAAGTTTGAGGGAAAAAACAATGAATGTATGATGCAAAAGAACTGATAACAAAATTTCAAAGAACATTATATCTAGTATCTCGATATGTGGGTTTAACTTATATAAATCAAATTCTTTTCCAAATATACATTACTAGCGAGCAGGTTAAATTGTATTAATTTTTTTTATATGTTAAAAATAATGAGAAGAATCAGTGGGAAATTATTTTAACTTCCCACTCTCCTAAATGCATTTTCACTTATTTTTCTAATTTATATGTTTTATCAATGTAGTAATATATGGCTTTGGGACCCAGAAAACAAAAGGCCCCAAACACATGTATGTTAGTATTAATTTCAAAAAAAAAAAAATCCAAAAAAATTAAATGTAGGTCTGGTAATACTAGTAATTCTGCTCATATGATTTCAAGAATGTAGGAATGTGCTGCCACTGTAATGTGTATTTAAATGTACAATTGTACATCAAGCGGCACAAGCAGATAATTAATTAGCTCTAGACACAAGAAAACTAATATTATGAGTTAAAAATTACTTACTTGTATAAGGCCCTTTACACGCCATACATTATGTTTTAAAACAACAATGTGTGAGTCATCAGGGTGCAAAGAATGCATCTCCTGTCTTACAGACTCTATCCCCACATTGTGCTCTGCTGACAATTGCACGGCTAGCACGTCCCCCGTTGCCTTGACCACTCTTCCCAAAACGGCCCTAGAATCACCAAGATTAGCTACATAAAGGGTTCCATTACAAATAACACCAACAAGACAGCATGACCCAACAGCTGCGATTTGTGGATTCATTGGCCACTGTCTGGCAACAAGAGACATAAATCCCTCTTCTGTTGCTTGAAATGCCTTGCGAATCACATCTACCGACATTGATTGCTGTTCTGCAGCAAATTCTGCAATTAAAAGTTGAGCAAGATGATTTTTTATCAACGAACATATGGAAGAACAGTCAAAATTAGCCCAATCCACAAACAATTGCCATGTAAACTCCTCAAGTATTATTCACAAAGATCCTCACCATGCTTTAATGGTTAAAATGGGTCAGAAGAAAGATTAAAACAAATTAAAAAAAGAAAAAGAAAAAAGAAAAAAAATTGGTCACTTATTGATATCAATTTGGTGGTTTCACTGGGCAACCGCTAAATAGAAATCAAAACAAGCACAGAAAACTTAATTTTCTGTTCTCATTAAAAAATATCAAAAAAGAAAACAAACAGCTTTTTATTGAAAACAACTTGGTTTCAATGGAACAACAAGCTTTTGCCTCGAGCAGCAGAATAGACAATTTTTTGTCTAGACACATTGTAACTCAAGTCATTGGAAATGGACTAGATGATTTGAAAAGGAAGGCAGCAGGAAATACAATAAAGTGGCAATTGAAGACCATAACAAAATAAAAGCTTTAAGAATTCAGCCCTTTAGATGTCACTTACTCTTAAGATGGTTAAAGAGGTTATCATTAATAAACCGTGAGGTCTCAGGTCCTCCATGACCATCATAAACACCAACAAAGGTACCATGAGGACCAGATTCACTGGTGCTCAAACTGCCCGATTCAATCTGGCTCTGATCCTCCAGCAAGTTATTGGCTTGGACCACAGCCATTGAAAAGTCACCGCCCAAGTGCTGCCCCGAGTCTTTGTACCACAACAATCCATCTTGTCGGCCTCCAGCATCTGAACCTGTACGTGCATTTTGATCGGAACTTGGCCACAAGCAGGCCCGCAGAAAGTTCATTAACTGTGATAACATCCCTCATCTCAGCACACAACCGTCCAGAATTTCCTCATCTATCAACGGCCGCAAAACTTCCTCACCTCACTGTCAACAACGAATTGAGGGGAGAAAATCAATTATGATTCACATACCCAGTCATAAAGCAGAAAAGGCCTGAGAAAGGGCTAATTAGGATTTTATACGATAAATCACACTCAGAAGCAGATAATAGCTTCCCTGAACCCATAAATACTCAACTCCTTACGTGTTAGAACAAAAATTATGAGCATGAGGAAAACCCTGAGGATGAAGCAATCAACGGGAAGGAATTAATAAAGAAAAAAATCATCGCAAAAAGAAGCGGTCAAACCCGCTTGTCCTCAGAGTCGGCTCATTTTTTGGGGGGTGAAACTCAGAGATAGCTTTTTAAACATAAGTATTCACATTCACACTGGAAAACATAATCCCCAAGTTACACTAATCTCAACAAGAGCCAATAATCGACGACAATTACTACTTTGGTCGAGCAAAAAATGAAAATTATGGAGAGAGATCTTACCCAAACCAGACAAATTGAGTACAGATTATGAGATATCGAATACCCCGGCTGAAGAAGAAAATGAAATGCAGAGAAGGAGAAAGTCAGGCGTGAATGAAAGCGTTAGATCTGTGGATCCATCAATATAGAAGAGGAAAGAATAGAAGTGGGTTTATAGCTTCGTCCTCTCAGTATCTGAGCTAGTATTGAGGAAGAAGGGGGTGCATGGATGCATTTAAAAGGGAGAACTGTTGAGAAGGATATAGGCAAGTGAAAATCTTGCTTTTTTCTCTCTCTTCTCCACGGACAAAGGCCCATAAAAGAGCAACGAGGGAGAGGTTGAAGACAGCAAAGCAGAGGTCCAGAACTGGGCTCCACAACACCATGCTAGAGAGAGTGACGAGAAGATGAGAGTCAATCAACTTCTCTTCGACGACGATAAGGGGTTCCGTAATATTATGGGCTTTGCTTTCCGTGAAATAGGGTTCACATGAGAACACGTGGAATTTATGGTTTTACTACAAAAATGTAAAGTGAGCGACTTTTTATTTTATTTTTTTATTAAAATAATTTAGGCAGTTTACCTTGCTATGGATAAAGCCGGCGATCATAAATCTATTAACAAATATTTGAACTCATGTCTCTTAGGATGTAAGATAAGGGTGCCCTTGCCCAGTGAATATCGCTTATTCTAGTATTTATCAGTGGTAGTATACAATCAATTTATATATTAATGGGGATCTTTATACTGGAACTCTTTTTCTAACTCCCAAGACCTACTGTTGGCCGGGGAAAACCATATTTTATTGGCTTATTAGGTTTTCTTTGCCAAATGTAAGATTATTTCCTTATTTGATATCGAATTCAATATCAATGCTTGATTTACTTTTTGAATCTTGGTTGATTATTAATTAAATATTTTATTATAGTTCTATGGACTTATTTCTTTTTTTCCAACTATTCTTATTTTTTTAATTTTAATTTACTGCGTGAACTTATTTTTAAATCAAAATACTTTTAAAAAAAATCCAAATTCCGAAACTGCGACTGATAAGTATTTGGAGAAGCAAATCATAATTCTTGGAGTGGAGGTTGTTTCAGCCATTTCACATTTGTCGTATCGTTTTGGGGCACCCCATCTCCAAATCAGGGATGATTGTAAGAGTGACTATACATAGAATATATTTGGATAAGATTTTAAAAATATATTTTTAGATAATTTATAAAAAAAAATTATAAAAAAAAAATAGTTCTAAATAAATAAGTGTTTGGATAATTATTTTTAAAATATTTTTTTATATTAATAAATTACTAAAAAAATGTATGATTTGATTAAAAGTAGGAGAGATGAAAGAGGGTAGAGAAAAAAGAAAAGAGAGGAGAGAGAAGAGAGATGATAGAGGGTGGAGAAAAAGAGGAGAGAGAGGGGAGAGAGTATAAAAAAATAAGGATAATATAGTAATTGGATAGTCCATAAATTTTTTTACTATTTCAAAAGCTAGTTTTAATAGTTCATTCAAAACAGTGATTTTAAACTATAATTTTACCTAAAAACACTTATAAACAAATATGACTATTTATTTTAAAAAATTTCTTAACTAAAATTTTATCTAAAAAATTTTATAAAACTATAGTTTTGAGGTAAAACAAATAGCTATATACAGAGTTAAGAGGCAAAATTTCCCTAGCTCGTTGTTAACATAATACAAGACCATTTTATAGACAAGGAATCAAGCATGACATGCCCTATCTTATCAAAGGAAGCTGGCAATGAATATTAACTCCACAAATCTATAGCAGTTCTGATTCCCTTCACCTGAACAGGGAATTTAGCTTGCGTCTGTGTATGAGAATATATGATCGGATTCTAATTGTTCCAATTCTTTGGAGGAGATTACCACCTTCATTGCATTTGGATTTTTTTGTCATCCTTCCATCGCCTGAAGAAAGAAAAAATTTACACATTCTTTGTCATAGTATATTGTGAGTTGAACTCACAATCTTACGCTCAACAAAAAAGGCCCGACAGGGGAACAAAAATATTCTGAATATTAATATTCTGCAAAATTAAAACTAGGAAGCTTTGGAAAAATAAAAGCGAACGTCTGTCAATATAATTCCAAGTTCATTTGCCATCAGTAGTCATTAAAATCCCCAAACAATAGATTCCCCATTCCCACACTTGCAATCACGGTCTTCGGTCCGTTTAGGGAGGCAATTTCATCGAGACCTGTCACTTCAATACCGAATACCCACTACTTTATGTACTTTTATATAATAAGAAACAATAACATATATCAAAGACAAGATGGAGGAGTCTAATAAGAAACAGGATTACACCGTCCCAGATGATTTGATTGATTGATTGATGTTAATATAGTTATTGGGAAAGTCAATTCAAATATTCAATGTGTGTGTGGTCAAACAAATATTAGAAAAACTAACGTGCTTCCCCTTTTTGTTGGGCAAAATAGCTTTCTGGATATTCCGCGATCAGCAGCGATGCCTCTTATAATGGCGATTTCAAAGAGACGAGAGAGCCTCCCCCAGAAGAAGCATGTCCCCTTGAACTTGATGAATAATATATTATATTCAAATCTCAATAAAATGGTCTGCCCTTGCGTATGGTATTAATATCAGTCAATATATTGGAATGGAATATAATGCATGACGAGAGATAGCAATGATGATGGCAGAATGCAGAATGCAGCAGACAGCAGAAAATGGACTTGGCGGATATCATATTCTAGTACTTGGTGGATATCATATAAGAGAGCATTATTTGGCTTGGCTCCAGTGTAGCTGCAACGAGTCCTTGTCCACTAAATTGGAATTTATGTATTATATTTCAAATGCCCCCATCGAAAGCAAAGTTTTGGTCCCCCAATCCATGTGATTGCCAAGGACCCCAATTGTAAATGCACAACGCATATATGATGGGGCTTCAAATTCGAGATATTACAAGTTACACGTTGGGAATTTTTAAACTCCATATATTCACAGTTTAATCTATAGGTGTTTATCAAGGATAAAACAAATTAGCAAGGCACGCATGTGCAGGGCATAGCTTCTATCTTATTTATATTAATACTCTTCCCATTCTAAGTGTCTATATGAATAAGTCGGAAGCCTATAATTTATTATTTTTTTAAATTAATTTATTTAATTTATAAATTAATATATAATATAATATTATAAAAGAGTATTTTAAAGACACCGTGTAATCTTTATTGTAATCTAAGTGATTTATTTATTTTTCTTAATCTACCAATTCCTTCATGTATTAGGGATATTAATATTTATTATAGATAAAAAATACTCTTTATTATCTAAAAAATCAATATTAATAACTTTTAATTCATTTACTAAACTAGAAATTTAGGCTCATGTATTGCACAAGATATAACAATGTAGTACATATGGAATGAACTTTGGTATTTCATTTGTATTTAATTATAAATATTTTAAAGTTGATTGCCTTAATAATTATAACAATAAAATAAAATAGGCAGTTTTGAATTGTGAATAAAAGAAATGACGAAAAAAATTTAAGAAATTATAAATATTAAAATAGGACAGATACAAAAAAAATAGATCAATTATTACTAATTATTGATCAAATATTTCCAACACAATATCATATTTTAGCATTTATTATTTTCTAAAGTCTTTTTCTATCATTTTTACATCTATTATTAATTAATATTAATATTAATTCATTAGAAATCTAAATAATGCATACCGAACCCAAAATAACTTAAAGCACATCCTAATTCAAAAAATTTAGTAGTAAATGAAAATTACCAATCCATCTTATCTCCCTACCATATACTAGATTACGTTTTTATTTTTAATTTAAATATGCTAAATAATTCATATATGTACTTTTTTCCCCCGCAAATCACCTCAATTTCTTCTTATAACAATTATTTTCCTCATGTTATTATCGTCAATATAGTATAGTAGATAAAGCTAATAAAATAGACTCAGCCCTTTTACAAGATGCCAGTCTGTTTCTCCGCTCAGCCCGCCTTTTTTTAAATTATTAATATTATTATTTATTTTACTTAAATATTATTTTAAATACTTTCATTATCAAATAAGATATTTATTTATTTGTTGATATATGTTGGCATATTATAATTGATTAATATTATGTTAATATTTATTTAGATTTATAGTTATAAAATTTAATATTTTTTTATAAAAAATAATTTTTTTTAAGAGTATAACATTAGCAATTTTTTGATTATGCTAATATAACATTAGAAATTTTTTATTAATATTTTAAAAATTTAGAAATAATTTTTAAAAATATTAATAAATTTAAAAAAAGGTAGCTGACAAAATGCCAGCCCGTTTTGGGTCTACCCAACCCCTTCAACCCGCGGATTATAGTAGGCTAACCTATTTTTTTAAGTCTAATTATAGGCCCTTATCGTCTTTGTATATTGATGATAAGATATTAAGTGAAAGATATGGACACGACAACATAAGGATTACTATGTCTTTTATTTAATATGAGATATAGTTGAGTAATATAGATAAATTGAGAAATATAAATAAATCAGTTAATTATAATAAATATGACATAATTTTTTCAAAATATTTATTTACTCCTCCAGTTTTTAATATATGATCTATTTAATTAATTTAATTAGATTAATAAAATTAGTTAAATTAGTTAATATAGTATGTTATTTTTTAAAATACTATAATCATATATTTATTAACTCTCTCTATCCCTCTTTTACTTAATTACTGTTGAGAAAGTATTAATAAGAGTAATTTAAGAAAAATAATAAATATAAAAAATAAATCTTATATTTATGATTTTAACTTTTTAATTAGGTCATATATTAAGGATTTAAGGAGTATAACATTAGAGGTAAATTAGTTTAAAAAAATAATAAATATTATTATATATAAAATAATTTAAAATTTTATATTTAAAATTAAATTTAATATTCTAACTAGCTCTGGTAAAGTATATTAAATCGTGATAGAAGCCTAACATTGGGCTTCACTTCTGGACTATTAATCACAGGCCCAATCATCTAATCAGGCCCATTTAACTGCGAGGGTAAACCCCCATCTTCCATGATTCATGCCTCGCTGGTTCTAGGCCACCGTGACCCTGTTCCCTGTCCCTCCCCGCGCGCGAGAGCAACCTCAGTTCTGGCGCAAGGTAGCTGGTAAAGCTGTGCGTAACTGTTAAAGCCGCTATGAGTTTCTGTTTGGAACACTAACTTTACTCTGGGCTGAAGGATTAACGTTTCTGGCAAACCAATAGTATCATAGTAATGGTTTATCAGTTTCCTGGCCTCTTTCACTACACATAAGTGATGGCGTATTGGTGCCGAATCGGGCAATCTAAGTTGAAAATCTTGTCCACCCAATTTCGAAGATGTTACATTCACCTCCCCAGCGCATCTTTATTGAATTCCATCACACATCGGAAAACCCGAGTTTCTGAGAGTCCAAGCTGGATTTTTCGAAATAGATCCACTGATGTTTATTATAACGCAAGGTCTTTCGCCGCCCCTGTTCAGGTAAGTTTGTAACTTTAGTGGTTGAAAATGTTACGACTTTTTTAATGGTGACAAAAAGCGGGGTGATATGTTTCTTGTGAAGTATGATGAGTGATGGTATCTTAGAGTAAAATTTTCAATGTTGAGGCATGTATTTGTTTGTTCTGGCGGAATTGGTTATGGTTTCTTTATCAAGTGAGGTAGTGCAACGGATTTTCAGGTTGTGCATGACAGGGTATGATGTTGTGATAGCCGTGTATGGTGTTAGATGGTTCTCCGTGATGTTATGAGTTGATGGGGCATTCTTGGTTTTCAGGCGAAGACGAAGATGGACAACAGTGAACCGCGAAGAAATGAAGAAATAACTGCTGAGTTTGTCAGGCTTGTCGCTGATGATGGTAAATGTTTTACTCTTCCTTATATTCGCTCATGTAAATAGTTTGTTTTTGTAATATGGTTGTCGTGTTTGTGGGCATGGCATGGCTCTTTTCAGTCTAATAATTAATACCTTTAGTAATAATGATTAGAACTCAGTTGGTGATCAAATATCAACTTATTAGGGGAAGGTTTTATTGGCTGTGAATTACTGATTTGGAGAAGGGGAATGCGAGTGCAACCATTTACTTAGATCAGTCATCTTATATTGAAAGGGGTAACGTGCTAAAACCGTGGATTGTTGTTCTAAAAATTTGCTAGAACATAAAGCTACCTGCCATATTTTCATTCACGAACAGTTGTTTTCTCTTACTTCCTATTAACCAATCGTGACTAGGATTAACAAGAATATAGTATGGAACATGCTTAGGAAATTGGTCAAGACTACCAAAGGATATGTGGAGATTTATAGTCGTTTGCATATAATAATGATAGATGTCTGGAACAGTGAGTATGGACATATGCTGCTTTGTACTATTTTCAGTGGAAAGATCAGTACATGCATATTTGGGAGCTTATAAATGTGTAAGTAAATTTTTGGTGAACTCTGATTTTCCCAGTAAACTTATGTACTCATGCAGGACATTCAGTAGTTTCAAGGGTTGAAGCACTACAACGCGCTAGGAGGCTCAAGCTTGATTTGGTAGAGGTAAAGTTTTTTTAGGTCTTTTGCCATGTTATCTGAGGATTCAAACATTTAAACAGAAGTTCTGGGTTGATTTAGGCAATGAATAAAATATTTTAGTTTGCTGAAGGATTTATTGATTTTTGCTATATTTGTGGGACTTTTGAAGTTTTCTATAATGTGTCGGCTGTGGATCTTCAATCTTAAGATGACGCAGAGACACTTTGTCTAATTTCATATGGTGATGAATTTTGTCACTAACAACAAAAAGAAGCTTTATTTTCTTTCAATAAAAAGAAGTATCTCTTATATTTTGGGCGATCTGTCGGTCACCTCACCTCTATGCCCAGATATAATTTTTGTTTTCTCTTAAATTCAGCACATAAGAATGGTTTTACTGGAATTTGTAATTTGTAAATTATACTACAAATATTAGATTTGTTCTCAAATCTGTCAGAGGGGCCTCCATAATTTTGATAATGTTGTGCAGGTTCAGAAAAATGCAAAACCACCTGTCTGCAAAATGATGGACTACCACAAGGAAAAGTATAAACAACAAGAAAAGGAAAAGGAGCTTGCTAAAAGCAAGGTGCCGTATGCTGTGCAGTTTTGCTGTTGTTTACCAGTAGAAATTATAGATGAAGATAGAATAGAGGATTTTGAATAAGAATAGGAGGATATCAGTTAAGGGCTAAAAAGGGCGTTCATGGCTGCCCAAAATGTGGCTTGTTAAAGTTGTTATACTATATGTAAATATATAGACTAGATAGTAACACCATTGGCAGATTAAGCTTCCATTTTCCTGCTAGCTTCAAAAGAAAAGTTATTTGGAGCACTCGTTCATGGCATGCAGCATCCTGATCAGATATCATTACATCCTCAATCTACTTTAAACCTTTTCGAGGTGACTGGAAAATAGACAAAAAAATCTTTGGCGTGGGACAAAATAAATGGACCATGAAGTTTATAGCCTTTTCGTAGTAGTTGATAGGATAATTTATGCGCATCAGGTATTTGTAAAGCAGGGATGGTTGACAAGTAAAATCTTTTACAGCAGAGCAAGCCAACTCTCAAGTGGCTGGAAAATGAGCCTTTCCATAGTTTCTTTACTCTAATTTAAAAGATAGTCCACATGTATATGTGTTTGTCTGTATATATATGCACATTTTTTTTTATGATGTTATCTATCACTTGCAGTCAGAGTTGAGTTTAAGAAAAGGGGTTGGCAAGGAAATGCGCTTTTCTGCCAAAGCAGTAAGTTTGTTTTCTATATTTCTTTCTTCCCTAGCTACATCTTTTTTCCCTTCAGTCAATTGTTGGCCTTAGTGTCATTATATGTTTGAGTTTCTTTGTTACCTACTAACTTTAAAAAAAGCAAATTTCTTGCTTTGACATTTTTATCTTATGTTCTCAGGAATTAAAAGATCTGAAGATGAAAGCAGATATGGTTAGAAAATTAATGGAGAAGGGTTACCGAGTGAAGGTACTTTTCTCCCATCTACATTTGATATTTAATTGGTTTTAGTTTAGGGTGTTCATATTGGCCCAAAAAAAAAAAGAGTAGGGTGTTCTTAGATAGTGTTTCTACAATACAGTGGAGCAATTATGAAGTGATATTACAATATCTGTTTGTGGAGCGAGGTTGCGTATGCATCTGATTTGCTAATCAGTAAACACTCAGGTCATTTGATGCAAACTACCATTATGCCTCTATGCATCATTGTTTAGTCATCTATATATAATTTATGGTGGTAATTATATAAATGAACTGATGTATCCATGCTTGCATCATGTGCTAGGTTGAGACACGCATACATGATAAGAAAAGAAGAAAAGGAGATGATCTTAAGAAAATTTTTGCCATAACATGTGTGCATACAGTCATTGTATCATAAAATATTTCGACATGTTTGGTGGGCTTTTACTCATTCACGGGTATGCAAGCAGTGCAGGGCATTAGGAGGAGCTGGAGATCAGGACATGGAAGGAATATTATCTCGCTTTTCTGCTTTGGTATGACAGTCGCCTGCTTTATTCCTGGATTTCCTATCTGAATTTTGTCTATAATTTGTTTCTTTTATCTTATTTCCCTATTTCTTGTCCATCATTCCATTCTATACTTAAGCAGTTCTTTGCAGATAGAAGATGTGTCTGTTGTGGAAAGTGGACCGCATTTGGGGAAAAAAGAAGCTTATGTGATTGTCAGGCATATTAAATTTGGGCTGCCAAAGAAAGGTGGTGGCCGTGGGAAAAAGTTGCAAGGTGCAATGGATAAGTCTGTTGAGGCTCAAGAGGCTAGCGACTTTGATGAAGATCTGAATGAAAGTCCTGCTGAATCAGGGTTTGAGACAGATGAAGAAGTGCTTTCTAATGGTGACAAGCATATGTCACTTGTGATGGACAGGTTAGATAAAAATATGAAAGAATAATGCATGCTTGTTTCATATTTGATTGTGATGATAATTTCAATAAAGTATATTTTAACTTTAATCATGATCTGAACAGGGCGAACTCAAAAAGTAATTCAGAGCCTCCTGCTATGGCTGAGAATAGGTACAGACGAAATAATCAACCGCCTATCACAAAAGAGCAGCCAACTATGACTGAGAATAGATACAAACGAAATAATTCCCCATCTATCACACAAGACCATCCTGCTGCGACTGAGAATAGATTCAAACGACCAGATTCGCATACGAATAATTTTCCATCTACGGCACAACAGCCTCCAGTTGTGACCAATAATAGGTACAAACGAACTGATCCAAGAATCAGTTTCCAACAAATGACACCAGGGGATAATTCTGTTTCGAATAGCAGAGGACCTGAAGTAAGAGGTGCATTCAGGTCAGCAGCCCCGGATTTGAATCAGAACAGGCAGGCCACTCCTGGATCAAGAAACCCAATGCCTCCCTTTGAAGATATCAGCAAGGGTGGAATAGCTCATCGTGGCGCTTCCAATGCCCCAAGATCTGGTTATGGTATTTTTAGTGCCAATAAAGGCCTTGATACGCCTGATGCATGAACAGGAATGCATAGGAACAGAGAAGGTTCTCTCATGATTCTGCTCGACATTGTAGCTCGAGTTCCTCAGCAACTTTGACTAGTGTTGAATAGAGATGTGTGGTAGTCTCAGTATGATGCATTAACACTGGGATTCTGCAGTAGGTAGCTCAATCATAATCCCCACAGTTCATCAAAGTCAAGCTAGATAGGATAGCAAATATAATATAGTGATGCAAGCAAATGATATTTAGGTCCATTGAGTGTCCAACGAGGCCAGTAGCTTCATTTGTTTTGTTTAAACAATTAGGTTATTTATTTAGATTTGTTAGCTCAGCACTGGCGAGGATTCTCTTCCATTTTTTTTTTTTTGCCTGGTTGAAGTTCTGCGGAAATAAAGGCCATGCAAAGCATTTGCTTGGAGCCGAACAATTTTGGAGGGGTCTCCTTTTCCATCCTTATTTGACCCTGGAAAAGGGTTTTTTTGATAAATTCTGTTGTCTGATTTGTGAAATTTTATTATTTTTAGATACTTTGATGATTCGCTATATGATCTTCTCAGCTACGTCCTATATGCATGATTCAGTCATGGCTGTTTGGTTAGCCTTGATGATAGCGCAGCAGAAAATGTGCAAATTGCTTCCACGCATGTACTTTATGTACTTTTTTGTCACCGCCCGAACAAATTTCACACTATTGTGTTTTATTTTTGTTTGATTAAAGGTGGAAAATGATAAGATTTAAGTAAAGGAATTATTTATTTTGAAAATATCACGCCCGAGATCCTCAAGATTTTAACTTTTCTGGTGAAGAATCTCTGAAAATTTATTACTTTTCTATAAGGATTTTAAAGGTGAAAATGATTTGATTTCTAGTATGATAGGAGACGGAGTTCCCTCTATTTTTCGAGGGAATTAAGAGAAACCGAGTTGTCGCTCATTTTACAATTCTTTTTTCCCCCAAACCGTTTACAATTCTTACTATTATACTTTTTGACCCAACCATGCGTAACCTTACAATTTACTACCAACTCTTATCCTAATTATAAGAGTAATTTAACTTCGTTAGATAAATTTAAGAGATCAAATAAATAAATAAATTATATATAATATAAAAATTGATTAATTTAAATAAATTAAAAAGTATATCATATAAATTTATCTTAAAGAGTTAGATTTAATTATAATTAATTTTATTAATTTTTTAGATATATCTAAAAAGTTAACTAATTTTTATAATTAAAACACAGGGAGCAATAACATCCCTGAAAACACTGATGACTCAATGATTATTAAAAACAATCCTCATTGGCTGACCAATCTGAGTAAAACATGCTTTATTTCCAACAGTTTTCCTTGACGAGTTGACATCACTTTGATGGCTCGTTTCGTTGTTCGAGTAATTTCGTTAATTACTACAAAAAGCAGGGTTTAGGGTAAACACAACCCTTGGAGTACGATTGGATTTCAAAGTTTACCGTGCGTTCAAACTGGTTACCCTATTTTCATTAGTCGCGATTCTCTTTACTTCAGCTTAATTCGAATATCCTTGTACCAACGGGGGTTGGTCCGAGTGATAAGCGGTTCGGTATCGCTTAAGCGAGGTCTCGAGTTCGAACCTTGGCGTACGCAAAAAATCCCCGTTGGGAGACTCACCCACCATAGCCAAGTGCGCGACGCGGGTCGGATCTGGATGTAGTCGGGACAAAGCTCCGGTGAACCGGGTGGGTAACAAAAAAAAATCGATTATCCTTGTGAGCCTTAAAAGAAGCCACACAATTTTTTTTTGGTTGCCCACCCAGTTCACCGGAGCTTTGCCCCGATTACATCCGGATCCGACCCGCGTCGCGCACCTGGCTATGGTGGGTGAGTCTCCCAACGGAGATTTTCTGCATTCGCTAAGGCTCGAACTCGAGACCTCGCTTAAGCGATACCGAACTGCTTACCACTCGGACCAACCCCGTTGGTAGAAGCCACACAAATTTGAATTCGGTGTGAGTACGAAACATATCCAATTTGGTAGGACCAAACTATGGTAGCCAAATGAAAGATAAATGCGATTATTCAAATTAACCATTAGTAAACTTGCATATGGAGCTTTGAAGACTTTGAATTTATATATTGAATGATGATACAAGGGGTGTTGTTTAAAATGTTCAGACATCCACATTTGATAAGCATTTTACCACAAAGTAACTCTTAAGGAACAGAAATCATGAGGCAAAAAGACCCTTTTGGGAGAAAAAAGAGCGCTGTATGAGAAACATCAACATTAATCTAGGTTCAGCCAGTGGAACTAAATCCAAATGATTTGACAATTGTGCTCACCCTTTCTGCAAAAGTTCTAGAGGTGATCTTTTTACCTGGCACATGGAATGGGTTTGAAACCGCATCTACATATGCAGCATGGAATTTCCTGAAAAACTGCAGGGACAAACAATGACAATTAGTAGCCAATTCAAAGAACAAAAGCTATCAACAAATCTTATCCAGTTCATCAGCATTAGGCAGCAAACCATATTGGTTGGATTGAAATTATTAAGAAAACCTACAATTGAATCATCAAAAGTATCTCCACCCGATATCATAATCAGCAAAGCATAAAGGCAATAGCTTTTGACCAATTGAAACATAATGTCATCGTTTATTGCCCATGCCAGGCAACACAGCATGTAAAGAAAGAGAAAAACTTTATTTTCAGCTAGAATAAGTGCCCCATTCCATAAAATTTAATTGGTGTTAAGCAGTTAAATATAAGATAGAGGAGCAAAATTAAATTAGGCACAAGACAGCACTTTGGCTGAGTCCATGGAATAGGATCCTATCCCATCAATTTCATTCCATCACATCAATGTGGGGATCAAAGTATAATATTTAGTCTAGTAAGACCTATTAAGATTTATTCCAAGAAACACTCAACTTTTTTGAGTAACAAAAACCTGGGGTGTGTACATCCTCAGTACAGCATAGTTAAGAGAATACCTCATTAGTACATTCCTTTCCAGTGTCAAGAAAACGAGACTATGAAGAATACTACAGAGTTACTGTGAAATTGTAGCTTATGAAAGAAAGCCATCAATTTTTACTTGTACTCACATTTCTTACATCTGCATCTCTGACATCCAGATCTGTTGTCACCAAGATAAACTTCACCTCTGTATTAGTCAGATAACCATAGCTGCAGATTGTATAATGAAAGAATAATTAAGAAAAAACATAAATCGTTATTGTTTTGAGGATTCAAGGCAATTAAAAAACAAGACTTCTCTTCAGGATAGAATAGACAACAAATGCACTCACACCCTATAGTTATCAGTAGGATAGAGCAGACCCAGAAACGTCTCATTCAGCATCGGTCCAGACTTTTTAGGATTGTTCACTGCCAAGATAAGACATTCAGTGACATAATGCATAGCGAAGAAAAAGTGATATGCAGATATAGAGCAACTACCGAGTCGTAATGCTCATACGTGTTGATCTAAACTTCAAAGCTTAAAGGAAAGTGCACAGGACGACAACAGTAAAGCTTAAAGAATTTGGCGAGATCTCCGAATCAGAGGATCCACAAATCCCAACCATTCCTATATTGGATCAAGAGAAAAACTTCATAGCTAGACTCTTCATGAGAAGTATCAAATCTGAAGTAACTTTCAGAAACCCAAATTCTCGAATCTAAGCCTGGTCAGTAAATTCGAGCATAATCAGCAAAATATAAATTATTGTTCACTAACGCACCTCGCTCATCAACTACATCGAGGGAGCAGTGGACAATATGATGGACCTTGAGAGCATCGTCGGCTTCAGTGAAGCTCTGAATATACAGCGGGTTGTTCTACTCATCGAGGGAAAAGGAAAACGAGAAATTTGTGATCTTGTGGAGAAAAAAATAAAGCTTAACGTGAAGAATGCTGCGTGAAAATTGAAGACGAGAAAGTATAGAGGCATACCTGGCGACCAACGACGGCAACGCAGACGATCATTTTCTCCGGCGTCACCTCACTGCGAAAGCCGATCACAGACTCGCTCGCTCGTTCTCAATTTTTTATACGTAGGCCGAATTCTAGTGCGATCTGATATTTTCTTGGGCTTAACACATCGGACAAGACGAATAACGAATAAGAAAGAAAATAGAGAAAATCTTAAAAAATACTCATTCAAATTTTAAAATTCTGTACACTATATTTTACAAATTATTTAAAATTATTTATATTTTTTTATAAAAAGTCTTGATTTAAAATTTTAAAATTTAAATTAGTATTTTTAAAAAAAAATTAAAAAAAAAAGATGACGAAATATTGGTCCGTGCTTATTTAGTTATTTTTTGGAAAGAAATTCACGACTAAAAATGTAAAATGTAAAAAAAAAAAAACAAGTTTTTGGTCATTTTTTATTTTTGCAAGATCATCTTCTTGAATAAGTAAGCAAAACAAGTAGTACAACTAATTATTTAAGAAAGATTAAACCACACATTTCTTAAGTTACTTTAAAATAATACATATATATAATCATTTTTTCGATAAATCAGGTCATGATTTTGTTTTTTAAAATTTTATTAAAATATATTCCATTCAAAAAGTGAATTTTATTTCGATTAAATTTCATGAAAATAATGCATACTTTTTTAAGTTTTGTATGCTTAAAATTAAAATCAGTATTTCCTATTTTAATTTTAATGGAAAACGTATCTGTATATTTAGTTTATTTGGATAAATTTTATGAAAATAATAATTTATATTTGTTCATTCATGTTAATTACGTGGCGAATCATTGCTTAGAGTCTGAATTAGTCATGTTGGTTCAAAGGAAGCACTACATTTAAAAATAAAATAATGGCTGCAATAAAATAGCATTTCTTTTTTGGTCGCTTCCAAGTATGCAAGCACAAAGACAATACGTTCCTTAGCTTCCATTTGCTTTCCCGCCGAGGCAATTATGTTTCCATTCTAGCAACCAACACAAGATCAGAGACATGAAATTCAACAGTAATTTCCCCTCCCCTTAATTTTACTAATCTTATGGGAAAACAGCATTACAAGAAACCTAAGATTTGAGGTAAAAAAGAAAGACTAAGTATGGATGTGGTGTAAATGGTGGGGGTTATTATACGCAGCCATGTGGTGGTTATGAAGGTGAGGTTGTTCTTGTTCTTGCTGATGATGATACTCCCTTGCCACACTTGTGCTCATCTCATGATTCCACCCTCTACATGGGTTCCTCATAAGTTCCATCAATGCCTCTCTTACCTCTTCAGCTTTCACCATTTCATCTTCTTTCTTCTGTTGATTAAACACACACCAACATATTAATTCCAATAATGGATGAATGTCATACATAGGATAATTAGTTTGCTCAAACCTTTGTTACAACCGCACGTAACGATATTGCTTACCTCCACTTTGAAAACATTGGAGACGAGACCTTTGTGGCTAGTCACCGTTGCATGCATGACTTCGAACCCCAGAGCGTAGAATGCTTCCATCAGTTTCACGAACCCTCCAGGTCTGTGCTCACAGAACACCTTCACATACAACTCATTCCCTTCTATCACCGCCACTTCCACTTGCGGCTGCATGAATTTGTTCATTTATGCATCATAAATTCGTCAATATCAAATCAACCCGATAGATTTTTCAAATATATTTATATATGATATACCTCCATATGTTGTGTTTGCTTATCGTTTGGAGCGTCAAGCTCTTGTTTTTGCTTCCAGATAAAGCCGTTCCCTGATTTCCCCTCATGAAACCCGTTCTGAGTCTTCATTTGATGGGAGTTTGGTCCCATTTCAACGCCGACAACATTATCTGGTGCTTCTTGTTCATCCATTTCTGAATGTTCCTCGAGCTCATCTTGCAGATCTTTCACTTGCTTCTGCAA
Organism: Leucaena leucocephala; assembly: GCA_037074615.1. NCBI lineage: Eukaryota > Viridiplantae > Streptophyta > Magnoliopsida > Fabales > Fabaceae > Leucaena > Leucaena leucocephala. Next base: position 21,398,003 of record CM073560.1, on the reverse strand, counting down.
ATCCTTCACGTACTCAATTGCGTCCCCGAGAATCGACGCTCTGTCTAGCTTGGAAATTCTGGGAACCAAAGACCGAAGATTATACAAGCTGTCATTCAGCTTCTTCCTCCTCCTCCTCTCTGCCAGAAGGTTCTTCGATTGATTCCCTTTCCCGTTCCTTCTCCTATACTTGCCATCATCCTCGTCTTCGTTCTGATCGCTGCAATCCGACATCGAATCTGACCTGCCCACCAAGTGTTTGATCAAATCCTTATCGTCCCCTTGCTGCTCCTTCTTCTCAATAGGCTCCCCACATTGCTGGCTTTTGTTCAATAGGAATGAACCTTGGGAATCTTCAAAATTGCCGTCACTTTTCATTCTGTAGCTATATTGCTGCATCAAGTTCAATGGCGAATTGCATTGATCATGTGGGGGAAGACTTGAAGTCTCTGACGCTATTGTATTCGCATCATTCTCATCCCCTAAAAGTGGATTCATGTTCGGTTGCATATGACTGATTGAATTCACTTCAATGTCGAAGCTCATGTCCATATTGCAGTGGGCCGTGATGAAATCGACTACCTGTTGATCTTCCGTCACCTGTTATAATAAAACTAGACAGTCTAAATGTTACTACCCTAGAGGATGTCTCTCGAGGCGAGTAAAAGTAAACTTTATTACGTACTTGCTTTGTCACAAACAGCTCAACTAGTCCCCCAGGCACAGGAATCAAAACATGGGTCCAAATTGTTTCCTGCAAAATTAATAGTTCTCATAAAATGTTAGATGAAAATGTGGAGTCCGTTTTGATTTATACCAGAAGATGATAATATATGAAAGGAATTAACGTACTTCCAAAGTATTTGGGTCTAAGCTATTGGAATAGTTGACCCAATTGGGTTGATTGGATAACAGTGTCTCTGCATGAATCCTGTTCATGTACAGATTCAATTGGTGAGATACAAGAGGTCTGAGAAATTTCAACCGGAAGCAGAGTAAATCTGGGAAGAAAATGAATGTCTATACCCAGAATCCAAGGTTATGGAAGTGGGAAGATGGGAAAGTAAATCACATGACTTTGTTGTGGGATGAGGAAACATAGTATCTCTGCATGGAGCAGCTGAAGAAACAGGGAAAAGAAGTTCTTCTCCACCATTTTGGCTACCTTCAGTCCCAGCACAAGTGCATCCCATCCATTCAAGAAACCTGAATCCATTCAAGATATCAGAGAGATAGGAAGAAAAGAATGAATGATCAGAAGAGGAAAAAAATGTGGTTTGAATTGAAGAGTTGTTGATAACCTTTGGTCTTGGCTTAGTTTCCAATGAACACAGTAATCCCAGCCATTCAAACCCACAAGGGGCCTCAGTCTCTGTGACAAGCTTTGCGTGATGATGTTCATATCAGCTGCAACAATAGTAATAATGGAGTCGCTGATGAGAAGAAAACAAACAGTACTGGTCGTCAAGAGGTTGTTAGATCAAATAAAAAAATGACCAAAAAAATATAAAGTTTCATCATGAATTCTGTAGTTTTCTAAAGATAGTACCCAATGCTTGTACTTTTAAAGCAGCCACAAATGTATAAACTGGCCGATAATGTGAGACTTTCTCTTGCACCCCAAAATAGGAAAAGGGCACTTGGTTTGACTGAAGTACGAATCAAGAAACACAAGAGCAGAACGGAAGAATGACAAAAGAGAAACGATAAGAAACCAAAAAGTGAGATCCATACAAACTTAGTTGAAAGCAACAGTTAACTGCATCCTTATATCCACCTTCTTCTGCAATGTTGCAATGGAGAAGGAGGAGGAGAAGCAAAGAATTAAAAGACAGTGTATAATGCTCCTTTATATATATATATTTAATGAAAATGAGAATTGGCCGTTAGTCAGGTAGGTGAAGTGCAGAGGGCGTATGAGAGAGAGTTTTGCTGTGAAATAGTTAAAGGAGGGGAAGCAAAACAAGAAAGGAGTAGGAAAGAAAGGAGGAAAGAAAGATATTAGATGAGTTGGTAATGATGGAAGGAGCAGATTGCATGACCCAAGATGGCGTACAAAACCTTAACTACCTCACTTAAAGTATTTCATTCGTTTCAATTTGGATAATATATTCTCCCAAGCTTCTTCAACCACTCTGAATTTAGAGACAAATAGGTTAGGTTGTCCCCCATTACATTGAAACATAATAACTTGCACCAACTTATAAGTACACATATATAACTAGAAGAAAGTAACGTGTGTTTGATTGCTGGTGATGTCAAGTAAGTCTAACTTAAAGCCTATGAGAATCTCCTTGTTGCCCTACCAAGTTCTGCGCTTTCATCATCATATATATAATGCTGCATCGTTCTACCTTTTTACATATAACTTGTTTTATGGATTTGGGTCCCTACCTCGGCTCCTTTACTTGTTCGTTTTCACACTCAATTCCTGCATCACTTACGAAGTTTATAAAGTTACACACACATATATATACAACTAACCCACCCAAAGCTAAGGGTAGTTTTATATATTTTAGCATTTTCTTACTCATTTCGCTAAACCTCCTAGTTGAAAAACCTCTGGTAGGAATTAATAATCACAAATATTTTGTTAATAAAGTTATTATATGGGTAACAAGATGTGAATTTATAACCTTATAAAATTTGTTTTGGTTTTGTTCACATCATCATGTTGAAGAAATTCACTTTGCCTCATTGGTATATAAATTGCTTCAAATATAATCTTGCTCGCTTCATGCACAAATTATGTCATCTAAACTTAATTTCAACCAGATAAGTATATACATTACATAAAGTTTGAGAAATTAATCATATATTGTTAATTTATAACTTATGAATGTTGTATCTTATATTCAGTTTCGGTGACTTCTTGTGTGGCATAATCGGAGTCCACATTGGTGTTTCGGTTTCGTCTTGGTAGTTCAACAAGTTAATCCCATGAAATATCCTTGTGTTTGTAATATTAATAATATTGTACAAAATCCTTAATATGATTATTATAATATGGTTCTTTTTTAATGGTTTGGATTTTGAGTTTGAATATATATGGAAAGATATTTTTTCAACTCTTTTTTTCTTTTGCTTAGAGTTATAAGAAATACAAAAAACTAATATTCTTCAATAGGATGATGTATATATAGCGGATTAATAGAATTGTGTTAGGAGGCATGCACGGAAAAGTGAGAAATGAAGGATATCAAATTCATTTTGAAGCATTTCATACAAATAACTCAAATGACTTGTTTAAGGGGGAAAAACAGAGAAAGACATTTAACAGAATCTACACATTCAATGAAATTATCTATTTTAGAGTCGTCTTGTATTCTAGTAAATCTATAATATCAGCAACATAAATATATCAATGTGCGCTATAAAATTTAGAGTGGGTTTCATTATTTATAAGCTATTAATAATACAGAATAAAACGTCTAATTATTTTAAAAAATAACATCAAGCACACAACTTTGTACATATTTGGGGCAGATGGACGTGAAGTAATTATATAATGAAGAGAGGAAAAGGAATAGGAGTAAGAGGCAAAGTGATAGCATGAAGAAGCTTGGCCCTTCATTTTGTGAAGCCGCACTTGAACTCCTCCCTCTACATGGCTTCCTCATAACTTGCACCAGTAACTTCCTTACTTCTTCAGCTCTTACTATTTCATTCATCTCCTTCTTCTGTCAGCTCAAAACGCACCCACATAGATCGTTTGAATTTTTCATATTCATAAAAAAGGCTTTAGATCCAGATAATATAAAATAAATAAATAAAGGAGCAGCCTAGTGCACAGCACAAGGTCAATGTTATCCCCGCAAATGAAATGTTGTTTTCAGAATTTGACTCTATGACTTCCAAATCAAATGGAATAATCTTACTGTTAATCAAGTTAAAACAGATGGTACACGAAGGATGGTTACCCGAAGTTTGAAAACGTTGGAAACAAGGCCGTGGTGGCTAGTGACAACGTTGGCACGGATGACGTGGAGGCCCAGAGAGTGGAATGCCTCCATCAGTTTCACAAACCCACCACGTCGGTGATCACACAACACCTTCACATACAACTCATTCCCTTCTATATCCGCCACTTCCACTTGATCGGCTTTTATTGGTCCCATTTCAACCCCAACAACATTATCGGGTGCTTCATGTTCATCCACTTCTGAATTTTTCTCCAGCTGCAAGAGCTCCTCTTGCAGCTCTCTCACTTGCTTCTGCAAATCCTTCACGTACTCAATTGTGTCCCCAATAATCGACGCTCTTTCTCTCTCAGAAACTATGGGAACTAAAGACCGTAGACTAGACAATTTCTTAGTGAGCCTCTCCCTCCTCTTATACTCTGCTTCAAGGTTCTTCGATTTAGCCCTCTCCACTGCTAATTTGCAGCGGCATGTGACGAAATCGATCACCTTTTACAAAAACATATATACAGTTTAAATCTCTCAAGGTGAGGATGTATAAGAGTAAGGTAACTTCGTTACGTACTTGCTTTGTTGCAAACAGCTCAACTAGTCCTCCGGCCACCAGAATCAAAACCTGAGTCCCAACTGTTTTCTGCAAAATTAGCACTACTTTATATCATTCCGCTTCGTTATACCAGAGGATGATGGTTATTGGTTTGTAAAAGGAACTTACTTCAGAAGTGTTTGAATCTAAGCTATTGGTATGATTCAACCATTTGGATTCGTTGGATGATAGTGTCTCTGCATGAATCCTGTTCATAGACAGGTTCAATTGGAGTATTACTGGGTCTGAAAATTAAAATCGGGAGAATAGTAATGAAGGCCAGAAAAATGAATATATACCCAGAATCTAAGGTAATGAAAACCGGAAGTTGAGAAAGTAGAGCACAGGACTCTGTTCTGGGGTGACGAAACATGGTATCTCTGCATGGAGCAACTGAAGAAACACGGAAAACAAGCCTGTCTCCACCATTTTTGCTACTTTCAGTTCCAGAGCAAGAGCATCCCGTCCAGAAAAGAGACCTGAATCACACATCTCAATATAGGAACAAAGCTTAGGAGAATGAGAAGAAAAAAACGTGGGTTTAATCGAAAATTCAGGCAAACCTTCGGTCTTTGCTTAATTTCCAGTGAACACAGTAATCCGAGCCATTCAAACCCACAAGGGGCCCCAGTTGCTCAGAAAGGTTTTGCGTGACGGTGTTCATGTCACCTGAAATGTGATTAATCAAAGCAAATAATGAGGCTGAGAGGAGAAACTAAATACCAGTCAAGAGGTTGTTAGATCAGATAACAGTACAAAATGAGACGATACGAAGTTGCTTAATACGTATAGATAATTGTAGCTTTCCAATGGGGAAGAAGAAGAAGAAGCAAACAAATAACAGACCCTCTATGATTCCTTTTTTTATTTAATTGTAGATAAATGGAAAAGTGGCCGTTACTGTGGTAGGTAAAGTGCACAGGGTGTATGAGAGAGTTTTTCGCTGTGAAATGGTTTAAAGGAAGGAGAAAAGAAAGAGCATATTGCATGACCCAAGATGGCGTCAGTCTAAACAACCTCCAGCCTGCTTAACAATCATTATACTTAAAGAAAATTAAGGTAAATCAATGGGTTGTAATAGGAATTTTCATCCTAAGATTTAGGTTGCAATCATGTTTTTCTTAAACAATAGTGCACTACCTAATGTGTTTAACATCCCACATTGATATTAGTTTATTTTAAAAATTCCAGGTTATAGATGACTTCTTACATAGGAGTAGCATATATTCTCTAGTCTTTTTTATAAGTCCTTTAGCATTTTCATTGAAAATAACAAGAGATTTAAAATTTATTAACTCCATCTAAAAATTAACCCAAGTTTTCAACTTTACCCTCATTAAACCCATCCTTTGAGTAGGAAGAAAATCAAGTTTGAAAAGCATAAACAACATTCAACAAAGGCAACATGAAAAAATATAATAAATATTCTATATGATGCCTAATTAAAGAAAAAGAAGCTCTCCTTTAAATGCTTTATAGAGAATTGGAGGGGTGTTGACTATATATATATATAACACTGTTGTACTCTACCAAATTATTATTATTACTATTTGAGGAGTTATATGGGAATTAGTTAGGCCTTCATAAAATGGTAATCTTTAGTGATTTTACATGGAATTCAACCTACCAGCCTAATTAAATAGGATTATAGATGAGCACCCTCATGCACATATTAGAGTTGGTACAGGTTGAGCTTGTTTTACTATAAAATAGGGTAAGTTTAGCTGATCTATTTTGTGGCGGGTTATCTAGCTCACCCTACCTAGCCCACCAACTTGTTATTCTTTTCTTTTTTTTTTTAATTTATTAATATTATTATTTATTTTATTCATATATTATTTTAAATATTCCTATTATCAAAGACTGGTAAAGATGATTACTTATTCGTTGATATATTATAATTGATTAATATTGTGTTAATGTTTATTTATATTTATAGTTATAAAATTTAATATTTTTTATAAAAAATAAAATTTTTTAAAAGTATAACATTAGTAATTTTTTTATTATGCTAAATTGTTAATATGATATTAGGAATTTCTTATTAATATTTTAAAAGTTTAGAAATAATTTTTTAAAAAATATTAAAAAAGGGGCTGGCCGGGCTCATGCTGGCTTTTAGCCAGCCCATTTTATGGCAAGCTACACAGTCTGTCCCACTCAACCCGTGGATTATGTCGGGTTGACCTATTTTCCTACCTCTAATCAATATATTATTAGTGATGCTTACACAAGAATCAAACTTTATTGGTTTTAGTGAAGCTTCACTTGTAGACAATTATTAGTTGATACTCTTCTAATCCTTAATATATGATTTAATTAGAAAGTCAATATTGATTTTAAATATAAGACATATTCATAATATTTATCTACTTTTCTCAAATTATTCCTATTATTACTCCCTTAACAATAATCAAGTAAGAAGAGAGAGAATTAAAAAATATGATTGAGCTGTTTTAGAAAAAAATATCACATCAACTAAATTAAATAATTTTATTAATCTAAATAAATTAGTTAAATATATTTTATATTAAAAATTTAATAAGTAATAATTTGGCTAGCATGCATGTAATTATTTAAACGCTACTCTTAAATCTTTGCGATAGGAATAATATCGTTATATAGAGATGCTAGGAGGCATGAATATAGAGATGAAGGATGATGAAATCATTGCTAAATCGTTCTTATGTAAATAATTTACCATAACGTTATACACAGACAGTCCATAGGAATTTACCACTTAAGTCTTGAGCACCAAGTAAATTCACCACTTAATACATTGTTTTCTACATAAATTTGCGGGAATGAATCTTCAAAATAGGGACTATATAGTGAATAGAGAAAAAGAAAAGGGAGTAAAAAACGCAGATTATTGATAGCATCAAATCATTATAGAATACAAAAATTACGACTTTTTCAATTTTTATGTAAGATCCACCACACCTAGCTGATGTCCAATATGGTGTGTGTGTGTGTATATATATATATATAAAAGTTGGTAAGGACTCTATAAACGTAACACTTTCATATAAACTATGTTGTTTTAAATTATTCAAAATCATATTAAAAAGTATTTTTGGGTCAAATTATAATTTGGACAAAAAGTTAAACACATAATCATCAAATATTTATAAAAGTTTTTAAAATAAACTATAGCTTTAGGAGTCTAAAATAATAGTTTTAAATAAAATTGTGGGACTAATTTTTAGGTTAAAAAAAATTTTTGAACTATAAAATAATTATTTTATTCCTATCTTTTTCCTCTAATATTTTATCACATATCCTTTTTAGTAATTTATTTATTAAAAAATTATTCTGATAATAATTATCTAAATATTTATTTTTTTATAATTAATTTTTTTAAAAAAATTATTGTGTAGAAATTTTTTTCTAAAAGCTAAACCAAGAACCTTATATCATAATATTATGGTAGGTAAGGATTTTGTAGAAAAGTGAATTTGTTGTACAAGATAAAATGGAATCCAGAATTCCCATGTTTATGTGATTTATGGGAAAGGGGGTAAAATAAAGTCATGAGAGGGTGTTGGGAAGTCAAAGAAGACCAAATATTAGAATTTGTGGCATTCGCATTCACACTCCAATCAATTAACGTGGTCGCCTCATTTGTTGGTTGGCATTTGTTTAACCCACCAACCCCCTCCTTCCTTCCAACTTTATTTGGCCCACAACTCAATTTCCCATACAAAAAAGTCATTCTGCGTCTACTTTGAAAGCAATTGAATCTTCAATATTCTTTTTTGTAAATAAACATGATTAAAACACAGTCACTTTTAAGAAACCACATCCTATTATAATTTTTTTCTCTAATTAAAAAATATGCAACTTATCTTTTATATATTTCTCTTTTTTAAAACTTCAAGTGGGGTCGATTTAAATAATTTAATCCACTCTTCTAAAATAATACGCAGTTGCTTTTTTAATTGGCTCTATATACCAATCTCCCTAACCAATGAGAGAATTCAATTCATAATCATGTTAAGTATATACGGTAGAAAAATAAAGCATGCTTTTTTTGAAAAAAAAATTACTTTTAAATGATTTGATAAATTTAGAATTTAAATTATCTCTGTCTCTGTCAAAGACTTTTGATGATTCAATGAGCAAAATTTAATATATGAAGAGAATATTACAAGATTTTTCTTCTGTGTTTAGTGTCCCTGTGCGTGTACCTAATTTCATGTGATATGGAAAGAGTACTAGAAATTAATATTTCAATATATAAATTTTGAAATAAGTAATCCTATCCATTTCAAATATTGGTTAGTGCTCAATTGAAAGAGAATTGCAGCCTATTTATAGAAGACATTTCAAAACTTAGGTTTATAAAAAAATCATTTTGAAAATAAGGTATATAATATAATTTATTAATATATATATATAATAGATTTTTCAATAAATCAAATTATATACACAAAATGGAATAATACAATTTATTTTTAGATTTTTCTAGTCTGGTATATCCAAGTAACTGCATACATTTTTTTTTAGTTTACTATTCTCACAACTTATTAATATTAATCTATCGGTACAGATGATGATGGAGAAAAGTATGGGATTTGAATTTTGCAAATAAAAAATATAGGCATAGACAGAATTTTATTTTTTTAGTAAATAATTTGACTTGACTTTAAATAAAACTAAATATGGCTGCTGTAGATTTATTTTCCAAAAAAAAACTAAATATGGCTGCTTAAGGCCAAAAGACTTACTAAAAATATAATCATGATTATGATAGTTTTTAATAAAAATCATCAAGGATATTATGTAAAAAAATTGTTTATATATGATCATTAATTAGCGTCTAAATACTTTTATTACTAGTGTATATTTAAAATCTATAGAAGGAAGTCATCCTATTTATAATTTATGAATAACATAATTTATTATAATTCATATCAATGTTCATTTAACCAAATAATTCATATCAATGTATACCAGATTCAGATACAATATATCACTGTTGTACAATATAAAAATGATTATTATAATAAGGGTATCCTGTAAAAAAACTAACGGCTCATCTAGTTTTAATTAAAATATTGTGTTTAAAATATATAAACAATTAATGGTTTAAAAAATACTCCATCCCTTTTAATTTATAAGATATTTTTGGATTTGCCACGAATTAATTTTATTAAATACTGTTAGAAACCTTGATTTTTTTAAAAAGATGGATGAATTTTCAAAAATACCCTTCACAATTTGACACGAAGTACCTGTTCTGTTCGGTTTAAAAAAAAAAAGTTGTTTTGGATCTAAAAAATAATTTAGAACAAAAAATACTTAAACATGTATCTTAGTAATAAAAGTATTTTTAGCTAAAATTATGGTTTGCATCAATTTAAAATTATAGTTCTAAATAAATAAAAATGACTAGTTTTTTAAATAATTTTTAGCTATTAAATATAAAAAATAGTGATTTTAATTTATAAATTTTTATCATCTTCCTATTTTTCATATATCTTTATATATTTATTATTTTATCTAATATTTTTTTAATAATTTATCTATAAAAAAAAATTATTCTGATAACAACTATCTAAATATCTATTCTTTAAAATCACTTTAAAATTAATTTCTCTATAAATTAAACTAAATATACCCTAACATCTAATTCTTTTTATTCAATCAAAAGGAAAAAAGTTAATGTTAAGCTTACCAAAGTTAAAACGGTAGTTTATAAAAATATTTATAGATAAATTACTCATTAATAATATATTCATATAAGTAGTTGAACTCGCGATCTTATATGTTATAAATTAACTTTTTATTAATTGAAATAATTTTTGTTTAAAATATTAATACCTAATTAACTCACTTAATTAATAAAGTGTAATTTTAAAACAGGTGATTAGTTATGTTTTTGGAAACAAATTATATTTTAAAATACTACACGCGTAATTATTGACGTACTAAATTAAATACATTTAGCAGGATCGTAGAATAATTAAATATGGATTATTGGATTTCAATGAATGATACAGCAGCAATTGCGTCAGACCCGTAGCAGAGGTGGCAACGAGAAAACGGAAGCCTGCTTGAGCGAGGCTCTTTCCGGATTCTAGAAACCCACAATAAAATATTGACAATTCCGGCATGAAATTCAACGGCCTTCAAAAGTTTCCTCTTTGTCCGGTCCATTTCATATTTTAGCGTTATTAGTCAAAGAGGAGAGTCCTCATAACTTTCCGGCCTTTACCGGTATGGTCAGAAAACGGAGGCACGCACAACTACGTTTACTTCTCATACATTTCTAAATTCCCAGCCAATTCTAACCCAATCGTTTTTTGTTTTGGAGTCCCTTGCGGTAGGTAACTTAGGACTCTTCTCCTTCTTTTTCCCCTCTGGGATTTCAGTTTTATGGACTCGTACTTCCTCTTCCTGGGCATTATTTGTTTGTTTTGATTTATCTCCTCTCGTCTTGTTTCGCGCTTTTCGTTTTTTAGCGGTGAACTAGTGCCCAAGATGATTCTAACGTGCTCCCGAATTAATAAGCGGAGCTATTTGGTTTGTTGCATCTATACCAGTGTGTATTATTCAAATCGAGTCTTTCTTCTGTGATCTTTTTTCAAACAAATTTTTGTCAGGAATGATGATTTAACTTTATATCATCTAATTTGATTGGTACACGTTGCCAGTTGAACGAAGATGGTGAGGTTTTAAGGTCAATTGGTTTAATCAGTGTCATTGGTTTTAATTCCTATATGAAATGAAGAGACGGAATTCTGTTATGTTTTGGCTCCACTGAGGGTTGATATATCTACTGAATGACAATATTGATTCTGTTCTGGAGTACTTTGAATAAATTCATCTTGTTTAGCCAGCAAAAATTCAGAGCGTAATGGATAGGAAGAATGAGATGAGAGGAGATGGGAAGGGAACAGTTTTCCTTGTTTGAAAATTTTAAAGTTTGATGGGATAAGATAAGAGGGGAACAACTTCCTTACCCTCCCCCTCAAATGAGGGATAAATTTTATTCCTTTAACTTCCTTTTCATTTCCTTCATTAATTATTTTTCTGTTCCATTCCCTGCACTTACATATTCCTTGACTGTTGTTCGTGTTCCCGTTTTCTTTTCTACATGGTCTTATTATCACATGATCGTTGTGTAATTTGATTTCGTTTTGATTTGTCTGGGGACTTTAGAAAGAGATGGCTCAGAACGGAAAAGTTATCCAAAATTGTTCATATGCATCAAACCCTTACCATGAATGTTCGGAGGTTTGCTTGAAAAAGATCAAGGAAGGCAAGCCACAGAAAAACCAAAAGAGATCAGGTTAATTCTGCTCCATGTTTACTCTGTTATGTGCTGCCTAATTTTATGGGAAGTGAAACCAAACTTCCGCTTTTCGGGCGGCCTACCCTGAAACTTTGCCATAGATTTTGGTATATGCACCAATTAGATATGAACTAAACAAGATTTGATTTCTGGTCTTCTTTTTTGTACTGTAAAATACTGAGAGTCTATGAAGTGTAATTTATATGGTCTATTCTCTGAGTCTTTTTTCTGTTTTGATTGTGCTTCCCCATTTGAACAGCAATTTTGCATGCTCAGACTCATTTGGATTTATAAAATCCTTGAGACTTCACTTTTTACTTGCAATTGTGGATTTATTGAATATTTGATACTTTCATTGAAATTAAAGAGAACATATTGATGCTTCAAATTTTACCCATTTGGTTATGTTTAATTTTTTCGGGATTATTTATGGCCATCAATTTCTCGACACATGTAAAACCTTTATTTTTCTTTTTAAAGGTTATCCCAAAAGTGTAGCCAACGGGGAGCTTGGCAAGAAGACTAATGAAGACAGACGAAGGCACTCAACTTGCCCTAAAGCATCTAATCCTTATCATGAATGTAATGACAGTTGCGACAAGGGTATTTCAACAGCTGAGCCAGGTTTTTCCTGCTTTTCTGTCTTCTTTTTAGAATTATCAGCAGTTTACTTTTCTGTTAAAATTTTATTGTGTCTAAATAATCTTTTAATCATAAAATTTGCTGATTCAAAGAAAGAAAGTTATCACAAAGGATTGCCTGAAATTTTTTCTGCTGATTCCACTATAGTACTCTATCAAATACCATAACTGCTTCCACCTAAAATTTGTCAGTAATCTCCTTGATTTTACTGAAAATAGCATGGGAATTATCTAGGAAACGGACTGAGGTGCCATTAGATTTTATTAAAAGGCTTGCATTGAAATATAATAACATCTTTGACATCCAGATTTCATCTGACCATTTCACAGATGTAGATTTGTCTTCCTCGGCAAAATATTTTACTCTTCACCTCATATTTACCATCTGTGAATTGGTTTGAAAAACTCTCAAAATAATGCCCACATGTATATAACTGTTAGAATTTAAAAACTTCACAAATACATGTGAGCATGGACATACAATGATTAGTGGTTGCTGATTCCAGTCCATTCCATTTTCAGGTGCCAATAAGATTGTCAGGAGAAAGAAGCCAGAACCACCTGTTATTGACAATGTTCCTGCCTCAAAAGTTGGAGCAATTTATTTCTCTGATGTTTCATCACCAATAACACTTTATTCTGAAAAGAACGGAGCCGAGATAACGAGCAATAAGAACGTATCTCCTAAGCCAGTTTCAAGAGAAATTCATGACCAAGGAATCATGGTAGTGGCTATCTTCTCTATCATGCTTCTCCGACAAGCATGATTTGTTTTTCCTTTGTGTTCTGTATTTTTCTTAACGAGCCCATGCGAGACATACAGTTAAATTTTGTCTCTTGCACTTTTTGTTTCTTTGGTAGCCTGCCTACCTCAAAGACCTACCAAAGGATCGTCCCAAGCAGCTTGGCAGCCCAAAACAGACTAACCAAGAAGAGGAAGAAAATGGTTCTGATCATAAAGTTTTTCCAATCACCTATGCTGATGACACGGGAGGCGTCACTACTTCAAATGGGGGATCCGTGGATTTTAGCAATGAAGACAGTGACGAGGAAGAGATTGAATCTGTGGTATCAGAATCCCGTGTTTCAATTGGAAGGTATCATGTGAAAGAAAGTTATGCTCCAATCCTGCGATCAATCTTCGACAAGTATGGGGATATAGGACAAAGCTGTCATTTGGAATCAGTTGCCATGCGCTCTTATTACATGGAGTGTGTATGCTACGTGGTTCAAGAGCTACAGTCCTCCTCAACAATGGAGTTAACAAAGTCCAAAGTCAAAGAATTATTAGCAATTGTTAAGGATGTTGAGTCTGCTCAACTCCGAGTAGCCTGGTTGCTTAGTATACTTGAAGAAATTGCTGAAAACATGGAAACCATCAATCAGCACCAGGAAGTGGAGATGGCAAAGGCTAACTGTGATCGTGAAGTTGAATCCTTGAGGAAGGAGCTGGAAGCAGATTTGAAAACTTTGTCTCAGAAAGAAGAAGAGGTTACTAGTATCAGAACACGAATTGGTGATGCCAGAGATCGCTTGAAGGAGCTTGAGCTCCAGTGTTCTGAACTGGACAAGAGTATGCTGTCGATCAAGTCTGACGTTGGTAAATTGGATCTTAAATCCTTGTTAGATGGGTTATTGTAGAACTAATTGGGAGGAATTTGGTCTTTGAAATATCCAAAAGATCAACTACAAGTAATATTCAATGAATAAATTCGTTAAGTTACAAATATAAGCAGGGTAAGAACATATAGAATAGGCATCCATCCTTACAGTTGTTCTTTGTGTTATCACAAAACATTGTAACGTTGGAGACACTTGATTCACTGTCTGGTGCTTCTACTATAGTCATGTAAATCATATGCATTTTGGAATTCGTGTTAAAGCTTTATTTGCTGTACTTCAAGCATGGTTGAACAAGTATGAAGTGTACAATGTATTAATCTTATATCCTCTGTTTCAAGTAAGTTTGGGGTAAACTATTCTTTTTTTGGGCCTTATGATTGAAAATAAGTTACTTTTGTCTTATGGTCTTCAAACCACCCTTTATCAAATTTGATCTTTTCTTTTTCCGTTTTGCTTTCTTTAAAAAACAGCTACAAACCAAGCCAACAATTTTTTCATATAAATAATTGCCTGGGTTACGGTCCACCCGTTGAAATCAAGGTAACTACATCTAAATTTTTTAATTAATATCTATAAATATTAGCAAAAATTTGCCAAAATTAAAGAGGCCACTAAAAATTTAATTTAAATTATGCTAAATTTCATTATGAAAAATAAATCAAATTTATAGTTATCCGACTAAAATAGATTTAAACATTGTCGGGTTCAATTGAGGTAATTCTCTCAATTTTTTTTTTATATTTATACTGACTCAAACTTAAGATTTTGAGAAGATTAATACACACTAGTTTAAAGGTTATTACATTGAATAGGTTTTAAATATTAACAATTAGTTAATTAACAAAATATCGGAAAACAAGCTCAAATCATCTTTGGCCAAAACAAAAAAGCTCAAATCATCAAAAGTATGTAAATAAAAGGTTTAGTTTCTAATTTCAAACTATTTTTATTTAATCATATGTGGGTTAGGATTTAGGATATGATAAAACCTTTTTTTTTTATGGAGTAAAACCCTTTAATATTGTAATCATGCAGGATTTATGAGTGAGCTGGTAATATTTAATTCTAAAATTTCAAATAATCTTATTTTTTTGCCAGAACAAATAGTATCTAATTATCTATATGTATCCTCCAAACATTGTCATTTGGATATATTTTTAGAAAATAACTTATAGAAAAAAAATGGCTTTTGGTTTTAGAAAAGAGATTTTAGAGAAGAACTTATGAAAAAAAATAGTTCTGAATAAATAAATGTTTGAATCATTATTATCAGAAGGACTTTTGTAATTGATAAATTATTAAAAAGGGTATGAGATAAAAAAATTATTATTTCTCTTCTCTCCTCTCTCATTCTCAAGAATATGCAATTGAAGGAGGGAGGATCTAGCGGAGAAGACAGCAAGCGGCAATAAAGAAGGGAGGAGAAGTGGCTGGGGTTTGAGAAATAATGAAACACAGAGAGAGAAGAAGAAGAAGACGAAGAAAAAGAAGAAACGAGGAAGAAGGCAGAGGAGGAGGAAGATAGTGGAAGGAGAGAGAGAGAGAGAGGAGAGAGAATATAAAAAAATAGAGATAAAATAGTAAGTAAGTAGTCCATAAATTTTTTTATTAATTTAAAAATTATTTCTAATAGTTTATCTAAAATTATAGTTTTAAATCATAATTTAATCTAGAAACTCTTTTAAACAAATATAACTATTTATTTTAAAAAAAATTAAATTAAAATTTAGGGTAAAAACTCTTTTAAAATTCATCAATATCCAAAGCACAATAACAATTACAATCAATTTGGATATTTTTTTTTTGTGAACTCAATATCTTGGATAAATAATTATTTTTAAAATTTTAAATAACTTATTTATTTATTTATTTATTTTGGGTAATTGCGGGGAACAAACCAAGCGATGCACAGATATCTGGCATCTGCCTAGAGTTTACGCACACCGTACGGCCTCGTCCAACTTGTTTCTCTAGGGTTCGAGAAAGGATATCAGAATTCCGACTCAGTAGACCCGATCTCGCTAGATACGATTTTGTCCAATTTTGTTCTTCCGCAACTATCAAGTATTGAAGCGATTAGGTTGCTGCGAACAAAACGAAAAGGTAATTGGAGCCCTTTGGCTTCGAAGTTCTGTGCGTGCTTTTATTTCCGAAAAGAATTTTGGGCATGAAAGATTTTGCTTTATTTTTAGAATCTCTACATTTATTTAATGTTGTAGGGCTATTCTGCAGCAGGTCTATAGGAGATAGTACTTTTTGCTGGTAAAAATGTCTGAAGAACGAGCTGTACACCCTGATTGCCGAAATGCCAGTAATCCTTTCCATGAGTGTAGTGATTATTGCTTTAAAGTGATAGCTGAAGCCAAAACTAAGTTGCAGCAAAAGGAGCCAGGTTAGTCTTTCCTCATTAATTACAGTCCTCTGTGTTGATTACATTTGGCTGACCAAGGTAATCGTTTTCTTGCATAAAATGAAGGTAATCAATTAAACTTATTGTAATATTTTCTTCATTTGTTACATCTATCTGAAGTTATATTAGCCAGTGGCGACAGTAAGCAAGGCCCCTTAGATGAGATGTATCCTGCTGAGTGCATAGATGATGAAAAGCCCTATCTTGATGAAGAACGTTCTGATAGTGAACATGAACAACCTGCGGCAGAAAACGTTGAACAAGAATACGCTAATCTTTCTAAGAGACAGAAAAAGTGGATGGAATTGAGGAACAAGATGGTAAGTTGTTGAAATGTTTAGCTCAGAACTCATGTTTTATATCTACATAAAATTTATATTCATGTTTTGTTTTACTGGCAGCAAGAAGCAAAAAAACGTAATCAAATTGAAATTGCTGCCGAAAGAAAGAGGATGGAAGCTCCTGCAGAATCTAGGGGTATTTCTAAACAGAAGTGGATTGAGGATAGGAAGAAACAAATCGGGAAACTTCTAGATGCAAATGGTCTGGATATGACTAAATCATATATGCTTGATACACAAGAGGCAGCAGAAGAAAAATACAAGAAATGGGAGAAGGATCCTGCACCATTTGGCTGGGATGGTATGTTTTGTTCTTTTCCAAAATATAAGTTGGCATAATTATTATGTCATCCTTGTTGATGACTGTGTTCTCTCCTCTAAGGTGTTTGTATGCCTTGTTACGTACTACTTATTTTGGCAATAGTCTAAAGGGCAAGATGCTTCTTAGGCACTAGACTTCCATAGTTTCCCAAGGTTGAGGTGAGAGGTGAGAGGTGCTTAAAGCCCTACACCTGATTGTCGGGGGGCCTACCCTGAATTATCAAGAGGCAAGGACCTCTTCTGACATGGAGTGTTAAAATTTGATTTAAACTGGTCACATTGAGCGCCAAGAGAGGAGCACTTGTTGTTGATCTTATTTAACTTTGTTTTAAAGCTTTTAATGTTTTGGGCCGACAAGTGTAAGAAAAAACTACTTTTAATGGGCTTAGATTAACTAGAACTTCATTTCGTTGTGCATAAATCTAGAGAGAAAACAAGAATTGACTTGGCCCTTCTAAACCAATGTGAACCAACCTTTCAACAGGCATGGTTTGGTTTAATTGAACAACTTCAAACTAACTTAAAATCTGATTCATAGTGAGTTAATTGATTTCAGTTTGTTTTTTAACATAGACTTATTTATGGCTCCTCAACTCAGCGGGTTTTTGGCTCTTTACCTGAAGTAATTTTTTTTCTTTTCTTTGAAATTATGCCTGTATGTCATTTATTTATTTATTTATTTTTGGTGAATGAAAACTACTGTAAATTAGGTTGCATGTTGAAGATTAGGTTACCTTCTGCATAAAGAGAATATTGACATTAACTATAGCTGTTTGCATGGAGGATACCACATTGACAAATTGCACATTGCTTTTAGGAAAGTTGTGCTGCTAATTCTATCTTGTTCTGCATCATGAACTTGTATTAACTTAAGCACAAGTTTATAGAACTCTTTCTATTGTTTTAGAGTGATTCTAATGGAGTATGACGTTAATGTACCTTCTTAATCAGTTTTTAACCAGAAGACGCTTTACAATGCGCACAAGAAGCGAAGCAAGAATATTGAGGTGGATTTAGAAGAATACAAGAAAATGAAAGAAGCTGATCCAGAGTTCTACCGTGATGCTTCAAGTCTCCAATATGGAAAGGTTCACTACTAAAACCATACTAACTCCTACAAAACCTGCTTTATATTGTGTATTTCGTGATGACTTTTCTTTCCTTCATGGCAGGCACAAAAAATTTCAGAGGACAAGATTGACCGGATGGTACAGGAACTGAAGGACAGGGAAGAGAAGCTCAAGTCATTTAGTAGGAGAAGAAAGTTCCATGAAGAGAAAGATATTGACTCGATTAATGACCGGAATGAGCATTTCAACAAGAAGATTGAGCGAGCATTTGGGAGATACACATTGGAGATAAAAAATAATCTGGAACGAGGAACTGCCTTGCCCGACTAAGTATTATGCCTGCGGGGTGCTGTGTTGCACTTTGTACGAGTCAGAGCTCGCACTGGGAAGCAAGTTTGTAAAATGTTTAACATACTAATAGTATTTACTGTTCGAGAGTAAGACTCGTTAAGGTCGCTTACAATTCTGGATCAAGTTACTTAAAGTTCAAGAGGGCGACATTCATGACTAAGCATTTTTATTGCTTTTTAATACATGTAATGTTTATGGTAGTTTGTGAAGTGATTTTGAGCTAGACAAATCTTAGGGTGTGTTTGGTATGGGGGAGGGGAAGGAAGTGATTTTGCTTATTTTTCTTTATTTGGCACTACAGAAATTTTAGGAGGGGAGAGAAAATTAAATTTTTATCTTATTTGGACTATTATATTTATAATATTTTTTCTCTCCTCTTCTTTTTTATTAATTCAAATGAGGTAATATTAAAATTGCTTCTTTTCTTTTCTCTCTTTTCCCCCTCCATTAAAATTTCTTCTCTCCCCCTCCATTAATTCTGGAAAATCCTAGTGTGTTGGATGACTATCCTAGTCCTTGTGAGATGCATGTCCTTGCTAGTTCTCCGTACCATTTGGAGTCTGTTTTTTATTCAGCTTGCGTCATATGTTTTTATGATTAATTTGAAAGGGTGGTCAATGAGACCCAATGCAAATGCTGTGTAGAACGTTTCAATTGATTGCTTTTCAATTGACGAACTTGCAGAATCCATCCCATGCCTGTACATTTCTCGTTGGTTTCTCTTAAATGCGACGTCGACTCGAAGTGGGAAGAAAGCTTGAGACCGCACCATTATTAGATACAGGGCCACCAGTAGAGACGCTCACTCTCAAGATTGTGAACCTTAAGATATACAAGAACCCCACAAGATGACGAGTTGGTGCTACAATTAAAGCAAGGCTCAGTCTAATTGCTGTTGTTTCCCGTTATTCCCAATCACGTTTATAAAAATAACATACTAATACTGAAACTAAATAATTCTCACGGGATATTTTTTGCCAAGTTCTTTAAAAAAGAAATCATACCTAAAATATTTTCCTTCTTGTGACATCGAAAGGTGCTTAAGCTCAAGTGAACGCCACAAATTCTAGTCTGTGTACCCATTGCAGGGCTCCATCTATTCCAGTGGCTAACGAATGTTATCTTGTCTACTTACCAGTCAGTCACAGTCACTTTCGAATACACCAACATCTATAGTTGGAAGTTTCTCGAGCTCTCCTTCACATGAACTCATCTTCTTCTTCTTCTTCGTTTTCGTTCAGGTTGGGTGGTCGAAGTCGAATTTCGTTTGAATGTAAATATTTCGGTTTCTTATAGTAAGAATCTCAATAACGTAATTCACCTTTCACCTCCCCATCAGCAATCAGCAACACATTGAATTCATTGCCAAGCATATTATTATTGCTTTTAATTCACCTAATGTAAGGTCACAATGTGATGCGAGTACGATGGATATGGAACTATGTATGTGGACCGATTGTGAATTGGACACGCTCGCTTCACATAGGGCCAGAGAGTAAATGTTTCGGTTAGTTTGCCTTTTTATTGTGTGCTTTGAATTCATTTCCTGCTTGCCACTCCTGTGCGCATGTTCAATCCTTGACTATACATAATTGTTTTGAAAACCGAGCTGGTTTGAATGGTCTAACTGGTTGGATTGTCAACAGATTTGTTTTGGATCAGAAAATCATGTTCATTGTTATACTATGGTTGAGCCGCCATTAACTCATAATTCAAGATTACCTTTAGAGATTCGGATGGGTTTTAGGATGACGGAAAAGGACCGAAAAAATTAAAAACCAGAATTTACTGGCTTTTTAAACATGTTATCTATGTGCCTGGATTTAGATCATATGATATCCAGAGAGGTGAATTTGGATGAATTTACTTAGGGTGTGTTTGGATTAGCTTTTAGAAAATAGATTCTGAAAAAAATAAATTCTGGAGAATAGATTCTGAAAGAATAGATTTTGGGAAAAAAGTGATTTTGAAAATTGAAGATGTTTGGATGATTAGTGGTAGAATCACTTTTTCATTGATAATTTACTAAAAAGGACATCAACAAATATGATAATTATATGAATTATAAATTTATATTTTATTGATTAAAAATAATACATATATACATATGAAGTATAAATTTATATTTTATTGATTAAAAAATAATACATATAACATGAGTATAACAAAAAATAACCCTATTCACTTTAATTTTTGTTTGGCCACTAAAAATAGTTCTTTTTAATGTACTGTAGTTGAAATTAAAATGTTGTGAATTTTTTTTTATTGATTTTTTTTTAATGTTGAAACTGTGTGTGTGTTTATCTGGGGGAACTTTCTTTTTTATTGAATTTTTTTTTAATGTTGAAACTGTGTGTGTGTGTGTGTTTATTGATTTTTTTTTTTAATGTCGCAGGAGCTGTGTGTGTTACGGGGGAACTTTTTTTTTTTTTTATTGAAAAATGGCACAGGAGCTGGAAAACGTACATGGGGAGCAAATTTTTCAAAACTATGGTTTTGATCCAAAATCAATTTTGGATCAAAAATGGGTGTTTGGCTAAAAAGTGGGGAAACCATGGTTTAGAGAAAAAATTGATTCTCCAACCATCAATTCAAACACACACTTAATAAAAGAAGGGGACAAAATAAAAAAGAAACGAACATTTTATTTTATAAAAATTTTTAGAAAAAGTTGGGCTCCACGATCTAAAATGGGACGAAATCTCCTTTCCTCTTAGGCGATACTAATGTAGGGTAGGGCGAGTTGTCTATTATCCTCAAGTGTAAACCTAAACACCTAAGAGTTAAAATATTTCTCAAAACGCCACGACTATAATCATGATAAAATAATACTCCGCATATTTAAACACGCTCCAAAAAAGAAACTGACATTTTATCTGTACATATGTTTCTCTTTTCAAATTTATCATTTTCCAAATTTTAGGAGGCCCGCATTCATTCCCACGGGCATCTATCCATATGTCAGGTAATTTGAAATGGGAAATCTGTGGTATTCTCACAAATTCAACTATGAATTCAAATATCAACGAGAGTTGGTCTAAGTGATAAGCGGTTTCGGTATCGTTTAAGTGAGGTTTCGAATTCGAGTTTTAGCATATGCAGAAAATTCCCGTTGAAAAACTCAGCCACTATAGTCAAGTACGCGCGCTAGTCGGATTCGGACGTAGTCGGAGTAAAGCTCCGATAAACCGGACAAAAAAGAAACTATGAATTCCAATTTATACAGTACGAAACTGTGTTAGCTCAAGGCTGTCATTTTCACAAGAACATGAAGTTGTCAGTTGGCTCCTACCTTCAAGTTTGTGTTTTTCCATGCCTTTTCTTAATAGTAGTCGATAGAGAGAGGCTGCAGTGTATGGAGAGAGTAATCCATCCTTGTGATTCTAATTTCCCTTTTAAATATATAAATTGGACAAAGCCAACTAACTTCTCATACGTAGAATCACAAGGATGGTCGCTTGTCAGAGAAGCACAGAGCTGGCAATCCCATTTTGCCAACTAACTTCTCATCGGAAGCTTCTCGAACTCCCTATCTCCTTTCCATTTTGCCAATCCCATTTATTGACATCCACCGAATTCGCTACGAATTATATTTGAATTAAACCGTCCTAGACCAGAATTAAACTAAACCGAGCTCGAATCCGACATGCCTGTCATGTTTTAGACTCATGAGAGAAAGACTGAAAACTTAAAATACCATTTTATATCATTTGAAGCGATATAGTGTTAATGTTATTAAGAAATTTATATATCATAATGTTATGTTAATAATTATACTTGTTATAAATTTATTTTTTCCTAAACATTATTGTATATAATTATTCTTTTTGAATTATTATGTCCCTGATTCATGCTGGTTTTCTGATTTATCAAGAAATGCAAGATAGCAGAGATAAGGGAAAACGACAGAGTCACACTAGTCATGGATTATACACTGCCAAAAGTTAGCAACAGCAAACTAAAGAAAAGGAAAATAAACAAATTACAAGTCATAATCACATCTGATCCACACATCAAACAAACGAATAAATGATTAATAAATGCATCCCCAACTCTCTTCACACTGTCTTGCTCCCATTTAGTTGCTGGTGTTGCTTCTGAACGATCCCAATGCCTTAATGGCCGCTGCTCTCAGAATATACTGATGATACGCCGCCGCCGCCAATGCTCCCACAAATGGACCAACCCAGAAGATCCACTGCATCAAACCAACCACACGTCAACAATTATTACTAATTACTACTTATTCCTCACACAGACATTAATTAAAGTTAATCATACGTGGTCGTCCCAAGCTTTGTCGTTGTTGTAGATAACAGCAGCACCCAAGCTCCTCGCGGGGTTTATCCCTGTGCCAGTGATGGGGATGGTAGCCAGGTGAACCATGAAAACAGCAAATCCAATTGGCAATGGAGCCAAAACCTGCAAGAACGAAACATATTACATCAGTACGAGACCAGCTAGTTCTATACAGAGGGATGAGTATTATTAAGCAAAGCATCATGAAACATACAGGAACATGGGAGTCACGGGCGCTTCTCTTGGGGTCGGTCGCGGAGAAGACGGTGTAGACCAGAACAAAGGTGCCGATAATCTCGGCGCCGAGAGCGGTGCCTTTTCTGTAGCCGGAGTTCACTTCGTTAGCTCCACCGCCGAGTGAGTTGTACGAGTGCTTCATGAACGCCTTCACCAACCCAGTACCGCAAATTGCACCCAGGCACTGAGCCACCATGTACGCCAAAGCTCGGATGAGTGACACCTTCCTCGCCAAGAACAACCCAAATGTGACTGCAGGATTGATGTGGCCACCTACGAACACGACAAGACAAACAAAACCACTTCAAACGCCATAGTAAACTAGATGGTGCGGAAATCATGAGATGGGGATGAAGTTGAACTTACCAGAGATACCGGCGGTGCAGTAGACGAGGACGAAGATCATGCCACCGAAGGCCCAGGCGATGCCGAGGAGACCCACACCATCGCAGGGGCCGCTCTGCTTTTTGTGACCGATGACGGTGGCGACGGTGATGTAGAGGAAGAGGAGGGTCGCGATGAACTCGGCGATGAGGGCCCTGTAGAAGGACCAGAGCTTGAGCTCGGCCATGTCAATGAGAGGAGCCGGTGGGGGGTCGACGTAGTCTTTGCCATGGTGGTGGGTTTGGCCTTCTTCGCTCACTTCCTTCGACATCTCTCCCGGGAAACAAAACAACGCCTCTGTGACTGTGAGTCGAAAGACTCTGGTTGAAGGTGGCAGAAGTGAGAAGTGAAGAGGGGGAGAGGAAGGGGGGGGTCTTTTAAAGAAGAGAGAGAAGGGCAAGAGTAGGGGTGATTTATGGGAATAAGACGAGGGTAACTTTGGAATGAAAGAAAATAATAGGGAGGGAGGTGGGGCCTGCGTGAACAGGAAGACCATGTGATGGTGTGAAGAGAGGGGCCTAATCATGGCAAAGGCAAGAGGGGGTAGGGGCAAAGGGTGTCAGCCTGGAAACCATAATAGGGGAGAGAGGTCCCGCCTTGCAACGGTCATTTCTTGTCTTGTTCCTATGTCTAGCCAATCACCTTAGCATCTTTTGCTTCATTTCCAAGCGATTATAGGATTATATATTACCAACGTTAACGCCTGTAACACAGTGTGGTTTTACTGTTTGGTTAAAACGGGTAAACGCCGTCTGAGTTGGAGGTAGAATTACCGTTGAGTTCTGAAGCACTCAGGGAGCAACTTACCGGCCTGAACGATGGCTTCCGCAAGAAACCGTTGAGGAAAATAAGGGCTGTCATCGGTCGACCCAACCTCCCTATCCATCCATATTTTATACAAAAATAAGTTAAAGTATATGTTTAGTTATATAAAGTCTATTTTTTATCCTTAATATTAACACTATTATTTTTATTAACGATAACCCTACAATTTCACGAATGCCTGGAGTTTAGAAGGAAGATCGAAATCTTAAAAAGGGAACTTAGATGTTATCAAGCTACAACATCACTTTAAAGAATATGGAAGGTGATGAGACCTGAAATGACATGGATAGCCTTTAACATTAATCGATATGTGAGGAATCCTATTCTGGGTGGAAAGGAGGAGCCATTATTGCTTTTAAATTTTTTGGGTTAACCAGTATGTTTCCTCGATCTTCTTCTAGCATCTTCTCTCTGTGTGCCCTTTTACTCAGTCTTCCATTCAGTTGTCTTGTCCTTCCTAATCTTGCATATGTTAGTACGTTGTTTAAATTAATAGTTGTTAGATTTTGGCTTGTTTGTTTGGTTCCTCAAGAATTCATACCTGTAATAACAACTAACAAGTCATGAGCTGGCTAAACAATAATGATACTGCACGATTCCATATCCATCTTTTATTCTGCCTTGAGAGCAAATCTACGTGGCTAACTCTTTTGGATGACTTTGTTAAATGGAGTCTTCCACAAATTTTAATCAAACTTTTGGCGATTCCTCCTAGCTTTAATCAATCAAAGTTCAAGTAATAAATTCATTGGCCAACTTGCCAATATCTCTATAATTTAATAATACAAAAACTCTTATAAAAAATCATAAGTTTAATTATATTTATAATTTCTTACCATTAATGTTTATCATCTAATTTTAAAAAAAGAAAAGAAAGAAAGAAGTTGAAACTTGAAACCCCTGGTTTGGACCTAGAATGAAGGTGTGAATCAATATATGGGCATGCGAGCCGAATGGAGAGTCCAATGAATCCAGCCTGTAAATCAGTATGAGTTTTGTTTTTCCAGCAAAAAGGAAGTGAGATGATGAGATGGGAGCACCCCAGCATGGGACCGTTGAGAAAGGGAAGGGCAGTTGGACGGGGTGATGTGATGAGGTGGAAAAGAAGGAGACAAGGGGATGAGAAAAGGCCAAGGTTTGGTGGTCCTAGTTGAATTGGAGTTTGGAGTTTGGAGTTTGAGTTGTCCTCTGACTACAATGCTTTTCCTTTTTCAAAATTCATGATAAGTGGGGCAACGGTACTCTTATCTGCCGCTGGGTCGCCCACTCTGCTCAGCGACCCCTTTCCTTCTCTACCATTTTTTTTAAAAAAATTTAAAGAGACAGTTATTAAAAGCTTGACATTATTGTAAGTGAAATTAAATATGTCAACCTTCACTTATCAAAGGGTTTCTATTTTATGTCAGGCTCTCTCTTTCTTTATTCTCACAACCATTTATTTATTTTTATTTTTATTTTTTTGATACAATTCTCACAACCATTTATAATTCCACCTCTATGCCATGCTATCTCAATCTCCTCCTTCCTCATTCCCCTCTCACACACAAAAGCCTAAAAAAGTAAAAATTATATACAACATTATAAGAAGAAATTCAATGAAATTAAACGAAATATGATTTCATTTTTCTCTTCATTCTGTCATGAATCCCACAATTGAGAAGATGTCTTTAAAAGAGGAATCTTATAAAGTCTTGGGTTACCCAACTTTAAGAATCTGTTAGAGACTTGTGGTTATGCCTTCATAGTGTGCTTCCTCATTCCAAATACTAATAGCCTTGCCTTTGTGAATCCATGATTGCATCCGCTGCTCACCTTTTGCTACCCGACATTGCTCCATTCTCCGATGTCTCCGGTAAAAATACAGGGCATGAATCTCTGATTATCTGTTTTTTTCAGTATTGCCCCAACAAAAGGGAATTCTTGTTTGGTTGATATCGCCATGATTGCTCCGGATCACTTTCTTGACGATCATTTAATTTCGTTCAGAGTTTTACACTTCACTGCTTCCCTCCATTCCGTGCATTCACCACGCACGTACCACATAGTACGTGGGTGCATTGTGAATTAGACAACAAGGTACGACACACAAGTTCACCTTTGTCCCGTTGCTGTATACTGTAGAGTGCTGGAAACCAACATGTGAAAAGTAAAAAACCATGGGCCCAAAATCAAAAATCAACTTGGGTCCACAAATTCATTCATCAGTTGCTGTTCGCTCCGCACACCACAAGTTCACATGTGGCTGTAGGCCTCAGTGACAAATGATTTTATGATTTATGATAACACCGTCAAGAAATTATATGTCTCAATTCTGAAGGAAAAGATAACCGTTTTTCTTTCTTTCTTTTATATATAGGTTTTACTATATTCCTCAAGTGCATGCTTAATCTCTGGAAAAAATATAACAGTATTATAAGACACAAGTTATACATAGTGCCATAAGTCATACATAAAGTAGAGACACATGCCAGAGCTCTCCTAAGGTAATTATTCCATGAGCCCAACTCAACATTCAAAATTTTGTTCACATTTTGCTCCTGAAGGCCCTCGCAAGATCAAACGCATGCTGCGTGCATCGATCTTACAGCTTTGAAACTGGCAAACCTGCATTGAGAAAGGAACCACAACGTTTGTCTTCAACAAGGCTGTTTAAAAATGTTTAGTTGAAGCTTATGATATCATACCCAGGGCTTTGGCATTGACAATGCTGGGACATGCAGCTGGAGGAGGAGCATTCTCATTCAGGAAAGGTTCCACCCTGTTTGGATCAGACCACGCTGGATAGCCTTTAATTTTCCCCTGAATTTTTAACAAGTATCAGTTTCTTTCTATGTAAGTCACACACAAATCATATTCATCAAAGAAACATATCTAAAGCCACTAGGTGCTAGCTCAGCTATCTACCAAGTATCTTGTACTGGATTTTCTTTAGCGTGAATCAGCTCGTGCAAAAGGGTTTGGATCATTTGCAAAGAAGTGAGTTTAATTTTTTGTACAGCCATTTGTACCAAAAAGAGAAACAGATCCTAGATGACAAGGGAAGAGGATCCACTGCTGCTAGAAATCAACAATAGCGGCATAGTGATGGTGTTGTTTTCTGCTCAAATTTCATATTTTTGTTTTTTAAGATTTAAAATCATAATTCGCTTTCCAATAGCTGCATAGTGTTTACATTTCATTAAGGCAAAAAAAAAACACTCTTTACTGACAAGACATACCAGAACATTCAGAGCAGCCAATGTTGCCATTCCTTCTCGGGTCCACTGCAAACAAAGATGAAGTTATTCTGACGACTCTTACAAATGGTCAAGTCTTTGGCACAATACTAGGGAAAAGCATTACCTTGGAAGCAGATGCGATATGGGGTACCACAATGGCATTCTTCATTTCTGCAAGCCCAGGTTTCATGTAGGGCTCATCCTGATAAAAAGTTAGTTCTTTATAAATTGTCAAGAGATGGATAAGAAATTATGCTTATTGTAAGACACAAAACGTTAACATTACCTCAAATACATCAAGGCCTACTCGAAACATCGGATTCTCTCTCAAGTGCTCCACAAGAGCAACTTCGTCAACAACTGGCCCTCTACTGCAGTTGATTAGAATTGCTTCCTGTGATTGGAATATCATCATTGCCACATTTATATATCTCTTTAGGCCGTTAATAATAACTAAGCACTCTTCAAATCTTACCTTCTTCATCTTTGCAAGGCTTTGCTTGTTGACCAAATGATAGGTGGTTTTATCCAAGACAGGATGGAGACTAATCTACAGTATGCACCCACAAAAGGCCATTTTATTTGAAACAATCAGAAAAGACATGAAAGTTTCGAATTAATCTGCTTGGCACAAATTTCTTACAACGTCTGCCTCCACGAGCACCTCCTCCATGGATGCTGCCCTTTTCCAAGTTACTGGTTTTTCACCATTTGCTTTCAGGAATTCACCATAAGCTGCAATGGTGAAAATGTAAGCCACCAACTTACAGAGTTTTGTATTGCTTAATAAGTTAAGTCAAGAACATGCCTGTCACAAACTTCTCTAGGCGGGTGGACTGGTACAGATCAAAGTAAATCAGGTTCATCTTAAACCCTTCAACCTAAAACAGTAGAAGAAAAAGGATTTTCTGTCATCAACAAAGCAAAACATTATTTAAATTAGATTAATAGAGAATCAGTGTCAAATTGAAATAAGTCTGTAACCGATACGGTGAACTTTAGAGCTGGACATTACCCTTGCAGGATTCAACACATGCAACTCAATCAAATAAGCCCAGAGGTACTAAAGACTTCAATATTTGATTTAATATGAAAGGTTACCATCATTCTCGCATAAGCCGATCCAATACGACCAGCTCCAATAACACCAACGGTCTGTCCTTTGAGCAAGTTTCCAACAAATCTATGGTAGAAGTAAAGAACTCATTCCAGCCATTACAAGACTATGTGACTTATTTCAGAGTATAAAAGATGAGCAAAGAAGTAAAATACATATTATATATATATATATATATATTCTTACAAATGAGGAAGCCATCCATCGTATAATCCTGCCCTCATGAACTCATCTGCCTCAACGATCCTTCTAGAAGCAGCTAAAGAAAGTGAAGCTGCCAGCTCTGCTGTTGTCTCTGTCAACACTCCCTATGAAATGAGCAACAAAATGAATCTTATAACTTTCCATTAGTTGAAGGGGTGAATGATTACCGCCCAATTGATTAATTTTTTTTTCAAGTAATCGCGCAATAACTTATCTACTGGTTTATATAGAGAAGAATTACCTCGTATATGCTATTTAAGAAACCTACATAAATGCTAACTTTGCAACAAGACAACATTTATTAATGTTTGCAGTGAGGGGCAAGATGACTTACAGGAGTATTTCCAACAGCAACACCGTACTTGTTTGCAGCATTGACATCAACATTGTTATAACCAACTGCCATGTTACTGAAAGCTTTGCCTCCCGCTCTGCTCAATGCCGAAAACAGCTCTTCTCCCCAGTCTTCTGTCAGCTGTAACACCAACTCATTTTCAAACAAACGAAACAGAAACAAAGAAACTAGGAAAATAAAAATATTGAAATACTCGAACTTTTCTCATTTCTGATATGACCCACTGTATTGTTATTACCTGGCCGATGACTCCATCACACTTATCCCCGATTAAGGCAATGATATCTTCAACAGACAGAATAGTTTTCTTCTGGGTACATATCTGAGTATGAACAGAGAAACTTGTAGTCATTTGAATAAAAATAAAAACACGAAAAGCATCGCAAGAAGGAGAAGCGATAAAACAGAAAAAGATCAAAGGAAGCCGATTACTTCAACGCGACAATCTTGCTGGATTAGGAGGTTGATCCAACGAGTACCGGGCATGGATTTGGTGCTGACGACTCTGTATTTGCCATTTGGGTTCCAAACTTCGATGGACACAGGCTTGGCCATGAAGAGAAGCAGCAAAAGAGTTCAGAGGTGGGGAGTGCGCAAGACAACGGCTAAACGAAATTTCAGTTAATGAGCTTGGTGATCGGGTGTGAAGCGCAGGAACAGAACGTTGTATGCTGGACCAATAGGAAGGGTCCATGTGGAGGATTAAGGAAATATTGAGACAGCGTTGTGGAGTACGTATGGTGGTGTAGTAGCGTGGCTGCCTATGCGATTGGAGCCTTTACAGATAAAGGGAATTGACGAGAGGCAGGAATGGATGGAAGTAATGCGGGAAGTGTCTCGGCCTCTCGTTTGGTACAAAGATAATGGATAACGTATTAACGTATGGTGGGGTGTTTTATATTATATTTAAGGTTCATGGGCCCGGATCATCCGAAGCTATTCGGTACGAGGCTTGCGTTGTTGGGCTGCCAGTTAGCCCAACTCATCAATTTACCAAATATATATGACTTGATTTTTATTTTTCAATCCAAGGATATACTGACTACTGACTACATTGCTATCCGCGTATTAGGTTAGTGTCCAAGGGCCCTTCCCAAAATTACCTATTTATACTTGTCAATAGCAATGACTAGTGGAACTTATGTGAGTTTGTCACTATAGCCACAAATCCAGTTCTCAGAATCTCATATAGTTCTCCCACATCAACTACTTCCATTCTTGATCTCAAGGTTGCTCATAAAGAACTACCCCCAGTTAGATCATGACCCAAATAAGCACAAAAACATACTAGTTTAGGCATTAGGCTGTTCCTCACAATCCGTATATTAATTCCTGACCTACTTAGTGTAAGAGATTCCATCTCACGCATTATACTCCCTGTAAAGAGGAAAGAAAGAGTTCCTTTTTTCTCTATATATAGACTATTTTTAATGATTAACTTTATGAATTTGGAGGGCATCGGGACAAAATAAGAAAAATGAGATGTGATATTGTCATTATCATCGGAAGGGAAAACATCATACGCGTGTGGGAGACACACGAAAGTGCAAGCCTAATGCATGTGGGAAAGTGGGGTGGGTACGTCCAATCCAAACACAAAGTATGAGGTGGCCCTAGCGCCACACCCCACCTCTCCAAATCATCATACTCCACTTCTCCTTTTCTTCCCACCATTCCCTCCACTTTACTTTTCTTAGACAACCACATCATCTTTATATCATTTCCCTCATTATGTAAATGAGAATTAGTCTTATTTTAATTTCAAATATAAATATAGCTTTCAGTATGTATTTGGATAACCTAAATTACAATTTTAAAAATATTTTTAGCTCAAATCTTAGTTTAAAAAAAATTTAAAATAAATAATCATATTTGTTTAAAAGGGTTTATAGTGGTTTTGAATCAGCTCTTAAGAATAGCTTTTAGAACAGTAAAAGAGCTTGTAAACTACCCAATTATTATTTTACCCATATTTTTCTGACACTCTCTTTTCTCTACTCCCTCCTCTCTTCTACTTTTATTCTTCTCTATAAATGTCGCTCGCCTCTACTGTCTCTCATCCAGTTGGCTCCATTGTCGTCTCTCCTTCTCTTCGTTCGTCAATCCTCTCTCTGTCCGGCTACCTGTGTTGAACGAGGAAGAAGACGAGGAAGAGAAAGGAAGAAGAAGATAGTGCAGTGAACAGTGATATGATAGATAATTATTTTTTTTTATCTTATACCTTTTATGATAATTTACCAATCACAAAAACACTTCTAATAATAACCATCTAAACACTCATTTATTCATAATCACTTTTTTTCAGAAGCCCTTTTCTAAGAGCTATCTAAAAGCCTTTTTTTTTCATAAGTCATTTTCTAAAAGTATATGTACTTTATCTCACTCCTAAATGATTCATCAAAGGTGATGTGTAACAAAGTCATATTGTCATTTCTAGTTGGCTCATAAATTATAAAACCGTAAATTCAAATTTCACTATCGATATGAGAACCTTATTTGATAGGCGATTTATAAATATATCTATAAACGCTCTCTGAGATTAGAGGTATACCCTAACTTTAATAAGCTCCTAGATTTAACTCCCCTAAACTCTTTTAATATATAAAATAAAAAAAATAGTGCTCAAAATCATAATGAATCCCCTCAATTTAGGGGTGTTTGGATATTATTTCTTTATGATATCCAGCAACTTCTTTTTTGGTAACCTAACTTTCACTAAATTTATGTTAAGGTAGAAAACCTAAATATCATGAAAAAAAGTTAGTTTGGATAATCCAAATAAGAGCTGCTTTAACTGTTTTGAAAGTTGGTTTGATTAGAATAAAAAAAAGACTATAATACTTCTTAATATCTTTTATCATAAAATTAGTTCCTTACATACCATTAGGCTAAGTGTGTATTTGGATAAAATTTTAAAAAATGGCTTATGAAAAAATGGGCTTTTGAATAACTTATGGAAAAGGGCTTTTAGAGAAGAGATTATGGAAAAAAGTGATTTTGGATAAATGAGTGTTTGGATAGTTGTTACAAAAAGGAGTTTTGTAATTGAAAATTACTAAAAGGTGTATGTATGAGAGATGAGAGAGGATAAAAAATATAGAGAAGAGAGGGTGGAGAAGATAGATGAGAGATGAGAGATAGTGAAAAAGATAGAGGAGAGAGGAAAGAGAGTGTAAGAAAAAGTAAAAATAAAATAATAATTGAGTAGTTGAAAAGTGCTTTTACTGTTCTAAAAGCTACTATGACCAGCTTATCTGAAACTATGATTTTAAACTATAATTTGGTCCAGAAGCCTGTTTGAACAAATATGACTGTTTGTTTTAAAAATTCTCCAAATTAAGATTTTGCCCAAATTTTTTTTTAAAATCATGGTTTGCGAATAAACTAAACATGCCCTAAAACTCTATCATTATAGAAAAACAGTAATTTATTTTGTAGTTGATTTTAATTTGTATTAATACTTATTTTATTTTTTTGTTATTTATACCTACATCTAGAGTGCCCTTTGTATACATTGTTTATCACACACAAGATTATCAATATATTTCCTTTTATTATATTGACATATTTGCTACGATGGAGCCTCACTCGTACTTGTAACAAGCAGCTGCTCGGTTCATTTGGTTTTTAAGCCATTTTTCCTTGTTAGAAGAAAAATAAAAGCTTATTAATCTTTTGTAGACTAAGTGTGTGTTTGGATAAAATTTAAAAAAAAAAGTTTATAGAAAAAATAAATTTTTGAACAGCTTATAAAAAAGAGTTTTTAGAGAAGAGTTTATAGAAAAAAAAATAATTTTGAATAAATAAGTGTTTAGATAATTATTTTTAGAATAACTTTTTATATTGGTAAATTACTAAAAAGAGAAAAGATGGTAGAGAAGAGAGAGGAGAGAAGGTGAAGAAGAGAGATGAGAGAAGAAAGAGTAAAGAAAGAGATGAGAGAGGAGAGAGAGTAAAGAAAGAGAGGAGAGAGGAGAGAAAGTATTGAAAGAATATGGATAATATAGTAATTGGATAGTTTATAAACTCTTTTATTATTTCAAAAGCTAGTTTTAGTAACTTATTTAAAATCATAATTTAACTCAAAAATATTTATAGAAAGATGACTATTTATTTTAAAAAAAATTAAACTAAAATTTTACCAAAAAATTTATAAAAGTATAGTTTAGGAGAAATTAAACAGGTCGTAATATATCTCATTTTTCATTATTCTGGGGTCAAATAAAAAACAGGATTCTTTAGGCAACGAATCATACACATGGCGTACCATCTCACCCACTCTCATACGTGGATGAATTGGTCTCTGTGCCATTAAATTAACAAGAAACTGCTTTTCACTCCCCTATCAATGCAAGAAACCAAAAACAAAACAAAACAAAAAACAAAGACCCTGAGATTCACTCCTATGTATGGTAAGGGCCGTTGATACCAATTACGCTTTGATCGATGGCCTTAGAGCTCTTACCAAAAGCCTAAAGTTTATTAGGCCAGTCAAATCACTCCAGCCCACTACTTCCCGTCGTGGTCGGCATCAAATCTCACGTACTTTTCTCCCATGCCGTTAATTTTGTACCAACAATATAGGGTAAAGGCGTATAGCAACTCAAAATTAATTTTAAAAAAATAATTAATATTTAAAAATATAATTAACACTCTAAATTAATTTTTGATAGGCGATCAATATTTTAAAATATTTAAATTAGTATAATTTTACTCTTTTACTCATAGAAACATAATTTTTTATCTAATTCATATCATATAAATTTTTTATTTCAACACATTATTATTTAGAAGGTCACATGTCATATTGTTTAAAAAATAGTATTGGATAAACTATAAAATTAACATTATATATAATTCATATATAAAGATTGAAAAATTCTATAGTTTATTTAATATAATTTATTAAAATAATATTATATATATGATATTTTAAACAATAATATGTTAAAATAAAAAGTTTATATTTTTATTAGCGAATAGGCAAAATTACAACAAGTAAATAATTATATTTTTAAAATTAATTTGAGATACTAATTGTACCTTTAAATATTTTGGGGTATTAATTATATTTTTAAAATTAATTTGAGGTGCTGATTGCACCTTTATCTAATAATATATTAGTTAAAATTGTAAACAGTGTCATACTCATAAAAAAAGAGGACAAATCTAAAAAAATACACTTGTTATAGAAGTAAAATACTTTATATTCTATGTCTTAAAAGAGATTAATTTTAAATACAAAATGATTTAAAAATATCTTAATTAAATAAAAATTTTAAATATTGTCAATTTGTTTCCCACCAAAAAAACTTGAGAGAATTACTCCTAGGTTCTATGTAAGATAAGTTATTATTGTACAAAAAATCTATTATTAAGTTTAAAGGGATATGTAGGTAAGATATTCCAAATATAAAAAGGCACACTCACCCTTATTTTTATTGATAAGTGAAGGAGTATTTTTATGACAACTTAAAGTAAGACACACTCGTCAAATGTCTCACTTTAAATTGTTAATAGAGCCTCCTCCACTTCTTAATGATAAAAATATCTTATCACATTTGAAATTTTTTACTCACAAATATCTCGAGACTTGACAATAATTTAATATTTCATAAGACCTCTAAATAATAAAATATTTTGTATGAACCTCAGTTATTTTTATAAAAACTCGCTTCTTCCAAAACTATGTATATAACAATCACAACAAAGCAGGAGCATTAGATAAAAAAAGAAATAACTTTTTACAATAATCCTGGACTCAAATGGCATCATCGCAATTCGCAACCACCTTATTAGTTTGGGGAGTATTTGCTGAATGCTTTTCCCCCCCTCACATTCAGTATCCGTGGGCTACCAGCCATCACGATTAATTTAGAAGGGGTTTTGACTAGTGATTAGATGCACTTCACTCTAGAGTGTTCCATGTTACAAATAAAGTTTGTTTTATCAAGTACCATTTAACTAACAGAATTCGTTAGTGGCTGCATGCACACGGTGTTTTTGGCTGAAGGAGGATTTTCTGTTTCCTCAAACGGCAAAATGTTTGGGATTTTTAGTTTTAAAAAAGCAAAATCTTTGGAAGGTTTTGCGTGGGGTTTGGCCAAGAAATTAGTTAAAAATACTTAAACTCTCGATGACTTTATGGACCCGAGCTTTATCCAAGAGTTTCTCTTCTTCCTCCTTTCCCCCTTCGCATTTCAATCTTCCACCTCTTCCCAACTTTTGAAGCCATGGAGAGGCTTCTATCCTCCTCTTCCCCCACTTCACCCAAAATTAATCTGAGCACTTCTACTTTTCTCAATCGAAAGATTCGATTCGATTCTGCTAGATTCATTTTTCCCACATCAACGCGCTCCATTGTTAGGCGGCCCATTTCAATTTCTTTCAAACATGAAAATCCATCTTCATTTTCGTTTACTACCCCCTCTTCTACTTCATCACTACCACCGATTAATTTGCAGTCCCTTTCTCCTTCTGGAGGCGGCTCTTCAGAAAGGTCGGCTCGCGAACCCGGCTTTCTCAATCAGATCACAGATGGGGCTTTAGGACAACGGAAGGTTTGTAATTCGTGCTACCTTCATTTGAAAAGACTGAGTTTTCGTTTTGGGTGGATGTGTAAAGATTTCAGAGATCTTGCTTGCATTTTCTTTTAGTCCCTTGCCTCAGATGTTTTTGTGCCTTGGTGCCATACTCTCGCCAAGCCGATTGTTTGTCATAAAAAGCTATACTGATTTTTCTGTTTTCTGATGTTTAATGTTAGAAACAATTAGAAGGAAACTTTACTTGGTAGCTCAATTAATGTTTGCATTGGAACATTTTTTTTCTGAATTTAGTAATTCGCCTCCACTCGGCAATCTACAGCATTCAGCTTCGTTATTGTTCTTGTTTGAAGACGTGGAACATCATTTTGTGGTTGATCTATGCAGAATCCTTTGATTTCTTTGAAGGCTAAGATATCATATGAACGCATTATAAACCATCATAGTTTAGCAAATAGTCAAGTGCTTTTAAAGATGTATTGCGTGCTAGAAATAGGCTTTGATGGACAAGCGTAAAATTTATCATTACCTGACTGATATATTATTGACGACCCCAATTTAGGACAAGGTTATGTGATTGGCAAAGTTTTACATGAAAGAAAACGTGGACATACGAAGAAAGCTGCTGAACCTAATTACCGTTGCATATTCATGTTACTAAATCGGGGTTTATTACGGAAATGCCCATTGAATTATGCATAACTGGAATTGACTAGGGTATATGAAACTTTCACAAAAAGCTTACTCTGTTGATATCTTGTTTTGACACTGGTGTATCCCTTGTGGTGATATTCTTGAATCATGGTAACCTTTGAGCCACAGGGGATTATCTATTAGAGTTAAGAATGCATATAATTACGTTTTCTCAGATATTTAAAAATCCTTTGATATATTTTTGTCTCAGGTGATAACAGCTCGAACAGTTGCAATCCTCGCTGCTCTTGTTATGATCTTAATCCAACCAGCCTTTGCTCCGGCAGCTTATGCAACTTTTCAAACTGCCACCAAGGCAGGTGGTCCTGCTGCAGCTGCAGTTGGTGGGAAACTAATTCGCACCGAGCTATTGAGTAGTGCTTGGACTGGTTTTTTTGCCGGTTGCTTACACACACTATCAGGGCCTGATCACCTTGCAGCTTTGGCTCCTTTGTCAATCGGTCGTACCCGAATGGAGAGTGCTGCTGTTGGAGCCCTTTGGGGCTGTGGCCATGATGCTGGTCAGGTTATTTTTGGCTTAATCTTTCTACTTCTGAAGGATCAGCTTCACATTGAGGTTATTCGAACTTGGGGCACTCGAGTAGTTGGCCTTACTCTGCTTGTGATTGGTGCTATGGGAATTAGGGAAGCTTCAGAAGTGCCTGCACCTTGTGTTGCCTTAGAAAATGGCGAATGTGATGTCAGTGTCTACGAATCGCTTGATAATCCAACTGGAGGAAAGAAGAAGATTGGCTTTGCTACTTTTGCCACAGGAATAGTTCATGGCCTGCAACCAGATGCATTGATGATGGTATTGCCTGCCCTAGCCTTGCCTTCTCGCTTGGCTGGTGCTGCATTTCTCATCATGTTCTTGCTCGGGACAGTTGTTGCAATGGGAAGCTATACAGTATTTATTGGTTCATGTAGCCAAGCACTAAAGGATAGAGTACCTAAAATAACTGAGAAACTCACTTGGGCTTCTTCCCTTGTTGCAATAGCCCTCGGATTGGCCATCATTATAAGCCAGTTTTTTGGGTTTAGCCTATATTAGTTCATTTTCATCTGCCAAGGAACTTCATTTTCAGAATCATCATTTTGGTGAAATACCAGAGACAGGGATCTCAGAAGAGCGACTTGATAGTCCACGCAACTTCATCGAACATTTTATTGCTTTTGAATGTGTATAATGATTTAGGTTTATAATGACTATGCGGCTCAGGACTCCTTCTTTTTTTGACCTTTTTTGGGTAGGTTTCAAATTGGTCCATATGTATCATGCCATGGAATTCGCGTATGATAGCATGCATCTCTATTTTAATCATACAATATGTAGGTTATGTTTTATGCTTAGTTGGGTCTTACGTAGATGAGTCAATTGAACCTTGTAGAAGTTGTAATGATATGACAGAATCTAAAATCATCTCAAGGTTTACTTGGGAGCAAGAGCTGTCTATTTTTTTTTATAAAGTCAAATATCTTTTAACTAATAATTATAAATTGATTTTCGTGTAAAAATAATTAAAGTAGGTTTTGTCTCTCTCAATAAAATATTTTTTATACACAGGATTTGGTTCGAATTTAGGAGTTAGGATATCATGTTTAAACAATTTAACTGTCTATTAACTATGTCAGATTTTTTTTGGTACAAACTATGTCAGGTTTTTTATTGTTGTCCACCCGGTTCACTGAAGCTTTGCCCCGACTACATCTAGATCCGACCTGCGTCGCGCACCTGACTATGGTGAGTGGATCTCCTAACGAGAATTTTCTGCATACGTCAAGGCTCGAATTCAAGACCTCACTTAAATGATATCAAGCTGCTTATCACTCAGATCAACTCTCGTTGGTAACTATGTCAGATTTTGATGTTGAAAGTGAGCTCTATTTTTTTTTAATTGTCTACCCAGTTTATCGAAGCTTTATCTCAACTACATCTGAAGCTCTATTTTAGGGGCTGATGCAACAAAGATTCTGCATGAAGCCCAAAAAAACCAGTAGTTTTCATAAATCGGCCCCAAAATTTGAGACTTCGAACATGGGAAGCACTTCTTCCTTGTGGGTGGTATTTTTTTTTCTTACAATTTTTTTTTAAAAAGTTAGACTCACCCCCAATTTAAAAGTAGGACGAAATTTCCTTTTCTCATAGGTGATAATAATGTCGGGCAGGACGAGCCGTCTATTACCTTTAAACGTAAACTTAAATACTTAAGAGTTAGGATGTTACTCTAAACACTGCGACTAGAACTATAATAAAATAATAGTTTTTAAAGATTAAATATAATCTAAATGATCGTATATCTTACTCAGTTGTTAATTAAACCTATGCACGATGGGTTCTTTGCGGGTGGTATTGATTCCATTAATCAGTACTGTTTACGCTTTTCCTTCTTATAGATAGATTCTCGGCAACATCCAGATATTTCATAATTATTTATACATGCACACAGTACTGATTGTGTGGAATTTGTCCTATGCATGTGAGTCGCATTGTTGATAACTAATGAAATGGCTTCTTATTAATGTAAGATAATATTATATCTTGAAATTGATGAATATAAATAAATAATATTCCCTCATTTCTATTCATAAATCACATTTAAATAATTTATACATGTTAAAAAAATTAGTTAAAATTAATTAATATTTACAAAATTAACATTTTTTGAAAAAAATATTCCATTCATTCCTAATTATAACACCTAGATAAAGGTTAAGCTTGATCCTAATTAT
This sequence comes from Leucaena leucocephala, assembly GCA_037074615.1. Classification (NCBI taxonomy): domain Eukaryota; kingdom Viridiplantae; phylum Streptophyta; class Magnoliopsida; order Fabales; family Fabaceae; genus Leucaena; species Leucaena leucocephala. Next base: position 21,358,857 of record CM073560.1, on the reverse strand, counting down.
AAATATTCTTTTACCCATTTTTACTTGACTCTCTCAATTACTTTTTTCTCCATCATTATTCAACAATATGCATACTAAGAATACTTTTGAAAAAAATATTATTTCATTAATATTGCAAAATAAAATATAAATAGGAACATAAAAACTTCTAAAATGCAACTTATAAATATGAAGAAAAAAATTATTTTTTTACGATAATTGGATTATAAGCTCAGACCACATTATTCATACCTTATAATTAATGACTTTCATATATATATATATATATATATATATATATATGTGTGTGTGTGTGAGTATGTGTATTAAGTTTTGAGCCATTAACAATTAGACAGTGAATTTGTGCTTAAAATAACTTATCACACTGCGGTTTGAAGGATTTAAAAGGTAGGGGAGGGATTTTGCGACCCTTCCCCCCTATGATTCGAAACGAATGGTGGAGTGAAAGAAAGTCTTTTTATAAATTTTCCTTTTCTTTTGCGCTTATCCCTCCCCAGATTTGGAGAAATAACTAAAATCTTCACTTCTCTCTCGTTCAACCAAATCATACTAGTAAACATTTAAATCCATCCCCTCTCCTACTTTTCTCTCCATATAAAGTCTCTCGTCTCCTCTTCCCTCCTTTGCATTAAAAACTCTCCCCGATACCAATAAAAATTAACACAGATAATAGAAAATATACTCATATTTTATAAAAATACGAATTTAATTCTCGTTACCATTGTAAAAAATCTTTTAATAAGCGATCTCGTAAATCTCCTATAAATACTCTCTGAGCCTTAGAGATATACTCTAATCTTAATAAAAAACTAATATCAAACCTACCTAAACTTTTTTTTGTAACAAAAAAAATTCTCCTCTACATTCCCCTGTTGAACCAAACACTATCTTATATATTTTATATTGTATCAATTCTTAGCTGTTTTTTTGGGTGACAATTCTTTTATATATATGTAGAGTAAAAGAATAGCTTGAAAATCATAATTATGTACACATTAATGCAACAAGTATATCAATTAACAATATCGAAATTTGAACGCCAGCCATTGAAATAATTCACGGTGGGGCAGGTTTCCACCGGGTTAACTCTAATCTTGCACTCCAAAGGTTCAGAAATTACAGCTAAATAAATAGACTTGCAAATTCGAGGACTCATTTGTTAGTTCTCTAATAAAATTGGTCGTGACGTGAACAGCCATCACAACTTGCCCGAAAGCAGCCTAGTTCTCCGAAGAATTTACAAAGCACATGTAAAGCAGAGTACATCAACTTGATATTGTTAGTTCTTAAATTACAAATGTTTGAAACTAAACCAGTTCCGGTTCCAGACGGCGCAGTGGAGCTTCTAAGTTTTAAGACGGCCCAGGGCATGGCATAAAACAAACATCTTCATAGAAAAAGCCGGACATGAAACTATTGATTCATAGTCATGGAAGAAGCATTAACGCTTTTGCTTCTTCTCAATGTCATGAAGCACACACACGTCTGCTGCTGTCTTCATCTGGAACCACCACAAAGGTCTTAGTGCAGATTAAATTATAGTGCTTGAATTTATGAACAAGTAAATATAAGTCTAAACAAAGTCACAAAAACAGCTGCTAGCATGATCATGGCTCAATACAAAATGCAATAAATAAAATAACCAGATCCGACTAATTTATTTAGCCAAGAATGTGAAGAATTCTTTGAATCAATGGTTAGCCATATTAGGACCTTGTTGCACCATAATAAAGACCATGCCATGCAGGAGTAAGCTGAATAACCTATGTCCAGTGCAAAGTCGATTCACGAAAGTAAATTGGCATTTAAAAGCTTTTGTGCAAATGGACCGTGCTCACCACTCATGTCCTCTCAGTAAATTCACAATGTCATGTTTCAAGTAAATATAAGTAATCATATTGATGGTTAAACCAAAGAAATCTTAAGATGACTATTGACTGGTGTTGAGTTTACGAGCCACTAAATCTTCTTTATGTTGCGAAAAGAGGACAAACTTTTTACGTACGAACCTGAATGATATTTACAAGTTGCTTGATCGCCCATCCAAATAAACTTGTACCAACCAGGAAAGAAACTATTGATATCTTTTGCAAACTACTCGCTAACACCTGAAAAGGATTGACAATTGAGAAACTAATAAAATGATCTTGGGGAATCTTCTAGACATCATAGACGTCTGAAACAATTGAATACACGCGCATGCGTGCGCACAGAGTATAGAACTTACATCCACCAATTTGTCGGTTTGATTCTCTGACAGAAGAAATAGGATTAAGTAAAGGACCTATAAAAGAGGGAAAAAAATTAATTTAAACACGATTTTTTATCAAAAGTGATCAAACGGACAAGAAGACAATTACCTCACATGAGATACAACAGTAAGCCATAAACATCCTATTCCCATAATATGCCTTAAAAAGCCAGCTAGTGCTGTCTTTTACATCTTTATGACTATCCTTGCCCAGCAAGAAAGTGCTGCATTTGAAGCATGAAGATCCAACAAAAAGAACTTAATAAAGACCAAAACAAATGGTCGCAGATTTATACAGTATATGAAGGGTAGGAAAAACTTGGCATTGATTCATTTATATACATTACCTGTACATTTGCAGCCAGTGGCTTCCAATATCTAAGGCAAGCAGTGACAAGAAGATCAGACCAGGCCTTCGCAAAGATTCAGCCCGAATGTCAGATATACATGTTTAAAATTCCGGTACTTGATGAAATGCATGAGGGCTTGAAAAATCTTACTTGTACACTTGGGAAAGAATTACAAGTAGACAAGCTGTACTAATTCTGGAATGGAGGAACAAATAATCCAAGTGAGCAAATGGGAATACAAAATATTAAACTTAAAGCATCATCATGATTTATTAATACTTCTCCTTGACGTCTATGTACAAAAGTTTACGTTCAAGGATGCCTATGAAGCATGTACACTTCAAAATGAGAGCCAAATCCAAGTCCAACACTCATTAAACACTACATGACACTTCAAATTACATATGGATACTCCATATTTGTTGCGTCATTGTGTCCTATTGTATTAGTGCTGGTACCTATGCACACAGAACGGTGTTTTGTGTGCCAAATGAGGAGAGTGAGTGAATTACCTGTCTGTTATCATGTCCAGAACAGCTCCAAAGGTTGACACTGAAAAACGAAAATAAAAACACAATATGAATGTGCTGTAGTAATATATCTGTTCATCATATTTACCAACTTCTGCCTGAAGCTTCCATTAATTCTTCAAGGCTGCAATTTGTGCGTGGAAAATGGATTTGAGGAAAGGGGAAAATGAGGGAAGGTATCTTTATTGTGTTTGGTGGATGGCAAAGTGACTTTCTTGGAAAGAGTTTCACGTTTAAAGGAGAGAATTTTCCCATTCTCATTCGTTTTCCAATTATCATTTTGTACCAAATGGGCCCTTTCAAATACAAATATGCAATAAAGTCCATAACACACACAAGGAACTTATTAAGCAATAAATCATGGCACGGATGAAATTTAATAAAACACATGAATTCACTCCTGCTTAAGAATCTCATCAATCTAACAAAGAAACAATGTTAAACGTATATAAATATGAGACAATGGTTGTAGAATGATTAGAGTGATGCAGAAACATGAAACAATGTTAGCAATTAGCAGCAATCAATATATATACATGTGCCAGTGTGTGAATAAGTAGATTTATACCCTGGTTAAATTTGCGAGCGCACCAACCATCCACAGCATCACAGACAAAGCTGAAAAGACAAGTTCAGCCACATTATGCCCCTAATTCCGTAAAAGTTAGAGACATAAAGAAGGATGCTTGAAAACACTCATGGAACTGCTTCCCACCTAAAAAAATAAAGAACACAGAAAAGCATTCTGTTTCTGAAGCATAGGTAGAAGGCAGCACAGTTCACAAGAACCCGGATGTAGCCTACAACACCACAAAGTCAGTTTTAAACAGTGAAATCATGGAGAATTACCAAAGAGGGAATTAACTTAATTGAATTAGGAAGGTTATGCATAACTTCCTTGCAATAGAAATACCAGTTGCAAACAGATGATATACTCTAATAAAAGTGGGATAATGTTTTAAACAGTGAACTCGTGGAGAATTGCCAAAGAGGGAATTAACTTAATTGAATTAGGAAGGTTATGCATAACTTCCTCGCAACAGAGATACCAGTTGCAAACAGATGGTGTACTCTGATAAAAGTGGGATGGTATTCTGACTATTTTTTAACAGAGCAGTGCAGAGTCTTCAGTTAAAACATTCACAGTACTGGAATCCAATTTTTCGATGACAAGAAAACGGCAATAAATCCTATAGTTGTAAGAACTAGTTCTACCACGTGCTTCTGATATATGTAAAAGATGAACTACATAGCCCCCAAAATATGTACAAAGAAACACAATATGCACCAGTAAAGATAAATACCCACCAATGATATTAGGAACGTAAAGGTACACTGATAATTTGCTGGGTCTTGGTGCAGGCTTTTTGGCCATTGAATGCTTCTGTATATGCTAAAACCTGCCTTAAATGTATAATATTGCCAATCAAAATTCCCCCTGCAAATATTTCCTTCAGATAAGAACCAAATCTACAAAGACACATGCATGCAGACCTAAATATAGATAAGCCTTATATTGACAACCATCCACCCTTTAACACCAACCTAAATACCAAATACGTGGGTTTAAAGGGAATTCAAATTATGGGATATCACCGCACATCAACATCTGACAATGAATTCTCTTAGTTCATGATCTACGTTAAAAGAAACCAATTTATTAGCTCCCATAAATTATATCATCCATCAGTTCTACATAACATTTTGCACCATATCATAACATTCCAAATGCACTGTCTTATAGCCATTAGCTTAAGAAGCAACAGCTACTCGGGTAGAACAATATATAGATGATTTTAATCTTGATTATAAACACTAGTCAAAATTTTTAAAACAAAAGGCTCCAGATTATGTCTCCTTTTTAATCACTAATTTAAATCTTCAAGTGCTATACATCCAAAATACATTTCTCATGTCATTCGCGTTGTTATGCCTCTTACTTCCTGCATCCCCATAGCCCTTTGGTCTACTCAACCAGATAAACTTAACAAGACCGCAAGCCAGAGGGGAAATGAAAAGTGCGTCAATCAAATGAGCATGTCAAGGTATCACGGAGCCGCCAGCGTTTAGATTTTAGAAACTAAGACGCTTGACAGACATATAAGAGGTGCTAAGCGCGGACAAGGATGACAACCACCCGTCTGGGAAATGCCGCCATGCGTGATACTAAAAAGGACGTGGGGAGAGGGAAACTGTACGCCGTTATTGTGGGTCAATGTCAAATCAGGAATCACATTCGAGCCATGAAGCTCGTAAAAAGCTAGAAATGATTCGCTCTCACTACCCGAATTCATGGAAAGGATGGCCGAAGGAAGAATACAAACAAACAGAATAAAATTATGCAGTTGAATCAAGAGGGAAGTTGGAGCATTAGAATGATAAGATACCGTTTGGGGCGACGAGAGAGGCAGCAGTGAGAAGGCGCCGAAGAAGAGAGTAAGTTGGGATCAAAGAGATGCCGGCGAGAGGCGGTGGAGGAGTGGAGATGTTGATGTTGGTGATTGGGGACGGTCACGATGAGATATAGAGGGAATAATCGGGGGAGTAGTGGGAGAGCCACGCTGTCTTGCGGAAACATGTGTAAGAATCAATGACTATAATATTTGCTTGTGGTAAAGAAGGGAATAAAAATGGTCACTAAATTAAAGAGAATGATAATTGGTAATTAATTTTAAAATTGTGGATAAAAGATTTAAAATTATCGCAATCCATGGTTTAGAGTGTTGAGAATTGACCAGCTCCTTCGATCAGGGGCATCACCTTGTACTTGGAATTTAAAAATTGAAATCGAAGGTTTGATGGTGGAATGTGATGGTGGGTGAAGTGCACAGAGCCACAAAGTATAAAAAAAAATAAAAGTTTCTTTTCTATACTAAATTAATTTAGATAGGTTAAATATCGGTCCCTCGTTAAAATTAGAGTACAGCTTTAAGGCTCAAAAATATTTATAAAAAAATTGTGAGATCTCCTATTAAAAAGTTTTTATAATAATAAAAAAAATTGAATTTATATTCTTATAAAATATAATCTCATAAATAAATAAAAGTTGTAAATTGTAACGGTAAGGCAAGAATAATTCGTTGGAATGTATATAAAGAAATGAATAAAAAACAAGAGAGTGGGCTAATGGACCAAATGGGAAAAGGTGGGCCGAGTACTTAAAGCCCAAAGAATCAAAGGGAATCAATGGGGGAAATGTTTACGCCCTTATAGGCAGCACATAAATTGATACAATTATCAACAGGGTTAGTCCGAGTGGTAAGCGGTTTAGTATCGTTTAAACGAGAGTTCGAATTCGAGCTTTGGCGTACACAGAAAATTTCCATTGGGAGACTCACCCACTATAGCCAAGTGCGCGACGCGGGTCGGATCCGGATGTAATCGGGGCAAAACTTCGGTGAACCGGGTGGATAAAATAAAAATAAATAAATAAATAGATACAGTTCCTAACGGGGTTAGTATGAGTGGTAAGCGGCTCAGTATTATTTAAGCGAAGTCTCTAGTTCGAGCCTTAATATATGCAAAAAATTCTCATTGGGAGACTCACCTACTATAGCCAGATACGCGACACGGGTCGGATCTGGATATAATAGGAGTAAAACTCTAGTGAATTGGATGGACAAAAAAAAATAAATACAGTTAGATTTTAATCAAAAATTATATATTAATATAAAATTAATTTAGTAATATAAGACTCCATTCAATATTTTTGAGCGAGGCAGTGACGTCAATGAGGTCATTAATGCTGGAATAGGGCTTGTGCGACAGCTTCAGCGTGGCCGAACACATACTTTAGGGTGCCATCTCTGTCAACTCTGCCCAAAACTTAGCAACTCTACGCCCTCCTGTCAACATTTATATTCCTCTTAAGTATATAAATTCCAACTAACCTAACTTCAAATCCTTCCAGATCTTATTAACCTCTTTCACAATTATTATTAGATTTTTAAAAAATACTTTCCTTATATTTTTAAATAATTCCAATCAATCAATTAATAGTACATTGTTATGCATCTCATTATTTTTAGAGAAGTAGGGACGACTGTTATGCTTTGAAAATATAGAATGTAGCACTCGATATTCGACTTCCCATAAATGCATTTGCCAGAAAATAGCATGCCATTGGGCAAGCGCTGTGCCGCCTTGCTTATTCAAACCAAACTTAGCAAGCTCCATTCAATTACTATTCTTTTTGTGGGAAAAAAAGAATAACCTCATGTCAAGTATTACTATTTTCTTCAAGATATTTTAAGATAAACCATTCTTGTTCAACATCATACACGCGTGATAATGTGCTTGAGGATTGCCAGCCGCACACGTGCAACGTTCCAAATTTTTATTTAAGGAGTAAGAAAATCAAATGCAAATAAATTTCCTAAATTTTATTTGATACTAACTTATCACACGGGATTTAATACTATTAAATGAATTCTTATTCAACTTTATTTTTTTTCCTATTTTTGGTGACAGTCAATAATGCTGATGAATTGTATGGTGAGTAAGCAGGATTTCTCACTGTAGCCAAAAAAGAAAAATCTAAAAATGAGATCTTGAATGCACTTATGAATTATGACAGTATAAGAAATAAAAAATAAACAAATAAACGTTTTCTTTAAAAAAAAATCTCATCATCCCTTTGATTTTATTCAATTCAGTTATAAAAAGAGAAAGAAAGAAAAGCTCGAATCCTCCTTATTAAATAATCACAATTCTGTTTTTTAACTTTGAAGCTGAACAAATGAGATTTGATTTACTCATTCTCAAATGCTCTCTCCTAGATCCCATCTAATAAGCCGTCAAAAAATAACTTTGTTTTTAAGTCACGAGACTTTTTCCAGAGAGAAAGAAAAAGGTAAAGTCATGAATGAATAAAAAGGAAAATATAAAGTAACTCTGCATTCATCGAAATGGATTATGTGCATCCCCCTCTGACTAATTTCACAGCAACTCCTAAGCAGTCTCCTTTATCTTTTCTTTCTTTCTTTTTTCTTCTTTCCTCTCTTTCTCCTTCCAATTCTGTATTTACTTTTACCGGAAAACTAGCCTAGAAAATCAGAGTCTCTATACTAGCTTTCTTAGGCGTACCGCAAACAGGGCAAGCCTGAAGCAAAGCCTCGCAAACCCTGCATGAACATAGATGCCTGCAAGGAAGAAACAGAAAGCTCGCCTTCCCAGAATTACAGCTTCTACAAACCATCATCATCTTTCTCGTACTCTGTTCTACTTCAACATCATCCTCCTCCTCCTCTGTTCTTTTCTCTTCTTCTTCGTTACAGCACGACCCTGCATCATCTGCTGCCACGCCATTGATGAGACCATATGAAGCTCTCTCTTTCACCTGCTCCAATGTGTTGTGCAGTGATAACACCATGGCTTCTTTCTCCTGAGCAACTTTACGCCACGCTTGATTCTCTTCCTCAAGTCTTCTCAAGAACTCTTCCAACTCCATTCTCTTCTTCGTCGCCTGTGCAATTTCTTCGTCTTTCTGCCTCATCATGTAAATCGTGCCGGATTCAACTTTCTTTAGTAACGACACCACTTGCTGCTTCCTCTGTTCTTGCAGCATCATTCTCAGTTTCTCATTCTGTACCATTCACAACAAGAGCAACATTCAAATTAATTATTAATCCCCGCACAATCCAAAACGCTTGCCAGAGAACAGATAAAACGCTTTGAAATGATGGATTTTTAAGTTTTAACCTGTAGTCTGATGTAGCTATCCATATCCCGGCCATGTTTCTCGAATTGCAGAGCCAAGCTCTGTGAAAAAGACAGTGAAGACGAGTTGAGGTTGTTAGCTTTGGTATTATGACTAGAAAAGAGAAGATTTGTGTCAACCAACATGTTCTGATTCGTCTGTGTCTCGTTACAAAAGCGTCGCAAATCCTGTTGCGGTTGATGTTTCTGTTGCGAGTTGAAACAGGACTGAGCCAACCCATTCTCGTTCGTCATCAAATCCTGAGAACCACATAAGGGAAACCCGAGATTGTTGGGGCAGAGCTGGGCTTGAATCGCCATGCACGAACCAGAGGAAAATCTCAATCTGAGATGGATCAAGAGGGGTTGTGGGGGGTATGAAGAAACAGGGGGGGAAGTGGGTATAAATACATGAAGGAATTAATGAATGGGTTGGGATTCGGATTGAAAAGGAGGAAGTAACTGAAAAACTGGAAAGGAAAAGGAGGAGCCTAGGATACTGCAGAATAGGACTGAGTTTTTCCTTTATATGTTTATTTGTGAGCATTAAAGAGAGAGATGTGGGGGACGCGGTAAGCAGCGACGTAGCACATGCAGATTTTGTGACCAAACTAAGGGGTCAGAGGTTTCAGAGGCGTTTGTTTTGAATTTTAAATAAAGGGGAAAAAAAACGAATCAATTATTTTAAAAAATAAAAAAACTCGCTCACACACAAACACAAACCTGTGAGGCTGTGAATGAGTCAGTGCTTCTCATTTAAGAGAGAGAGAGAAAACAAATTAAAAGATTTGTCAGTTCGATTATTATTATCAAAGGGACTGGGAGTCTGGGATTCTTATTTTTGTCGTTTTCCCACTACATTTCCCCCCCCCCCCGGTTTCTTGTTTCTTAATCTCCCCTTCTTTTTTACTTCCATTCTAAAATTATGGATACTATTTTTGTCACTGTTCCATTAATGCCATTTTTATTTTTAACTTTCGGTGACGGGTGTGTATGCATTTTAGTTCTCAAAATTCAAGATATATTAAATAGATCATATATTTCCCCACGTTATTGCTCATGGGCAGGCGGTTTCATGGAAAAGTAATCTATATATCCATTAATAATATCTCATACTTAAATTCTTGGAATTCTAAAAAGGTGTACTGTTTTCTATATATGAAATGGAACGGCTTTCTAGTAGTGTTCGTACCATGTAAAAGAAATTATGAATAAAAGAGCTTAATAGTTGTCTAAGAACATGCGTACCTGATACGTCCAGAATATAATTTTCTGTCTAAAACAGTGTAAACATAATTATCTCAGTAGTATATTCCAGAGGACAACTGTATCGGCAAGCAAACTATTCTGGTCTTTTCTTTCTCGTATTTGTCATCGTGCATGCATGTCCCCTTGTTTCTTTTTATTATTATAACTCATTCAAATTCAAAACTGTCTATACGCACATTAATTTTCCATCTTGAAATGTTCAAACTTGATAATTATTAAAGGCAATAGGTGTCACATGTTGAGTGCCAAGATTTGGTGGGGTAATAACCATCTGGCTTTTTATCCAAGCAAGATTATGATGGCGATCGATCCTTGGAATTTTAAGTGTCATGGCTATTCCTACTAATAAGATGAACATTTCTAGTCCTAATAATTCTTTTATTGTTTTGGTTTTGAAAAAGGATATGTATGTACTTACATAGGAAACAGTGCTTGTACTGTTACGCGGCCAATAACTCAGAAAAGTGTTGAATTTATTGTGCAGCTGTATGTATGCATGTATGCGGGGAGAATGAATTCACGATTTCTTGATCATGAAGGCAAAAGGGATTTGGTGGTTATGGTGGGGGTATCAAGCCTCTGGATTTTCACCAAAATCCTTTCTTATATGATACGAATAATTAAATACATAGCAGTTTAGCCATCTCATCAGTGCAATTAATCCGATTGGAAAATTTAATCTCCATTAATTTGGTATTTAAGGGAGGGCAGAATTTTCTTAGTGAATATAAATGTCCTGTCTTTCCTTTTGAATGATGATTATTATTATAATCACAATATCTTGAAATTAGACGGGTGATCCTCTGCCATCTAGTAAGGATTTTATTTTTCGCCCCAACATAACCTTAACTCTAGAAGGGAAGAGCGCCAACCAAGGTTGGTTGAGAATGGCGGATTCATACAAGGTCCCATTCATTTATATAGGAGTGTAATTTGAATTACAGGTATAAATATTTGTTGGGAATTAAATTTTGGAGGTTATATTATATTGGAACACCACAAAGTAAGATCTTCACGGAAACATTTCGTCCGAATACTCGATCACTCGCACGTTTTGAGTGAGTCAAAAGGGCCGATTCTCTCAAGATAGATGAGCAAAAACACTCCCGCCATGGTTTTCGTAAATATTATCGCCCAGATTTTGTAGGAATGCAAAAATTTTAGGATAACCTCTAGTACTAAAATGAAACCTTAGTTGGTCAAACTAAAAACCAAAAAGAGACTATTAATAATGTTTACTATTGAAAAGGGGAGGCTGATCCTTATTTGTGGCGAAGCATGTGGCCCAAACTGGAGCAGACAAAAGGACAACAAAAGCTGAGTTGCAATTCCCTAGGTCTTCCAATATAAACTAAAATACTCTTAAAAAAAAAGAGGTTGGTGTGAGTTTTGGAAGCATGGTGGAAGGGGACTGTGAGCCCCACCTGATAAAATTTAGGGAAAAATGAAGTATTCTTTAGAATATCTTATGCTCTTCTAGCCCTCTTTATAAAGCGTATGGAGAAAATTCTTTTCCGCATCATTCATTTTTTTTACAAAAATATATTTTATCATTTGTTTATTATTATGTAATTTTTTTTTTATAATATAAAATTTTAAGTAAATTTGATTTTAAATATTTATTAGAGTAAAAACATACATTTCTATTTAAAGAGTGTTTACAAATATATTTAACAATATTATAATTTATAAAATAACTCTTTATCAATTAGATCAATATTTATTGATATTATTGTGTAGACTCTATTCTTATAGACGATAATATAAATTAAATAAGGGTAAAGTTAATAAGTTATTAAATTTTAAGGTAAAATTAATAATATTTAATTTTTTTTATAAATTGTTATAAAATAGATTAGAAATAATTTATAAATAAGATAAATAATGATAAGTGAATAATATAAACCCCTCGTCATTTTTTTACACTAAAATTTGTTGTTTTGTGTTAGTTATTTGTTGTGTAACTTTTTTTTGTTGTGTTGAGATCCTTTTTAAGTGCGTGGTTATGATTTTTCCTAAAATTTATGGAGACATATCGTGATTCCTAGAATGACTTCAGATTTGACGAACACAAGGGATGTAATATTTAAAGTTTAAAAGATAACAAATATATAAAAGAAATAAATGGAAATGGAGGGATTGAGGGAAGGAAGGAAGGCACATGGAAGATCTGCAAAGTAAGGTACGTGAAGCTCTGGGGGTAAGAAAGTGTGGAAGTTGAGCGTCACAAATTATTCTCTGATGATGGACTTCCATTACACCACGATACCCCCTCCCTCCATCAAGTTCCCGTACTTCCTACCGTTGAAATATAAAGCTGCACCCCACCCCCCACCCCACCCCGCAACCCACTCACTCTCCCTCCCACGTCACTTTCTTAACATTATTATTGGAATTTAAAGTCTTAGAAATTAAGGAAGTAGGGAGAACCCTGCGTAACTACATAGGATCATTAGGACGAAGATCCTCGGTGAGCTCATTTTCTTGTCCCAATGAACTAACCCTCGCCGTTTTGTTTTGGTTCACTTTGAAACGTTGCTTTCTTATACAAGAGGGGACAAATGAACAGGGTTCGGAGATTGAGTTCTCTTTATATATATATATTATTTCTCTTTCTCTCTCTCTACGTACATTCACCAGTCTCCGACATACTCAAGACATGTGATCTCTGAAACTGTCTCCATATGGGCCTCCCCTCACCCATCTCCTCCCTTCTTTTGGTTCGTTGCATTTGCTCCTCCTCGTTATTATTAACCTAAAAAGGGTAAAAAGACACTTCCCTCAAAACATTATTTAATTAGTGTTCCTCCCTCATTAATCTGCTCTTTTGCAGCCCTTCTCGTGCAACTTTGACTCACTCTTGTTTTAGCTGCTGTGAGTCAGTAAAGTAGGTACACATTCAGTAACCACCCAATCCACATCTTCTCTCTTTTGTAACATCCATTACTTTTCCATAAAGCAAAAATCAACCCACTGCTTGTTCGTAGCTGTGATCCTCTTCTCTCTTTTTCACTCCCTGATATGTATATAGTTTCGCGCCACCTTTGTCTTTTCCTTCTGGTTCAAATATCGCTGTAACACGAGTCATTATTCAAACGACACTGTTCAGACGTCTTAGCACTAAGCACAAGCCCATAATTGCCCCGTAAAGACGAGGCTGATAGAAAATCACTTAACTGTACCCGCAACAGATCATCGTTGATATATCGTTCCCATTGCCCAAGTTTTCTCCCTTTTCTTTTATATATCCTACGTACGTACGTACGTACCCCACCTACTGCCTTATTTCACTCTTTAGCTTGATGCCGACTTTCTTCGCAGTCTAGTAGCAGACAAGGCTTTTATTTATGGGGTGTCATTATTATCTATTTATCTGATTATAAATATTGACGACGGGACAAACAAGGATAGGGCTTTATTAATACTAGTATTACATATTCAGCGGCCAACTTTCCAACTTTTTGTAGCTAACTGGGCTTCCGTCAAAGGATCCGTAGCCCTGCTCCAATAGGAAGAGAGGTCGACTTCCTCGTATATATAAAAAAACTGCCACTTTCACGATAATTGCATTGTATGGGGACCAACATAAGATAAAAGTAACATATGCTCTCAGAATACTACTTCGTTTGTAGAGCTGGCGAGTTAAGATTATTGTTGAGATCCGTATACTGATACAAAATACCAGTAATCTTATATGTTAAAGATTCATGTGCAAATCTCGAGAAGGCTTGAGTTGAGACAAGTGCATGAGGAAAATGTAGAGGACGCATCTACAGGACAGAGCAGAAGGCAGCGGAGGGATGAGCTATAGTAGTAATATAGCATACGTGCAAGGTAATGGCGGATATAGATATAGGTCTGCAAGAACGGATTTGTAGCTTCAACTTTAGAGTCGTAGGCCGGTGTCATCAAGAGCCTCCTTGCCTTCAATTGCTTCCTCAGTTTTCTGCTCTTCTTTTCGAAGGAACCCCTTCCAATGGAAACTAGAGTACAGCTCCACATCAGTTTTAAAATGACTCGAGAATATTGCATTAGAAGTAGTAATAGGTTTTTTGTGGCCAAAATGAATGACCCGGTTTTTGCAGCATCGAAGGAAAAACACAGATATGTTCTTGTGGGGAACTAGATCAGTTAATCTGTTGTTACTCAACGACGTACAATTAAAATCCATTCAAACAACTCGTTCCCTACATGGTCGGATGGATGAACAAAAAATCAAATATTAAGGCGGATAAAAGTTTAAAAAATGGCTTAGGAAACAAAAATTTTTGAATAGCTTTTAGAAAAAAGTTTTTAGAGAAGAACTTATAAAAAAAAGTAGTTATGAATAAATGAATGTTTAAATAGTTATTACTAAAAAGACTTTTATAATTAAAAAATTATAAAAAAAGTATAATTTTATTAAAAATATGAGATATGAGAGAGGAGAGAAAGTGTAAAAAAAATAAAAATAAAATAGTAATTAGATAATCTATAAGTTTTTGTATTGTTCTAGAAGATAATTTTAGTAGCTTATGTAAAACTTTGATTTTAAACTATAATTTGATTTAAAAATCTTTTTAAATAAATATTACTGTTTATTTAAAAAAAAATAAACTTAAATTTTGCTCAACAGGCTTCTAAAATCACAGTTTTTATAGTTTCTAAACACACATTATGTATATTGAAAGATGAATCAACCAACTTTTATAAGATGAGATCTGACAGTTTTATATTATAAATAAAATTTTATATTTAAGACTTAAAAGGATTATTACACGTTCACGTTTTCGTTCATGCTATATGTAAAACATGACCGCGAGAACTTATCACGGATAGTCTTTTGACTGCGAGAAAAGTGAGTATGCGAGTCAATGGGACGGATAATATACTTCTGACTGAGAAAAATAGGTTCAAACTTGCCATGATTATCGTTCAACCACAACCGTGAGCAAGTCTCACGGTCAGCCCGTGGCCGTGAGAAAAGTGCTATGAGGATCTGTTGAATTCGTGAGGAAGTGTATACGTGTGAGTTTTAATCTGTTAAGCGTGACCAGTTCTCACGGTCAAGGTCATGCCCATGCCGGAGAGGATCTCCCGATTTTGCATGGGTTTTGTACAAACCGTACCTACCAATTTCTCACGCTTACAACTTGTCTGTACTTTACTACATTACTTAGTCAAACTTCCGTTGAGAGAATCAGGATGGTTGAGTCTTCTCGAGAGATGTATCCGTGACAATATCTAATAGGAGAATGCCTTTATTAAAAAAAAACTTCCAATGAGATTGGTTCAAGTCGATTCGAATCCCATTTTCTCCTAAGTACGGATTGGGCCACTTGGGCTCCAACCCTTCCGTTGGGAAGGCCCGATTGAATATAATGATCCCTTACCAAATGGTTCAATATGCATTCCTAACATATTACCTACCATCCCAAATATAAGTAAATTTGTTCAAAAGGCCCCAACTAATATCCAAAATATGTTTCCTCTACAAGATCGCTAATTATTTATATTGGAATGATATGCATTAGGTGAGATACATTAGGTAAGCTCAGAAAACCATTTTAATTAGGAATAAAAAAACAACTTTAACTAAGTTTTATAATATGTTTGAGGTAACTAATCGTGGCTTATATTCGTAATTAGGTTAATCTCTACGTGTATGGTCCCTTTTGGCCAATCTAGGAAGTACCCTAATCCATGACTTTTTCCCAACCCCTTATTAGTACACTTAGTTAGAGGCATACTTAAAAAAGAAGAAAAAGCTCGAGACGAGACTTATTAGTCAGGTGAATCTTGGAGCATCAAGAGAGCCACGCTACCCCCAACACCCTATAAGTTGTATAACACGGCAAGGACCCGTGTCCGGTGGGCTTCGTTTATGTGACGATTCAATTTTAAAATTGTATATCGAGAAGCCATGACTTATCGATATACAATTTTAAACTCAACCGCCGAAGCACTTTATTTATAAGGCTTGTCTGTCGGTGATGATACCATTTCAGTCTCCATGAACCATGCACGTCCCTTCCATCTTTATTAATTGTGAGGTTCCCAGTTGGATCTTCATAAGTTCCTTACTTTGATAAAAAGAAAATCTTACTATTCTAATCCTATTCATAAATCACCTCCAATATACTTTATTAGAATCAAGAAAAATCTTAAATTTGTTTTTGATAATTTTTTTAAAATTTTATTAAATATGCTTTACAATTTTATCAATTTTTAACTTTACTCATATTTAATATATACTATATCAATGAGAATAAAATATCTATAATAATAAATAAAATATAAAAGTGTATATTTTTATAAATAATTAAATAATATGATTTATAAATAGAAAAAAAATATTTTTCCATGTTATAAAAGGCAAGAGGAGTATACCCGTATTTTAGTCTTATGTATTATTGTTATTGACATGAAGAAAAACAGATGATCTTAATGTTGAGTGGGATTGGGATTGGGAAAGTGCTGGGAAACAGTTGGTCCGGCGCGTTAAACGCAGAGGAAGAAGGCCCCACCTCGAGATGCTCGCCATATCATTCCCAAATTTTCCTATTCAAAATGATCCCCTCCCCTTTAGTCCAAAAAAAAAAAGCAATGATACCCTTCCCTTCGCTGGCGTCCGTTCTTCAAACCCCGGACCCACTGCACATTTTGTGGGCGGTGCTATCATGGCCCCATCTATTTAACCCCTTGGCACGTGGCACAATTCTGCCGATCCGCCCCAGTTCCCGATATGGGCTTCTTGACTACACGGACGACTCAGATTTCCAGTACGAGTGGCCCTACCCACCCACGTCCCTCTGTCACCCTAACATTGATTATTAAATTCGGTGAATCCCCCCCCCCCCCTATCCTCCAAAGCTCTTCAATCAATATCACTCACCCGAAAAAGCAAGCCATTTACTCAACCCTCTGATATTTTCTCACTTCCAGTTTTCTCCATCCATTCATCATTCGTATCTGCTCGTTGGACCCCAACAGTATTCTTCTTTTCACTCTCTGGTTCACTATGGGGGCTCTCGATCACATCTCTGAACTCTTCGACTGCTCCAGTGGCAGCTCCAAGCACAGGAAGCGCAAGCAGTTGCAGGTAACCTTATATCCTTTTCCTTGCTAATTATTTCTCCTATTCAGCTTTTACGCTTCTGCATGCTCCATAGAGTTATGGTCTAGATTCTTAACGGATGGAGTGCTGAATTTGATTTACCAGACGGTGGAGGTTAAAGTGAAGATGGACTGTGAAGGATGCGAGAGGAAGGTGAAGAAGGCGGTGGAAGGCATGAAGGGCGTGAACCAAGTAGATGTGGATCGCAAGGCTAACAAAGTAACCGTCACCGGTTACGTGGATCAGTCGAAGGTGGTGGCTCGGATAGCTCACCGGACCGGCAAGAAGGCCGAGCTGTGGCCCTACGTCCCTTACGACGTCGTTGCCCACCCCTATGCTCCCGGCGTCTACGATAAGAAAGCGCCGGCTGGGTACGTGCGAAGTGCTGAAGATCCATACGTGAATCAGCTCGCGCGTGCGAGCTCCACGGAGGTGCGTTACACGACGGCTTTCAGTGATGAGAATCCCACCGCTTGTGCCGTCATGTGATCCATATGTTTCAGTTACGGCCTTTGCGTTCGCTGTTGTGCGCTTTGTTTTCGGATTTCTGAAGAACGTTAGATTCCTTTAGAGTAGTTTGCTGAAGAGATTGGTGGAATCCATATATATATCTTGATTTTGATTGTATATTGATTAAGAATTCTGATGAATCTGATGAAGTGCCTGTTTGCCTCTCTAAAAGGGCTTTTGCCCAAAAGTTTAGGCTAAAAGTTTAGGTCTAAAATTGTAGTTTTAAAGAAGTTTCTGAGATTAGTTCTTGAGTGCAGTTTTAGGCTTTGGACTATGAAATGACTATTTCGTCCCGTCTTTTTCTACTCTCTTCTCTCGCTCGCTCTCTCTTCCATTCGCTCCCAGACTTCTGTCTGCTCCTTCTGTTCCAGGCGGAGGAGGAGGAGGATGATGAAACTGACGGCGGTCGTGGCGGTTGCGGTAGAGTGGTGATAGGTGATAGCGGCGAGGAATAGCAACGGCGAGAATGACGACGTTGGAGGAGAATGCGATGGGTGAGGACGGCGACTTCTACTCTAATGAACGCAACTTTGATCTGCAAATTTCTTCGATATTCATCTTACCTACATCAGATCTGCAAGCATCTTCGATCTCTATATGCACTGGCACCGAATTTGACTTATTTCAAAAAGCTGGAGCTTGTCGCCTTTCTCTCCCTTCCGTGGCTGTCGTCTCCTACGTGTTTTCTGACTGGATTGGGTGATTAGGCTTGAAACTTCGGGAGATAAATCACTCTCTCTATAGATTATCCTCCACAAGTTAGAAGTTAAACTAAACAGCCACGAAAACTGTGTAAATAAATAGATGTGTTTTTGGTTTTGTGGAGTGTTGGTGGCTGTGAGAGAACGGTCGGGTAGATATTTTTAGGGGTCATTCTATTGAAATAGGATAATGAGGCTGCTGTTATTATTCAACAAACAAAGAAATTTTGTGAAATGACTATCTTGTTCACGGTCTGCCTTTGATTTTCCATTTTTTTTTTTGGTTAGATGTGTTGGATTTTAGGCACATCAGCTTCATAGATGTCTTTAAATTCAAAAAGTATTAATAAAATACTTACAAATTGATAGTAAAATTTAAATTCATGATTATGAGTTAAGTTGCATAAGTTGAGGGGTCTAATTTTTGAAAACGAGTTCTTCAAAAAATGGACAAAAGAAAGTGCCCAACAGCAACAGGCCAATACAATAATAATAAAAAGGCATAGCTATGTGAAACCGATCAAGGAACAAACAACCACCCACACAATTAACGGGATTAGTCTGAGTTAATCTGAGTGATTAATAATTTAATATTGTGTAAGTGAAGTTTTGAATTTGAGTCTTAGTGTATATAAAAATTTTTTACTAGGAGACTCACCTACTATATCTAATGCGGGTCAAATCTGGATATAGTTGAGATAAAATTATGGTAAACTGGGTGGGTAATTAAAAAAACAACCCACCCTCTGTTGTTCCCAAAAAAAGAAAGCAACCCACCCTCTGTATATAAAATAAAACAAGTCTGGATTTAATTTGACAAACATTTCAAAATTATAGCTTTAAATTTTCAAGTTATAATTTTCTTTTCACAAAGTCATAGTCGAAAGATTATTTTTATTTCATTCTATATTTTGTATTTATTACAAATAATAATATTTAAAAATTCAAAATTAAATTAAATTAAATTAAATTTGAATAGTCTACTTTAATTAATTTAAACAGTCCAAATTAAGCATAAAAACAGCATTTCCATGTCACTTCTTAAAAAGAGGAATAAAATTATCACTTGAAATATAATATTGCCTCATACGTGAAGAAATAGCGAAAAAAGAACAAATAATATATAAATTGTGTTTCCACTTTTGCATGAAATACCTTTTCATCTCTTTATTGCTGTCATATGTAATGTAAGACCAAATAATTTAAGAAACTTGGATTTGAAGGAACCTCAGCCAATGCTCGTGAGTCGTGGTAGCAATTTCTTCTCTTCTTACTCTATCTGAACTTTGCGGCTTCCAAATCCTTTGGTTCCCCACTCTTTAAATACCCATATTTTCTTTCATAGGTTTAACACTTCATCTTAAGGCAAAAGCCAAGGCATTATTACTAGGCTTTTAAATTGATCAGTCTAATTTAGAGACTGAATTAGTGGAATTTAGCCTATCTCTCCCGGTGATCAAGGAACAATCCGCTTCTAGATTTCCTTACTCGGCAAACGCATGTTTAATTGGTTGAGATTCAACAGCTGAATGATTTCTGAAAGTATGGTTCAACTCAGTTGCCAAGCACTGCCGAGTTTACCAAACGCACATTTTCTTTCCTTGTAAAGTCACGGCTAAAATAAAAATAGTACCAATATCTAAACAAAGAAAAAGGGAAAGATCATAAAAGTTTTATAGGCAAACCTAAAAAATTTAGAGGGCCCTGCTCAATTAAGAACACTTTCCATCTTCATGCCTCAACCAATCGCAAGTGCATTTCCCCACTTGTCTTTCAACCATTGTCATGGTCTACAATGAGGGGTCTTGACAACGATCTCATGGCCGGTAGAAGAGATAGTGGAGAGTGAAGTTGTTCTATATTTTTCTCTATAGTCATTTCAAGAAAACAGACCATCTTCATATGATTTTGGACAGAAATTATAGTAGTTGTCGATTCTGTATTATACTTGTTTGTTTTCTCTTCAAAATTTGAAGATTTTTGCAAGAAATTTGGTGATCCAAACTTTGCCAACGAATATGAGATGCTAACCAAAGCTATTTGTACGAATTTTTGTCAGTGACAATGCTAGCTTTCCCAGGAAACATCTCTCCCTCAATTGCAGGAGAAGGGTCTCCCAAGGATGATTGAATTGTTGCTTCCCTAACTGCCAATCAAACATTCTTCGGTCTCCCATACGCTGTCATTTTGTCCAACCAAACGGGGCCTCTAGGAGGCAAAGTACCATGGGAATCACTTGTCCAATAATGGGCATCCCTTATACAGCAAAATTAGCAAAAGGCAGAAGTACACTTGTCGTTCAGATTAATTCATGGGAAAGGAAGAAGAATGCTGAAAACTATGCAAGACGAAATTATTTTTCCACAAACCAGAATATAGATTACACAAATATGACATTTGTGTCTCACCTGTGCCCGGCACAAACTATTGAAAGTTAACACGCCAGCTTCCCTAAGTTCTATAATTCAGCAGTGACAAACTCGTAGAGCAACATTCACTTAGATGGCCGCTTGCAACGACTCAAATAAGTCCATGTATGATCACACGGCAAAGTCTATCAGCCATAGGCTCTGCTGGCTACACGTGCACTATTGTTTTAGCTTAATAAAAAATCAATGTAGGACAAAATAATATCTCAACAACCATAACCAGCAAGGTTTGATCCCTAAGTAACCCAGCAGAGGGTCAAAAAGAAAGAAATGAATTTTCCTAAGCAAAGATCAGAACTACACAATGACCTGATGGATAGCTGATGCTGCAATTGGCAACAACTTATTGGTGGAAAGTATGTACCATGAGGATGATGAAAACCACCATTGTCATATCATTGCCTCTTTAACTAGCCCTTGCTGCTCGAGTTCTCCCTGATACATAAGATAGCATTACATTATTGAAAAGGAAAACCAGCATGACCCAGTCGTGAATACTATTGAAAAGGAAAACCAGCAAGACCCGATCATTGACGCTTACAGGTCTAGGGTCACAAAGACACATCAGAAATTCAAAAACTATCTAGTGCGAGACTTCTTGATGCTTGTAGAGGTATGTTCATTGTGATCATTGCAGTCTGACAAAATATTCGTAAATCTTATAGAAAGTGAAGTTGTCACAATAAAATATTAAAGTGTAAGCCCTCTCTATGGGTCAAGTGGTCTCCTTGGTAGGATAGGAGCCATGCATCCTTTAACATGTTTTACCACTCACTTAAGTCTTCGAGGAGAAAGCGTAAGTCCTCATATGGCAACATTTACAAGCAATCAAGCGCCATGCTTTCTTAGATGAAGTTATGGACTTAAAGTTATGGTCAACAACCCTTCCAAAACCAGGCATCCTTGCGGAAGATAAAGTTATTGATCAGGGAATCTAGTAATTAAACTTCATCACTACATCCAAAAATAATATTGAGATGGCCAAGATTTCATCCTAAAAAAGAAAAAGAAAGATGACGAGATAAACAAAAAGTATAGGATCACAAACAAAGATGAAACGTGCTAGGCAGATTACACCAGTCACCAGCAATTTGAATGGCATCAAGCTTATACATAAATTGGTATGAAATCAATAATCCATGCTAGAATCAGAGAGAGAGAGAGAAATAAGGCTTCACCTTTTCTTTTATTTGCTGTAGAAAAATTCATATTAGACACTTCCTGTCCAACTCCACAGCCAGAAAGATCCTCGAGGCCCAAATTCTGGTTTGATGGGCAGTGGATGCTTTCAAATTCACAACCATTCGATCCTTGCCCGTTAGTTGATATATGTTCTGTATTCTTGCCATCTGCTCCTGGATGAAGACAATAGACCTGATCACCACATTGCACATTACAAGGATTCAACAAATAGGAACCAGGCGAGTGTGCAGTTGGCATGTTCAAATTAGTTGATTTCTGATATGGAAATGATCCAATCTCCCCATCAATCCTTCCTCGAATGTCTACTAGCAAGCACTTTAGCCTTGCAATTTCAGCCTCTAAAGCAGACTGACCTTGCAACCTCTTCAACAAATGTTGATTCAAAGCTCTCAATTTTACAACCTCATCCTCCAAAGATGCAGCTCGTGCCTTCTTCTTCTCACGATATTTGCGAACTGCTTCACGATTACCTGAAGAACGTTTTTTTGGCTTTTCAGCAGATTCTGTACCAGTACTATCATCAGTGCCAACCTTTTCTTCAGAAGTTGCTGGAACAATTTTGGTGTGCACGTGATAACAAGTGTGGGTATGTGAATTGTCAGGGCCAGGAGGGTTGCAAGTGTGAGTGTGCGTGCAAGCATGTGCGTCCTTTAAAAGCTCTTCGAAGAAACTATCCATTGAGCAACTACTCTGAAGTTGTTCCATGTTTAGACCGGGGAACGTTTCCTGGTTTGGGAAATCAAGCTCACCGTCATCCATTAGGAATTCCCAAATTGGTGTAAAGATGGCGGACCTAGTCAGAAAAAATGAGATTATTATTTTGGTTCACAAAGATCAGAAGCTGGTGTTCAATTCCTTCCATATGAAATCAACAGTATACGAATGAAGACATCGAAACAAAATAAGAATAGCAAAATAATGAAATTGATAAAGTATTTTTTTAAAAAACTTGAGCGCCAAGCAAACTATAAAATCCATGAAAATCTAAGAGACGAACTTCAACGAGATGGACTTAAACAATTTCATCAAACCAGATGGGAGTTTCTCTCAGGAAAGGTACGCATACGACTAAATATGACAACGGAGAGAACCGCAGCGTATTGCAGAGAAATACATGCTTTCCTCGATTCAAGAATAAGACAAGTACGCATAAAACTAAATTAGCCGACAATAGAGCAATAAAGTCTTTTTATTTTAGTGTTCATTGATGTTAAAAAAAGCTAGCGAGTGCAAAGCGAGCAGGCTCTGCTGGAATTGCAGATAAAAGGTCCAGATGGTTACAAAATCGATTGAAAAATAAACGAAGAAAAAAAAAACTTAGTGAGATTAAGGTTCAAATTTCAAGAAAGGTGCGAAGCGAATGAAAGGTAAATCAAAAAACAACTATCTCAGCAAACCTAAAGATGAGGACGTTAGCGGTGGCGCTAGGCAGAGCGGCAAGCGAAACCCTAAGAAAAAAATGGCCACATTCTGCAGAAAATAGAGAAAAAATGAACGCACCAGAGCCAATCGATTGGTTCAGACTTGAGAGAGATTCCACAGATTTCTGTTTCCTTCGGGTCTGTCTCTCTCTCAGGGTCAGACTTTGGACTAAAAATGTCGATCGCTCACATTTACTATTTTTTTATAAATATTTTTTTTTAAAAAAAAATTAAACTTATCTATAAGAGTAGAATAAAATTTCTTTTATTTCTAAATAATTTAAATATTTAAAAATTTTGATATTTTTTAAATATTGTTACTAAAATTATAATAAAATAATACTCCTTAAAATTTAAATATATTTTAAATAACTGTATGTTTTATTTTTTTATTAATTAATATTACGCCAGATAGGTCTTCGCTCACATTTAGATTTATGGGTATTCAAATCACACGATCAAATATTCAGAATTCACAGGACTTGAGCTGTTAAATTTTTTTCTTTTTTGTTTCCTGGCCTAATAAAATAGTAAGATTTTGCCTCTGCTGTAAGAAAGCAGGAGCTCTCTGGTTTCTGAAAATCTGCAGATGGTGGGTCCACAAGCCGAATGAAAGATTCTTAGATCTTAATCATAGCTGCGAATGTGTACTATCGTGGCTGTAATAAATTAATAATGATGATGTAAATCAAACCTAAGACCTCATGCTCCATTTGTCCCTCCTTTTCGACTTTATATAATGTACCTCTATCACAGTCCACACTCCATTTTTGTTCATCGTTATCCATTTACAGCAATATTAAGAAATATGTTTTTTCATCCATCTGTGTGTGCCTTATATATAACATGTAAAATCTCTTCATTCTTGCAAAATAAAATTAATATTAACTTAATTCAAGTTCCATGAGAAGTATTAATCCATAATTTAGTCATAAAAACATTACCCTCTATTCGACACGAAATATGAAATTATAGTGAGTACTATTCAATAAAATAATACTCATGAAGATATGATTTGTTTTGAGCTTCTTCTATTAATATCAAATATAAATTTTATTATGTATAAACCTTTAATAATATAATGTCTCAAGAATTTCCTAGTTTTTCTATTCTTTTAATCTCTCCCCTATATTTCAATAAGTTTGGTGATTTTTTTAATTCCTTAACCGTAAAAAAAATCAAATTATTTATCCTATACATCCGGGAGGCTAGTCCTTTATAAATTGTAATATAATAAATTAATATTTAAATTTTTTTGTCAAGAGATATCTACATTCAGTATTGGTAATAATTTGAATAAGATTATTTATAATAATATGAGACATATTCTTAGTAATATATATATTCAGTTCCTAATAAAAAGGCAATAGTATTCCCATGGAGTTGTATTTGTTTTGATGTATAATAAATTTAATTTCAAAATTTTTGAATAAACTCGCGTCTAAGTCACACTCACCTTACAACATAAACATTAGTATTCTTGCTTTTTCCCCTTTTATTCTCACCTTAGTACAGCATAAGAGTCTTGCTGCGACCAAAAAAAGAAAGCATATTATAAGAGCCTCAATAAGTCAAAATCTATATATTTATTTTCAAGTCCTTGTTTATTTAAATTTTATATACACAGGAAAATGCAACTCCACAGCCCTTCTCATCAACCAACCACCTCATTGTTGGGTGCTCTATGTACTTATATGTATATATATATATAAATGAAGATATCATATGTTTATTTTTGCCTGAAATGAAAAAACTGCTAATCAAAACTGGATGATCTGCTCCATCTTTCTTTCAAGTGTTCTTCCAAAGAAAGACTGTTGCTCCGCTCTGTCCTACTGCTTTATGATGCAGATTCATCATCAACATCAAGTAACGCAAGACTTAGATGTAACTCTGCACTTGAATTTGGACACACTTCGTCGTCTATGTTCTCCTGGTTTTCTGTATGCTCATCATCAAACCCTTGTGAGCTCCACAAACCCTCGCCTTTTTCTTCTCCTTGCAGGATCTTCAGTATCTGCACATACCCAATGTTATGAGCTAAAGCTTACTCAAGATCACCATGACATATAAGATTCTTGAGGAACATGAGATACTCCCTCTAGTCATTAATATAGGAGCTAGTTGACTTTTTTAGATAGATTAAGAAAACCAAATAAATAAGTTAATTATGACCGAATCCAACCATTCAAAAAAAATTCTTATTATATACTCCTTAATCTACCCAAATTAGTCAACTAACTCTTATATTAGTTACAATTAACTGATTTATTTAGCTTTCTTAATCTATAAAAAAAATCAATTAATTATTATATTAAAGACATGAGGAGTATCATATATTACACCTGACATTTTGAATTTAAATATATCAAACACAAACAAGGGTTGTCTAGTACATAAGGCTCCCAACATATGGGATTTGGGGAGGGAAAGATGTACACAGCCTTATCCTCTCAGTTAGAGATATTATTTCTAGGATTTGAACCTTTACCTTGGACACAAATATTTTAAACAGAAAATGTTAGCACCTTAACTGTTACCTAGTTCATCTTAGGACGAAGCCTAGCAGCCCTTGTAATGCACAGATTTGCTGCCTTAACCATTCTCCGCATTTGGACCTCATCAAATTTCCCCTTTAAATTGGAGTGAAGTCTTTAACGTTCCCACTCTCTATTATTGGTTTTGCCTGAAATCATAGTATATATAACAGTTCATGTACTCATAGTCACATGTACTGTAACAAAAGTCAAAGTTCTAGGTAGGATTAGTTCTTACCCAGGCGACCAAACTTAGTTGTCCTTAGCAAATCTCGGAACTGATTGGTTTCCGTCCTGAAATTAGTTCAAGAAGAACTACACCAAAGGCATACACATCTATCTTGTCACTTAATTTCCCATACATGAAGTATTCAGGAGCAAGATATCCGAATGTTTCCACTACATCTTCTTGTGTCAGAAAATATGAACTTGTTGGGCCCAAATTGCAAGTTCAAAATCAGTCAACTGCCACAATATCAAAATCATATATTTCAAACACAATGTTCCTTTAAAGAGTTAAAGTAATATTTATATGCTTACTTGTGGTTCAAACCCATGGGAGAGAAGAACATTTGAAGACTTAACATCCCTGTGTATAACAGGCTTTGAAGTTTCGTTGTGAAGGTAATTGAGGGCTTCTGCTATACCAACTGCCATATTAAATCTAACTTGCCATGACATTGTGGATCCATCCTTGTTCTCACCTACATGCATTATGATTTCAATTTAGTATCAACTTATGCGAAAAGTGAGAATGAAAAACTGTTGATGATGATCTTTACCGTGTAAATTTTCCTCTAAGCTTCCTTTGGGGAAAAACTCGTAGACAGAGATTAAAGCATCTTCTGCAATGCAAATTCGAAGCAATGGGGTTATGTATTTGTGCCTCAAAGAGGATATTATTTCCACTTCCTGTGCAAAATCTTTACAAGCTTCTTTTGATGACTCTAAAACTTTGACTGCAATTGGTTTTCCATCAGGGATAATCCCTTTGTACACACGGTTACTCCCTCCTTTACCAACCAGATTTCCTGCAATGGAAAATTCAAGTTCAGGTCTGAAGCACAGAAGAACAAGGAAAACGCTCAGAAAACATCTGAAAACTTCTAAGATGATTAGACCTGAAGAGAAATGAGAAGTCCAGGACTTGAGATCCTCAAAGTTAAACCACTTGAAATCAAAGGAATTCACGTCCAAAATCCCCTCCAATTCCTTTGGTAGCTCAAAAGATGAAGAACATGAACTGTTTTTCTGTTTGTCATCCTCAACATCACTGATGCCTCTTTGTGAGAGAGTTTCTTCCGTGGATGAAAAGCAAGAATTTTTCTTTGGTTAACGATGACAAGTTCCTCGCAAGAGCAGTCTCTGAGATGATTTCTGAACTAACTCTTCGGAGAAAGGGCCATCCTAGTTTCTGCTCACAAGGGTCACCTACAAACAGAGAGATTGCTCTTGGACACACTTTCTTGCTCCCTTTAACACCGTCAAATACTTCTTTGTTCAATTCTGGGACATCTTCTCTTGTCTCCTCACAACATATTGACTTCACAGTGCCAACCTCGGAGTCTCCAAATTCAGACAGGAATTCTTTGTCGTCCATGCTTGTGAGACTAGGCCTCGGATCTTGTATAAGACTTATCATCAGGGAAACAAGTCAGTCGTGGTCTTTTGTCAGGTAAGAGTTGGTCTCCTTAAAGAACGCAAACATTAAAAATACTGAACCTGCAGGTAGTTTAAGATTGATACACCTTCTGAAGACCATTCTTCCATCCTGAATGGCTACAACATCTGTGGTGGGTGGGAGTCGTTTGGCACAATGTTTAGCTGTGGCAGCACCACCACTGAAAGTGAAACATATGATTTAGACTTATCCAAAAATTTTTAAGGAAAAAAAAAAAAATCAGATGAACAAAACCCAGTTCAAAGCTTTGGAAAACCAAACTCCTTACCCAACCACTAGAGCCAGAGCATAATTATTTTTTGACTCTCACAAGAATGCTTCGAACGGATCTCCCTCTGAATATTTGACCAATGAGACTTACCTGAATCCCAGTTAGGCCAAGTTGCAATATGTAAATATCAGATATCCTTTTCAGATCACTTAACGAAAGAACTAACATCTAACGAGTTGTTTTATAACTTTTGATCTCTGAAAAAATAAACGCGCTAAACAATTCATGACCAAGTTGAAAACTTTCTCAAACTGTTGGGCGCTGCAATGTACTTACTTTTTTCACATGACATAGGCCATCGTAAACCTCTAGATATTGGTTTTTGAAACATGACCTGTATAAATGAAAGTGACAACAATAAGAAGGAGAAGAACACTCGGTTTCAACTAAGAAACAGAGTATATAAATTTACTCTGTACTTTGAAGTATTGACATGTATCAAACAGAATATGGCTTCGTTTCGTGAAA
Organism: Leucaena leucocephala; assembly: GCA_037074615.1. Classification (NCBI taxonomy): domain Eukaryota; kingdom Viridiplantae; phylum Streptophyta; class Magnoliopsida; order Fabales; family Fabaceae; genus Leucaena; species Leucaena leucocephala. The sequence continues at coordinate 21,330,443 of CM073560.1, read as the reverse complement.
GTTTAGGACATGATTTTCTGAACTTTTTTTTCGGCCTTTGGTTAAAGAGTACCTGGACATTTGACCACATGAACTGCAACAACGCAATCTCCAGGTTGAGCAACCATGACAAGAGCCCAGTTTAGAAGCTGCCTGCTTTCGTTATCGATTCTAGTCCCCACCAACACATTTCCCCTCTCAGCAGTCATTGTTGTGTTTTGCTCTTCTGGATCAAATCGCCTTTCAAATCCCAGAATAGCTATGAATTCTATTCCTCTTTGAATTCGCCGAACTCCTGCAAAGATAATCTTCCCTGTTCCTGAACGAATCATCTCATTCTCTGTAAAACAGGGACCATTAAAAAACACAAAACGGAAGGAGAAAAACCACAACATGTTCGATATAAAATTTTTAATTTTTTTGTTAAAAGAAGAAGCAGGTATTTAAAAAATGCGAAGATACCAAATGATAAACAAGAAGAGACAAAGAAAATGCACCTAGATCTTAAAGGCAGGAGTGGTTTGAGGCGAACATGGTATTTAAAAGAAATTACAGCCAAATAGCATCAGCTCACCTACTCTACTGCACCTAAATTTCGGAAACTCACAGAGCAAATGTATTTCAAGAAATAAGAAAAGAATGGCGTTCTTGTTTCTTTGGACGAAAGGAAAGACTTTGTTTTTAAAACTGGAAAAAGAAAAAAAACCAAAAAAAGATGAAGATGGTGATTATGAGAGAAGAAGGTAAGTGTCGGCAAGGCAGAGAAATCTGAGGGAAAGTGAAGGCACAAAATTTTATGATGCTCATAAAAAAGAGGAAGACTGTTGTAGTATTTTTGTCCACGAATAAAACCGGAAGTTTTCGTGCCATAATAATATATGTGAAACTCATAATTATAAACATTCCATAACAAATCACAGTAATGCAAAAATCATAATCTTATACAAAACACAGGTTCACAGCTCAACCATCGTGTTCCATGACTTCGTGAAATATGTCGACACAATGAAGATTGTGATCTTTATCCAATGAAAAAAGTGCGGTGACATAAATGTCTGGGGAATAGTTATCCAATTAAGGTGATATTAGCTCCCCTTTTAATTATAAAATTTTATTATATTTTTAAAAAAATTAAAAAATTAAAATAAATTATTTAAATATAGTATAGGTTACATGGTTTAAAAAAAAACAGCTTATAAGTTAAACCAATTATATTGATAAAAATAAGATGAATATAAATATTTTAAGTTTATTTATTTAATTTTTTAATCTCTCAATAAAAATTAATAGAATCTTATAATTAATAATTATAATTGGAGGGGATAATATTTAAAAGAGTTAAAGATGATGATGATATGTAGGCATCCCCAAAAGATCTTTTAGCGGCCACAAAAATCCCACATTGCTTTGCTTGTCGGAGGATGAGATCAATATTGTGGATTTTTAATTTTTTTTGCTTTGAATTTCTTGAACGGGTCACTAATATATTATTTTATTTATTTATATGTTCCTTGACGAAATGAGAATCCATTCAAAGCATGATTTAAAACGGTAAAAATCTGATTCCCGTACCTGGGGATCCTACAAATTCAAAGTCTAAAGTTGCACCTTTCGCCTTCAGTTTATGTGTGACCTATCTCTTGTTAGGTCCAACAGAGACTACCTTTGCTCGTTGTAATTGGAGTTTCACTTTCCCACTCCTTTTTTAAACAACGGTAACTCTCTACTCATATTTTTGAACCACGTGGCGTGGCACGAAAACTCTTTTCTGTGTAGACCTAAAACCTTAATTTTAAAAATATTTTTAGTCTAAATTTTAAAATAAATAATCTTATTTATTTTAAAAAAAGTAAATTAAATTATAATTTTAGATAAATTAATAAAAATAACTTCTAAAATAATAAAAAAGATTTTTAGATAATAAAAAATTATTTTATTTTTATTTTTTTATACACTCTCCTCTCTCTCCTTCTTGTTTCTTTCTGTTGGCATCAACTTCTTTGTTCTTCTCTGCCTCAATCGCCATTGTCCTGGGTATCGTGGAGGTCCTCTCTCCTCTCCTTCGTCTGTCAGTCTCCTATCCTCCCTATCGCTGATGATTTGCAGATATAGCAACTAGAGCAGCGTCTTCTTCCTCTGTCTTCGTCTTTGCTTCTTCCTCTGCCGGTGCTGCCACAGTCTTAGCTCCTCCGTCTTCGTCTTGGTCCTCACGGAGCTCTACAAGTCGCTTTGCTGATAGGAGAAGACGAGAGAAAGAGAGAGATATGGGAGAGAGATATGAGAAGATGAGGAGAGAGACCTGGGAGAAGACGATAGGACTTGCTGTACAGTGATAAAATTATTATTTTTTATCTCATACATTTTTTAGTAATTTATCAATTACAAAGTCATTCTAATAATAATCATCCAAATATTCATTAATTTATAATCATTTTTTTCATAAGCTATTCTTCAGGAGTCATTTTCTAAAAGATATCTAAAAGTTATTTTGTTCCATAAACACTTTTCTAAAAATCTATCTAAACATATCTATATTCTATCCACTTGTAACATCAGTTTGTAGTATTTGTCTCCCTAGTTAAAAGAAATATAAATAACCTAAACCAAAGTTACCCATTTTGACAATATTCAAATGAGTGATCAGCGATGGTAGTTAAGAAAGAGGATTTAAATTAAGATAGTTAATACTCTCTTGAGTGTTTAATATAAGAATTAATTGATTTTTTTTAGTAGATTAAGAAAATTAAATAAATCAGTTAATTATTATAAAATTTAACTCTTTAAGATAAATTCATATTATATCCTCTTCAATCTATTTAAATTAGTCAATTAACTCTTATATTAGTTATTATTAACTGATTTATCTAATTTTTTTAATCTATTTAAAAAATTAACTAACTCTTATATCAAAGATTGAAAGAATAATAATTATACGTATAATGTGGCAGCAAATGTTTTACAAAGATGTTATTTAGGATGGTTGCGTCAGAACTAACAACTATATCGGTACGTTTGGTAGGATGAAAATAGTATGTTTGGTATAATAGAAGTGTAAGTGTGAAAGTGAAAGTGGAAGTAGAAGATTTGGTACAATAAAAGCTACTTTCACTTCTACTTTCAATATTTTTTTGTCATTTTAGTTCCATAAAAAAAGTTAAAAAATGAGATGATAAAATTGGAAGTAAAATATTTTAGACCATTTTACTCAAGTTATAAAATTCCTGAACAATTTTAACCATTCCCAAGTTATAAAAAAATATTTTGTACTATTTTACTTCAAGTTATAAAAAAATATACATTAATTTCATACTCATTTCTATCCTATCAAATAAACTTTTTAATCCAATTTTCAACCTAATTCTAGTTCTACTTCCATTTTCATAAAAAAAAAAATTCATCCTACCAAATATACTCGAAGAGTTTTTGATATAAGTAAAAGTAAAAATAAAATTAGGCTAAAAATAGGCTTTCAAAATTTATTTGGTAAGCTAGAAATGAGTATAGAATTGATGTATATTTTTTTATAACTTAGTATAAAATGATCTAATTTTTTTTTTTATAACTTAGGAAGGGTTAACGTTGTCCAGAAATTTTATAACTTAGAGTAAAATAGTTTAAAATATTTTACTTTCACTTCTATCATCTTATTTTTTAACTTTTTTAATAAAACTAAAATAACCTAAAATATTAAAAATATAAATAGAAATAAAAACAACAGAATACTTTTACTTCTTTCTTATGTAACAAATATGCCCTATATGTATGTGACGTTGACAATGAAATTTGGAGACAACTTGGCCAAAGTCATCCGGTGACTATTTTGGAAAAAAATTTGGGCAGTCGGAATATTACAAATTGAGCTACTATTATTTTAATATAGAAAAAGTAATGGTCCAAATTTTGAGAAGATGCATCATCAACCATATGATGCATGGTGGAACCATCTATAACAAACTGTCCTTCTTAAGTTATCTTCTAATTATCAAATTGGATTCTCTCATTTTACTTTTCGTTTCTTTTTCACAGTACAGTTCCTGTAGATCACATAATATATCAAATACTAGTTTTTATCATGTAGTTCTCATACCTTGTCGGGCTAAACTAGTACTTTTAGTTTTTTTTTCTTACGATGGAACTTCTGGTATTCAAATCTTATTATTAGGAACACAACTAATTTGGACTGATTTGACTAAGGTCCCTTCAGAGGTCTCCCGACAAGGTTTTTTTTTTCATGCCCAGTCATCAAATATCAAGGTATATACTACCTTGATCAACCCCACGATACTTACTAGTTCACATATGTATAATTGGAACAACTTTTACTTTGTATGTCTCAATCATTTTCCTTAATATACATTTCTATGTATGCTTTAGGGTTTCTCAGTTGTCAAGGTTGAAGTGAGGAAGGTGACATGGTCCACTCAACTGCATCTTTGGAATCAAGAATAAGAATTATATTGCTTAGAGAATATTAGATGGGACATGCCCTATTATTTCTGCAATATCGCCAACAGTATGAAAAATTCTACAACTTGCACTCACTATAACACACTCTGTGAGGCTTTGCTTGATTTGCCCCTCAGATGGAATCACTTCAATTTCATTACTTTCTTTGTGTGGCCATCGCTGCAATTATTAAATAATGAATGGGAATTCAAACACGATATGATCTGTTTAATATCTTCAATTATTGCCGCCTTTATATAATGAAGAAATCTAACCACTTCGGTCTGTTAGGTGTCTAATTAAACAAACTAAAATGGTTTTGGAAAAGCAGAATGATGACTTGATATATGGTTCTTGACTTCTTGTTATTTGTTAGTAGTAATAATAATAGCACGAAAGTGACGTGTCATTTTGAACCATTCGGGAAAGTTGAGATGTCCATTAGCAAGCAGTGATTATTTAAATACTACTACTCCTTCGGTCTTAAATACAAACTGAGTCTTGTATTTAGGATTGGAGGAATATTATTTAACAAAAGCTTGTATCAATTATTAGTATCAATGGTTTCTTCAACTCTTGAAATTGCACTCTCCTAAACATAACGATTTGAGCTCAGTTCCTTCTCAGTATCACAAAAGTAATTATAATTGTACTAGATTAATGCTAAAGAATTAAATATTTGACCTTCAATTAGAATACAGAAGAATTGAATTTCAGAAGTAGAAGCTAGGGGATGCGTTCTAGTGGCATGAGGGATTGTATCAACAAAACTATCAATCAAGCATTCTTGAGTTTAGGGAGTTACTAAGATATCTATCACAGCATGAACATGAATTCAAGATAGAAGGTATCGGTGTCTTCTTTTACAAGAAGGATCAATTGGAAGGTTTTGGATCAACAAGAAAATTACTTAATGCACAATCCAAGGCAAGATATCAATGGTGGATCCACAGAAACAAGTTTAGGTGTTATTAGATTAGGCATGCTGTTTTTTTTACATGTTAGCGCTGTAATACCTGTGGAATTTGTGAAGATGCAAAAGGTCTGAGCATATTCATTTATTCTTAGCAGAAAACACGATCCAATTACAAAGGAAAAGCCTTTAGAATAATTCTCATAGTCATAGGATTGATTTTGGAGTCTGATCAGCCCATGGCATACTTCTGGGTCCATCCTCTAGCAGTCGACTCATACTTCTGTTTGTCAGACTTGCACATATGAGCAATCTCTGGAACAAGCGGGTCATCCGGGTTTGGATCCGTTAGCAGTGAACAAATTGACAGCAAAACCTGTCATAAATATACAGATAAACAAACATATTAGACAATTTTTCTAATAGGGAACATAATGGATCCTTAAAGAGCTCCAAAACTTGAACCTTGGATATGGTGAGGGCAGGGCTCCATTGCTCTTTGAGAATGTCCAGACAAATATTTCCATTACTGTTTATATTGGGATGGAATACCTTGGTCCTGAATGCAACCTGCCAACACCTCTTTTAACATTAGCTGTCTGCTATAAACTGTTATAGCAGATCATACAACTATGTTACCTTTGATATTTCTTAAAGTTACCAATGATTTGTATCTATAGTTACAAATAGATCTTCCAACAGTTACAATAGTATTTCATTCAGAGATAATGACATATATAAAACATTGTAACATAAAAATAAGTGAAGTTGTAAGTTTAAAAAATATGAGCGGCACCATTAGGAAGTATTAAGGATGATTTGAAGTTGTTACCTATCATTAATATAAGTCGAGTCTTAAACTATCATTTTCCCCAAGAGAGTAGGGTGCGAGAATGCAAATTACAGGAAGTTGTGGGGCATACCTTGGGAGGCTTGAAGGGATAATCAGGAGGAAAATGGATGTTAACAAGGAAAACACCACCAGCATAGGGACAGTCATTAGGACCAATGATGGTTGCTTGCCAATGGAACATGTCTTCTCCAACAGGACCTGTTTGGCAACCATAACAGCTATATCAATGGAGACTTCAGGGGAAACAAAAGGAAAAAGAAGCAGTTAAAAGTTGGTTTTTCAGCTATGCTTTACCTGCACTGCATGACGTTGGGGGGTCTCTCTGCAAGTCTTTGAGCTCCTTCAGAATTCTCTTGGAAGCCATTAACGTGGGTAATGAGGAAGAGGAATGCAAACCAAATGAGAATGAATTATAGTAAAGCTAGAACACAGGCCCTTCATTTTTAACGGAGGAAATTGGTGGGTGGTTCCCAGGGAGATGTTGAACGGACTCCAGAGTTCCATTTGTCCATTCTTGACTCATGAGGGCACAGTATATATTCCTCAACAAATGGAGCAAGATAACATATCAAGAATCTATAGACTTTCACAAATCTTGTGGTAATTTGAATGATGTTGGCCATATCACTCTGTTTTTAAAGTTTCCCGAAGCTTTTTCTGTTCCCACTTTTAATTGACCATAATTAAATTAAGATCAGTAACTAGTTACAGAATCAATGATATGCTGAAAACACCATAAATATACTACTCAGATATTTTTTAGCAAATCAATGAAGTTGAAAAAGATTTTTTTTTGTTATAAGGGATTGGTTTAGCACTCAAATAATTCATGTAACATAGTAAAATCCAATTGCTGCATGGGACCATGTTCCCACAAATACAACTGTAAAGGCAAGAGCTGCTTTCCAGCATCCTTGTAGTGAGATACTGTGAGGCGCACCTTCCTGCTTCTTTGCCCAATCAAAACTTTATATAGAAGTAGTTTTCAAGTTACGTAAGTTTGAACACAACGATGTAAAGATCTTTGCAGTATCAGAAGTTCGAGCTCATCGAAAAAGAATCAATCACTATCAGAGAAAGTCATCCTTAATATCTCAAGTAAATTTAGTTCTACAAGTCTCTGGTTAGTTCAGTTTCTAGAAAATAATAAGGCGGCCGAACCAATCGGAAGAATGTGGCGAAGAGAGCACATCTTTTAACGAGACCCTTTTTTTCTTCGTAAATCAAGTTTATTTAAGAATCTTTCAAATATCACCAACTCAAAGACAACGTTGAGAATCTAATAAAGTTTGAGAAACATCGTGCTCCATTCCTTCTGAAAATGTCAAGGGCGACGCATGAACCCCTATAGTACACCTTCTTGATAGTTCATATTTCTCATTTCAAATACTGGTTTTATTCAACTCACGTTGCACTTTTCATTTAACTTGCTTCAAGTTGCGAGTTTCCTCAGCTTTTTGTCATCTGAGAATTTCCAACATCTAGATAATTCAAGCTACGCTTTTGGTTTAGATCACTGCAACTATATTTTACAGAATTAACACTTAAGAGAATGAACTGTAATCAGTCTGCTAAACAGCTCATAACCATAATTACATATTACATAGTTCACATCCAAAGAAACGTTATAGTATATATTAGATTACAACATGAATAGAGTCATGCCCACAAACGAAATAGCCTTAATAACAAACGTTAGGGAAGCAGCATGCTTGTACGTGAAGGGTTCCAAACGTCTTGAAATCATGCCTATACAGATACACACACACAACTAACTCGATGCTCGCGCCGCGAGTCACAAATACAGTCAGTGTTGGAGCCATGGAGCAAATTGCTTCCTATAGGGTGGAAACAGTATATAAGATATGGTATAGTGAAGAGTGAAGGCTACCGGTAAATGGCTAGGGGTCATGTCATCCTCCAAGAACTAGCATATTAAAAACGGAAGATCTCACAAAATAGAACAGGCCTTTTGGCCCTTTCTTTTCTTTTTCTTCTGCTTTGGAGGCTGGAGAACAACTTTGATGGCTGCATCGAAAACTGCCTTCACATTCTGTATTTACACAAGGGTTGATTGAAATCAATCAGGATGTGATGTGCTTTTACTACAAGAACTTCTAAAGATGCAAATAACATTTATTTACCAACTGAGTTTTTGAACTACACTCTACATAAACTGGAGCGCCAATAAGTTTTCTTAGTTCCTCCCCCTTCAAAAAAGATAGAGAATAATCAGACCATTTATCATTAAGTTTCAGTTTTGGCCTTTCACTTATCAGTAAATTGATGTGATGATTATGAAGAAAAACTACAAACAGAGCATATAAAAGCAGTTGAATTTACCTGAGCTGTGGTGATGGGCACAGCACCGGGGTGGTCTAGAAGGAACTGCTTATCATCCCGAAGATCTGAAAGACAGATTCAGCTGCCATGATTCATCAAAGCAAACTAACCAACAATGGTCTAACAATGAATCCATCAACTACATGCTTTTAGCCCTATATTTAGGAGGAAACACATTCCTAAAGCAGCTATCTAAAAACTATTAACAAAAAATTCAGCACCGTAAACAACACTTTTGTTATAGGATACTTTTGCCAGACATTATCCCACACCAATGCATTGAGCTGAGTAATAGGCAGCGACACTTAGTTCCATCTTAATCATCTAAGACACTTCAAACGTCAAGACTTCTAAAGACTCAGTTTACAGAAAAGTAGAAAGGGAATTAAGATGAAGATTAACCAGGACGCTTTCGTTACTAAAATAAATTTTTGAAGACAAATCCAATTAATATGCTGCTATCTATCCACCATTCATCTTTTAGTCATAAGATAAGCTTCAAAAATTGGATAGCATTCCTCTTTCCCTCTCTACTAAATCACAAACTTACTCATGATTATGCAGTTAATGAGAATAACTCTCTCCACTAAGCATCATAAAGAAAAGCTCCTATATAGATCAGTATACAATAAAAACACCCAAGATCACAAGATAGACATAAGTTCGTAGTAAGGAACTAAATTAACTGAGGAAAACAGCTGAGCACTTTGCTTCGGTGGTCCCGATTTCATTGTTCTCTCAGCTATGTTCTAATACTCAGACGCTAAATTGGTAGGTTAGAGAAATATGCTAAGACAGAAAGTTAGAAGTTAAAAAATAATATTCTATTGAAAAGCAACCAGCACGCACACACACATATATATAAATATCATCTGTCTCTTGATATTGAAACTCTATTGAAGGATTCCTCTTGGTCATAACTTGATGCCTATGAATTATGCGTGCACCCTGGTTTAGCCAGTCCAAACGTCTAATAACATAGGCAATGCAAGTAAATGTAATCAAGGAAGAAGATTCTAACCAAGTTTTGTCCCAACTAGAATAATTGGGACACCAGGTGCATAGTGCCTCAGCTCAGGAACCCACTGGAGAAAGAGAGAAGAACCATTAGTAATGAAAAGAAAGGGACAAAACAAATATAAGAGAATAAAACTGATCTTACTTTCTTGGCAATATTTTCATAGCTTGCCTTGCTTATGAGAGAGAATGCTAGCAGAAATACATCTGCTCCACGATAGCTTAAAGGTCTTAATCTATTGTAATCTTCTTGGCCTGTTTCATGTCATTAAAATATCAGAACAATGGCAGGACTCTTCAAAAGTACAAGAAAAATGAGACATAACTGTTAATAGAAAATTACCAGCAGTATCCCACAACCCCAGATTCACAGTGCTTCCATCCACAACCACATTTGCACTGAAATTGTCAAAGACAGTTGGTACATAATCCTGTCGCAAATGATTACAAATAGACAAAGGATGTTTCAGTCATTGTATGCCAAATTATCCTCCTATGCTAACCAAGGCAGGTCAAAGAGAGCAAAGTGAATGGATTTTGAGATTATTGCAACAAGTAAAATAAAGGAATAAAGTTTTAATGTCATAACTCAAATTCAAATTCATTAAGTTGCCACTTGCCAGATTTACAGGGCTTCCGGTTCTTAACATTGAGTGCAATGGAGTGGAAACACTAAAGAATCTCACCTCAAACAATGATTGCACATCAAAACAGAGAAACATCTAAGAGTGGAATTAATACCAATCATCAATATATCAATATCAAGATATAATCAGTATATCCATGGATATAAAATATATAGTTAGCAGAACTGCGTCTGATTTCCCAAACTCCAGGCTCAATGCAAGAAAAACCGTGTCTAGTTAAAGATCAACATCCAAGCATAATTTTTTTCCCTTTCCACTTTCCACCCAACAAATCAATCACCAATCCAATTCAACAATCGCCTTGAAGAAAGGTCCACGGAGATCGTTTGATTAAAAGCAACTCAAGGTTGCTTCTTTTGAACAAAGACTTGCATTAACCACTCTAACTAGAAGGTTCAAGACAACAGAGCCGAGGAGGCACTATGAACAAGGGAAAATAAACATAAGAAAAACACAAGCAAGACCGTTTCTTTTTCTTCAGAAACAACGAGCCTCATCCTCACAACTTCTTCAGTTCCACAAAACCCAGCAACAAAACGAGTTCAAATGTGAAGAATGTCAATCTTTCTTTATCTTTAGTACAATTTCTTAAAGAACAAACAAATGCACTCACCGTAGGGAAAGTATTGCTGGTGTAGGAAATAAGCATGCAAGTCTTGCCGACGGCTCCGTCACCTACAGTAACACACTTTATAAACCTCGAGGCACTCATTGCAGTTTACTTCTTTGTTTACAACTAAAACTTCTATGCTCCAATTTTAGCTTCTCCAGCTGGAAATCCTAATTCATATGGCAGTCGTGTTAATCAAGTTCTGAACTGTTTTGGCATAGCGGAGGAGGGGTCCCTGAAAGCAAAAGAGAGGAGACAAGGAGGACGGAAAGGAGTGAAATACCATCAATATGAAGAAAAAGAGTGGAAAAATGAATTTTGGGGACTGGGGAACTGGGCCTGAAGAGCCAGCTCTTGCCAGCTATAGTTTATGATACACACCTACTTCAACACCACAATCTCGGGCCCTGATTCGACTATTTAACTTGTACCCACCAACCGCTCTCATTTCAACTAATCGGCTCTGAATAGTAAATAGTTTGGTATTATTTAAACGAGGTATCGAGTTTGAACTTTGGCGTACACAGAAAATCCCCGTTAGGAGACTCACCCACCATAGCCAGGTGCGCGACGCGGGTCGGATCCGGATATAGTCGGGACAAAACTCTGGTGAACCTGGTGGGCAACCAAAAAAAAAATGGGATTGGTCCCAGTGATAAACAGTTCGATATCGCTTAAGCAAAGTTTTGATTTTGAGCCTTAGCGTATACAGAAAATCCCTATTGAGAGATTCACCTACTATAACCAAGTGCGAGACGCAGGTCAGATTCGGATGTAATCGGAGTAAAATTTTGATAAATCGGTTGAGTGAAAAAAAAGAAAAATATAGAAACTTTATTTTGTTCCTATGTGATTGAAAACCTAAAATATGACTACCGTTTGATTAAAACGTGGAATTTTCCTCCAAAAAAATTAAAACACGGGAAGCACAAGAGGTATTTTATTGCAATTACATTAGTCAAAAGTTTTAAAATGGTGATTCCCTCCTGTCGGGAATGGTATATTATACAATAGTGATAAGAGGCAAATTGCTGCTACGTAAGAATTAGGGCCAACATTTGAAGCACAAATGTCATTCCCATGTTAATTATTGGACTTTTCCAGGTTACTATTTTTTTAGAAATTATTAATCAAATTCAAAAGACAATACTACTCTTAATTGTCAGATTATTACACACACAAACACTTTTTAATGTTTATTATGAAACTTTTACACAGAAAATTTGAAATATGAGCAATTTTTTAAAAATAAAATAAATCCTATAATAAATTAAGTCAACTAAATTTAGAATCAATTAAACTCCATCCCATGGAGTGTTACAATAAATTAAGGTGAGGGGTTGAGCAGTTCCATGTAGAAAATGAGATATTTTTCACTTTTTAAGGGAAAAGTTTATTATTTTATTTTTTTGATACAAAGGAAGTTTAGGGGAGAAAATTTTATGATAGATATTTGCTTAGTCAATTTTGATGAACATGGGTAGGGCCCAATGCAATATCCCAATGTCTCAATACTATCAATGATAATTGATAAATAGCTCAACCTAAACTCTTTGTCACCCTCTAAATTAATAAATTAGTTAAAACGATAGAGACTTATGAAAAAAATATTACTTCTGGTGTTTGATATAGAGGTTAGTTAGAGAGTTAGATTTAGTACTAAATATAAGATCTTAATCTATTATATATAATATTTATCATTTTTTTCTAAACTAATTTACCTAACTTATGAATTGATATATAATCTAATATTATATATAAGTACTTTAGGGATACCATATCATATTTATTATAATTAACTGATTTATTTGATTTTCTCAATCTATATAAATTAGTCAACTAAGTTTTATATTAAAGACTAGAGGTAGGATAATTTTAGGAAAGTTGTGGTTGAAAGATCTAAAACTAATGAAATGTGTGAGAAAAGGGAAGAGAGGACATGGTTGATAGAAGAAAATGATCACATGGAGGATGGTGAGAATGTAATTTGTATAAAAATGATATGTGAAAAAGAAATGAATGCTTCTCATTGCAGTTATGTGACAACTGCAAAGACGCTGGACCACCCCTTTTGCCTTAATGAGCAAGCCAAACTTACACGGACTCTATTTTTGGTTTTTGTTTTTTTAACTAAGTAAAGCAGATATTTTTATGGTTGCAAAATTGACTTCTTCAATTCATTAATTTAACTAATTTATGATTAAAGAATATTTTAAAAAAACTAATATATAATTATTATAAATAATTAATTTAACTAATTTTTTTAATATACTAAATTAATTAAGTTAATTTTATATTAAGGTATTTGCCCCTAGAATAGTAGGAGTATCATCTACCGACAGTAAATATTAATTTCTTTTTAGATATTGAGTACAAAACAATAGACATCTTTCAGTTGTTTTTATTTCATTCGTACTAAAAAATTAGGAATTCAATTTCCACCTACTTGTTAAAAGACCAAAGTGTACTGTACTCATCACAACCTAAATTAGTACACTGGCACAATCTATATATAAGTCACCTACACCTTATTTTTGCTTACCAAAAAATGCATTAAATTGATTTTTTTATTTTTATCTTTATTAAATAAAGGGTTTTGAAAAAAAAATCATTAATTACCTTATAAATGACCTATATTCAATAAGAATAAAATTAGAAAAAAAATATTAATTATTTTACAAGTGACTTATGTTTAGGATCGATTTGTTTTATAAGTGACTTATATATAATGAGATGCAGTTATTCATGATAACTCAAATTCTCATATATTCCATATTTATATTAACAAATATTTGAATCTTACATATTTACTAGTTAACTTTTAGAACTTTTTTGTGTGTTGAAATTAGCTCGCTATCTGCCTTTGATTATTATTGGTTTAGGAACTATTATATGTTACAGAAATTGAAGTCATTGGCATTGAAAGAAGAATCATTATATTTAAATAATTCGAAAACAAAGATTATTACATTAAACCGACAAAACTTTTTAATAACTATATTTGAACTTTGGTATCTACAAGTCCTAGGTTGGGGCTAATAGGACAAATCTAACCCCATAATTAACATATCAACCACAACTGCACAACATAGGAACTTTAATATAGCAGAAGACGGATCCATGTGCAAGCATGAGGCAGCACAAGGTTTTTTATCCTCTAGTCTCTAGATTCCACCTACTGAAACTTTCTTTAATACTTGTTCCTTCAATGTCTTTGAAAAACTCCAAACCAGAACAGACAAACGTCTCTACATTAAGTAGATGGAGATGTGATCCGATTCAACATGATTCAGTATACCAACATAACAGAACTCTCCAAACTCATCTTTATAGGATCAATTGCTGATCTTCATCAAAATTTCCACACCTGCCTTCACCTAACAACAATCAAGGATTGTATTTTAATACCAAAATAAATCAGAAAAGCGTGGACTTATAAATTCTTTGTTACATCATATAACTTTCCATTGATTAAGAGTTTTCTCTTTCAAACTTGGTGCTAACTCTTGGTCTCCAATTCTCTCTACACAACAGATCAATCATCAGAAAAATGGATGACAAAGTGAGAAAAAATGGTACTGTACCAAAGCTAATTGAGGTGTCGTGTATATTACGCAGCTAATAATGTTTTTTTGATGTATTATTCATGATTAATCATAAATAGTACTATAATTTGATATGAATTTTATATTAAATTGAGTAACCATGAGAAGGACATTGAATGCCTATGTTTAAATACCATGAGGAGGTTGTTTCACCCATTATGCATGCGCGCTTGAAATTCACGGTGGCAGCAAACACTTGTAAACATTTTTTTAACTATGAGAGTCGCAGGCATTGACGACGCTTGAGATTACAAGTGGATCAATCCTATAATTTTTTACTTATAAGAGAGCTTTCATACTACTAAACTAATAACTCAAAATAGATCGCTTAGAAGAAAACGGGTTGGCTATTTCAAGGGAAAGGATTGAGCTTGGCCTTGGCCTCTTCGAGAAAGAGAAAAAACTCATTTTGATTACCAAACATTAATAACTGAACTGTCGCTTTTCTTCTTCTTGGGACACCCCATATTATCGCGTCAAACCTGTCCCGTATTGGTTGGCGTGCGTGGGTACACATCAGCAACGAGAAATTATTTAACTTATAAGTCCCTCTCTTTATATTATTATTATTATTATTACTACTATTATTATTATTATTACTTGTGTGTTGAAATATGATTGGATAAAGATATCCAATAGTTTGAGTCAGAAAGAAAATATGTTTATAAATGAGGATACGTATAGCAGCGAAATGAGGGAATTGTAATTTCCACTATGGTCATCAGGCTCCAATAGTCGCACGTCCCTTCCGTTTGCATGATTCTTCTTGTTGTTCACGTGGTAGCAAGCCGTGAATGGCCGATAACACGTAGCAATGAATAGAGAGACACCTGCGTCAAAGTAAACCGAACAAAACGAAAGAGTTAGCCGAGTTTTGCTCCCAGACTCTCGATTGCTTCTGTCTCCCTCTATTTAACTTCCTTTCTTTGCATCTGGAAAATTAGCTTCTGGACACCTCCCAAATTTTACAGTAGGAGGATATTCTCTCGAGGCTCAAAAAACCCCACTTGGAAAGTATAAGAAGCATGGCGGTTCCTAGAAATCGCCTGCTTTTATCTGTACTCCTTTCCATCTCCGTTTCATTCGCCGTTGCTTACGAGGAAGTCACTTATGACGGAAGGTCTCTGATCATCAATGGAAGGCACGAGCTTCTTTTCTCTGGTTCTGTCCATTACACTCGAAGTCCTCCCGAGGTACGTAGGCGTACGTTAACGTACGAGACAACAATATTATGAATTAAGAATTTTCTCTAATGGCTGTGCATGGATATTGGGTTTCAGATGTGGCCAGACATTCTCGATAAGGCAAGACACGGAGGTTTGAACGTGATCCAGACTTACGTGTTTTGGAACGTTCATGAGCCAGAGCAAGGCAAGGTAAAAACTATGCATGCATATTTTTTGCTTTTGTAACTATAAGCGGTGGTTCTTGTGGACATCCACCCTGTGACTTGGTTTCCTCCATTAATTACGCAGTGGAACTTTGAAGGAAACTATGATTTGGTGAAGTTTCTTAAGCTTGTTCAGCAGAAAGGAATGTACGCAACTCTTAGGCTTGGACCATTCATCCAGGCAGAATGGAATCATGGGTATGAGTAGATTCCTCACACACTGTCCTATTTATTTTCCCTCTCTGCCATAATGCAATACTAATTTCTGCAATGTTTAAAAATATAACAGAGGACTTCCATATTGGCTAAGAGAGGTACCAGACATCATATTCCGCACTGACAACGCCCCCTTCAAGGTAACATCGTCCGCATTCTTCATGGCTTTTAACTTTTCAAGCCCATTATATTTTCAGGAAGACAATGCTATAATGTGTTCATGCTAAAATGACGTATATCTGCAGTTCCACATGGATAAATACGTGTCAACGGTGATAGATAAAATGAATGCCGAGAAGATGTTTGCCGCTCAAGGAGGTCCCATCATCTTGGCACAGGTTCCTATTCCTCTCAACTGGTTTCCCACATGATTATAATTCTTCAGAGATGACTATGGAGTTATAAACGTGTCACTCTATTCATTTTGCCGCAGATTGAAAACGAGTACAATCATGTCCAAGCAACTTATAAAGCCAAGGGAGATAGTTATGTTCAGTGGGCTGCAAACATGGCAGTGTCCAAGAATGTCGGAGTTCCATGGATCATGTGTAAGCAAACCGACGCTCCTGATCCGGTGGTGAGTTTTTGAAACCTTCTATGTATATGTACATTTCTTCCCATGAGAGATATTCTCCATATTTTCTGGGATTTTTGCATGCATGTTCTGAATCACAGATCAATGCGTGCAACGGAAGGCAATGTGGAGATACTTATTCTGGTCCCAACAAACCATACAAGCCTTCCTTGTGGACCGAAAACTGGACTGCCCAGTAAGTATATATACATCCAGCTTGGTCATTGTTAATTAGCAATGATAGTTCAAACTAAGCTCTAAGCACCTTTGTGCTGGTAAATTGCTATTACAGATACAGAGTTTTCGGAGATCCACCATCCCAGAGAAGTGCAGAAGATATTGCCTTTTCAGTTGCTCGCTTTTTCTCTAAGAACGGATCATTGGTCAACTACTACATGGTAATGATCTTATTCGTATCGATCAATCCGCCTTTAGATCCAAACCAAGGGGAAAACCATAGCTGCTAACTTAATTCCAAACTCTCGTAGTACCATGGTGGAACAAACTTCGGCAGAACCAGCTCTGCTTTCACTACAACCCGTTATTACGATGAAGCTCCTCTTGATGAATACGGTCTGCAAAGAGAACCAAAATGGGGTCACCTCAGGGACCTTCACAGGGCTCTGAACCTTTGCAAGAAGGCTCTGCTAGGGGCAATGCCTAGGGTCACCAAGCTGAACGAATACATTGAAGTAATTAAGCTTCTCTTGTATCAGATGGTTCTTATTGTAGTTGTTGACATTTGGCAAATCTTAAAGAAGGAAATGTTTGCCCATGTTTTGCAGACTAGGGTCTTTGAGAAGCCAGAAAGTGGTATATGTGCTGCTTTCTTAGCTAACAACCACACAGAGGAAGGAGCAACCGTAAAATTCAGAGGCCAGAGCTATTTTTTGCCGCCACACTCCATTAGCATCCTCCCTGATTGCAAGACTGTGGTCTATAACACTCAAATGGTAACGTATTTGTCCCTCACATAACAAGATTCACTAGTTGGAGAAAAATTTCAGATTCTGGAGCAGAGGCCGAAGCTCTAACTTATTCGCATTCACAGGTCGTCTCGCAACATAATTCAAGAAACTTAAAGAGATCACAGATTGCAAACAGCAATAACTGGGAGGTGTTTACAGAAGCCATTCCAACTACCAAGGACGTGCCAGTCAATCACAGTTTTCCTCTAGAACTTTACAGTTTACTTAAGGACACCAGTGACTATGCATGGTATACCACAAGGTGAGTTTCTTTCTCCCACCTTATAAACCTCCAATCATCTGGTGTATATACAAATAAAATTGGTACCTGAAACTTGTGAAAATATTATTGTAGCATCGTGTTGAGTGCAGAAGACATGCCAAGGAAGAATGGAGTATCCCCTGTTCTTCGTATTAATAGTCTTGGCCATTCATTGGTTGCATTCGTCAATGGCGAATACCTCGGTAAGAACACAAAACTGACAGGTTAAAGTGACAAATACTGTTTTTAAGTGCAAGAATGGATTTTAGTATCAAGGTATTTTGATGGTTTTAAGGAACCGCTCATGGCAGTCATGAGGAAAAATCTTTCGCAGTCGAGCAAAGGGTAAAATTTAAAGTCGGGATCAACCACATATCTATCTTGGCTAGTACTGTTGGACTCCCTGTAAGAGGCATAACTTTATCTTTCCTCCCAATTTGAAACATTTTTAAGGAGGACATTATACAACTTTTATATCTTTTCCTTATTCAGGACAGTGGTGCATACATGGAGCACAGGTATGCTGGACCCAAGTCTATAACCATCCTTGGTCTGAACACAGGAACCATTGAACTGACTATCAACGGATGGGGTCATCAGGTAAAATCTGAAGAAACTTCGTAGATTGACAAAGTAAATACCACAAAACACAGACTGACACTTTCAAGTATTCAACGAATGAAATAGCTGACGTGGTGTCACAATGCAGGTTGGTCTCAAAGGTGAGAAACTTGGCCTCTTCACCGAGGACGGATCAGAAAAGGTACAATGGAAACCAGTCAATGGACGTCAACCACCTCTCTCTTGGTACAAGGTATTATATGCTATTAAGCTTCGAGAATTATCTGGAATCATCAAAGTCAAGCCATTAGACGTACCAATTATAATCATTGCACTAATCATATATATATAATATGATTTGTTTCTTTCTGGAAAATATCCAATCAGCTACGAATGTTTTGGAACAAACCATCTATATTCATTTTGCAGAGACTTTTTGATGCCCCAGAAGGAAGAGATCCTGTAGCCATTCGAATGAATGGCATGGGGAAGGGCATGATTTGGATAAACGGTAAAAGCATTGGTCGTTATTGGATGAGCTACCTCTCTCCTCTACGACAGCCTAGTCAATCAGAGTAAGTAAATATTATACGGATATGGAACGCAACAGAATAAAATATGTATAGTCCAAATATCAAACACTTTCCAAAAACTTAAATATCTGTTCTTGTTCAGTAAAATTGCATGACTTTATTTTGAAAGTATCCAAATTAGACAGAACAAAATCGAAAAGAAAAGGATATTCAAGTTGAATACTAACCTTTGATTATCAGGTACCACATCCCAAGAGCTTGGCTGAAAGACAAAGACAACTTGGTGGTCGTATTGGAGGAGGCGCCTGCTTCACCAGAAGAGATTGAGGTGGTAACCGTGGACAGAGACACAATCTGCAGTTACATCACAGATGATCACCCTCCCATTGTCAGATCCTGGGGGAGCAAGAACAAGCAATTCCAATCCATAGTGGAGAAGGAGATCCCGGGAGCCGCACTGAAATGCCCGAACCAGAAGAGGATTGTGAGTGTAGAGTTCGCGAGCTTCGGAAACCCTAGCGGTTCCTGCGGTGGCTACACTGTGGGGAATTGCAGTGTGCCAGCGACGAAGAAGATTGTGGAGCAGCAATGCCTGGGGAAAATGAGCTGTTTGGTTCCAAAGGATCCCAAGGTTTTGTTGCAGAATGGCGATGCATGCCCTGGTGTGAGGAAGACTCTTGCTATACAAGTGCAGTGTTCCCTTTAGAAACTGACAGATTGAGGAGGAAGATGAGTTTGGGTGAGAAACAACTTGAGGTTGGAATGGCGGAAATCAGAAGTTCAGATGCTCAAACTTGTACAATTTTTGTGGCAAATGATTGCTCAGATTTTTAACAATTTTATTGGGTTCATTTGTTCCACACATTCATTTATTTATACATGACATAATTCATTCATGTGTGTCTTAAGAGAATTTAAACGAAGGACAAAGATCAAAAGACAAATAGTCAATTTAACAAATTACTAATAATACTGAGGAATGTTGACTTTCAAGTCCATATAGAGCGTTGACTATTCTTACTTTGACATGAAAAGGAAAACGAAGAGTAAATGATTTGTCACGCAGCGTGTCCCTCCTGTCATCTTGGGAAGAGAATTACGTGGATGGGATTATTAACTTTTCTACCAAAGAAATTGAAAAAAAAAATTATTAATTTCAAATAAAAATGATGATAGATAACCAACTTTTACAATAAGCAAAATACCCCATATAATTAGCTATTATTGTAATTTAGTCCCTGTCAAACAAGGCTTGCTCTTTTTTTTTTTTATTGCCCACCCGGTTCACCGGAGTTTTGCCCCGACTATATCCGGATCCGACCCGCATCGCGCACCTGGCTATGGTGGGTGAGTCTCCTAACGGGGATTTTCTGCGTACGCCAAGGCTCGAACTCGAGACCTCGCTTAAGCGATACCGAGCTGTTTACCACTCGGACCAACCCCCATTAGTAAGACTTGCTCCTTTTAGTGTGTGTTTAGATTCACTCCAAAATTCTGCTTTTTTGTGTAATAATCTAAACACCCTATATTTTTTACAGTTATTTTTTCATAAAAACCAATAAATCTTTTAAACATTAATTTTTTTTCACAATCAACTTTTTTTACAAAAATTAATAAACTATCTAAATAATATTTTTTCTATAATCAAATTTTTACCAAAAAACATGGTTTTGGTATGAGCTATGGAGAACAACTTCTATTAGTGTGTTTGGATTAATTTTTAGAGAATATATTTTTTTAGGGGGAATAGATTTTGTAAAAAAAATTATTTTTTTATTGGTGTGTTTGGATTAGCTTTTGGAGAATAAATTTTGTAAAAAAATTTATTATTAGAAGTAGTTCTCCTAACTTTTATAAAACTATAGTTTTAATAAAAAAATTAATTGTGGTAAAAAATAGTGTTTGAATAATTTATTAGTTTTGGTAAAAAATTGATTATAAAAAAAATAGTATTTAGATAATTTATTAGTTTTCGTGAAAAATTGATTGTAAAAAATGTGAGGTGTTTGAATTATTTGATTTAAAACCATAATTTAGATTAAAAAAAATATTTTTTTACAAAAATTTATATTACCTAAAATCTATATTTCTAAAATTTATTCTACCTAAAATTTATTTTTCTAAAATCTATTCTATCCAAAACTCTATTCTTCTAAAATCTATACAAAGTTTCACCTTTGGTACCATTCAAGGGTGAATTCATTATTTACGACACAAACATACTCTATACTAGGCTATGCAACACAATCTTTAAGGTTAGATATCACGGGTAAATAATATAAATGAAATGGGAAATGCTACTACAAAAATGGGAAGACTCCATATTGTAGAGCATATAAGTGAATTTGACACTAAACTTAGAACTTAACAAAAGGGAATGTATAGACTATTTGACATTCGATCCAATTACAAAGTTAAATATTAACTAAATTTAGTCGTAAGCAAACCAGTTAAACAGTGTTTACCGTATTCCTTAAAGACAACTATATCTTTAACAAAGTTCACGAAACCGAGTTCATGATAATTTCTGCATCATAATTCATGGTAAATCCATAATGACTGACCATTTCAAAGAAAAAAAATATCTATATCCACCGTATCTTTTAATTGTTACAAGTTTATTCTTTGCGTCTTTTTCATTCAAATTCTATTTCTATAATTTATTTGGATTTTTTTGGGAGCTCACCTTTTTTATATTTGATACTTTTTTTACTCAATTGAAATTTAGTATACCCCAAAAGCTTTAACTATAGTCCCCCATCAGTCTGTGAATTTAACTCACGAAGAGTTAAGACATATAATTATTTAAAGTACATTTAATCGCCAGAGGATAATATTTTATTGTGATTCCAATTATGATATTTGGGGAGGCATTCTAGCTCCTAGGTATCTAAATTTATGCCTAAAGATAATAGATGACTCGTATTGCTCGACATTAATATTACCTAAAAAAAAAAGAGATTTCACGCTAGATCGTAAGTAAACTCAATCTTTTTTTAAAAATACTCATATAACAAAAAAACTATAGTCTTTGGGGCTTTCTTTACCATCTTATACTCGAGTCTTCTCAATTACACTTGTCTTTAAATTTAGGTTCCTTTTAATATTAAAAACTAACGACTAATTTTATTGGTTTTTTCATGGAAAGTGTGCCGGTTAAACTACGACAAGGCCACTTTATTTACCGTGTATAAATGATCATGCAAAACAATAAAATACATACCGAACAAGTAGGTCAAGTAATACATCTTCGTCCCAAACGAACTACAAAAACTATTATCATGACCAAGCTTTTTTGTTTTGTAAGATAAGGATATAATTCTTTTCAAAACTTAGAACACAGTTTTCAAATTTCTGAACAAGTGGAATTCTCATAATTTAAATTTGTGCTCTCTTTATAGGAGTAAAACCATACCAGCGACTTGCGACTTGTTGGTTTATCATGACCAAATAGTCGTTGGTTCCATCATGACCAAATTTTAAGCCAAGCGGGGAAAAAATCCAAATCAATGATAGGCTATCAAAAAATCATAATTCAGAGTGGCATTGGCATAGTATTTAATAATGAAAAAGGACATTGGCATGATATTCACTGCTCCACATGACAGGTAGAGTATGAGGAAAATTAAAAAGCATAGTATCTTGAATTATTTCTCTTCCCTATTGCATCTCATTCCATACATGTATAATCTACCTATGAATGATTTGATTAGGAACAGAATGATTGTAACAACCGATAAAAAAAGAAAAATAAAGGGGTCAAAATCTCAACATTCCTACTTTATTCACAGATTCTAACAGCTGAAGAGTGCTCGGCAAACTCCTTTACACATTGAAAATGTGGCAATCAAACCTCAGCAAAATTCAACTGCAATTGATGGACCGATATCAGTACCGTTATTATAAAAAGGAGGGGGAATAAAGTAAGCAATTGATAGTTGAGACTCATCTCTCGTCCAATATACACCCAGAAGGGGTATCATACGAAAAATCAAAACCTGCCCTGTCCCCTCCCTTCCATTCCACCATGAATTTAGCAATAAACACCCAAAATGCAAAGAGCAAAGGCACAATCTTAACTCACCTGAAATATGCCACAACCTTGGAAGCAATAAGGCCCTTATTTGAGGAACAAGGATGACGGTGCATAAAAACAAAAAAGAATTAGCCTTCAGAATAACCCTGATTCACCATATATTAACATACAGGATCAATTTGATTAGTTCCAGAAAATCAGGACAGATCGAACGATCCTTGGCCTTCACTGATTGCATAGAGGAGCTTCTTGTACATAATTTCCTATTTTGGATCAGACATCAAAGTTCAGTCCAAAATACTGCAATATCATCATGAATGAATATGCATGCTTGGACAGCAATGATCATTTTACCAAAAATTGCATCTTGTGTTACCTTGGTAGAATAAGGAGGAAGTTTCAGGTAATTAGCACATGTCATCACACTGGGCAAGTCCTCATCTGCTGATTCTGAAGGTCCATTCCCATTAGTCGAAGCATTAACCACAGTTGACGACAGCTGCAAATTGTAAGAAAAAGGATTTTGAATAATTAACAATATAAAGATAATAATACATTTTTTTCAACCTTCATGGATAACATTAACTAAGGTACATTAAAAATAAATAATATTCATATACGCTGTCTTACTAAAGTAAAATCTTGTTTCACCAAGTGAATAACCCAGAAGTAATCTCGTTACTCGTATTATCAACCAGCAAAGTGAGAACCATCAGATCATATGAGCACCATGCTTTTAAGATCATAACATCTGAGAAATGAACTAGAATACAACTGCCAATGGGCAGAATTCAAGTAGGCTGTTCACAGGAATTTTTTAAAATTAACACCTCCAACTTTAAAGACCAATATATCACGTATAAAAATGACATGAACTCATGAGTGTAGTCCAACAATATCTTGGTAACTAACTATTTATTTATTTGTTTTTTTTTTTTGGCAATAAGATCTCACTAGAAGAATACCTTTCTCACAATTGTCAGCTTTGGATTCAGCACTGCGAGCCCACCAGGTGGAAGTCTAGGTGCTCCAGTAACAAATTGGCAGAAGGCACGTTGCTGCTCGGGTGCAAACTCTCCCATAATTTCAAGTAACTGAAAAATGGAATCAAACATCTTAGGATCCAGTATGGATAGCCTGAAATTTCATACCCAGATTAATCCTCATATAAGGAAATGAATCTTACATTAACTATGGCAGGGCTCTTTGCCGTGTATCCATGGTCAAATTTTATATGATCAACAAGTGTCTCAACCTGCAGAAGTTAATGCAAGGCCAGTGATCATCATACTATATGGTAAGACTGCAAAAGCTGTTATTAGTAATTACACAAGTGGCTTAAATTACCTCCCACAACTCTCTACGACCACAAAGCAAATAGTCAAGTTCTAGGGGAGTAAAAATTTGCAAGGATGAGATATCAAAAACCTGAGTACAAAAACAAAGGTAAAAGGTTAAGGTTTGAATTTTAATAAACCGTAGTATCAAGTTTGATGGTTTCCAACTAGTATATTGACAGACTAAGCAGAATAACAAAAATAAATACTTTACATAGCCTTTGCTATTCAAAATGTCACAAAACACTGAACAAAGCAATTATATCAGTAAGCCCCACAAGATCTCATTGAAGTGTTACCCAAGTGACAACGTGAACTACGCGAACTATCAAAAGCTCTAATTCAACAATTCAGCTTCAGAAGGCAGTAGGACGAATGCTTATTACTTATTAGTAATTAAAGTTAACCTTTCAATAAAATCGCTTGAGCGAGAACTGGAATCAAAGAGCATGCAACGCTCAAGAGGTAAATAAAACAATGTCAATATTAATAACAGAAATTTCTGATCCCAAAGATCACGTCATTCCATCGTTAGAGAGGCAACTTACTCAACATTTCCAAACCAAATACACATTTATATATAAACAAAATTAAGATTTAGTAGCATATAACCTGATTAAACCCAGCTCTAAATGCTTCCATTTGATGCATGATCCCAGTCTTGAGAGTTGCATCAGCCACCAAGGATATATACTCCTCCAAATTATTGATATCAACCTAAAATTTTGACAGGAGATCAAAACATTTTTCACAAGAAATAAATTACTACTACAAAATATAGCCTGACTCAAGTTAAGCTGGCATACAATTTCATCTCCTGGTTTCAAGATGTACTCTGGGTAACCAGGAAGTGTAAAATCCAAGCAGAGATCTTCAATTGGGGCCCCACGAAAACGAAGGTTAGCAATTGTATCACTATGGTTACCACCAATAGATTCTAGATAGTGTTTTCGGCAAACAAGGGCATTCAACTCAAGCAAAGTCTTTCCAAGCTCAGCATCA
Organism: Leucaena leucocephala; assembly: GCA_037074615.1. Taxonomy (NCBI): domain Eukaryota; kingdom Viridiplantae; phylum Streptophyta; class Magnoliopsida; order Fabales; family Fabaceae; genus Leucaena; species Leucaena leucocephala. Next base: position 21,305,151 of record CM073560.1, on the reverse strand, counting down.
ATGGAAAGAATGTCATGTAAATCAAGCTCCTGCAACAAATTTGAAGTTGATTATCTTCACTAAACCAAAATATGCAAGTAAATTAACTATACACATGAAAATTATTATAACATTGTTCAACAACTTACCTGACCAAGAACAAGTTTATAAAATGCTGCTGAAAAAGGTAGATCCAATAAACGTCCATCTTGAAGAGCTTTAGCCATTACACGGCCAACCAGCCGGAAATACTCAATTACTTTAGAAAACTGGCTACCTTCTGATGCATCAGTGTTTGGAGCCCAAGGCCTAAGAAACAACCCAAGAGGAGCTTGGACTAGTTCTGCACCAGCAGATTTAAGCCCAAAGCCATCATTGTTTTTTATTTTCTGTCCATCCCCATCAATGTCCATCGATTGTTTTTCCAACGAATATGATCTCCACATTTGTAGCTCAACCTTTTGTAGGTCATGACTTAATAGTGTATAGAACTCAAGGGTGGGTCCCAATCCAGTGCCAACTTCACCAAAATACTCTACTTCAAGTACAGCCTTTTGGCTCGAGTACATCTCCATTACCTTAGCAGCAGAATCCAATATGCGGTTCCTGGAAACACGGACCTTCTGTCGCTGCAATCTTCCAACCCTTACCTCTCTTTCATTTGTTGATCCATGACCATCAGCACCCTGCTGCTGCTGAAGACGATACAGTGCACGAGATAACCCAAAGGCAGTTGAATAGAAGTATTGCCGTCGGGTCTCAAAAGGAACCAAGAAGGGGCAAGCTTTAGTCAGTTGGTAACACCATGACGGAAGACTCCCACTACATAAAGCAAGAGCATCTTGAATTTGCCTAGCTAATTTTGGAGTAAGCTTGCTGCTTATGAATTCCTCTGGTGGCACCTTAGAGCTGGTGGTTATGACTAGCTCATTCAAATCCAAGATTTTCCCCTCAGCAAAGCTATCAGTAAGCATCTGGACCCGCAAACGAGGTGCGAGCTGGTTCAAACCCTCCAACATCCGCAATAGTGCCAATATATTGTATGTAGGATTTGATTTTTCCAGATCACATGGCAGTTCTGCCTGCAATATACTATCTAGAATAGTTGTCCGATGCAGCTTGGCTTCAGAATTAGAATTTGATGCAGATCCAGATTTGGTAGATTTTGAAGGAGTTGAGCTTGATCCTCCAGTTGAGGATCTATCTGTTTGGCTATCTGCCCTCTGATAAGTGATAGTGTAAACATCACCCCACAGCCTGCCCCCATCAGTCGACACACATTCACTGCTAGCAAACCTCTCATCATCATCTTCATCTAGCACGAGTTGCCTCTGAATTGCCTGATATATAGTCAAATGCCTATTAAGCTGCTTCCCACCAGCAGTAAATATCAACTTTTGGGGTTCATTATAACTCCCAGACAATGGTTGTCCATGACAATCTCTGCCACCACGAATACCTCGGCTATTAGCAGATCCAAGTCCAGCCATGGCAGCAGCGGCAAATGACATGGCACCCCTTGTGCTAGAAGAGTAGACACTCCTAATATCAGCAGGGTCTAAACCCTTAAATGTACCAGCCTTGCTGCTAGAACCTGATGCTGCATTAGCCTGGCTATCACTTGTGGCAGGAGCAACAGTACAATCCTCACCTGAGTCACCCAATCTAACGTCTTGCACCTTATCAGGCAGGCACACAGGAAGAGAATCATCCCTTAGCACCTGCATAGCCGATGAAAATAAGAACATATACAAAAAAGTGATAGTGTGCATTTATCAGAACTACCATCTAAAGCATAAACAATAAACTGCTTGTAAAATTCATATTTAAGAAAATAGGAACAGCACTTCTGTACAATCAAATATATAACGAAAATGGTAGACGAATAGCAGAGCTTGTATAAAGTGAATAATGCCAATTCTAGTAACCAAATTTATACATATCACTAACATGATAAATATGAAACATAGAAACACTATATTTATTTCTTTATAATATGAAGAAAATACCTGGGGAGTAAATCTAACCCAGGAATTAAAAGAAGGTTCAGAAGAGAATACAAGAAAAATATATAAATTTCCACTTCAGGAGACTACTAGTGGTAGCTTATGTTATTGACGATGATGACAGCAGTGTAAGAATTTGTCTCGAGTAAGACACAGCCCAAAGAAATGGGTCAGAGACTATTTAACAAGTTCTTGTCCATTTTGGTTCATATTTAGGGGCCAGTCAATTTTGGTTCCAGCTCTCAACTTGAACAAATCAAATCCCCATAATTACTAATCATGAGCAATAAACCAAAGAGTAAAAGATCATGTTAAAATTAAACAACTTGGATGAGCCAGCACCGTGTTGGCTGAACAAATATGGGACCTACTTTATTTACTTCATTTTTGTTTTTATTTTATATTAACTTGATTAATTTGATTAACAAGAAAACCACAGCTCATCAACCAAGTAGGATGATTCTAACAAACATTATTTTCCGAACTAATAACAAGAGTCAATAACATGGTGGACTAGATGCAGTTGAATTAAAAGGTGAGAGGTCAAAAATCGTTTGGCCCAAGCATTGAGCATAATAGTTAGAAGGGAATAAAACATACAAACAAACAAACAAAACTCGTAACTGCTTTAATGACATACTAATAATGAATAAGACATTTGGATAACCACTTGAAAAAGATTAGATAACATACATCTTCATGGTCATCATCTGAGATATCATCATCCTCAATCACCAATGCCTCGTCAATTTCAACAGGAGATATATCCAGTTCTTCATCCTGCAACAGGGAAGGAAAGAGAAACGATGTTGGTGAATGGAATGCGCTACACAGGAAATACATTGTATTGCCGAAACATCTACAAAGAGCCCCAAGCAAAATGAAAATATGGCACAAGCATAAATACCATCCAGAAAGATAATAATGGAAGAGAACAGTCTGCTATCATAAACTCAGGCCAAATTTTCACAGCATACCTCAGAAGTAGAGTCACCATTTACAGACTTCATCTGAGCTTCTTTATTAAGAGCAGCTCTGCGAACAGCATTTCTTGTTTGGGCTCCCCTTGCCTCCTCCTGCGGAGGCTTCAATACAGCTTTTCCTTTGTCCTTGGATGAACTGGTGCTTTTTTCTTGAGATGCCTCCTTTCTGGGTGTATCACCTATATTAACAGATGTTCTGGATCTGGTTGAATGACGACGTGTAGTAAAAGGAGTAGAAGTAGGAGGAGATAAACCACTAGCACCAGCGGTTGTACCAGATTCAGAATTTCCAGAGGGCATGGTAGACTTCTGACCAGATTCACCACGCTGGATACGAGGCCAAAGAAATTCTTCAATAGCTGCTAAACTTGCTAATGGGTCAATTAATACAACATTGGATGAATAATCCCTAAGTGTCTTTTCACCCTGCGCACGACAAAGTCGCAACTTGAAGGGGTGAGACAACGCACTCAGTCCAGAGGAGAGACGCGCACTTCCACTAGATGACCTAGATGAATGGCTCAGCACAACTGGAAAACGCTCCAAGGAGGACAGAGCATTTTGAAGCTTTTGAACCAAAACAGTCATAGGAATCATAGCGCTCTCATCAGTGCCAGAGGGTAAAGCAACAGCTACAAATGACTTGAATCTTTTAAGTGCCTGTTGGCGAAGCCTGGGCAGGTTAGTTTCTGATATTTGATCTTTAGAGAAGTGTCCACAAGAAAAGTAATTCAGCAAAGCTGCAACAACACCACTGCCAATAAATTCAAACGTAGATACACCATCTCCTTTGCCAAGTTCCTTTAGCATATCAGATATGACCCCCATCAAATACTCTTCATTCATTGTAGAGTTATCTTCTAAACCAGATCCAGAAGCTTTAGATTTTCCCTTTGCTTTAAACTTTTGGTCACCAACACTACCATTCAATTTCATGCAAAGATTTTTCAGATGCAAAAGATCATCAGTGACACCTGCTTCAACAGCCCCAGGATCCAAAGGGAAGTACTTGTCTTTGAAAGCTCTAGCAGCTGAGCTTACAGACATTCGACGGGTAGAATTAACTGTAGGAATTTCCACTGAACTTGGAGGAAAACCTACATTTACTGAAACAGAACTCTTCACATCATCTGACGGATTTCCATCTTGATTTGAACTACCACCACGTCGACGATTACGTCTAGAGCGAGATGCCGCACCATATACTGCATCATTGTTGTTATCAGCAGATGGTTGGGTGGAGGCATTAGTAGAATTGCCAGCTAAAATAAGTTGGTCCACTGCATGGACAACGCCTTCTCTAACAAACATCTTAGAAAATGTCCCAGGAAGCTTTTCCATAAGAATTTCCGCAATTTGCAATGCAGGAACCAGAACAAGTGGATCTTTCCATGCCAAGACACCAGCTAAAAAACTATATGATCGTATAATAAATAATGTATAAGTTTTCCCCCCAAGAAATGTATAGTTTTATAATTTTACAGGAAAATTATCACATCAAGCAAATAATTAAAATTCTAGTTATTGATACCTTGATATGTTTGTCACACTCAACAACGACTGGATCATCTCTGCTGTGCTGAAATACATCAATTTTCCAATTACAGAAAGACATTTATGCCGAACAGGGCCATTGACGCTGGAACCATATATCTGCTCCCAAAGCAAGCCAATACTACTAATGAATCACCAGTATGGGAAAAAATGAAGAACACGCAAAACGCAGATTTTTATTCTTTAACAAAAATAATTTACATATAAAAAATTAAGTGTTTTCATAGAAGCAAGTAATTCAAACCTGTATCAAAACTGGGAGAAGATCCACCCCAAATTGTTGAAGTAGCTCTGGCTGATCATTTAATAGTTTCTCTCGAGCTGATGTCTCAGGAATACTTCCATTTGTGTCTTCATGCTTACCAGAACTGCTAACAGGAGACTTTTTCACAACAGAACCTTTCACAAACAAGTTGGAGCTAACTGGAAGGGAGATTGTTCCTTGTGGCAATGGGGGCAGAAGCTCATTGGCTAGGTTCACAATCTCAAATATCTATATAAAAGAAGAAGTATAACATGTTTATCATTCCACAAAGGTAAGAGATTAGAAAATAATTCATGTAGATCATGTATTCAAAATATGAGTCTATCACAAAGAACCATAGGAAGACAATTCTACATATAAATGATGAAAGCTAAAAAGAACGACTTGCAGGCATACTCTACCTGCTCCGGTGGCCTGCTCAGTGCAGGTGAAACAGAGGCATTAGAAGAGGCTCCAGAACCAGATAGTATATCCTTAAGTATGCCACTTATACCAAGGAGAAGCAATGTTTTTGCTCCAAGAGGAGAACCACTTGCACAAGTGGAAAGAAGACGGATTAAACCCTGCATATGCCCATCAAGTCAATAACCAAACCCCAAAGGTAGAGGTATCAGATTTAAAAGCCAAAATCTTACAGTATAAGTAGATGTGGTGAGAGAAGCCTGTCCACCACCAGAACTACTGGTGGAAATGAGGGAGGCAGCTTGTGTAACCAATCCATGATTGCATAATTCATCTAATTTGTCTGGAGATGATGCAAATGCTTCAGCAATTCTAGTCAAACAAACAGAGGCATGGTCCAGAACCTACAAAAATAAAAATTTGCCCGTGATGAAGAAATCTGATAACTGCCAATGAATGGCAAAAATCTAGTTCCCTTGGCTTTCCCTCACCACCTGCACTTTGTTTCCTGAAGAGTAGCCGGCATGTTTGTGAAGCCAGATGCAGTTTATTGTCATGATAAGTTTGACTGTTGTCAAAAGTGGATTTGTCAAAATTATACCTTGGAATCATGATACTGAAGGAGATTTGTCAAAAGCGGCACAGCTTCCATCACAAAATCAGCTGCATCTGAAGGAAGCTTCTTACACATATTTGCAGCAGTAGATAATGCCACCCGCTGAAACACATTTTAAGTCAATATTAGCTTCTCACTAAAATTGATGTACAATATGAGCTGAGTGCAGAGCACTTATTGATGACTTACCTGAACACCGGTTGAGAAGAAGTCCAAATAAGAAAGCACAGCCATAAGAGCACCGGCTCTGAGGCAGGCAGTTGGGTGCTCTACAGATATCTTCTTCAGAGCTTGAAGAGACTGCATACGTCAACAATAATACTTGTCAAGCATTCAGGACCGCCAAAGGTTTTTTAAAAAATGACGTCTCAAAAGTCTCATATCCAGACTAATGGGTTATAATAACTTATAGATATATCTACCTTAGGATGATAGAAATAATGTACTACACAGTGAACATTGTTATAGTTCTAGCAAGAATTACACATTAGAATAGTTCAAGAACAAAGTAACAAGTTAATGAGATCTAAAATCGTAATATTTTCTCTGAATTCCCAAACATGGTCCCCACCAATCAAATATTGACGGACTACAAAACAACCTGCTCAGCTAAGTCCATATATTCTATGGTAAGCAATCTTGCGCAGAAGCATGACACTGCACCATAATGCACAACAGCAGCACAAGATGAAGGGAGGACATCACAGAGATGGGTCAGCGCCCTGGCTGCTAGAAGCATGATATCAGGATTGCTCTCATGGTTAAGCAACCCCACGAGCACAGGAACAAAAGAATCGACAGAAAATGTACTAAGTGACTCTTCGGTCCCAATGGAAAGCATTTCGCATAACTGAGTCAATGCCTCAACCTGCCGACCTTCTTCCCCATCGGCCCGCAAGCCAGATAGAATTTTCTTCAACCTGCCACTCTGGTGGGACGTTGATGCAGAACCAATCGCTGGCGCCGGAAGCAGATCATCCAAACCGGCCCCAAGTTTACGAAGAAGCCCTTGAAGGGCACTACTCGCGGACGTCAAATTCTGAGGCAAAATTCCAACACCACCTTCACTGTCGTTATCATCGTCATCCCCCGCCCCTCCACTTTCAATGTTCAATCCCAAGCTCCTCTCGGCAACCCTTTCTCTATCCCTAATTCTAACGTCATGTTCTTTTTCCTCCCCTTTATCCAAATTGTCCCTATTTATATTCTTCCCACGGCGATCACGGCGTGATCCGGATGGTTCATTGGTCAAGTCCATCGGAGCAGAGTTGTTAGACGATAACACTTCGCGACTCCTAGATGCACGAGAACGTGTCAAAACAGAATGAATTGTAGCGGTGGGGTTCGAAGAAGAAGTAGCAGCAGAAAGACGAGCGCGCTTGCTAGAACGGGTGGTAGGACCGGATGACAACGATGAAGGGGCAGCTGAGGAAGCCTCTGCCCGCTTCCGGCTCCGAGTTTCCATACAAAGACCCACCCACCCCTCGATTTGTCAACTCGCTCGCTGCCGAGCGGCAATCACAATGTCATAGATCGAATAATCCGAGGCATCTATCTTAACGTTGATTGAACCCCGTGAAGGCAAGATCGCAGGTATTATTCAATCGGCTGACGAACTGCGAAAACCCCAATTCAGAACCCCAGATTCTTCACGCTTCCACCAGTTTCCAAAGAATCGGAAAAAATTCCAAATTAGGAAGAACCCTACGAATTTTTATTTGGAGCAATTACCCGTCAATTTGACAAAATCTAGAGCTATATCCTCTGGAAATTCGGGCAGGTGCAACCAATCAATTAGAAACTCTCAATCGTGCTCGGAAAGTCCATGCGAAAACCCTAGCCAGCCAGGGAACAAAAGGAGGGGAGACGATCCTTTTATACGCAACTCAATTTGGCCCCTTTCTTGAGAAAAGTAGTACAAAAGGATATTTTATTATTGAAAAATTTAAATAGTTTATTAAAGGGTAAAGGTGCATCCAGCACCCCAAATTAATTTTGAAGGAGCAATTAACACCCTAAAGTATTTAAAGGTGCAATTAGCACCCTGAACTAATTTTAGAGGTGCAACCAGCACCCTAAAGTATTTAAAAGTGCAATTAACACCCTAAACTAATTTTGGAGGTGTAATCAGCACCCTCAAATATTTAAATTGGTGCAATTTTACCATTTCACTAACAAAAATACTTACTTTCATTTGATACATATCACATAAATTTTTTTTGGATACATTATTATTTAAAAGCCATATGTATAATATTATTTTAATAAATTGCACTAAATTTTTTTAGGGTGCTAATTGCACCTCCAAAATTAGTTTAGGGTATTAATTACACCTTTAAATATTTTAGGGTGCTGGTTGCACCTCCAAAATTAGTTCAGGGTGCTGGTTGCACCTCCAAAATTAGTTCAGGGTGCTAATTGCACCTTTAAATACTTTAGGGTGTTAATTACTCCTTTAAAATTAGTTTGGGGTACTGGATGCACCTTTACCCTTTATTAAATTATTTTTAAGGAAAAAATATTTTTAATAAGGGAATCAATATCAATAACACCTTTAATATTAATATTCATATGAATTATAATATTTATCATTAAACTATAAACTCACACGAGAAAAAATAAGACAAGTAAACATATATAATTACAGAATTTGACATAATAGACAAATAAACACAAGGAATTTAATTATGTAAGTATTTTCCCTGTGTTATTATTAATAATAAAACGCATTTTTAAGCTCATTTTCATTCCTTCCCCCATTTTAAGTCTTCACCTATTCATTGTCAAATTCATCGAGGAAGTTAGCTAATTGGGTTAGGATTCATAGTTCTCTACGCAGTATTAGAGTTTGAGACAGTATCTAGTTTAATGAAAGGAACAAAATATTAACCAAAAGAATTTAATTGATGTGAGTGGATTTTCTTCATCCTTCCCTCCATTTTTGGTTCTAACAAAGCCCAAGGGTAGGGAAGTACTACTCCTCAAGCATGCATGTTCATGTTAATCATAAATGGGGAATTATTTCACACAATTAGTTTTTTTTTCTATAAACAAATATAGTAATTAAAAATAATATTATTCAGGTATTATCATGCGTTAAATGTAAATTCAAATATCAATTCATTTTGTTAGACGTTATGAGGTTTTCAATTCTCCTCTCATTCAACCAATTTTCTCAAGCATAATCAGGCACCCATTTATTATCAATTTTGTTATAGAATAAATTTCATTAGCATAATGAATATAATGATAGAATTGGAGGCGTAATTATCATTTACCAAAGCCCTTGACATCTTTATCAAATAAGGCCAGATCCTCTTTAACAGAGCTTCCACCTACAAGTGTTGAGTGCTAGAGAAATTTATGTCAATATATAATTGGTCTTAAGATAATAAATAATTCGTTCTATTCGATATTAATATCACCTAAAAGAAAGAGAGATTTTATCCTACCTTTTAATCGTAAGTAAGTTCAATCTCTTTCTAAAAATTTTTGTATAAAAGAAATAATAATTGGCGAGTAGTTATCCTTTATGATAGAGAAATATATAAATGTTTGTGCATAGTGAGATTTTTATCCAAACACTATCAAATGGTCCCTCGTATTTTATATTTATAGTAGGAAAACGAGGCGGTTATGCCGACAGGGCCCACTTTAGAAGATTATATTTAACAAATTAACGCTGGCAAAAAAAAAATTAAACAAATTAACCATGGTTCAGACATGTCACAAGCACATTGTAGTTTTTATAAGGCACGCAGTTCTACAAGTCACTAAATTAAACGTATGATATAAATATACAAAATAAATATATGAATACATTTATTGAAAAATATCCATATTTGCATGATCGTCACTTTAGATTACGAAATTATCATTACTGTAGCGTACGTCTCCGTATAATCATCTTCGTCCGTAAAAGCCCACTTCAAGTGATGTGGGTGTGGCTTCATACCTGCGTGCCACTTGTACAAGGGCCCCCTACATCGGATCCGAACCCGATTAGGTAGCCACCGCGGGGGACTGGGAGCTGAAACCTGAAGCTACGAGACAAAATCAAGAACCACGCTGGGATCACGTGACGGGTGCATGAAACCCCACGAAGGCGATTTCATTTTTAATCACTCGTTGTTCTGTTCTCTCTGTCCCTCCCTCGCACCATATTATAAGAATTTACGACTACGACGATGTCCTTATTTTGTTTATCACATGGGCTATTTGAACTCGCAATTTTTATCAATTTATATTTACTTGTTTTGACGTCAGAGTAGTCATATGAGGAGAACAACACGATCCCCTTGCAAAATGACGTTTCTCTTATATGCTTTTACTATAGTGGATATCGAAGGAGCCAAAGCCTGATCTAAATGGTTTGTTCACGGGGAAGTATTTGAGATGGGTTTCTTCAGCACTATATTTGGAGTTCTTGGATTCGGAATTGGGATCCCAGTTGGTCTTGTTATTGGATATTTTCTCTTCATTTACGTTCAACCCAGCGATGTAGAGGTTTGTTCATGATTCTTAATGCATTATCGTGTTTCATTATCGCGTTGTACATTGACCCTTTCTTCTCCTTCTGCTCTTTTTGTGATAGAGGATATATAATCGACAAAATGCCATTTTCAGATCCAAGCCATGCCTTTTGTTATTCTAATTTTGTGTTGTTCCATTCTTACATGCAAAAGGGAATTTATAGTAAATTAAAGTCGAGTCTTACTGCTCTAATATGATATTCAATTATTTTTCCCTTCTTGTAGTTGTCTTTATATTTGATTGTTATCATTCAAGCAGCTATTGTCTCATGCCTAATCTTGCATTGGGATTCTGTCTATTCTTCTCAATTGATTGCATGGTAGGTCAAGTAACGAAGACGACACTAAAGGATTAAACAAGAAAAAGGGAGTACTAACATTCTAGTATTTCCTATATAGAATGAGATCATCCAAGCTGATAATGTTCTATTTCTTATGCAAGTTTAAAACTAAAGTGTCAACCTAACCCATCTGCAATGAAAACCCAAAACAGAAAAGGTTAGAGAAGTTACAAATAAAAGGTAACCGGGGAAGAACATCAAACACCGCACGACCTTGTCTTGTGAATATCTATAACTTCCAACAGTCTTATTTATTGTATGTATGGGCATAATGGGTACCTTGTTGGCTTGGACAGGATCCTGAGATTATTCCATTGACCAAGCAAGATGAAGACACTTTGCAACGAATTCTTCCTGAGATTCCAATTTGGCTGAAAAATCCAGACTTTGATCGGGTAACTAACTGATGTATTTGACATATTTCTCCATGTTATGTTTAATGTGAGTCTTTTTTTTTTCTAGTTGGCGTTTACCATAACACTACTTTTTGTTTGTGCTTTTTCCATAGGTTGATTGGTTAAACAAGTTTCTTGAATACATGTGGCCCTACCTTGACAAGGTATTTTATTTTTCTAATCCATTCTTCTCAATTCACATCTAACTTTTTGTTTCTCCTTGTCCTTTTTTTCGTGTATCTATTTTTCTTTTTTTGCTCGATTAGGCTATTTGCAAGACTGCAAAGGGTATTGCAACACCCATAATCGATGAGCAGATAAAAAATTACAAAATAGAGTCAGTTGAGTTTGTAAAGTTAACACTTGGGACCTTACCTCCAACTTTGCAAGGTTAGTACACATGAACATGGCATACAAGGGATAGTTGCACCTGTGTCATTTGACTGGTTTTGTCATAATGATTTGATTGATGCACGAATCTTGTCAATCGGTTAGTTGGCTGCATTTCTTGTTGTTAGTAGGGATGAAAGTCTTTGAGACTGATGAGAAGGAGATGATCATGGAGACTGGTTTAAAATGGGCCGCAAATCCCAATGTCATCGTTGCTGTTAAGGCATTTGGGTTGAAAGCAACCGTTCAGGTTCCACTTTTAATTTCTTGTGTGTGAGAAAGAGATCATGGGGCAAAAGGTGATCTAATTAACATGCTAAGCATTCTGTATCCTTTCAGGTGGTAGACTTGCAAGTTTTTGTTTCACCACGGATTACATTGAAACCTTTGGTTCCAACATTTCCTTGCTTTTGCAACATTTTTGTGTCTCTCATGGAGAAGGTTTGTGATTATTGGTTGATTTGTTTTCCCCAATTACTGTGCATGACCACTTGACTATTTCTCAGGTATGAAGCACGCGAGAGTGGAGCAAAAGTAGAGTGTTCTTAATGATCACACCATTGTTCTAGTAGATTTTGATTCTTGATGTTCTGACTAGAATTTGGAAAGCCGTCTTCGAGTTTCTTAAGACACTCAAAATTTGGCCATTGCTCAAGAACTGGTGAAGAGTGATGACCAGATTTTGAGCTCTAGTCAAACAATAGTTCTTGATCAAATTTAACTATTTATTTTCTCTCTTTAGCAATCCAAGTGCTCAAAGTAGTCATGATGATTTTGTTTCTTTTTCTTGGGTTTCTTTTGTGTAATTCTTTCAATATGACGGTATAAATAAGCTATAAGCTATTGTTTTAAGTCATAGTTAATAACTTAGTATGTTTGTGACAGTTTTATTTAGCTTATCTTTTTCAGTCTTCTTGTTGTTTGGGCTCATCATGTCCATCTTTGAGATGAATTTCAATTTTACTCAACTCCTGACAACTTTTTTAGAGACAACATTAAAATCAATGTTGGGACATATGATATTGTACTTCCAAAACTTACATTAACTTGTATTTGTTCTTGAAAGACTCATTTGGTTTTGGTAATTATAACAGTATTGTGAATGAATGATACTCATTTATCGCCATTTTAATATGTCTTTTATGTCGCAGCCACATGTTGACTTTGGGATAAAACTTGTAGGGGCTGATCTTATGTCCATTCCTGGCCTCTACAGGTTTGCTCAGGTACAAATGTGTGATATCATATCTTTTGTCAATTTAGCACCTCTTGGGGGATCAGTTATTTTTCTCTCTATCAATGTTCGCACTAGTGAATCATATTCTGAGAGATTTGCAATTCCCTCAATGCAGAACATTGCTTTGTGTATATATTTTTTAATGCATAATGGCTCGAAAACGGAGGAACCAACTATTTTTCCCTTGCGGCATGTTGAAAATCTTGTTATGGTTCTCCTTAGTTTATTGAGGGTTTATAATTATTTTCAGGAGATTATCAGAGATCAAGTTGCGAATATGTACCTGTGGCCAAAAACCCTGGAAGTGCAAGTTTTAGATCCAATAAAGTATGTTTCTGATTGTTTCTTATACTATGTTGTCAGGGTATGTTCTTTTAGTAGCTACTCATACTCAATGTTTTGACATATAAACTTAATTTATTATGAATCTTAGAGCATTGAAGCGGCCCGTGGGAATTCTCAATGTAAAGGTTCTGAGGGCTATAAAGCTTAGAAAGAAAGATTTACTTGGTGCGTCAGACCCTTACGTAAAAGTAAAGCTCTCTGATGAAAGGATGCAATCAAAAAAGACTTCAGTGAAGCACAAATGCTTGAATCCGGAATGGAATGAAGAATTTAAACTTCTTGTTAAAGATCCTGAGAACCAGGTTTTAAGTCTTCAAGTTTATGACTGGGATAAGGTATATATATAGATAGATAAATCTTTAGTTGAAAGTTCATATCTTCAAGTCTGGGACCTTAGTCCATATTTGAACTGGGTGTTCTGTTTTCAAAGGTTGGCAAGCATGAAAAGATGGGTGTAAATATAGTCCCTGTAAAAGAAGTTGCCCCTGAAGAGGCTAAGGTTTTTACTCTTGATCTCTTGAAAAGCACGGATCCCAACGATGGCGAGAAAGATAAGTCCCGGGGTCAGATTGTCGTAGAATTGACATATAAACCATTCAAAGAGGAGGACTTGCTCAAGGAAAACGGGGCTCACATAATACAAAACGTTCCTGAAGGTACTCCTCCTGGGGGAGGCCTGCTTGTGGTTATAGCCCACGAAGCTCAAGATGTTGAAGGAAAGTATCACACTAATCCTCAAGCTCGAATTCTTTTCAAAGGGGAGCAGAAAAGGACCAAGGTACATGCGTTTTCTCCAGGGATGCTTTGATTCTACAAGTTCTCATGTTTTCTTTTTCTCCTTCAAGGTTTCTAATGATACACATTTTGTAGTTAGTAGAATATCATATTTTAAGGAGATAATGTAATGCTGCGTAATGCTGCAGCATATAAAGAAGAACAGAGATCCAAGATGGGCTGAGGAGTTCCAATTTGTAGCAGTGGAACCTCCCACTAATGAGAAAATACACGTGGAAGTTGTTAGCACCTCGTCGCGTAACCTGTTGCATCCGAAGGTACAGAATTCATAACTTGTTTATATGGGTTTGTGTGATGTTAAAAGAATATTGTTAACATGACGATGCTTCGAGAAACAAGTTTAGCCACATTTCTGTTGTCTCATATGCTTAAGTGAAAGTTAGAAGAAGATGCATTTGATTGTCAACAACTGATAGACTCCTCTTGGCTGTACACAAATCTGATTTTGTGGCAGTAGCATTAATGTGTGCCACAATGGAGAACTGTATGTTATCTGTCTCTGGCTATAACATGTTCTACTTTGAACACTTCTTGAAAACACTGTTTTGTTTTGGATTTGCCTTCCATGCTGATCTATGTTTTGGAATTTGTGTGATTGAGTTTATTTGTGTATTTATTTATTTATTTATTTTGATTCCTGTGTTGGGGTCTGGACATCAGGAATATCTGGGTTATGTTGAGATCAGTCTGGCGGATGTGGTGAGCAACAAGAGAATTAATGAAAAGTATCATCTGATAGACTCCAAGAATGGTCGCATCCAAATAGAGTTGCAGTGGGTTCCTTCGTAAGCTTGATGATACCTATGATTCTCCCCTTTCATGTTTGTTTCTTCATTCTTCATTTAAACCAAGTCTTTGTTCTATGGCCGAAAAAGAAAGTCTTATTTATATGTCTCTTCAATTTTGGGGAGATTGAGAGGGGTTGATAAGGACGTTTCTTGAATTCATCTCGCGCCATAGATTGATTTGTGTAAAAATAAGCATGTAGTTTACAATCAAACGCGCGCACATATTGAATATAGACCTTGATAATAAGTTTAATGGAAAGTGAGATTGTGATGCCCCACTACCTATCCCAACTCAGTGATTTGATTTTGAGAGCATGCTTGGAAGAAATGTTGAAAACATGTTCAGAAGGAATGGTTTTAGATTAATCCATTCTCTAGTATTTATATAATGAGCTTTTTAAATGCTTTTTAACTATGAGCTATTTCCGTTTATATCATTTATTTATATTTATATCAACTACTTACTTTTATCGTCTACTTACATCTATATCATATCAACAGATTTTTTTTATATGTTTAAGTCGCCTATGATAGTAAAATATATTATAGATATATTCGAAATCTCACTTCAATATTATCAATAAATATAATAACTTGAGGTCTCAGATTAAAAATATATTGAAGTATAATTTTGAAAATGTTCTAATTTTTCTCTACAAATAATAATTATTTAATTTAGAGGGGTAATTTTTTTAGTTATAAAAATGTTTAAATTTTAAAAATAAGAAATTAAACAAACAAATAATAGGATGAAGAGAAATTCCAAATCTTAAGAATTGTTTTTCAAGAATGCTAATCATAAAAAGTTGCATTTTACATTTTAAAACCTGTCTTTATTTTCGTCTTATTCTTCTTCCTTTTTATTTTATAAAAAATGATTTTTTCCACTCTTAAACCCTTCATATAGTTTTAAAATTTAAAACTTACTATCTTATTTTATATAAGTTATCCAGTCGCCTTTAAGCTTTAATTCAACCTAACTAAATTAAGCTTTACACTCTGCTTGGATTGAGGGAAAGGAGGAGAGGAAAGAAAAATAGGGTGAAAAATTAGAGAGGAAATAGATTTTCCCTTGCTTGGACTGAAGAGAAAATAGGAGAGAAAGAAAAATAAGGTGGATCCCATGCCTTATTTTTCCCCAAAATTTTCACTCTATCTATGGAAAGATTTGAATAGCTCCTAAATTTGTATTATGTGTCTTCCCATGCGCAAAACTTAAGTTTTCTTTCCTCTATATTTTCCCTCATTCATCCAAGAAAGATAGGTGCTTATATTATCATTCATGTTTTCTCTTTTTTTATTCTCATTTTCTTTCTACCAATCAGAGGGTTAAGCTTTAACTAAATTATGAGTTTGTAATTTACTTTCAAAAGTTACTACGGTCTTAATTATAAATTTTTTTATTTTTTTTAAAAATTAAAATAAATAAATAAATTATTTAATTATAGTATATATTACGTCATCTTTTAAAATAAATAATTTATAAATCATAAGTTACAAAGCACAGAGATTCTATAGGAAATTGACAACGACCAGGCTCCTCGTCGTCTCCGCGCCCTCATCGCCAGCAGGAATTGCGCTCCTCTTATGCCTCTCCTTGCGTACGTTTCCTCTCTATTGCCTCAGCTGTTTTCTGACTTTGTAGTCGTAAGGGGTCGACGCAGGTGCTGTAGAGAAACTCCAATACAGATTACTCTTTTATGTCTTCTTTTCGCTAGCTAATGATGTCTCAGGTTATATATATTCTCCTCATCATATGATTTTATAATGTTTCAGTTTGCTTAATCTCCGTGCTTTGTAGTTGGCACGATGCAGGAACTTATGATGCCAAGACGAAGACTGGTGGACCTAATGGCTCTATAAGGAAAGGGGAAGAGTATTCCCATGATTCTAACAATGGCTTGAAGAAGGCTATTAACTTCTGCGAAAGCTCTGATTCTAGTTGATCAATTCTTTATTTCATGCAAAAGATGTGATTTCATGAAATTCCGGTGTATGAGTAGCTGATGTTTGCCATAATGGAATATGTTTAAAGCACTGGCAGAGATTATGTCCATCCTTGTACAAACGATGCAATTTGTCTCGCTCCTTGCTAATGTGTGCGTACACTGTGTGCTTATATCAGGTTGCATGTGCCACTATTGATAAGATGACTTTGGCTTCATATTTATTGTATGTGATTATATGCCCATTTGTGATAGTAAGCATGAAGAGTCATGTTCAAGCAGGGTGGAAGTTGGATTTACATAGAACTTTTTTTGTTTTGACCAGAGATTTACATAGAACTTTAATAATAGCCCATTTACAAATGTAAATCTGAATCTATACTTTATCGGGCCCTGTGTTTAGACAGAATTATTTAGATTCTTGACCTCTGATCGTTTTACCAAAATTTGTGCAGCAACTTGTAAATAGCCCTGTGTCCTCATCGTTTTTTTTGGGTTGCACCTGCGACCTCATCTTTCTGATATCTATCTTATTTCCTGATGTTGCAGAGGAAGTGAAAGTAAAACATTCTAAGATCACATATGCAGACCTCTACCAGGTGATTATTTCATTCACTATGCTCTCATGAAAGCAGTTGCTCCTTGAATATATAGATATAGACTTAGTATGATCTGTGATGTGATAGGTGATGTAATGGCCTCATAACTTGTGAGGGTTATAAGATGGATAGACCATAATATATAAAGGCTTCTTCTCTTGCTTGTTCATTAGTCCTTATATTTGAAAATGGCCATACCTATAGTCATTATGGATTTAGATGAGATTGTTAGTCTTGGCCTGAAGTGTGAGTATTTACAAGTTTCACGAGCTGTGCATTAAATTTGGGTGAACAATCCATTCTATGGCAAACCATTTCGTGGGAGAAATCTAATTTCTTTGCATTCTTAATTTGAAACTCCACCTCTAGCATTACTCATAGGAGTGAGATCTGATGATCATTTCCCTAGCTTAGAATCACTTATCTTGTTACTGATGTTTGATATATATAGTAACCTTGGTGGTCAATCATTAGATCTTCTTCTATAAATGTTTGTGAGTAAAATGTCTACATGTTACTTGTATAAGTAAAATTGTACTATCATATAATCTAATAAAATCCACTGCAAAATGAGTCCTGATTCTCTTCACAAAGAGGGAGGGGAGAGAGGTTATGGTGTATACATTCTTCATGTGCAACGAGATATGAATTCATTAGGAACTTAGCTAATTTCCATTTAAAATATGTAAACCTGAATAAGGTTAACTGTTGTCACTACCTAAATAATACCTATTTTGGAGCCATTGCTTCTTGTTAGTTCATCAAAATAATACCAATAACTTCTTCCTGATGCTAAAGAAGGTGGGCTTTCCATCATTTTGCTTGTGTATCCACCTTTGGCCCCTTAGTTAAGGAGGAAAAGTATCTCTTTGGAGCTTAATAAGTGTTTTCTCTATGCTAATTTAAGCTCACTTGTACACAGCTCAATGAAATTAAGAATATATGTAAGCATACAAATTGTTTGAATGCTGTTGGTAGGTGTGCTCAAGATGGTCCTTGGACGGAGAAACCACTGAAGTTTGATTTTAGCTGCTTGAAATGCTACATTTGACATGCCGCGGAGGACATTGGTGGAGCTTGATTTTATCCCCAGCTAAACACGGTTGTTCCTGTCAGAGAATTGTTTAAAGGAGATTCTGAGTGCCTGCTTAAACTTCCAACCGACAAGGCCTTACTGGAGGATCCTGGATTCGTTGGTTATGTTCAGCTGTATGCAAAGGTCATTGTGATTATGTAATGTAAATGATGGATGCGCAATTCCTTATGTGTTTCAAATGTGGCAATTAAGCACTTTCTCATTCCAGCAAATAGTTTACTTTGTCCATTTTCCTTTCATGAATATTAATAAGACTAAAACAGAAGGATGGATTATTTTGCTAGAATGTGAAGAGTTTAGAGTCTTGATTCTGAAAATTCAGGAGTCATTCGTAGATGACTCGGGTTAAGGAAGCTTTTTATCTCCTACCCTATTCTAATTCTATGTCCGGGTAATTTGTGATTTACAATGCATGCAGAGGTCTCCCTATTAAATACATTGTGACGGAATGCTTGTTAGCTTTCTGCCACTTGTCAGTTCATTAGATCCTTGGGCCTGAGATCATTGCTTTATGTGACAATTTATTAATGGGAATTTTCCCTTTCCTTTCCTTCTTTTTCTTTCTGTTGTTTAGTATCCTGCTCTGCTAGTAACTATGGTATTTCCTGGTTGGCAGAACGAAGATGCACTTTTCAGAGATTATGCTGAATCAAAGCTAGGGTTTGTGCCAACCATGGAGAAACTTGTATGAAGTTTGCAGAAGAACGAATTAGAATTGGCTATTTGAGCTGTGTTTGTGAGCGTGTGGCCCCAATGTTTTGCAGTTATCCAAGTAATTGCATACTTATATTGTCAGAGCCAATGAAAATATTGCAACAGCTTTTCTGAGTATATCCATAGACAATAAATGCTACCACTCAATACTCTTTGAAAGCAATATTCGAATAATAAAACACAAATATCTTCAAGTCCTTTAGGCACAAGCAAGAGTGGAGACCATCTATTCTATCCAATTCATGTGTGCGAATGAATCCGAACATTGTGCGACTGAGGTTAAAGACTCCATGATGTATTTTTACGGCATATGGCCCTGTGGCCTGTGGGACCTGACTTATCCATTTCCCCCTCAGCTACAGCTCTGTGACCTACCTGCACAAACGTTGTAGGAATGAATATAGTAAGTTTTTACTTTTTACAAACAGGGTCAAGTCTGAAGTCTCTGCAGTAGTAGGAATACATTTAATCCAGTGAACACTTGTGAGACAAGATTTATCCACTAAAAAAAACCAACATGTATAAATGGAGCATGATAACTGCGCGCCACTTTTAACGTGCTCTTGTCCCATCTAGTAGTAGTTGGAGCCAAAAAATAAATCCTCTATTACTGCACTCTGCAAATTATGAACCTATACAGAGTAGGTGAACGGCATAAATTAAATCAATTTAATTAACTGCACTCTGCAATTGTTATTATATATAGTAAAGTCAGTAACCTAGTATTGAGAAGTGACCAAGTTTTTGACTTACCTAGTAATAACTAAGTTCTTAGGTTACTATATTTATCTAACCTAGTACCTTGAAAATAATTGTAGAGATATTACAAGATATTTAAATATCCTATAATTAGTATATAGGATAAAATATGATATTATTTTATTAGTATTTAGGATTATCTAAGATTCTTTATTGTGTATATATACCTTCTGAATATTAATAAAATACAAGTATTATTCATCTGAAATAACAATAATTAAATTTTTGCACCTTAATTTGCTCTGAGTATGTGCAAGGAATCCATTATTTTCAATGTCAAATTGTGGATTTCATTCGTTTCTGTTTTCTTTTTTCGCCCCTGTTATGCAGATATCAGTCAGGATGCTGATGATGGACAGACAACATAGAACGTGGTTGGTTTGGAAATTAATAAAATTAATAAATGAAACTAATGCTATTGTTATTTTAAGATTCCACAACATAAGCTAGTGGGGTTGCGCAGACAGTAGTTTAATGATTTCTCATACTAGAATACTCTATTACCTCACCTGATATCTTCTATAAAGATCCCTATAATCCGCAGGCAAGTGGCAATCTGTCCCGAGTAATTAAAAGGGAAAAAAGAACAAATCTAATATAATCATATTAGTAATTAAATGAATAGGAAAACAGAGAGGGAGACATGGGTTGAAAAAAGATGAGGTGTAAGTGTCTGTCAATAATGTCACCAAACACCCAAAAAAGAAAAGAATAAAAAGTAGGAGTATCATGTTAATGTGGAGGAAGAGGCTTGGAATGCGGCATAAATGAGTGATAGAAACAGAGAAGTAATAGTGGAGAATAAGGAAGAGGAAGAGGCAGAGGCACATGTGGAGGACAGCCAAAGAGGTAGGTAGGTAAGGAGTGAGGAGTGTGAGTCTTTGGGACAACATCGGGCTTAGGTCTTTGCCTCTCCCTCGAGTGTGTACCTAAGCACATGACTTACTCGTCTTCATGTGCTGGCTCTCACCATACAATCATGCACTACTTAAATGTTATGCCTTTCATTCCATTTTTTCTTTTTGTTCTTTTAAATAATCTTGTTAATTATATATTATCTGTTTTCTTCAAATCTGATGAAAGTGGGCATGTGGGGTTATAAGCATCTGGAGTGCAAGTCTTGATGGGAGAGATGGCATTAGGTTGATTCTTCCTTTCTGGTGGGCCAAGAAGCCGTTTATAGGTTTTCGCCGCTCGTAATAATACAGCAACCCAACTACCATATGGATTGAAAATATGAATTTGAATTTGAATTTGTAATTTAAGTTGCTCTGTTTTGAAAATATGACAGAGAGATCATAGAGCAGGCTTGTATAATTGGAATTGCAGAGATTTGAAGCCAGCCTATGGAAATATAGAAATGGAAGGATAGTACTAATATGAGTTAGTCTAGTGAGTGGAAGGAATAGCCTCTGATAAATTAAGATATGAATTTCACTAAAAAAATATTTACATTTAGTATATGATAATTTCTCGAACAGAATTACTTCCAGCAGAAAGCTGCATGTAACAATGAAAAAAGAAATGGAAGGAGAGTTTATAGAATCAAGAGGGGGAGATAGATAACAAGCCAAGTGGAGTGAGTCGTTTTCCAACTTCACTTTTGAAAGCAACTGATACCCATCCCTATTCAAATCTTTACCATCGTCCACACACCTGTTGCTCTGCTTTTGATGGCCATAAACATTTACATATTACACTCGGGGTAATTAATTAAGAGTTTAACTCATAGCATTCTTGTTATTTAAAGCACTCATTTATGGTATAAGGAGCAGATATCATGTATATGTAATGTGGGCAGTTATAATAATAAATAAATTTTAAAACAAGAAAGATAGTGAGAGAGAGAGAGAGAGAGAGATGTGATGGTGAAAGATAACTACTGCGAGGGTAATAAAAAAAAGAAAGAGAAAACAAACAAAAAGGTGAAGTGGGGAGAGTTTATTGCTTCCCCTTGTGACTCAGCCTAATGAAACTTGAACCACAAGCCTTGAAGGAAGAGAGAGAGAGGGGTAGGAGGAGAGGGAGAGGGAGAGGTGAAGCAGAAGGCAACACTCATCACTGATTAACCCCAACCCCTCCAACCCCTTCTAGAAACTTGTCCCTCTCTCCCCCCACAGACACCATTGGATTGCCAAACAGCCATTACCATCCCTCTACCTTCTCACATGAATCACCAAACTGCTCCTATCGCTACATCCCTTTACACTCCTCCCCCACTTATTACCCAATTATAATATATTTACTTTATAAAAAAACTATACTCCTCTCCTCCTCAACATAAAAAAATTAGGTAAAGTACAAATATTTATAGAATTAATTAAAATAATTATTTAAAAAAATATATATTTATTTTTTAAAAATATTTTATTTAATTATTTATATTAGAAATTAGTCTTAGTAACAAAAATCTCCTTTTAATATGTATAATCAATACAAATATTTAAAAAAATATAATTTTAAAAGATAAAATAAATTAATTTTTTATATTTTGAATTAAAATATATTCTTTAATTAGCTTGTATATTTAGAAACAAAAAGAGTATTATATTCATGCAACTATTTAAGATTTATTTATAAATTAAACAATTCTCTCTCCTCTCTGGGAAAGGAGACATTAACTCATTGAATAAATTTTTTATTTTAAAATTTTAGTGTTATTTTTTTTTCAATATGAAAATACAAATATCATTGTGACATATATTCATTACCTGTTTTTCTGGTACCACTAAATAAACATAGGTCTCGCATGTTACATTCACTTACTATATAATTAGTGATGAATCTTATATTCCATTTGGGAAAAGTCAAAATGGACGCTCAATAGCCGCCAGTTTAGTGGTCGATGAGTTCATCCCATTTGAGGCCACCTCAAACTAAATTGGTCAGTTTCGGATTTTTCATTTTTAATAACCTTCATGTACTCAGAAAGATCGTAATACTACAATAATAAAAATTGGCCCGAGATGTAAAATTTTACTGAGACGTATAAAAATAAAGGAATAACAGAAAATTTCATGAAACTCAATAATATGCATTAAAAAGGAATTAAGCAACACACAAAATTGCATGGAAAAGTTGCACCAGTAACTTATAAGTTATGTATAGTTGTATTTTTCTTGTATGAACGGTGCACTGGTTTCTACAGTGCTGTTATACAAATACAACACGTGTTTTTACCTTTTATCCTAATTAATGATTATTTATAAGCTCTAACTAACCAACATTTCCCATTTTTCCAATTTAATTATGAAGGAAGAGCGTAGATAAAGTAGAGAAAGCTTTTCAATCTTCTCGAAACAGTGAAAACAACGTTTTGACGAACGGTGAAATCACAATTGATGAATGGTGATGGGTGAAATATGAGACTTGAAATGGAACTGAAAGGCGGCTTGAAGAGGATAACCTCAAACAATGGCAACACACGTCATGGGATGTGGGAGGCAACAAGGGAGATCAGAGCATTGGTACTTTTATATTTAATTAAAATCATTCTTCTTCTACTCTGTTCTGCTCTGCTCTTTCTCTGTTTCCTGCCGCTTGATTAACAACACTATGGATTGGATATATGCCCTACAGACAGGGAGGGACTTATGTGGTACCAGAATTAATGTCAACATTCACTTCATAAGTGATTTGTATTCTTAAATTCACAACCTTCTCAGCTTCCTCTTAATAATTTGTCTCCTTTTCAATATCCATCTTAACCCCTTTTCACGGAGAAGGAAGACACGCAAACCCCTTTACTATGGGCGAACGCAAGACCCTTGTGTTGTAGGGGCATAAAGTTTTTACAAGGTAAAAACTTTATGAAATATTCTAAAATGAGTCAAGGGTTCAAAATTACAAGATAGTGAGGGAAAATATTCAAAACTTGCCATATCAACTAGTAATTTTTCTCCCAGTTAGTAGGGGCATTTACCCCCCTACCCTCCAATATAAGAAGGATTGCTACAAATTATCTTCGGTTAGAGTTTGAACAGACAACGTCTCTCTGTTTTTCTTTATGGAGAGGACCCGATGCCCCTGTGCCACCATTTAGGCATCCACCAATAATTTGTCTTCTGTGAACTTCAATTGAGTCTTGACCTGATTATTGTTCTGGGAGAAAAGCTGCTACTCAACTCAGTTACATTAATAGCGTGTAAAAAAAAAGGAAATCAAAATATTAAAACATGGGTAGGAGTGAGAGTCTTCTTGATGGTATAAAAAAAGTTTGAAGTTGGTGAAATTGAAGGTTAAAGAAAAGGAATTAAATTGTTACTATAATGATGATTGTTTAATTGGTATAATCTCTCCTATAAAGAAAAAAGCGGAATGGATGAGAAGGAGATCACATGCTGGGTTGGCTTGGGGAGTGAGAGAGTTTTAGTACATCCTGCTTTACGCCAACCTGAAGGTTACCTCTCTCTCTCTCTCTCTCTCTCTCTCTCTCTCTCTCTCTCTCTCTTCTCTCCACCCCCAACTTTTATTACGAATACGTCCCTCATACCTCTAATATCATATCATTCATTTGCTAATTTCCACGCTAATATCAGAGAGAGAGAGATTGAACCACCATCTCCCACCAACTCACATCATCTAGAATCCCTCTCTCTCTCCCTCTCTCGGAGGGGTCAAAAGCCTATAAAAATCAGACTCTCAGCTCCTACCACACCGGCCTTATTGCCCCATCACCCCACACGCACAGGCAGCACAACACTCTCATCTTCCAATTCCCTTCCTTTCTTCAACATGGGAAGGTCTCCTTGTTGTGAGAAAGCCCATACCAACAAAGGCGCCTGGACCAAGGAGGAAGACGATCGCCTCATCGCTTATATCCGCGCTCACGGCGAGGGTTGCTGGCGCTCCCTCCCCAAAGCCGCCGGCCTCCTCCGCTGCGGCAAGAGTTGCCGCCTCCGCTGGATCAACTACCTCCGTCCTGACCTCAAACGTGGCAATTTCACCGAAGAAGAAGACGAGCTCATCATCAAACTCCACAGTCTTCTCGGCAACAAGTCTGATTTCTCGCTCCCCCCCTCCCATTATTCTTTCTCTGATCTTCTTCCAATTTTTACTTAATGGGTTTTCCTTCAGGTGGTCTCTCATAGCCGGAAGGTTACCGGGAAGAACAGACAATGAGATAAAGAACTACTGGAATACCCACATCAGAAGGAAGCTCTTGAACAGAGGAATCGACCCTTCCACTCACCGGCCTCTGAATGAGCCCGCCAATTCTGCCCAGAATAATCAAGAAGAAGCCGCCA
The DNA here is from genome assembly GCA_037074615.1 of Leucaena leucocephala. Taxonomy (NCBI): domain Eukaryota; kingdom Viridiplantae; phylum Streptophyta; class Magnoliopsida; order Fabales; family Fabaceae; genus Leucaena; species Leucaena leucocephala. Next base: position 21,280,163 of record CM073560.1, on the reverse strand, counting down.
CCATCTCTTTCGCCTCGCATGTTTTTACACAAGAGAGCAGTGACGACAACAAGGCAAACGTGTTCGTGGAGCTTCACAGAGGTGCAAAAAGGGGCGTAGCAGTAGAACGATGCCCTGACCTGAACCTGGAGCTCACCATTAGTCCTCCTCATCAAATCCAGGAGGCAGAGGATCAAGTTCATCAGCCAATACTCAAGAGTGGAGGAGGAAGAAGAAGCCTCTGTTTCGCTTGCAGTTTGGGGTTGCAGAATAGCAAGGATTGCAGCTGTGGAATCGTTGGCAGCATTAATGGGAGCACCGGCGGGAGTAGTAGCGGCGCCGGTGGGTATGATTTCTTGGGGCTGAAAAGTTCTGTTTTGGATTACAGAAGCTTGGAGATGAAATGAATGAGCAGGATATAACAACATATCATCATTGTAGAACAGGAAACAGAGTGGGAGAGAAATGAGGGAGAGTGATGTTTAATGGTTAATTTTTGAAGTCTCTTAATTTTCTTTTCTTCTCTAAATTGTATAAGCAAATTACTGATGCATAGGATATAGTATAAGCCGTACAGTTGAAGCCATTATATCTTCCTCCATGCTTCTCCCTTCCTTTGTCTTTCTTGAAGAACAGAACTTAATAAACTAACCCTAACTGGTAATTCTTACAAGTAGCATTTAAACCACTTGCCATGAACAATATAATAATATTCTACTACATCTACATGAGTAAAACATATATAGTAGATCTTCCTAAAGACAATGAAAAAAGAAATTCAAGTTCATCATGTGCATCATTGCAAGGTGTCAATGGAATTTCCAAGTCACATGCATATGATAATCTCCTCATCTCTCCCAACTGATTATTTTATTAATCAAATCATATGCTTTGGGGTGTAAGTTGATAACACATTGGCTGGAACATCACATGATGCATCCATGGAATATTTGAACAATATGATGACTCAGATGATTAAAACTCATGTACGTATACATAGATAGAATAATAATAATGATGTTTAGTAAAGATTCCATTGAAGTAGGGATGGATTTGTCTTGTTATGGAGAGAAGAAGAAGAAATGAGTGATAGAGAAGGAGGAATGGATAAGCGGTGAGAGGAGGAGAAAGAAAAGAAATGTGTTTTTGGTTTCCATTCCCAAACAAGAACAAGACATAGCACACTCATCACTACTCTCAAATGCGTGAATGAACTAACCTCTTTGTCCCTTGTGTACCTCTCACCATCTCATTTCTACCGAACTCCTAACCTTTATTATTGTTTAGGTCATGGTCTAACCAACTTCAATATTACTTGTGTGTATATATATCATGAACCACGGTTATAAAATCTAATTCATGCTAGGTTCCGTATATACTTAGAATACAAATACGTGGTTCAGGAATGAGGATACGTCAGTCATCACTAATCCGTTTGGTAGAATTTATTAAAATGAGATATATAGGTACCGCCTAAAAAGTTAAAATTATTAAAGTAAGTACCCCTTAGTACAAGAATTAGAAAAGGATGTTGGTGTGATGGGTAAATGCTCCAAAAGCATGTTTTGATGTCAATCTTCTTTTCTTCTTGATACATTAGTCCAATTTTGAAGGTCATTCCATCTTGTATATATCATTTACTCTCCAATTGATGATTTTTGGTACCGAATAAATTAGGTGCACCCAAATGTAGGTTTGGCCAAATTAATGAAATTATGTTAAAGTGGGCAATATTCATTCAACAAATGAATGTGCGGGGTTTGGGGTGAATGGAAGGGATGTTTTGTGGTAGGTAAGTGGGAAGGAATGGAGCTAATTGAAGGGCGTGCTGAGGGATGCTGGGGATGGGAATACAAGTTGCGTATGGGGAGATACAAAGGAGGAGGTTGGAAAGAGAGGAGTAAATGAAATGAAAGGGAAAATACTAAAAGCAGGTAGCAACTAAAGAAAGCAAAATGGATAGTGAATGGATCCTACCAACCATCCACATTTTGATCTGCCACCATTAATTCAGGGTCATGTCATGGGCTCACTCATTCACCATGGACTTGTTTGAATTATTTCTTGTGGGAGAGAGGATTGAATTGTTAAAAAGCAAAGGAAGAAAGAGATAGAAATGAGGGTAGCTTATTTGAGAGAGGATCCAAAAATAAATAATGGCCCTTCCCACTTATAAAGAGGAGCCTCACTTTTCAACCCATCAATCCCTCCCTCCCCTTTTTAAAATGTGTTAGGTAGCAACATTAGAAGCTTCCGCCTGATATTTTATTCTTCCTCTCTAACTTCCTCTCCACTCTCACCCCTACCCTTTTTTTTTAAAGAAAAATAATCTCTGTTTTTCCCCTTTTCCAAATCCGATCACATCAAAGTCCTAAGCAACCATTCTTCTCAAGAAACCATCTTTATATAAATCCATCAGTATAATTTTTGGCATAAGATAAAATTAGAGAATAAAATTTGATTCAGTTTATAAGAATTTAGTGATATTGATAGTATCTGTGAATACTTTTTAAATATGCCCCAATTCTGATCAACTCGTAGATTCCACACACATAAACTTTTTCTTATAAAAAAAAATAGGGATTGTGGAATGAAGTAATTGCTAGAGGTCCTCGTCAAAGGGGTAATTATTGTAAGTGCCTTGTGAATTGTTAAATATAGGGGTTCAACTTCCACCAACATCACATGCATGAGCTTGTGGTGGGGTCATTTGTGGTTCACTTGTAGATCCTCGCCCCATTACATGACCTTAGCCACTTCTAAATAATGGACGAATTAAAGATGCCTTCCTTTCATCAATTGTTTGGTGCCACTACTCCTATTATATATCCTATGCTCCCCGCTTTTCTTGAGGGAGAATAAATTCTATTCAAGAATCTCCATTTACCCTAAATTCAAAAATCATACTTATTTTCAAGTTTTATATGATACTTCAAGAGAATTACTATAAAACCCGAAAAAATAATTTAATTACTTAAAAGTCTAACAATAACTTAAAAATATTTAATGATAGCATAAGAAATGATAACATATTTATATTATCATTTATTGTTGAGATTTTTTTATAATTAAATCTGTTTCTTGCAATCTTATATTAATTATCCATATTTTAAAATTACTAATAAGTGTCCTAAGATAATGAATCGTCAACAATAGTTATTGCTTTTCAAAATCTGTCAATATATATAAACATTCTCGTACATGAATCTTCAAAGTTTAAATACATATTCCTTTTCTTATATGTATATATATGTGTACGTGTGTATATGGCAGTACATACATACAATGATCGCGCACCAACCAACTTGATAAACAGAGCCTTCTGCATACTATCATTCTACTAAAAGGGGTCCACCATTTGTCCTCGCATCATGTTCCACCATCCTTATTCCTAATCTTGTTCTTAGTATCTTCTGGTTAAACCTAGTTTCATTTTAGCTCTTCTGTGTCTTTCTTTCTCTGTGATGTCACTTTGGCCTCTTCCAAATAAAGATATTAAAAAGCATCAAACACAAGACAAAACCTTCTAGTTTTTTTTATCCTTTTTGTTACTCTGAGAAAGTCTCGGAGAAGGATTTAGTAGTGAAAGAGGATGGATCTTTTTAATAAAAGGATTCTTAAAATTCAAATGAACAATGACAGATAAAAATGAAAGAGTACTGAGAACAAATTTGAAGGGAGTGGTTGAAGGAGTGAAGAAAATGGTACCGTTTCTGGGAAAACATATAGGGCAGGGGCTAGCTGCCTCTGGGAGTGAAGGAAAAAGGACCAAGCTAAGGTACATTGAATTTCTCAGCATGATTAATACGTAGGATCAACCAACGGGGTTAATCTGAGTGGTAAACGGATCGGTATTGTTTAAACGAGATCTCGAGTTCGAGCCTTAGCGTACTCAGAAAATCCCCGTTAGGAGACTCACCCACCATAGCCAAATGCGCGACGCGGGTCGGATCCGGATGTAGTCGGGGCAAAGCTCCGATGAATCGAGTGGATAAAAAAAAAATATGTAAGATCGAAAAATATGATAGAGTAGCGAATGATAATTGATAAAGATAGTAAACAATGTGACTATATTTCGTAAGGATGTAAATTTAATTTTTTTTATTATAAAAATTTTATTAGTAGGCGATCTCGTAAATCCCTTAAAAGTATTATCTCAACGTTAGGATTATACCTTAGTAGAATATCGATACTAAACCTATATAAATTTTTTTATATATAACAACAAAAAATATGATTGCATACTCTATAGTTTATATGAACAATATAATATGTTTTAAAATTATTTTGAAGTATGAAAATAAGTAAAGACATAGCAATTCAAGAGGTTTTTTTTATAAAATAATTTAAATAAATTTGGTTACAGATCAAGCTTTATTAGGGCATACTTCTAAGTTTAATAAGAACTTACATATATATATTTATATACTATTTACTAATAATATCTTTATACTAGTAATAATAGAAAGGAAAAAACCAATCTAATACAGTATATGTCCAAGTTGGATTAGATTAGATTGTGTAAATTTAAAATTGAAGTTACATGAGTGACGTGTAAATTTGATATGATGCATTGAACATAGCGGGAAGGGAGACGCGTGTGGGCGGTAGTTGGTAGGCTTCGTCCCCTGCCCCTTTTCATGTGCCTTTGTTGCGGCGGTGGGCCCCCCATTCATGTTCTTAATCTTATCTCCTCCTAACTACTAAGTCCTAACCCCTCCCATCTCTTTCCTAAACTTGGTTTTCATACCTTAACCATCCTCCTCCTTAATTATCGTGCAAATAAAGACCCTCACGTCCCTAATTGAGCATTCAACAGTCAAACATTCGTGATTACATCTTGATGTTTCATATTAATTAAAACTCGTGCTGTATTGCCACCTAATTCTCCTTGTAGCTCTATTCTACTTAGCTCAGAAATTTTGTACTTCGGTATTTTTTGTCCCCCTTTTAATATTGGTTAAAGTAACATCTAAACCATAATATTATTACTTTTCGGTTCCATCTAATATCATATAATTATATCGAATATAATTAAAAAATACTATAAAGAGTTATTGGATGCACGAATAAAATAATATCAAAATATTAAATATACTATAAAAAGATTAGAATGTTAGATACTATTAAAAAATAATATTAAGATATCGAATATCTGTTTTATCTATTGATATTTTTCTCCTCGTATTATCTTAATTAATTTCACAACTTCCTTTACACTCTATCTGCCACATTTACTATGCTTGATAAAAAGAGAGATATTTTAAAAGAGTGACACGCATATTTGACATAATAATGATAAATAATTAATTTAATTAATTTTTTAATATATATAAATTAATTTATTATGTTTTATATTTAATATTGAAATGAGTTCTTCTCTTGGTACACAATGTCTCTCTATTTCATCGTGGCCTGCCAACATCATTATCACAAGTAACATCTTATAAGGCATTCCTTTCCATCTTCTCTTTCGTTTGTCAACACAGAATTTCCATTCAAACTTGCGAATTCAATTGTATTAAAATGCGTGTTAATTCAACTCTTCCCTGTCTCCCCCATCGCTTGTTATCATCCTCTTTCATATCCTCAATATAAGGTCCCTTTAATTAATTCATAGAATCTCAAAAGAAGAAGAAGTTTAGATAGTTATTCGTAATTAATAAATTAAAAGTACTGCTAATTATGGACTTGAATTCAGTTATTAAACTCATGGGAAATATTCTTAATAAGTACAGTAAGACTATTAAGATGAATCTGTTTGATTTTGGCGAATGCGATGCAGATTCATTGAAAGATTGAATAATTCAAAATGGAAATGGTTAATGAGAAGGGGGTGATGGAGAATAATGGGGGCCCACCAAGTTGCTCATAGCCAAACCCACTTGCCTCTCACTGATAGCTACCTCCTAACTCTACTAAATGCATCCCTCTTCTCTTCTCTACACACTCCATCCACTTCCTTAATTCTTCCAAACCCCCTCCCTCACTTTCCCCCCATATTTCCAATTCTACCCAAATCATTTTTTTCATAGATTACAGCATCTATCCTGCCATGAATACTTGAGAGAAATCATATCATAAAATTTATCATCATCAACAATAACAACAAATTTTATCTCATTAGATATGGTCGGCTATGTAGATTGCACAATACTATTGTACTCTACCATATCATAAAATTCATAATTGCAAATTATTTCTTCTTTTGTAATTTAGAGGAAGGCATTAATGATTTGATGTTATAAGTAGTATTAAACTTATAATATTTTATTTATAAAATAGTTTATATATCATGAAGTCACGAGGGCATTGGTAGATTGAAATTTGAACAGTGTTGTGTTTTCCCAGAGTTGGGCCACTATGGGCCTCATCGTACCAAATGATGACACTGACTTGTACACTCACCCACGAGCACCACCACCTCTACCAACTAAATCAATAATAACAACCAACGGAGTTAGTCCGAGTGATAAACGGCTCGATATCGTTTAAGCGAGGTCTCGAGTTTGAGCCTTGGCGTACGCAAAAAATCCCCGTTAGGAGACTCACTCACCATAGCCAGGTGCGCGACGCGGGTCGGATCAGGATGTAATCGGGGCAAAGCTCCGGTGAACCGGGTGGGCAACAAAAAAAAATCAATAATAACAACTCCTTCGGCTGGGCAAAGGACTCGTGTACCCTGCTCAGAGCCTCAGAGAGTTAATTGATAAAAGTATGCACTCGGCGCAAGATAACAAAAATGGAGCTGGTAGGAAACTGTTGACGAACAAGTTCGGTGAGATGTCTGAATTAAAACTTGACAACATCCAAGAAAATCGATTCTTTGGGATAAGCTGAGAGAGAAAGAGAGAGCGTGTGGCTCATATGCGAGCATGGTAGCCCATACAGACACAGTTAGGTTCTATTCAATATTGATTGATATATGGCCCTTTCATTCTCAGTCAAACGATCTATCCCTTCTGCTAAACCATACATACCTAAACTCTCTTAATTCATCAATTAACAACATTTTCTTAAAAGAAAGGCTTGATGTGGAGTTTATCTAAGAATCTGATGCATTATTTTATTACAAGTATTGTTGCATGCATTGTTCCCTTAGCTTAATTAACTGTGTATGCTTGAATTTGAAGGCCCACCTTATCTCTCTTTTTGCTCACAAGTCACCCTACCCGCCCAGCATATCTTGCCAACGTTATCTTTTACCCATGCAAAACCCATATATAAAAAGCGATTTTAATATTATATATATTAATTAATTATCTTAATTATTTGTGAGAGATGGGGTTTGATGAAGTGGAGTGGTCCACTCATTCATTCACAGAACAGCAAAGGAAAAGCCCTTTACTAGGGTTTTGTTCAATAGTATGCAATATGCATTCCTCTTTTTCCCCAACCCCAAAAATCTTGGCCGTCAACTAATTAATTAATAGTGGTCACCACTTGACCCACCTCCACCTCCAACTTTTCAAATTATTATCTGTTGTATATTTATTTCCCATTGGTCCCTCACACACCAACTTGGCCTTCTAGAACGCTAGGTTATATGTGTTTCACGCCCTCAAAAGCTGTTTGACTAAAACCCACACTAAAAGGTTTTGAAGTTAATACCCGCAAGAAACTCCACCTCAACAATTTGGTTTTGGAATTTTCTGTCCACCAGCTTTTCCAAATTAAGTGGAAGAAGACCATGTATGTTACTTATACTAGTTGCTTATTCACCCGGGTCAATATTGTTCACGATTTTCAACTCTGTATAATCATGGACTTAAGTCTTGTATATTCAATAATTGGCCCCATAAATTAAATTAATAATCTTTAACTGCGAGAGCTCAATTTCAACACAGATCTTTAACAGCGACCGTGATTTTAGGACAGATGATCTCATATCAGACAAACACTAAAGAACAAGGAGTAAAATGGCAAAATATAGCAAAAAACAAAAAACAGAAGTAAGTAACATAACCTAACCCCAACTGATCATGATCGCCCAGCACAGATCACCAGTTCTCGTGATGTATTGTATAAAAGTTAAATATATAGGCTTCTGCTCTTTAATATAGGATATATTTAACTAATTTTAATTAAAAAAATTAATTAAATTAGTTAATATGTCATGTTTTTCTAAAATACTCTAATTTTTTTTATTTGATTATTGTTGAGCGAGTATTAATAAGGATAATTTTAAAAAAGTTGATAAATATAAGAAATATATATTATATTTAAACAATATCAACTTCTTAATTAAGTTATATATTAAGGAGCGGAAGAGTATTAAACATGATGTGATTTATGTCTGAGTTAATTATAGATCATGATACTTTAATGAACATGTAGTCTAAAAGTAAAGTACCGGGGATTGGATTTTGCTGTGAACGTTCAAATAGAAAAAGTCCAAATCAGAGCAACGTTGGAAATGGGGTTGGCTATGATGAATTAAGCAGTTTGGTGAATGATTGAAAGACATGACATCGGCTTCACATGGTGTTGGGCCCTTCGTTATCCCACAATTTTTCTAGTTAGAAGTTTGTGAGACACACCAACTATCTCTCATCTAAAATCTTGACATTGACATATTAAACGGTAATAAGCTAAGAATAATTGAGATTTGCTTTCTGAGTTCCTTCAGTTTCACGCAGGCCTAGCTTCTTATTCCTCCCAAAGCAAATCGAAATATGAACACAAAACTCAGATGAGATTGGATTGGCCTTGAGGTCTTGAGAAGCAAGCAAGAAATGTCCTAACAACTTGCACAGTTATGAGTTGACAAATATTATTATAGTTTTACTCAGTAGCACCAACTAGCTATATGTCACTCTCAATCAACTTGCTATCATTACGTTAGATTTCATTCATTGCTTTGGATTTTGATCCATGTTGGTTCTGTATCATTTTGGCATAGCCAATTAGCCATGCTCGATCTGGAGACCAACCAACAGCTTTCCCAATTTTTGATTATATTCTATGTTCACTTTAACTGTTCCTAATACATTTCCTTTATAAAGCAATTTGAACTCTTCTAATCATATATCCTCTCTCGTATTTTTTAAACCTAGAGTATCCAAGTGACTTTAAAATTGAGTTTAAATAATCTCTATCAAGTTGGGAGTATTAAGATTAAAGCCCTCCTAACAAGTGGGCATCTAAATATTTGAATTTATGAGTGTGAGGCTATTTATTATCTCAATCAACGGCTAATTGGTATTCCTCTAGTCTTTAATGTATGACTTATTTGAGGAGTTAATTTTAATCATAAATATAAGACATATTTTATATATTGATCAATTTTTTTAAAATTACCTTTATTGATACTCTATCAACAATAATCAAATAAGAGGAAGGGAGAAAATTAGGAAAAATAATTGATGTGTTTTAGAAAAATATATTATATTAACTTATTTATTTAATTTAATCAAATTAGTTAAATAAGTCTCCTATTAAAAAGGCCGAGGTGTATCACATATCCTCCTTGGTGTTAACTAATTAAAAATGGCCTTGTATATATCACATCCACAAGAACACACAATTGTATCATTCGAACTAGGATGCTGATATTATGTTTGAATAGGTATGCAACACCAAAATCTGACAACTATCTAAACTATAGTCCCTTGTGATGTGAAGTGTTTTTATTAATTCCGTTATCACAATTATTTTTTTAACTTACGTAATTTGGACCGAATTAAATTACATATATACACGTTACATTTGTAGCTTGAATATTCTTTGACAGCCCCTTCTGAAAAGTACCAGTATTGATATAAAGTTGATATTTTTTTTTGTCGAAAAACATCTTGACAAGATATAAATTCGTATGATAACTGAAAATGTTCAAAACATGCCCCTTCACCAATAAAAGTATCTATCAGAGTGCGTAAAATTCATGTAATTTCTGATAATTGGACATAAAACATCGCAAAGCAATGAAAATAATGGAACAATCCACGATAATGTTAAATGACATGAGTTAAGAAGCCAAATTAAAGGAAAGATTGATTGTGGATTAAAGCATTATATTGGACGATAATGGGTAAAAGCATACATGCAATAAGGGAATATGAGGAGTGCAGTGAATTTTCTCTTTTCTTTTTATTAAATATTTCTCTTTTTTTTTTTATTAAAATTTTCTCTTTGTATTAGCGAGAGAGCAAGACGCGTCCACACAAGTACAAGGCCAACAGTTGGGCCTATTCACAAAAACACAGCCCAGCTTGATGGGTTTCATCTGTACATTAGAATCCACTACCAACCACGTACTCGATCTATTCCCCTTTCCTTTAACACAAACAACTAATAAAGCATTAGTTTTTGGTTTGAGACACTAAACGGTTTGACTTTCATCTTCACAAGAAGTAGAATATAAGTTCAAATCTTAAAAAAAATAAAAGACTATTTGAAGTTACAAGATTTAAAAGAGATTAGTCTTTAAGCCCATGATAATTTGTGGATACTCTTAATTAAATCTAAAAAGTATTCTTTGTCCGATTGATTGAGTCTTCATGGTCGGTATATTAATCAAGAATGATTAAAAATATCTAGTTCATTGACAAAGAGGATGAACTTTAAATGGAGCTGATTATACAATAATGAGAAGTGATATAAAAGAACGTGATTAAAGCTAATTGTTTAAGGATATAGTGCGGTTGCATGTCGTGGAGTAGGGAAGGGTAAGCTATGTAAAGGCATTAACACGCCTAATTTGTGCGGTTCGAGGGGTAAATAGTAACTTGTAATTAGTATGTTGAATAATGAAAGGAGAAGAAGAAGAAGTGGCAGAAGAGGAAGGCAAGGATAAGACGGGGCATTAGGTGAAGAAGGGGCAATATTCAAAAGTGGACTTAATGGGATGCTTGAATATCTGAAATAATCTGAAGTTGTGCTTATCTGCTTCCTCTCCACTAATATACGTATCCCCACAAACCAAAAGTGACCAATTCAATTTGTTTTCTCTCGTACATACGTATATGTACGTAGGAAATAATCATGAGTATTGGAGAATGGTGAGAGTCTTGAAGCAATTGAGTGGTGCCCTCAACCACTATGAGTCAAACTCTTCACTTGCATTTTCCACATCCCTACCTATATATATATATATATATATATATATATATCTTCAATTCATTTCATCCTTTGAATATCATTTTTTTAAAGCATTTTACCATCAACCTACAGACATACACAGTTGAGGGTGGCCAAATATCTCCTCAATCTTTTTCACATTCTTTTGCCTCTTCTTTGTTTTCCTCTCTCTCTCTCTCTCTCTCTCATATTTTCCGCCTCATTTTGTTTTTTGTTTTTTGAATTTCTCTCGACCCAAGTATGGTTTTACACGATACTTCTTTCCCGTTTCCACCCTTATCCAAATATTTTAATATGTTATTTCGATAAAATAGTTTTTTCGTGATATTCTGCAAACACGTGTCTTTCTACAAATCGATTATCATAATTGTTTGTATTTTTACTGCATAAAAGTACCCTCCTTGAAATATTTAAGTTATTTTTCATTTAATTATTTTAATGTTATTAAGTGATGGTATAACTTGCATGGCTTGCATATCCTCATACAAGACTATATATGTTTCCATGGAAATTTAAGCAATGAAAGAGTTGATGTAATCTTAGCACACTTTTCATACAAATCTGAAGTGGAAAAGTATTTTAGTAGCTCAACAGGGGTTGATTCTGCCGCTGTGATGGACTTTTGAAGATTTTAATGAATAATAAACAGTCAATTATAAATTTAGGAGTTGTATATGTCATGACAAAAGCAAAAAGGTTTGACCCAACAAAATTAAGGGAAACCATTCTTCATATACCCATACTTTTTCTATTTTTTTTAATTTTGTTCTATTAACACTTTTAATCCCAATAATTTTACTTTATTAGTACGGTTGGCTTATATATAAAAGTTAATTGTGCTAATAGGACAAATTTAAAATATTTAATAAAGAAAAATAAATTATAGATATCAAATTAAGCGTTGAGAAAAAAAATATAAATACCTGCAAAATGGTTTTTCTAAAAAAAAAAAAAAACAAGAAGGGAAAATAGAGACGAAAAGGCAAGCTAACATGATAGTCTAAGACTTGCACGCTTCCATTATGCTGCTCATGGTGGAGACATGCACGAACTCAGTCACCATCACCATATATGGCATTCAAAATGCTCTTCATTCATCCGTTGAAACTTGTTCCCTGGATGCATGTACGAAGCAGTGATGCTTCTCAACATTTTAATATTCCAAAAAACCATACTCACAATTTTAATTCTATACTCATTTCGGCTGTACAAATGATCACAACTAAGGGACTTGGACGCGTCATCTCTGTTATGAATTCACGTCCGAGCATATATAAGCTTGTTTGGATATACTTTTAAAAAATAATTTATAGAAAAAAAGGACTTTTGGATAGATTTTAAAAAAAAAAGCTTTTGGAGAATAGTTTATAAAAAAAATGATTCTAAAAAAATGAGTGCTTGGATAATTATTAGCAGAAGGACTTTTATGATTGGTAAATTATCAGAAAGGTATGATTTTATTAAAAATATGATAGAGGGTGGAGAAAAGAGAAGAGAGATGAGAGAGGAGAGAGGGTGGAGAGGAGAGGAGAGAAGAGAAAAGAGAGAGGAGAGAGTGTGTAAGAAAATATAAAGATAAAATAGTAATTTGGTAGTTCATAAACTCTTTTACTTTTCTAGAAGCTAGTATCAGTAGCTTATTTAAAATTTTGATTTGGTCCAAAAACCCTTTTGAATAAATATGGCTATTTATTTTAAAATTTTTCTAAACTAAAATTTAAATTTAAAACTTTTTTAAAACTGTGATTTAGGGTTTCCAAACACTAGAAGCAATTCATTCAAAGAACAAGTTAAAGTGGATCAACTCACTTAATTGTTTCAGATTTTTGTTCTTCCTTAATCTGTTTATCCCCAAAAAAGTCTTGAAACTTCATTATGGTTAATGATAATTAACAGTGGGATATATCAAATCACGTACATGTGTTTTACGTGGATTGCTGCCCCGCCCTCTGTCCATAACTTTGTCTCAATAGTTCTAAACTTTGCCCTATATATATATCCCCCTCTCTTCTTCCTCAAGAATCAAACCATCCGTCACTTCACTCATCCTCTCTCTCCACTTAGTTTCTCCCTCACACTGCTTTTTCCAGTCATGTTGCCCGGTAGCAGAAACCTTCCTAGCATAATCCATCATGGAGTGGTATAATCATGCACATATATGTATATAATTAATCAGGCATTATCTTCTCTTCTCTTTTTGACTATTGAGGTTTGAGTTTTTGTAACAGATACAAGAGAGAGATGATTTTAGACACTACTTGCATGTGGAAGTGAAACCTAAAATCCAAACTGAGACCCCCGCAGTGGATATCCAGTCTAACTTCCCCAAGGGCTTCGATGATGATGGCCGCTTGAACAGAACAGGTTATAACATTCACTAATTTACTCGAATAACATAGTTTTACTCGTCATAGGTTGAAATGTACAACCACTTCATCATCTGTCTGCAGTATTCTCTCTTAAGGTTGTTAAACTTAGTTAAGTTCTGTTCCTAAAAATAGTAAAAGATGATGCTTAAAACGAGTATATGTAAATGCAGGGACGTTTTGGACAGCGACGGCCCACATCATCACTGCAGTGATTGGGTCGGGAGTGCTATCACTGGCATGGGCCGTGGCCCAACTTGGCTGGGTTGCTGGCCCAACTGTGATGCTTCTATTTGCCTTGGTCAACCTCTATACCTCCAACCTCCTGGCACTGTGTTACAGAACCGGTGATCCTGTCAGCGGACACAGGAATTACACCTACATGGACGCTGTGAAGTCCACTCTAGGTACCACGATTTGCCTCTTATTAACATTCTTACAAAGAAAGACTCACTTCTGAACTGCATATCAACCAAAAATGATTTGGTTACAGGAGGTAAAAAGGTCAAATTATGTGGCTTGATCCAATACGTGAATCTGTTTGGGATCGCGATCGGCTACACGATTGCAGCCTCAGTCAGTATGATGTAAGTTGGAGCACAATCTAAACATGTCAGAGAATGAATTGTATTAAAATTTACTTGACTAGATTAACTGTGTCAGGGCCATTAAAAGATCAAACTGTTTTCACAAGAGTCACGGAAAGGATCCATGTCACCTGTCAAGCAATGGGTTTATGATAACATTTGGTGTAGCAGAGATAATACTTTCCCAAATCCCAGATTTTGATCGAGTGTGGTGGCTCTCCATAATAGCAGCTATTATGTCCTTCACTTATTCTGCAGTTGGTCTGGGTCTCGGAATTGGCAAAGTTGCTGGTACAACCAAACTCATTCTTTGGTGTAAAAAAAAAAAATCATATCTGAGATAGCTTGCCATGGTTGATCCTTGTTGTTGCAGAAAATAAAAGCTTTAAGGGAAGCATGATGGGTATTAGCATTGGGACTGTGACAGACACACAAAAAATGTGGAGGCGTTTACAAGCCCTTGGGGCAATGGCTTTTGCTTATTCTTTCTCTATCATCCTCATTGAAATTCAGGTACTTCCTTCCTTAATTCACTTGTATTTAACACACGTGGCAATTCATTTTTCTTACACTTAAAAGAAAAATATTTGCCCGTGATGCAGGACACTCTAAAGTCTCCTCCTGCAGAATACAAAACCATGAGAAAGGCCACCTTCTTCAGCGTCACAGTTACCACGGTGTTCTATTTGCTGTGTGGGTGCATGGGATATGCAGCCTTTGGAGATAACGCCCCAGGCAACCTCTTAACTGGTTTTGGATTCTACAATCCTTACTGGTTACTAGACATTGCCAACCTCGCTATCGTTATCCACCTGGTTGGAGCATATCAGGTTATTAATTAATACTTTTACTACCTCTAATGGTTAAAAGAATGATGCTAAGACTTTTTGAGTTTTGATTAAGAAAACATTAAGGAATGTGTGAGCAGGTGTTCTGCCAGCCATTGTTTGCCTTTGTAGAGAAATGGAGTGCACAGAAGTGGGCCAAGAGTAATTTTGTGACAGCAGAGTATGAAATTCCGATTCCTTGGTATGGGGTGTACCAACTAAACTTATTCAGCCTAGTGTGGAGAACCATATTCGTGTTGTTGACAACCTTAATAGCAATGCTGATGCCATTCTTCAACGATGTGGTCGGAATCCTAGGAGCATTTGGGTTCTGGCCTTTGACAGTGTATTTCCCAATAGACATGTACATCTCCCACAAGAAAATACAGAGATGGACTAGCCGATGGCTCGGACTTCAGATCCTCAGCGCCTCTTGCCTCTTCATTTCTATAGCGGCAGCCGTCGGATCCATTGCCGGAGTGGTTTTGGACCTCAAGACTTACAAGCCCTTCAAAACTAGCTACTAAGATAAGACCACCACGATATCAGACTTTAAATAACTACATAAGCTGCCAAAGCATGGTACAAAATAACATGTATGCTTTGCAAAATTCCATTTTGGTGGCTTAACATAATATCGGACCCAACCTGCTATAGGATTACATTCTGAGGTAATACAAAATAGGAAAATAAAGCTTATCTTTGTATTCTCAGTTGCCGAGGAAATTTTCTGTCTGACAATTAATTAATCAAAAGAAACAACATATTTTAACAGGTTAATCGGAGTAATAAACAACTCAATATTATTTAAGTGAGATCTCGAATTTGAGCTTTAGTGTATGCAGAAAATTTTTGTTAGGAAACTCACTCACTTTAACCAGGTACGCGATATAGGTCAAATTCGGATATAGCCAAAATAAAACTCAAATGAATTGGTTAGACAACTAAAAAAAAAAGCAACGACACATCAAAACCAGTCAGATGTTATAGGCTACTTATAGAAAGTGGTGTTTAAACTGAACGACTAGCTGTAAACTACTTGAGAACGTAATCATTGCAGGGAATTGGCAAAGCTCATGGATTTTCAAGATAGATTTTCTATCTATCTATCTATCTATATATATATATTATGCTTGCGTGTGGCAAAAGACGATGTTGCAACGTAACATACGTCCGGTCTTCTTCAACTTACCCTAAAAAGCTCGAGAGGATGCCGGATTTCTCAGACGCTGTACAAATGAGAAAATTTCCAATCACCAGGAAGGCGGAAGTTAAAGAACAAAATGAACAAGAAGCAGCTGATTAATAGACCCTAAGGAGGAAAACAATGAAGATATTTCGGAGTCCAGTTGGACCGGTCAATTTAGCAGCAACAACGTATATCAGTAGACCATAGAATTCCATCAGCTCTCGCCTATCATAACGTTGCCACCATTGTCAAATGTCAACCAAATTGCACCAAACCTCTCACTAGGGTCCAAATGCACGTCATCGCTCATTTTCCACCCCTACCCACCCACTTGCCCAGACATGTCCCAAATAATTGTCAATCTTACTCAAACCCCCATGAATAAATTAACTTGTTCAGTAGAGTATCCAAGGAGACAGACATCTCTAGGTCGGTAAAATTATACATCGCGAAATTAACTAAAACGAAACGCATGCTCTGGCCAAAATTAAAAGTCAACAAACCAACAAAAGAGGGAACTATCTCTGAACTAGCTCCTTCCTACTACTTCCCCAGAACGAGGGAAGAAGATAACGCAAACATAACGTTACGGCTCTCCATTTCGCGTGGCTCGATCAAGAAGCCATGATCGATGTTTGTTTACAACGGCACTACTTGAGTAATGACTATGGGGCTACGAACCACGTGCTTCCCATCGCTCCACGAAACCGACCCGAAAGCACCTCCCGACGGACCCACCACCACATTACGGGTATCTGCCGTCACCGTCAGGACGAACCTACGCTTTCTGACACCCTCCGAGAACACAAGCTCTGAAGGCTTTACGTTCACAGTCACCCCTTTAAGCTGCGTCTCCACTTTAACCCTGTACACCGAATTCACCGCTCCCACGTTCGTCACGGTTCGAATAAACGACTTTCTTGACACCCCTTTGGACGGGCTCTGAAATAGAGCAACATATGACGGGTAATTCAAATTCTCCGGCACTGCCTTCCTCGCCGGACACTTCACCGGTATCCTTGTGATCACTTGAATTTCGTTCTCCACATAACCAATTGCACACATATAGTTGACGTAATCATTTGCAGAAATATCATATACCAACCCAGGATCCATAGCGAGACCCAAATTAAGATTCCCAGAACCAAAATCATACGGCGTAGAAGCATTCCCTGTGGCCTCATCATTCATGGGTTGATTGCGGTTATCAAGTATAGTCGCCGTTGTCATCAGCGCTGATCTTATCGCCGCTGGACTCCAATCTGGATGTGCAGATTTAAGCAGAGCCGCTGCTCCGCTTACATGTGGGCAAGCCATTGAAGTGCCCGACAAGATGTTAAACTCTGTTCTTCTTGAATCAGCGTCTAAACCAGAAGGACCCACTGCGTTGGACCAAGCCGCAAGAATGTTCACTCCTGGTGCGATTAAATCCGGTTTGAGTATCTGTGGGTTTAACCCACTTGGTCCTCTGGCTGAAAACGAAGCCACAACAGGTGCCGGCTTGATTCCGAGCACAGTTCCTTTGAATTCAATGGTGGCTGTGGGGTTAGCAGAGGCTTTAATATATGATTTTATAGCCTCTCCTTCATCAGCACCAAGTGAACATGCAGGAAGAACGTGAGGATCTCCAACTACACCTTCCCCATTAGAAATACCATTCGTTAGAATCATTCCAAAACCACCAGCTTTCTTCACCACAAGTCCTTTTACAACTCTGGGGCTACTTCCTCTATCACAAACCACAATCTTTCCCTTTACGATTTTAGGGTCGAGTGAGTTTTCCATACAGAGTGAATCAACAAGAAGCCCTGACTTCCCTGGGTAAACAAGTTCAAACATTTTACCATTTAATGGCTCTCCTGAGTATAATGACACGCCGGAGAGTTTCCGACCATCGCCCAGAATCACCTCCGCTGGAAAATCCCGATCAATAGTTCCCGCTCCAACGGTAGTCAGCCACGGAGCTCCGTTCGTCACGGACATTCCACTGGGCCCGTCGTTCCCAGCTGAAGTGGACACAAAAACACCTCTGGAAACGGCACCGTATGAACCGATTGCGATGGGGTCGAGATAGAAAGGTGAAACGACGCCATCACCGCCACCGATAGAGAGGGAAATCACATCGACGCCATCTGCCACAGCGGCATCGAATGCGGCTAGAATATCAGAATCGAAGCAGCCTAAATTCTTCCAGCACACCTTGTACACAGCTAGTCGCGCTTTCGGGGCCACGCCCTTTGCAATTCCAGAAGCATAACCGGACATGCTTGCCCTAAAAGCGTACCGACCAGCCGCCGTAGAAGCCGTGTGCGTTCCATGACCGTCGGCGTCCCTCGGCGATCGGAATTCAATGGTTTCGTTGATTGGGTTCATCGGACCCAGAGAGCTCGAACCTGCTTCGCCACCTTTGGAAAAATATCTCGCGCCGATTAATTTCTTGTTACAGTTTCTTGCAGTGAACTTGACTCCGGCCTCGCAAACCCCTTTCCAGCGTCGTGGAACTGGACCCAAATTCAAATCAGAGAAGCTCCGGTGCTCCGGCCAGATTCCCGTGTCGAAGATACCGATGATGACGTCAGAACCATAGTCGGATTCTGACCAGAGACCACGCTGGGTTCGAAGGCCTAGAAATTGCGGGGAGCGAGTGGTGTGAAGCGAGCGGCGACGATCCTCGAAGACGGAAAGCACAGAGGGGTGGTTGCTAATGGAAGAAACTTGGTCCGGCGTAAGATACGCAGAAAAACCATTGAAGACATTCTCGTAAACATGAAGAATGCTAGTTGATTCGGCGAACTCGGAGGAATACCAGTGGTAGTGAGTAGGAAAAACGGAGGGTTTAGTTTCAGAATTGATTCGAAAGATGAAAGTTTTGGAATTGGAAGGCTGAGTAGCGGAAAGAACTAAACCCTGGGTGAAAAAGAAGGAAAGGATGAGAAGAAAAGGAGCCATTTTTCAGGCAAGTACTGGGAAGTGTGGGAACTGGTGAGAGCAGGGAAGTGTAAGTGCAGTGATATCGTTGGGGTTGTGTGTGGACGAGGGTAGACCTTTGGAAAGAAATAATTTTTTGTCTTTGTTGCAGCATAACTTTAGGTTTACTAAGTGTAATTACCTACTTTGATCCCATTAATAAAAAATTATCTTATAAATCATAAAATTATAAATTATAAAGTTTTGAACTCAAATTTTATTATTAATATAAAAATTATATTAATAAATTATCTATAAATCCCACTTATATATAAATAGATTTAATTTAACAAAAAAAAATTAGTCTTATAACATAAAAAACTAGTATTTAAATCTTTGTCAGGGAGATGCTAACATTTAATAGTAATGCTTTGACTTTTGAGCTTGGACATAATTGCCTCAAGGAAATTTATGCTTGGTGAAAAATGTCTTAATAGCAAATATCAAGCATGTATGGAGCAATTTATTTTTTTTTTAAAATTAACTACAAAAAGTAAAAATCATGACAATAAATAAACCGTAAAATATCAATAACCATTTATCGTACTTTAAATTGATTGATTTGCTTAAATTAAATATGATTGTCTGATTGATTATATGAAAAATCAAGCAAGGGATGTTAATTATGGGTGTCAATAATGCAGCTTATTTACAACAATGCGCTATCTGGGACCTACACTAGTTTATTTCAAAAAGTTTCTTTAATATTTTATATTCAAAAGTGTAAAAGATAATATAATATGCAAATCGTAAAAAGTAAATTGAAAGAAACTCAAACATTTCTCTTCGATTGTATTAAGAGGAGCAACAACAAAGGTTAAAATTAGATATTTAGTAATAAAATTAAATAAATATTATAAAAATTCAAATATTTCTGAAATGAAGATTGCATTAAGTATTTTTTTTATCTAAAAATTAACAAAATAACATAATATATTAAAAAAACTATTTAAAATATGTTTACATATTATTTTTTGTCAAAAAATATTATTTATTATTGATTTTGATTCATTAGCAATATAAATAAAAGGATACAGATACATATAAAGATTAGATATTGGTATAAGAATATACTCTACCATTTTTCAATTAAAATATTACGTGAAAATTAATGACACAAACAAATGTAAAAATATTTTTATTATATATTTAATAAAAATAAAAAGTTGGTTAAAATTGTAGACAAATTTTTTAAATATATTCTATATGTAGTATAATGTATACCACTAGGGCAAATTGGCTTAAAAAGAAACATCTTGATAAAAGAAATTTGTAAATTACTTTTTAAAATTGTGGGTATAGAGAAGTGATGAAGGAGCAGAAAAGATAAGAGTGTTGAGAAGCGGGTCACTTTCACAAATCCTAAAGCAATGCCCCTCACATCAAACTAGAGTGTTACTACCACCAAGTTTTGCTTTCCCTTATTTTTAATTTTGAATCAAAGCTTTACAAATCCCATTCCAAGGAATTGTCTCTCTCTCTCTCTCTCTCTCTCTCTCTCTCTCTCTCTCTCTCTCTCTCTCATTAACGTTAGAGTTAAATCCTCCGTTGATTGCGCCTCCCATGCCTATCCTTCCCTCCGTTCTTGAGTATGACAGTAAATAACAGCCTTTCTCCATGCCAAATAAAATTTAGTTTTGTTGGTTAAATAATTAAAATATGCCAAATTTTAATTTTGCTTTCTTTCAAGAATGTCTCTGGTAAGTTATTATAGAAATGTCCTCCTAGCGACTCTAATATTCGCCTCTCAGTCCTTCTCATGAGAACTACATAATTATCTTATGCGAACTAAGAAATACAATTAAAATTAACAAATATATTCCAAATTTATTTAAAACAAAGGAGAGTTATGGTTATATATATATATATATATATATATATATATATCATGCAATTTGCATACTATTAATAGTGAAATTCGTTTATCAAAAAATAGTGAGATTCGTTTCCTTAAGTCTCGGTACAACAAAAATTGAAATCTTTCTCCAATATTAAACGTTGCCGTATTAGTATTACTATAATTTTTTTAATAAAAAAATTTTGTTTGTTTTGATGTTTTCTAATGCTGGATGCCTTTATACAATTATTTAGTACTATTTGATAGGATGGGTTGATTCAGATATAAATATTGTCACCCTTAGATAGGAAATGACTTTCTCACCACAAACTTTTACACATTATTTAGAGAACATCGAATCTATTACCTTTCATCTGATTTTATATGTAATTGTTCGCTAATTCTGTTTTGAAGTTGCTAATTAAATAAACGAAGGGGAGAAAATTTAAAAGGGTCAAATAGGACGGCCATCGAAGTAGAAATTTTATTTTTAAAATAATTGGTAAAATGTTCCTATTCAAAAATTCCATTCGTTAAAAGAATTTATACATGAGCAACACCAACATTTGACTCTAGGTCATGGGGTCAGCAATTTTAGCAACGTGGAGAAAGAGTTACTCTTCGAAAATAAAAGGATAAAGTTTAATAGAAATAATTAATTCTTTATAACAGGATAAATTAATGTTAGAATTTATATTAAAATATATATTTATATTTAGTGTCACATTACCTCAAATAAAATTATTTCTAATGAGAAGAGGAGAGAGAGAACATATCAAACTCATTTTTTTATTTATATTTATTCTAATCGCTTTCCTTTGTATTATTCATTTATAGAGCTATGTGCAATAGATTATTATTTTTAAAATAAAAAAGGTAGATATTAACTATATGAAATTATAGGGATACTTGGACACGTTATCTCTCACTTATAAGAAAATTTTGGGACGAAAAATAATTTGTTACACAGACCTGAACCCCAATTGTTGATATTAACTTGCTCATCTCACATCTGTTATCTAATGTTGTGGGCATTGAATTCATGGGACTTTGCAAAGGCCATTGGAAATGTGCGTTGAGGAAAGGAAGGGCTGTGCCGCATCCAACAATAACCCCTCGCTGGTGCGCGACCACATTATATTCCTCTTGAGGCCCAAACAGACATTAAACTTGTCCACCTAGGAATCATTCTCCTTCTCAATTATTTCAGAAAAGAAAGGCTGCCTTTCTGGCTACGTACTTCTCCTCCTCCAAATATGCTAAGCAGTATCTTCCTTGAGGGGTCGCATGCAACTGAGGTTAAATAATTTGAGATTACTACAAAACAATGTTATATATATATAATTTAAGCATCGTCTTAAAATGACAATAATAATGAATCAGTTGCTTTCATTGTTGGTTAGTTGGGAGGACACGTCATGTTTCATATGCTCATACCTCCTGTGCTTTTAAGACTCGCCCTAATCCAAGCACAACAGTCACTTGACTCATTCCCCACAATCAAATTCAATTTTGGAATCACTTAGTTGGCAATTAAATAAATGTCCAGAATTCATTCATAAGCATGATCCAGGATAGAGACGGATAACATCCACGGCAATCCTACTCCGCCTTCTCATCTCTTTCGTTCTTTTCCCCCTCTTTTTCAACCCACTCACTCATTCATACTCTTACACATTATTTTTGGTGTTTACTCTTTAGCCAGCTTCTCCAGCTTGCACCTGCACATCTCAACACTCCCGAGTTTCCATTACTCGGATCCTAATTCCTCAAGCACCAACCCCACGGTCATTGTAAAGACCAACAAATTACCGCCAGAAAATGGAGTCCCATCCCATCTGTATATGGGTTTTGTTGGGGATAAGGGGTGGGCCGGCCCTCCCTTCCCTCCATGCCCCCCCTCATCCCTAAACATCACTATTCATCAGTTACGATCCTGTGAGCCTGTAACCAGCCAACCCCTGCTCCTCGCATTTTCACATACATGCTCATAACTTCATTCTTCTCCTTTTGATCAAACAAGGGGCTGCTCCAACATATGAAACCCAGCTCCAACTCGGAATCACTTAACGCAAGTGATAACTTAACCATCTAGATATATCTCCTTCTCTCTATTCACTCAATTCATATTAGTATATTCCATTACTTTCCTTTCATGCCCTCGATCTTTTTTATAACTTTTGCAGTATATCATCCAAGCTCTCCTATTCATGTTACGTTTTCTAAAAGAAGAATGTTTCACACGAATTCAACTTAATCTTTCATCACTTTCCATATTTTGAATGGAATGTTGTCAGCTGCTGTCAAGTAACATAAGTATACAAAATGTAAACTCTAACTATGACCATAGTAATAATAGATTTTTTAGCATAAATTAAAATTATTAAAAACATCCACATGCAGATTTTATCCCACGCAATCAATTTATATATAAGCATTTGGTAACAGGTATATATCCTCGTAAAATGGTGACCCATGTAAGCCACCTTTGGGAAGGGATAAGCACGAACCAAAAGAAGAAGCAGGAAAGTGAAACTCGTCCATCCATTCAACACACGTCATGATTAAGAACTTCGAAGAGATCGCAAGTTTTCTTCCTCATACCTTTCTCACATACATAATCATTATTATGATTCCCAAATTAGTCATCCCCACTCCCACTTACATGATCTGATTAGTCCCAATTAACCTAATTTTTTTTTAAAAAGGAAAAGGGCAAACGGAAAGCACCCACCCACTCCTGCACAGCGATTTGTCATTTGAGAAGGAAAGCCTTTTTTCTTTTCTTTTTTCCCTTTCATTTGGTTAATTTAGCATCCCAGGCTTGGCGTGTCTAATACGCCTTCTCTTTGATAATATCGAATCCCATCTCCGTCGGATCCGTCGCCTGCACTTCATAGTGGATTCCTTCCAGAGCCCTTCTCAGCCCATCCTTCGATGTTGCGTACAGAATCTTCGCCCTTATCCTCGACGCCGTTGGGGACCTGCAATTCTAAATCAATCAGAGCTCAATTGTAAATTTCCAGTTATCTCAGACACAGATTGGCGGAGACGGACACGGACCATGCGATGAAGAAGATCTTGCTCTTACGGCAGTTATCGACGGTCACGAAATCGAAGTCGAAGACGGCGTATCGGCAATCGTCTTTCGGCAGGGACGCGGCGAGATCATCGTAGCCCTCGGTTGCGCCGCCGACCTTATCGACGGTGACGAGCCTGGATCTCTCGTCGATCTTGAACACGATGTATCTGTGGACCTTCTTCCACTTCATCTCCATGAAAGAGTTCTTGCACTCGTCGGTCACCCACATTCCGGTGGTCGCCTGCGCAGCATAATTAGTAACACAGAAAGGTCATAAGGGGAGGAAATTGCAAGAGAGAGAGAGCAGAGGAGAAATTCGAAGATACCATCTTGAAAGCCATAGCCATTGTTGCAGCGAGATTGAAGAAGATGAGGAAGGTATTGTGAGAATTGTTTAACTTGGAGTTTGGGTAAAATAAGATGGTTTGAATGAGAAGGGAGGGCGCTAGGGTCTTTATATAAAGGGAACTGGGTCAGGTCATTATTTTTGATGAATCTTGGGGCAGGCAGCCGCAAGAAGGTCTTCGCTATTTGTTCGTGTTAACAATTTTGACCTCTTACCCCTAGATTTACTGATAATTAATATCAGTTAAACGATACAAATACAATAAAAATAAATTATATTTTATTTTTGAGAAATAATTTATTTAAAATAAAAATAAAAATGATGGAAAGAGGCCGAGAGTCAGCTTAATTATGACCTACCATATTAGTTCAATAAATCGTTTCGGTTTCAATTAAAGCTTATTACGATTTCTTCCATCCAATTTAGTAATGCCTGAGAACTTCCCTAATTAAACACAATAAATGGGAAATTGGCGCATACATAGCACTTTTGGTAACATGATGACTCATGAATTCAATTTTTTTTTTTAGGTTCATTTTATCGAATAAATGGTACTAGTATCCATCAGTCAATATACATAATAAAATGTATAGGGAGTCATGAACAGAATGTACGTCTGTGTGACACATTTTACAATTTATATAATACTGGAGGAAGTACGTCTATTTATCTATTTATTTATTTTCATAAATGCAAAAGAATGTACTCTTAATATTTTACTCTCAGAAAACAAATTAATTCCAATTGACTTTTGAGCTGACGCAATATAACATTTGGGAAGTTTGTTGGCCTTTTCTTTTCAACAACATATAAAAATATTTTAGCCATTGAATTACAAGTTTACATGATGACAGTCTAAGTTTGGACAGAAAATCTGTGATGTATCATTAAACTCAAAAGATTAGTTCAAACGATAATTACATTTTTCTTCCAGAGATTATAGTACACAGAGTTTCAACTTGCCAAATAATATTAAGGAGCATAAATAAAGAAATATGATTGCTTATTAATGTTAGAAAAAATATGCAAACATATTCGTGAAGTTTTATCTAAAGGGCGCCTAGCATTATATGTTTTTTTTTAGTGTAAAAGTAATTATAAAATATGTGTAAGAATATTAAATTATATTAATTAACTGTTTGAGAGAGAATTTTTGACTAAAAATATTAACAATAACGCAGATATGATATAATTATATCATAATTAACATCATCAATCTACCAAATAATAATGATTTATTATTTTTAAAAATTTATTAAAAATAAAATATTTAAAAAAATTATAAATATAAAGATAAATTGGATTGAGATTTTATATTATTTTTAAAAAATTATTTTTTAAAAATAATAAAGTAATATTAACTAGCAAATTGTAGATGATGTCAACTAGGTTATAATCATAACACTGTCTATATCCATGTGAATAGTTTTTTGTGTGCCTAAGCATAATTACGTAAACTTTGTCCGTCGTATATATATGGATGGATTTATTAAGGAGTTTTATTCCCCCCACCCCCATTCACTAATAGGCCTTTCATCCTTTCTCTTTTGTAATTTGTCGTTTACACTTTGGTCATACGCTCATACAACAACAACAACAACAATTAATTGATAAAAAATAATGTAAACGATTTGATCTGCTCCAATCTTTTTAGGATTGCCGCTTATCATCTTTGAATTGAAATAATTCGATTTCGCGTTCATATTTTCCTCGGAGTTTGTGGTAGGAATGGCATGGCTCATAATGTATGTATGTATGTATGTATGTATGTATGTATGTATGTATGTATGTATGTATGTATGTATGTATGTATGTATGTATGTATGTATGTATGTATGTATGTATGTATGTATGTATGTATGTATGTATGTATGTATGAATGATTCAACCTTTTACAAATTCCATGCTATATCTGGCACTAAGGGAATTAATTTGGTATTCAATAAATGATTTAGATTTCCTAGTGTCAATTTAGACTAATAATAAATGAACTTGTACCATGGAATTAATTACTTGCCAAACCTGATTCGCTAAATAGAATTTATTGTTCATGGTACGTACTTCCAGATTTTGGGTATGGCCACTCATGTGAATTGACACTGACTATGTAGACACATTAGTAATTAGTAAAAAATAGGTTTTTTAAAATTTTATTTTTAAACCAGTTATTACGGAGACGGTTTAAAAAAAATGATCGGTAATATTTTTATAAATAAAATAAAATATTTACACCGGTTGTAAACATGACCCGTATAAAAAGTTATGACCGGTGTAAAAAGTCATGACCGGTAGTATTTTTATAAATAAAATAAAATATTTATACCGGTTATAAACATGACCGATGTAAAAAGTCATGACCTGTATAAATATTTTATCTTATTTATAAAAATGCTATAGGTCATTTTTTTAAACCGGTTTCGCAGTAATCGATTTAAAAATGGGGCTTTAAAAAGTATATTTTTAAACCAGTCTTATCTATAGCTGATAGAATTACATCCGGTGTAGAATGTCTTTACTATTAAAAATCTAACAAAAAGCGTTATTTTTTACGATTCCATATCTTCATAAATTATATCGTCGTCCATGGAGAAAACTAAACAAGGGAGAACACATGTTGACAGGAAGCTCCGCCTCCGTAACACACTGTCTAAAACTCGTCGAAGAAGAAGACCTAAATATGCGATGACCCATACCTATGCTCGTCGTTCTCTATTGTTAAAATCAGTCGTTGTAGCATCTAAAGCTAGCCAAAGAAGAAGACTCAGATCTGCGATGGTGGATGTCTACTTTTTTGTTATTTTCTTTCTCGATTTTGTTTAAATATATTTCTATTCATTTTTAACTGGGTAAGTCGGAGGAATTGTGATGATGTTTATGTGATATCTTCAATTAAGTAACTGCGTTTTAAGGTTTTCGTTTCTGTGTATATATTTAAATTTTTATCTCATTTATTTCTGGGTTCTGTTTAAATATATTTTTGTTTGCTTTTGAGCAGGTAACCCAAAGGGTGACGATATTTTTGTGATATCTTCAATTAGGTGGCGACGTTTATGAGTTTTTATTTCTGTGCATATATCTAAGTTTTTGTTTCTTTCATTTCTAGGTTCTCTGGCTTTTTCTTTCTTCCTCTTTTTTGTTCTCTGCTTGCATTTTACAGGTATCTATTCTTCTTCATCACTCTCCTCCTCCTTCAAATTTGTGACGAAGAAGAAAATAATTTCGGACCTAGAGTTTTTTTATTTTAGATTTTTTTATTTTGACATTGCTTTTAAACCGGTTGTATGGAATAACCGATTTAAAAAAGCTGATTGTTTACACCGATCATATATAACCGGTGTAGAATATTAAACTTTTTATATGGGCTATTTCTACACTAGATCAAAATCCGGTGTAGAAGTCTATTTTCAACCGATTTAGAAAGTCTATTTTATGTTCTATTTATTTTATAAGATGAGGGGATAATGTTTATCTTTGATTTGAATTGTTTACAATTTATATATTTTTTTAAAATAACTGGTTCGGTATCTGGTATATTTGGATTATATTAAAATATCACCGATTGTAAATATGAATAACTTCATCAATGTTATACCCCTGCGAGATTCGAAATTGCTTATGTTTAAGCATGAAACATTTAACAGAAACGAGTTTTGGATATATTGATGTTTATGCATTGACATACAAGAGATTTTACTTTTAAAATACCGACATTTTGTGGCACATAGTTTAAACTACCATATCAAACAAAAGTTATTATAGCAGATTCATATATATAAAATTTATTTAATTAATTTAAATAGATTAAAAATATTAGATGAATAAAATTTTATCAATAAATAATCTATAAATATTAAAATTTTATATTTAGAATTAAAATTATACTGGGATATGATTAATTTATGAAGATAGAAGCATTCGACTATGACGCAAGCACAAATCCTGAATTTCAAAGGGAAGAAGGGCATTATTATAGCAGTGATATGATATATAGAATTGTTAAAGTGATTAATTTAGTTGTGGGCTTCATGATTTTGGAGGCGTCCTCTTACAAAACAGGTTAAACTTTCTTTGACATGATTAGATATATTTATCTCTTAAAACATGCGATTATTTAGAGTATATTCGATTTATAAAGAGTATTATTTTATTGTGATTCTAGTCGCAGTGCTTGGGGAGTCATTCTAATTCTTAGGTGTTTACGCTTGAAGATAATAAACAATTTGCTCTGCCTGACATTGATATTATCTAGGAGGAAGAGAAATTTTACCATGTCCTTAAATCGTGGGCGAATCTAACCTTTTTCTAAAAATTCTATAAGCAAGAGTAAAAAAAAAAAAGGTATAAGTGGCATCCTATGCCTTTTCCTTCTTTGTAACATGAATGATGCATTCCCCAAATTAATTTTGAGGTGATTGGATGCTTGATGACTAGAATCATAGTGCTTTAATTTTGCTGGGGAAAAGAATTATATATGTAGGCCCAAGTGTAAGCTTTTAGAATATTTCTATAATTCTATAAAATGAGATTTAGAAGGAGGAGAATTAATGTGTTGGTCGAGGAATTTAACCAAAAAACAGATTGGCGAGTGAAAAGTGAAAACTAAAGGGAACGTAAAGCAGAAGCAAAGTACAGATCCCCTGTTTTAAACAGAGACACAGTAGCAGTCGAGCAGAGTGGGATGAAAAACTGGCTCTGTTTTCTGGAAGAGTGGTCTTTGCGTGAGATTGAAGCAGCAAATTAAGAAAGGGGGTTGGCCTTTATGGGTAAAATTCAATCCAAGTACGTCCCACCAATGAGGCTTCTCCAATTCCCAAAAGTTTTCTGGGTTTCTCTGCTTCATCCATATATCCACATGTCCCAAGGTTTGAGTTTTCCCACTCGTATTGAATTCTGGAAATGGATCATCGCCCCAACAAGTGTCATGATTTATTACCTAACCCATGTTATTCGGATGGGAAGCTGAGTGACAATGAGAGAGAGAGAGAGAAAGAGATGATTACAAACACTAAGATCCAGTAAGATACAGAGAGAGAATGCAAAGTTATGCAGATGAATGTGGAGGCATATCAATCAACCCAATGGCCACCTTGACTTGAGCAAGATTTCGTGGTGGATGTGAATTATTGAAGGGAGACCATTGGAATCAGAAAGAGATTTGAGGGGAAGGGTTTATTGTGCATGGAAGTACTCGATCTGATTCGAGTGATTGAAATGAAGTAGTTGGTTGAGAGGAAGGCTAGTATCTTAACTTTATCTTGTTGGCTCTCTTGTTTCCTCACTTTTATTATTGTCAACATCTCTCATTCTTAACCAAGCAAAGGTTGTCAATTGTCACCATTGTTAATTAGTATTATGAGATTTAAACAACGCAAAATGTAACATGTTGTATTTGCTTCTGCCCCTTTCATATTCTACATAACCCATATCCACCGCCATTTAAGGTGGATCCACGTAACTCTTCCTCCCCTACCCCCCTTTTTAAAGTCTATACATTTTCTAATATAAAATAATAGCAAAACATTGTGCCAATAGAACTCAATCAAGGCATATCAATTATGGCCAATGGCTTTGTGATATGAAAACTTGGCGGAATGTCAGCATGTTTGATTCCACTTATAAGCCAAATTCCACGAGTAGCATTAGTGAAACGGGCATGGCAGGACAAGCAATTCGCATATTTTGTTAGTTTCACTAAAAGTAAAATCGAAAGTAACAATTTAGTCTCACGTAATCAGAGCTCTTTAAGACTCCAAAGAATCAACACAGATAATAACTTCCCCATATCTATCGTTCCAACAAAGTTGAGGACCTTATAAAGTACTTAGAAGTTGAATAGTGATGTTGGGGTGACGATCAAGTTTCTTCTAAAAGCCCTTCATCTAGCTACCATGAAGGGTCTAGCTTTTATACATTTGGTTACAACTAAATTCAAAGCATATATATAATCAATTCTCAAACTAGCTAGCTTAATTGGTGTTTTGGCGTAGATCAATGGGTAATTTGACTATTATCACAAGTACTCTGCAATTTTTACACAGGCTTTTGTTAGTTACATGAATGAAAACAGTACTTCTTTGAATATTATTTTTCTATAATTTAATAATGGTCCAAAATGCCAGCAAATATTTGTTTAGCTGACAAGGACGTGATTTATACCATTTAAGATTATGAATTCAAATATTACCCTACTATAAAAAATTGAAGCATTTTTATAATAAGTTTTGTTGTTAGTTGTTAGACTGCCCTAATTAGTCGACACAGACGGACTGTTTATCTAAATTTTTGTTTAAAAGTAATAATAAGCCGAATGTATTTATTTATGTCCACTTAAATAAATATTGAGAAAAGTAACTTTACTCCTCCCGTCTATTTTGCTGTTCTGGAGATCCACCTCAAGTTGCATAGGCGAACATTAACTGATTTACTAAGAGGGTTTCAATATAGTAATTAAATGTGTTGCGAATATGTTTACTCTCTATATATTAACAATAAAAGTTATATTTAGGAGACATTGCTTGACATCTTCAACTGCCAAAATGACCGACAAAGCTAAGAGAAAAAGTTGCCTTCTCTCCCTCTTTCTCTTTCTTTTAACTTAATAGAAAAATCAAAAAAAGAATATGCTTTATTCAAGCAGGGATATATTGCAGACGAATCATTTCCTTCATACCTATTCTTTCTCATCAAAAAATTCGACTGGCTTCTTCTCCATTCTTCCATTCCCCTTTTTTTACTTTTCTTTTCCTTTCTTTTTTCCTGTGGTAAAGTGCCTTTTTAGAGGTCCCAAGTAGAGTAAATACTAGTGAAACAAAAGCTACTGCTAAAGTTACTGCTCTTACAGACCTCGATTGCCTTTAACCTTTTATAAAAGGAAAAAAGAGGTATGCATGTCAGATTGCCGTTGCGGGGTTGATCCCTTACTATTGCTAGCAAACTTCAATCTTGGAAAGTCAGATCCATAAGAATGGCCTGACCCATGTAATCCAGCAAATCTCCATATTCCTCACAAAATAATCATGGAATAATCTCCATATTGTTGAAATACATGTTGCAGAATATGTTCCATCATTCTGGGCTTACTGTCCAAAACTCCAAAATATAGGGCCAATAAGTAATATGTGGAATATCACCAGTGTTGGCACATATTTGTACCAAAAAAAAAAT
Source organism: Leucaena leucocephala (assembly GCA_037074615.1). Classification (NCBI taxonomy): domain Eukaryota; kingdom Viridiplantae; phylum Streptophyta; class Magnoliopsida; order Fabales; family Fabaceae; genus Leucaena; species Leucaena leucocephala. The sequence continues at coordinate 21,248,740 of CM073560.1, read as the reverse complement.
AGGGAGAACTGACAACTATATAGTAAGTAACAGACTTGTATCCTATAAAAACACGAGTTCGATTCCCATTGCCCTCTTTTGATAAGCAATCTTATAAATTCCTTATAAATACTCTCTGAGTCCTAAGACTATATTCTGACTTTGTTAAAAGACCAATGTCAAACCTATTTAATCTTTTTTGTAAAAAAAAAAACAGAAAGAACTTGAACAGGAAAACTTATATTAACACCATTTATTGTTTGTAGGGTTAATGGCGGTAATGACAAGCTTTTACTAGTGTCATGAAAAATGTAACATTCAAGATCACATGAAGAGATAACAATCATATAGCCTGTACCCAGTTCAATCACCAGACGAACACCACTTCAAAAAGAGGAAATCATAGGGGAATCTTGGGAATAAAAGAGCTATATAAAGCGAGTCTTAATAATGGACAAAAATTCCTCGCGGGGTCAACTTCTACTTCTAACCCATAATACATCATCCAGGGGCTACACTGAAATACGGAGCCAACTACCAAGTTAACCGGAAATTCAGCCTTATTGTGCACAATAAGTTATCAAATCAGAGAATGTAATAAGAAAGACTCAAGACAATATGCACAATATGCAGACAAGCAATGGTGATTGTGAAGCCCGAGGATTTATTTACACGCCAATAGTTCTTGAAGGAAGAGATTGTCTTTGACTTCTGCTAATGGGTAGGTGAACATACACCTCATGAACCTCTTGTTTACAAACCTCTCCTTTGTCCCTGTCTATAGCGTAGCACACATAAACAGCTTCAATCACGTTGTCTAGTACATGCATGAAGAAACCCAGAACTAGTATCAATAGCAACCAAGCCAATGCAGCCACAAGATACGAATACGCTCCAAGGTCACTCGCAGCTTTTAAGATTACACAGACCTGCCCATTCAGAAACCATTAGCACATCCAAGGAGAGCAGAGAGAATAAAGGAAAGATAATTTGAATGAAATGGAAGGATATATTCAGGTCAATAACATTCTACGTCTGTTGAAATATCACTTTAATAAAAATTAAATCATAGTAACAAAATCTGATGCAAAGCATGAGGCCGAAAGAAAGTAGTAATATTGAAACGCACCACAATAGTGTATATTGCTGAGAGGACAAAGACAATTCCCACCAAGAGGCGCGATGAGATGGTCTCCACAAAAACAGCTGAGAGAAGATTACGCCTCAGAAGTTCATATGTCATCCTTGCAGAGGAGCAGAATGCTTCACCAGTTATTGCAGCAAAGTTGATGGTAAACTTATTAAGAAAATCCACCGCAGTCAGCAAGGCATTTACACAACATCGTAACACAAGGTTCACTATCCCAGATGCATCCTCATGTCTTGCACTATCAACAGCAGCACGCACCATCCGGACAACACAGATAAGCAAACCTGACAAACATATGGTGCCAGATGAAGGACCAAATGCATTTCTACAAGGCAAACTCATAGTTAACATCTAACCAAATGCAAAGCTATCATCTATCTTAGTTGAATGATTACTTTCTTTTTTCCCCCATCTCCCACCCAAGGAGTAAGCTATAAGGGGAATAATCAATAACCTCATCTGGAAGCAAGATACATCACAGAAATTGCCCTCCAACCACTATTGGCATCACATTAGAGAGTTAGTGATGTACATGTCAATGGGTAAACAATTCTCATTGGAAACTGGAATGAAAGTGCTGGCACGAAGGTTTTACAAGTTTTGATAATAACAAATATTAATTTTTTATTAAATATTTAATAATATAGACCTATGTGGACAAGATTTAATGATTATTTGTGATAAATTGATTTTTATGTTTGGACATAAATCAAGACCAGATTATATGTACTTATAAGCTAATTATGTGATTTTGTGATAGGAGGAGAAGAATACTGAAGCAACGATTATCTAATCAGAGCCATGAAAGGAAAAAGAACATTGCTTGGTTAAAGCAGATAAAGACTGAGCATTGATGGTAGGCAGCTCAGTCTCAATGGTCAAATGGAATCAAGTATAAAACGAAGATGAAGACAACCTATCAAGCTCGAATACTCTCTAAACTTACATTGAGTTGCTTGAAAGTCTTGTGTTGTGCGAACTTCATTGTAAAACTGTATAGCTAGCGAGATCTTAGTTTGATTGTTGTCATGTTATCTTACATCTTATTAAGTTTTGGCTTAACTTGTAAGAAAACTCCAAATCTATCACAAGCCTGTCTCCATTTTAAGTTAGCTGAAATCTAGCTGAGTTGTGAGAGTTTGAGAAAACTATCTATTGCGATTGATTTTGATATAAAGCACAAATCTCTAAAGTATTCTAAAGGGAATTGAACAAAGGTAATGGGGCCAAATCAAGATAAGTTTCTTAGTTATTGCCCTGCTACTTACGACTCTTGTAATGGAGAACTATCCCTCACTTGTTTTGTAGGTTAAGTTAGCTGCCTTGCTTTGCCAGCTAGTCAGTGAAGATTTATTGCTAGTTAAATTCTGAATAATAGCCTATTCACCTCTCTCAACGTGATCTTTCAGGAAGTGCACAATGTTATCAGCCAACAATTCCTAGCCCGTCACTAATCAATCTGGAACATAGTTCCCCAACCAAAAACAAGAGTAGGTTCAATTTGCAAATCAATTTAACCTATTGGACTCAAGATTGTGAGGATATAACATATTGCATAGGGCGAGGGAGCTTGATATGATACTTCTACAACGATAAAGTCAAAGGGAGAACATGGTGAGGGACTTAGGGTAGCAACACGAAATAAATCATTAAGACTGTTCCTAGTTTCTACTTTGTGCCTCACTGAAATTGTCATATATCAAACTATTTCATCTTACAAGTATGATCGTGTCCATAGACTCAAGCTGGAAACTTTCCCACTACCGAACATAATATAGTTAACTATCTGATGACCTCAGTCTAAAATGCTCATTATGGAAAATTATAAGCAGCTGGAAAGCAGCAAAAATCAGAAAGATGAGAAAAACAATAGTGTTCACCTTAGAGAACTTCTTATACTCTTTCTCGGAGCTTTATCCTCCTTGGAGAAATACCATTGTGCAATTGTGCCACTGATCACATAAACTTGTGTTTCTATCATAACTGTTGCGGACCACAACATCGTCAGAATTGCCAATGCAAAATAAGCGGGCACCCAGCTATCTTGCTTCCAAACGCAAGTATATTTACCACTCGATTCTTTTGCCACAATATCACCATTAAATCTCGCAAATACCAAAAACACGACGATTGGAGCATAATATATAACCAATCCGAAAGTCAAACAGAGTAGTGCCACAAACAAACCCAAATTCTTCGAAAGCGCGTCGGAAGCAACCCCAATTATTCTTATAGTGAGCTCAATCCGATGCCAATTGATCACGAAGATCCACACAATCACCCCAATAATTAAGAAGACGAACACGAGCACTAGAATTCTATATGCCAGCGGGAACGCATCGCTGCAACTGGAGCTGACAGTACAAGCAACGAACCAATACACGTTCAAGAAAATGGGGACGACGATGAAGAATGGAAGGGAAACGTACACAATCTGTTTGGTATAATGCTTCAGTAACAAAAGAAGACCGAAGCATATGGGCAGGCTCAGGATCAAGGTAGCAACGAGGGTCCATATCAAATCCTCCGGAACATGCGAAGACGAAGAATCTAAGAAATCCCAATTGGCAGATGACAGGGAATCCTTAACGCAGGAGGAAGAATTATAATTGTAAGTGTAAGACGAGACAGTGGAATAGTTGGAATTCCTATGAAAGATGGCGAAGATGCCGAAACCGAAGGTGCAGAGAACGAGGAGAAGGAAGAGGATTAAGAAAGGAATGTCCTTGAAGGAGCGAGGACCATGATTGTAACAGATTTGGAGATACTGGGTCGGGTCGGATTCGCTGCGAGGCGGTTCATCGATCGGAGAAGGGAAAGAAGGTTTAGAGAGCAGAGGCTGTGAATGAGAAGGCGAGGAGGAGGAGGCGGAATCATAGAGGGAAATGGGTTTGTTGGGCTCCTCGCTATTGCCCATGACGGCGAAGAAGAAGGGGAATCAATCGCCGGAGGAAGAAGAAGAAGAAGAGATGGTTATGAGATATTACGATGTAGTTGCTCGGCGAGGTGACATTTTCTGGGTTGACTAAGCCTCAGCAGAGAGGAACAGCCGTTGTGTGAGAATCTGATGACCGCTGTTCTCTGATCTTATCACTTCCCATCATAGTTTAAGTGCCTGTTTGGCAATGAGGTTTGAAACTCAATTTTAGCCAAAATCGCGGTTTGAAAATTTTTTACACAAACAGTAATTTTTGTTGAGAATTGATTTTGGACAAAACCTCGGTTTGAAACCTAGGTTTTGAATAAGCTACTGAAAATAGCTTTTTTTTGAAATCTAGGTTTTGGATTATCCAATTACTATTATACCCTTACTTTTTCTTACACCCTCTCTCCTCTCTTTTCTCTATTATCTCTCCTCTCTCTTCTCTTATCTCTTTTTTTCTCTCTCCTCTCTCCTCTCTTATCTCTTTTTTTCTCTTTCCTCTCTCCTCTCTACACTCTCTTCTCTATCCTCTTTCATCTCTCTTACTTTTAATCATATCATACCCTTTTTAGTAATTTACCAATATAAAAAGTGATTCTACTACTAATCATCCAAACATCTTTATTCCCAAAATCTATTCTTCCCAAAATCTATTCTACCCAAAATCTATTCTCCAGAATCTATTCTTCCCAGAATCTATTCTCCAAAAGCTAATCCAAACACACCCTAAGACATGGACGGCGTTAATTATTTCTTCCCAGCAAAAACAAAAACTTCAAGCGGGGCTCTTCCTTTGAAGCTAACATCTATAATCTTTTCTTATTTAATTTAAATTTTCTAAATATATGGCCACTTTGAGTTTGTTAAAGGTAGAATTCTTTTCTTGTCTTATTATAATTTTTAATTGTCATAAAATATTTTTTATTTTTAAAATATATTCGTGAGAAATATATTATATTTTTATAATAATTATTTTTTATTATAAGTACCAAACAAGTCTTTAATAAATATGCCATTATTTTTATATTAGTATTTATTACTGATTTGATAGCTAAATTAAGGAGAAAAAAACCTAAGCAAGTTTCTCATTTGTTAAGATCTGTAAGTTTATAATTAATTATTAATTAATATTATATTTTATTAATTTTTTAATTATTTAAAATTAAATTTAGATATTATTTAAGATTATATTTAAGTAATATATTATTTTAAAAGAATAAATTTAAGATATTAAAATTATAATATGATACTAAGTTTAGTCTATTAACTTCTATTTTTTTATTTATATAAAAAATTATTTTTATTCTCATTCATTTAAAAATTAATAATATTTTGAGGCTATTATTTTCTTTCTACTTTTAGACCTTCAATTTTACATGTTGAAACTTAATTTATAACTCTTGATTTGTGTTTTTCTGAAAGATATTGAATAAGATCAATAATAATAGGGGGGGGGGGGAATCATGGATTAGCTAATAGTCTGATCAGGAACAAGAAGATAATTCCATTTGCAGCCTTCCATTTTATAAGGAGTAAACTAGTAATTAAATTTTATAGTAAACTTAAATAAAAATAAAATTTATCCTCTGGTAATTTAAAATTTTTTGTTTTAAAAATAAAAATGTAATTTGATAATTTAGGGGAAAAATGGAATATATTTTTTTCATGAGAGCGGGTTGAAGACTTGAAGCTGAAGGCTTTCTTTTTTATTTTTCTTATTATCTGGAGGCTCAAAACATTCCTACCTTAACCCGTTAATCTTGTGGCCTTTGGGTTGCATGATAAAGGATTATTTAATAAGATATTGAGAAAAAGCTTACGCTATTCCATTAAGGAATGTTAAATTATTTATTATTTAATTATCGATAAGCGGTTGAAATAGAAGAGGAGGCTGAGTTGCAGAGCATATGATGGTTTGATATCAGTATCTGGCGGGGCACCTTGGATGCCTTCATATGATTGCCCTAATCAATTGCCTTCATATTAGGCTGAAACAGATCACAGGAGGTCAGGCGTAGGAATATTCTCATTGTGTTCCAGTGACCACGTGCTCCACGCACGTGTTATAATGCAGTGTTTGGCTCTCATGGATGGATCAGTCTTACTGAATAGATTAGATTGGATCATTCCCTCATCCTTTAATGGATACTTCAATCACCGGCCTTTATTATTTCCTCTAAATCTCCTAAACATTGAACATGTTGGCGTTCCTTTTCTTCTCACAATTACTTGTGAAACCTCCCAACTGTTCCCTGCCACTCACAACAGCAATCTCAGCTGAACCTACAGTGCCTGTTATTCATGTGACAGACCAGCAAATCGGGGCACCTTATAATTGCATATATGCTCTCTATGGCCCCACCAGCATAAATCATGCGTTGCCATGTACAACGAGAAAAGAAAAGGGGAATAAAAAAATTCAAAGTAGACTCAGTTTATATATTGATGATAAATATATGAAACTAATCCTAAATAAGCTAAGCACACTTATCCTAATAATGAGAGTTTGTGAGCTAAAGCAGGAAGAAGCTAAGCAAAATGCTGTAAATGAAGAGCCAGGCATATTGTAGAGACCACAAAGGGAGTGTGGTGGGCGAAGCTCCCATGGCCAAACCAGCTACATACGAGCTATCTGCCATCATGGCCTCCCCACTACCCGACCCTGAACCCATAACCGAGTACCCAATAATTGGGTCCGAGTTCGCCCCCGACTCCGACGCCAACTTGGGGTTGGAGGCCGAACCCATGGTTACTCCTGTGCCCGTGGAGGTGGCTCCGAATCCGGAATCTTCCGAGTATGATACTGGTGGCGGTGGTGTTGTGGTCATGATCATGGGAGGGGCATAATAATCTTCCGAAGATTTCTGACTGCAAAACCCACAGAGAGATTGATTAGTTAAAGTAATTAATTAATGGAGCTATTTGTGTTGGTGGGGACTGGTGGGGAGGGAGATCAATCATTAGAGGCAAATCCACCAACTATGGTTAAGACACTTATTCTAAACCAACCAATATTTTACAGCCACAGCATCCTAAAGTTATTCCTTGGCCGTATACAATGGAAATGCCACCTCCTCATGGGATTTTAATATTATGATGATAATAATCATAATTACTATATGCCGCCAACATCATATGATCTGCAGTGAAAAGTTATATTCCAGTGTTTTTGCTACGTACTGAACTTTGTGGCAACTCGTGTATAAATTGTGTTGACGGATCATACTTTGATTATAACATGCAGTACAATTTAATATTACGACACCACATTTGAAAATATGTAAATGGCTGAATGAAAAGAATTATTACTGTATCTAAATTCAATATTACTAATATTTAGTTTATGCCGTAGTATTCCTTTTGATAAAAAGCGTGGGGCATATATTCTAATTTAGATGCTTTTGTAGGTAGGTAGCAGACATGAGTGCCGGATAAAGAAATGAAGTTCAGTCAATGTTCTGTGTAACATGACAATACCATGGCATAAAAAGAAAAGGCTCACTCGCTCTTTTACCTTGGAGAGGATGGACAAAACGTCACCGTATAGTCGGCCCCCGTACACGTAAACGTACTCGTGGCGTCGTCGTAGGCGTAGCTATACGATCTCGGGCAAGCCGACTTGAACATTTCCGAGTACACAGATGGCTTACAAGTCGCCGGCGAGCTATATGTGCCGCTGCAACAGTACTCAGGGCTGTTGAATGCCTTGCACGCGCTCTTACACGCGTCTCCCTCCCCCACTCTGAGCTCCTGCGGGCACTGCCGGTTCAGATCCGAAACGCATCCGGTGGAAGCGCACTGACCCGACCCACCCGTCCCTTCCACGATCATCGGAACATTGTACCCGTCTACAAGACTAACGTCGTAAAAATCTTGCCCTCCCGTACTACTACTGAGAGTAAACTCGGCGAGAGTAACAGGAGGCGATGCTCCGGCGCCGTTGCACTCGACCTGGCCTGAGCCACAGTCGCCGGTGACACAGATGCTGGATCCGTCGAAGGTACAGCCAGTTCTGGCCCAGAAGCGGCCGGACCAGCCGGTGGGAGCAAGGAAAGAGCGGGAAGTATCCTTGGGGAGCTCGAATCCGGTAGTGTCGAGGCTTCCGCTGCCGGCATTAGCGAGGATTCCGGGCCAGACGGTGTAGTGACATCGGTTGACGAATGTGAAAGTGGTGGCGCGAACTGCGGGAGAAGAAAAGATCAGTAAGAGTGAAAATGTCAAACAAATAGCATAGAAGAAGCGAGGGTTAAAGAGTGAGATGAATTACCAGAGGGAAGGAGGAGGAGGAGGAGGGAGATGAGGAAGTAGGTGAAGCAGGAGGAGGAGGAGGGATGCTCCATGACGGAAATGGGAGCACAAGAGAGAGGAGAGTGATGTTAGTTGGGGACTGAGGAGCGTGGCTTCCTAAAAGCAGAGGGGTTTTGGGTCGGAATGAGATGATCAAGGTCCATAATAGGAGCGCATGTTTGGTAATTCATAATATTTTGGTCTTTTTTATGAGTGGTTTCTAATAAGCGTGTTTTTATTTTTCTCAATTTTTTTTTATTCAGGATAGAGTCGTTGTTTGTACTTTGTAGCTTCCTCCATAGATTTATGAAATAACGAATCTCACTAAAAATATATCTTTATGCTCCTGAATTTTTTTTTTAAAAAAAGAGGTTACATTTTGTTAAATATTCATGATATGTTATATATATATATGTGTGTGTACTCGTAATAAAGTCACCTGATTTGTATTTTATACTTTATGTTAATTAGAGAACTAAATAACTAACTTATGAAATAATAACAATAATTGAAAAATGAGAGTGTCCCAATCCCATGAGAGAACCGTTCTAGCTCCTGGACAAGGGCGATGATTGGGCCCCATCATTTGCTTTGGGGACCCGCGCACACGTCTTGTTGTCCACGTCAGATATTGACCACCATTGTGCCTGAGCCACGTGTCCTCAACCCATTTTTAAGTCTTCATCTCGCATCGAATTCCGTTCCTTTCTCTCTTCTTTTTCAAGTCTCGCTCCCTCCAAAATTTGACCTACTCACCCAACGTTCCATCTTCTGATATCGTGAATGTATGGTTTCTTTGTTTGAATCATCTCCATCTATTTATTATGTTATTTCAAATATTATATTTAAATTAGCAAAAATATAAGCTACATCTGTCCTATCCATATATGCCGACATAGTTGTAAAATAAAATAGATTACATGGTCATTTGGCGTGAAATTGTTGTCGGCGTTGTCGTTCCGTTTTACAGAACATATTGGCCGCAAACCAAACAGGCTCTCAATTACCCCGCACAACATATAATATGATTAATGAGTGCCACGTGTTTCACATGAAGTTCCCAAACTGAGAAGTACCTTGTAGGGAAGAGTAAATTGAACAAGATGAAGTTGGAAGGAAGGAGAAGGGGTGGCGCCTGATGCATTCTTGAAGGCATACAAATGCTTGAGAAAGAGGAAAACAAGGGAATTATGTTGTTAAGTTGGGATATGATTGTATTGTGCAAAGCAGTACTATCTGTTAACAATATTAATTGAAGAAGAATATCATCATCTTCATTTATTCAAGAATAAAGTGCTCATTACAATTATGGTAACCCACTTGAGTTACACACTAATCTACCCTCACTTGAGGGAGATAAACCAACCCCACTAAGGGACTTTGAGGAGAGACCCAAGTTATCCTCTCCTTCACTTTGGTGAAGATTACATAATCTCACCCTCTTAACTAATAGACTAGGACCCTTTATATAGATTTAGGGTCATCTAGTAACTAAGTGATTAACACTAATCACCTAATTAATTCAACCTTCTAACACCCCCGCTCAAGTTGACACCCCTTAACTCTAGGTGTTCAACTTGCCAACACAACACACAAGGGAGTAAGGTGAATTAAACCAAATCACTCTCATTTTACAAAATACAATATGAACATTTCTTTAAAACTCTCTTCGATCAATACTTAAGCAATTGCAACTTTCTTGATAACTGAATCCCGTTCCACTCTTTGACCTGTCAGAGCTATAAACTTGAGATCTTGGCCTCTCAAACACTTACATATGAACCATCACAAATATTCTTAGTCTGTAGATCTGTCTGAGGAAGAACCACTACGAACATGATGTCTTTGAACACACATGGCAGCAATAGCTAGAGCTTGGTACAAACCTCTCACAGGATACTGGCCTTCAAGCAATGGGTCTACCATTTGCGAGAATTTTCTCCTATCTTTGAACAACGACCTTGCCCATGCAACCAGATTTTGTTCTTTGCTAGCTCTAGTATTCCAATCAAGTGGTTTTCTATCGGGTGAAAGATCATGCAAGTGGTTCTCCAAAGATCCTAAAGGCATATGCTCATAGACCAATAGTCTATGATCTCCATCAGCACAAAACTCAATCAATTTCACTGTATCTCCGAATTCTTCAATTCCCATTCAACAAATTCTCTTCTTCTCCACATAAATATCAGAATTTGAAAAGACGACGAGCAATGGCTTGTCCCAAACAAACAATTGGGAACTTTGCCGCCGTACTGATAATATTCTTGATCGGAATGCTTCTCCTGTTCCAGTCGTCTTCTTTCTCTAACCCATTATTCTTGATCCAGAAGTTACAGCCGTCGTCAAACACAAGCGCCATTGATGATATTCAAGATGGGTATCTTGATTCTGCTTTAGCGAAAGCTTCGATGGGAAACAAGACTGTGATAGTGGCGTTCATAAACAAGGCTTATGCAGAAGAAGACGTTAATGGTGATACTGTCACCATGTTTGACCTATTTCTGAGCAGCATCTGGCTTGGAGAAGAAGGCATGAGGTCTCTTCTTGACCACCTTCTGGTTGTCTTCGTCGATCAGACGGCAAACTACCGGTGCCGGTTTATCCGGCTGAATTGCTTCAACTTGGAAATGGACGGTGTTGATTTGCCAGCGAGGAATTGTTGTATATGTCCCGTCGTCAAATAGGAGAAGTTTTGCAACGAAACCAGGGCATGGATTGCAGCTGAGATGGCACCAGTAGCCAAGATTGGTGGTTTGGAAGATGTTGTCAGCGGCCTTTGTAAAGCATTGCAGAAGAGAGGAAACATTGCAAGTTCTTGGATGATTCTTGATCTTGATGTTGAGCACTCCATTCTTCATCATAGCTTTGATACCATGTTAACAATATTAATTGAAGAAGAATATCATCATCTTCATTCATTCAAGAACAAAGTGCTCATTACAATTATGGTAACTCACTTGGGTTACACACTAATCTACCCTCACTTGAGGGAGATAAACCAACCCCACTAGGAGACTTTGAGGAGAGATGGTATCAACATCACAATACAAATCCATGAGCTCAGTGATGCTTTTCATATAATTCGTAATCTGCCTTCTGAGGTAAGTCCCCCAGCTAATTTCTTGAAACATAACTGCAACATGCGCATCAGCTATATGTCACTGAATTCAGGCATCTAGTCCAAACATTAATTCAAGTGAACACTTGCCAACTTTTATATTAATTTGCAAGTTAATGTTTGTTTTCTTGGATGAAAAGTCTCTTCTCCTTTCTATAATTATACGTATGAATGATGTTTTCCCCATCAGAGAGAAGTTGATCGCGGCTCTTTGGAGTCTCGACTCGCATTGCACTAAACAAGGATTCAACGAAAATTTCTTTATGGTTATCGTGGAGGAAAGCTAGACGTACTTCTGACTTTTTTTAACGTTATTTGAGGTATTTTTAATCTTTTTATCTCGTTTAGTTCTAATTTAAATGTTTAATTGTGTTGAAAATATATCATATTTGTTTCTTTTTTATTTAATTCGTCAATTTTTTTTTATGTTTTAGCTTTTGTTCCTTGGTTCATTTTGTTCTCTTATGATCCGTATCTAAAGTTTTCGGATCCGACATGAGGATTAGGAATTGAGGGCCAGTTAAAAAAAAAGGTTTTTTTGTAGATTTTAGAAAAGAGTTTATAAGAAAAAATAATTTTAAATAAATGAGTATTTGGATGGTTATTATTGGAATAATTTTTGTAATTGATAAATTATCAAAAAATATACGAGATGGAAAAAAAATTATCTCCTATTAACATCATTTCTCTCTCACTTACCACAAATTTTCAGCGACATAGGGAAAACAAATTTTTAAACCATCATCATCATCATCCTCCTCCTTCTCCATCATCATCTTCCTCCTCCTCCTCTCCTTCGACCATGAAAGAAAGAAGAGAAAAACAAAAACGATGAAGCATACATGAACAGCAAGATAGGAGAACATGGAGACGCGATAGCACAAACAGCAATAGAGGAGGACTAGTGACCAACAATCACCGTCTTCCTCCTCTCCTTCTTCTAGCAACGCGAACCACGACCTCCCAATGACAATGATAGCGATGGCCAAAATGATGACGGCAGAAATGGCGATAAAAAAAGAGATGAGAGAGGAGAGAGGATATTAAAAAAATAGAGAAAATAATAATTAAGTTGTCTATAAACTTTTTTAATATTTCAGAATTATCCAAAACTTTGGTCTAAAAACCCTTTTAACTAGCTATTTATTTTAAAAAAAAATCACACTAAATTTTTGGGTCAAAAGAACTTATAAAAGTATAATTTACTCCGAATCCAAACTCGCACTAGGATTCCCACAAACCCGATTCCAAAAATAGGAAAAATTGCATGCACCGTGTTCCATTGTTTTCTTACCCCGCTTAAGCAATCACTAACTCACCAACACTTCTCAAATAATAATCACCTACCAACGGGGGTTGGTCCGAGTGGTAAGCGGCTCGGTATCGCTTAAGCGAGGTCTCGAGTTCGAGCCTTGGCGTACGCAGAAAATCCCCGTTGGGAGACTCACCCACCATAGCCAGGTGCGCGACGCGGGTCGGATCCGGATGTAGTCGGGGCAAAACTCCGGTGAACCGGGTGGGCAACAAAAAAAAATAATAATAATCACTTTTCTTCCAGTTAAAAGAAGCAATAACAAAAGGAACATCATACGAATAGATGCTATATCAAGAATACTATGACTCCGTCTTCCCAAAATCTGATTCCAGCCACAGAAATTCCCAACGAATACTTTACAACTTGCCAATGCCTCTTCTAGTAAACTCAGAATTCAGTAATCAACTGAAATAAGCTATGTACTATAATTTTGATGTACATTATACCAAAGGAAAATAATGTATTTACAGTATACTCCCATATAGTATTTCTTGCAGTCCTGCATGATGTGAAGAATCAGCAGAAACTAAAGTCATTTGAAACACTAAATGCAAAATTATGAAGCAGGGGAAGAAGGCACTTTACAAAATGAAGAGCTCACACAGATTCAGTCAAGATCCAACTCAGCTATTCTCGTTTAGCTATCCTATCTGCTTCAAGTTTCCATGCAAATATGAGTCACAACGAGTGAAAAAGAGAGCAAAACAGGAAACATGTTGCTGCAAGAGAGGCAATGTAAGCCATAATCTGCATTTGATTCACACCTGTTGATGATGAAACTCCTGAATGCTTCAAGTACATCATGGTCTTGTTTACAAGAGGGAGTGTTGCCCCATCTTTTCGTGCTCCCAGCAACTTTTGGCTGCTCAACATCAACATCAACCCAATACAATATAAATATGCATATTATTAAATACTAATAAGAAGTAGCCGGGTACAGATGCTATAGAAGCATGAAAATCATACCATTCATGCATTACACAACATAGGTGTCTACGTTCATTATAAGGAAGAGCAAAAGGAAAATTCAAACTCTACAAGGGACGGAGTTTTAAAACTGAGTGAAAAGAGGCAAGGCATGCTCTTGTTTTAGTAGATCAACAGTTCACCAGAACATGGAAACAGAATTTTGTGTGAGTGGGTGTAATGGTATCTAGCTATTGACTAATCTAGATTTAAATATTGCCGGCCCAAACAGGGAGTGGCCTTTGTAATGTAAAATTTTTTATCCACAAAGTTTGAACTTACAACCTTGTTTAAGATGTACAAGTCTTTTCCACTTGACCTACTATCATTAATGTGATACAAGTACATGGAAAAGCCAGTTAAAATACATAGCATTACACCGATCTGGTAATCCTTATCTGCTGTAATTTGAAATATTTTGATTAAATTTTATGAGGAGTTGCTTGATTTTATTTTGCTTATGGACGACAACTATTCTTATTCATAGTAAAGTGAAAACTCGAGATTCTATTTGGAACATACTCATTCACAAGCATCAGTTTATTTTATTCCTCAACCACACAAAACTTTGAGTCCATAGTTTACAACCTTCGGAAGTGAAACTTCTTTATCCCTTGTTTAGAAATTAGAACTCTCTGCCACCTCATCTAAAACTAGACAGTTCACATAGCTGATTCTGCTATTACAATGATAATAAGTCATATCTGAAACAAAACAATGACATATAAAGAAACAAATTAGACACACAGAATATCATGGCACAGGCTTATGAACATACCGACAGTTTCATTATTCAGTTTATCTAGTATAGCACCATAAAAGGCACTAATCAGGTATCCACCCCCCACCTCCCTTATAAGCCAAGAAAACCATTGTTCAGTAAACCAAGAGTGAAGAAAACATCCGACACTAGGGACAACATGAGCAACAGGCCAAAATGGAATTTCAGGGCAGCATAACCCCCACCTCCCATTTATGACATCCCTTAGGGAACATTCAATCATGTCACAGACTAATTTGACAGAACGTGGAAGCATATAGCAGAAGATCCGTTTTATTTAAGCTAAAAAAGTGAGATACTTTAAGCCTTAAGGCATAGAAAGAGCCTGAAAAGCCAGAAGGCATTAGGATTTGGAGGGGAATAACAAGATCACATTTAAGAAGTTTTGTAGCTTTTGGGCTTGTTCTTACCCAGATTGATGGAATATCCCATTCTATCCTTGCTCAAATTATTTATATAAAAAAACAATTATTGGCTGTCAATTTATATGCAAAACATGCTCCACGTTCCAAGGCTTTAAAACCGCCTATTATTTTGTTTAGCCTGAAAAAACCATCACTATCATATATGAAAGCTAGAAGTGAAAACGAAAGCCTCAAGCATTAATGGTGTCCTCGCTAATCATACACAAATTTAAAGTAAACATGGCGGGGCATATGATTATGGGGTAATTGTACCTGGTGTAGGGCAAGGGGCAGAATATGATCAAGTAGTCGGCCGAAGCACACGTGTATGTGCTGGTCTTGTCATCGTAAGCGTAGCTATACGCGCGGGGGCACGCGTGCTTAAAGAATTCCGAATATACCGACGGATGACACGTGTCGGGCGTAGCGTACGCCTCACTGCAACAATACCGCGGGTCCCCAAAAGCCTCACACGCGCTTCTGCAAGCCACGCTCTCACCACTAGTCCCGGTCCCATTCCCACGCGCCACCCTAAGATCAGCCGGGCACGCTCCGTTCAGGTCTACTAAACATCCGGTGGCGCTACATCCGCCCCGTTTTCCTCCTTTCGCGATGATCAGCATCGGCAGGTTGTAGCCGTCGACCAAGCTCACGTCGTAGAAATCTAACCCGTCGGCGCCGTTGAGAGTGAACTCAGCCAAGGTGGCGGGTGGCTTAGCTCCACCGGCACACTGTACTTGACCGGAGCCGCAGTCGGCAGTGAGGCAAGAGAACTTTCCGTCAGAATCTCGACCACAAAGGGTCCGAGCCCATATCCGACCCGACCAAGATTTCGGGATGTTGATGGTCTTTGACTTGCCACTTGGAAGAGCGAATCCAGTGGTGGGAAGCTGTGGAGAAGTGGCGCCAGAGAGCAAACCCGGCCAAATTGTATGGCGACACTTATTCACAATCTTGAAAGATGCCGACTGCACCTCTGCAATTAAAAGAAACGGCCAGTGATAAGCCAAACGAGATTAAATAGAAACAACAGAGTTATGAAACAAGAAGACTGAAGAAGGGATGATTTCGAAAGTCGCTGAAATTTATGTGAATTACCTGAGAGGAAAGATAATGCAAAGAAGATGAGAATAATGAGGAAGCGAAGAAGGCGTCCCATCGACATAGAGGAAAGCAGCAGAATTATTCATCAAAGCAGGGGAGGGAGAGAGAGAGATTGATTTTAGACGATGGCAAAGAACTTTACTTTTCTATTTTCTTGCGAAGTACGTGCTGTATTAGTTCATCTTTCTTTTAAAAAATATATTTTTGGGGGAAAGTTACGATTGGGACAAAAATCTTTAATGTAAACAGTTTATGTTTTAAAGTCATCATCAATATTCTAATATACTCCATATATGCATGTATATTAAAAGTTGAACCATATATAGGTCCCCATTCTACTGAACTGTGTGCCCCTTCAAATTTGTATTTTCTTTTGTTTTAAAATATTATTTATTTATTTATTCTAAAACTTTCAAAACCCCTCTTGAATTTAATTTAATGCAAAGACTTGCGCTAGCTTTTTAAACAAAGTAAATTATACTAATTCTTTTAGATTATATACCAGTTCCCAGTTAGAGTAACTGGCTAGCAGCGATAATATTTGTAACTTTGAATTAATAGTAAGCGAACTTTCTAAAAGCTTACATTAATTGCCAACTTTCCCATCTTGCCATCATTTTTCTTAACTAGCCATAAACATTATACTGATGTCAAAGTAAATATAGTAGAAACTGAGACATGAAAGTGATATTAATGTTTGGATACTCGGAATAAATTCATTATAAGTCAAAGGAGGAGAAAGGAACAAGAAGCTAAAGTCAAAGTGGCAAAACTGGATCCACCACAACTGTTTTTACACAGGGTCAAGTGGAGAGGACATCAAATGGGCTCAAATTTTTGCTGGCTTTTATGGAGATGGAGAAATCTCCACCTTCATAATCGGGACTTCAAAACGCCATGGCCAGCTGAGGATATCATTAAGCAACATGTGAGTGAATGTAAGAAAAGAGAGCATTCCAAGGGATATGACAACCATTATGACTACATGGCAGAAACCGGGAAAAGGATGATGGGAGAATGGTTTCTCTATGGCTCTAAATGCATGTAATGCTCAAGAAGCTGAAGGGTGGGGCTTAGTAGAGGGTTTACAACTTTGTTGGGACATGGGCTTTAAGAGGGTGGAGGCAGAAAGTGATGCTAGACAAGTAGTTGAGGACATTCGGAACAAAGTCAGTATTACAGGTTGTGGTGCTCTACATGATAGGCTAAGGATGCTGCTGAAGCATATAGAGAAGCAAACCGTTGTGCGGACCTACTTGCAAAGTTACTCTTATTAGGAAAGCACATGCTTTCATCTGCTATATAGTATAGATTTACTCAAGATCGATCCATTATATCTTTCAATTCAAAGGATGGTAATGAATATTGAACTAAACTCAACATTAGAAGACGCCAATTGATTAGACTCGTAAAGGATATTAGTTTTTGAGAACATCAGTCCGCATAGAGCAAGTATTCCTGCAATTACATAAATAAAGTAAAAATGTTGAACTCTTAAATTAGCACTAGTATTTTCAGGCAATAAAAAAAGGAATATAACTAGTTGAGTGTATTTAAAGATTAGGATTGTGGAGTACACCTTGAAATGTTTAAGCAGAAAGCAAAGATCCTAATTCTTGCATACCTTAAATGACTGAACTTGAGCGTTTGAGGATTTCTTGTTTGCCATCCATGTGGTGTTGTATCAATTTCTGTGATGTCTCTTTTAACTGGGTTCCTCATGAATTGGAGGCTTTGTCCAAGTTTACTTAGGAGCATTCAGTTTCAGTATGAAGGATTCAATAAACATTGATGTTCATAAAATCATCCCTGGATTTCATATTAGCTCTGAGCCATTATTAGTATATTCCTTAGTTCTGTCGTTATCTTTAGTTCCTCAACATATATTAACTATCCTACAACTCCCATTGTAACATTCACTGAATTGCCCCACCATAGTCTTTCTGGGTTCGTACAGCTCCACAAGCACATCAGAACCAAAAGCAAAAGAGGCACTTCTTACTAACTTCGTCCTCCCGCCCCAATTTGATTTTTTTTTGTTACAAAAAAATTCAAATGATTTGGTACCAGTCTCCTACCAAGGTCAAAGTATAGTCTTAGGGATCAGAGAACGCTTACAGGAGATTTACAATATCGCCAACTAAAGGAATCGAAATTGATTTTTTTTTTTGGTTACAATCGAAATTGATTTTTTTTTGTTGCCTACCCTGTTCACCGGAGCTTTGCCCCGACTACATCCGGATCCAACCCGTGTCGCGCACCTGGCTATGGTGGGTGAGTCTCCCAACGGGGATTTTCTACGTACGCCAAGGCTCGAACTCGAGACCTCGCTTAAGCGATACCGAGCTGCTTACTACTCGGACTAACTCCAGTAATCGAAATTGATTTTGATTGGGAAAAAGGTCAAAATCTGTTTTTTTTTGTGGGTACAAGAAAAAGGTCCAAATGAAATCAACTGTTTGTCGACATATGTGAGTCTGCCATCATATTTCTTCCTCTTGGACAATTAAAGCCCGGCCCATTATTTAAATTTCCGCTAAAAGCCCAGTACTGAGAAAAAGACTTCGTGAACTATGCATTACTGTTGGCCCAAACAAAGGCTTGCATTTCTATACTATTAGACAATATGAAGTGATTTTATTAATAAAGTTTAATCTAGTTGATAAGAAGTTAGTTCATAACTAATAAGGTTATCAATAAGGTTATGAGTTTAAATCACATTTATCGATTTATAAGTACATCTATAAATACTTTTTGAGCATGAAGACATACCCTAACCTTAGTAAATCATTAGGACTTAATTCAACTAAATTTTTTTACAGTAAAAAAAAATGAAGTACTTTTACAATCTGGCATTATGTACTTCTTGATTGATAACTCTACATGTGATACATCTAGTAAATGATTTAATAATAAATGGCCAATTCTTTTGTGATAAAATTGACAAATTAAATGACAACGTAACGGGCGCCCAAAATATAGACGATAATATAACAGTGCACAATGAAGAACAAGTTGAAACGAGGTTTAAGAATCTTAATTAACATACTTGTCTTAAAGATAAGCATCCTATACGACCATGTAGGTAGATAAGACTCGTTCATTGACTCTCGATTTTTCAAAATCATGCGCTTCCTTTACTTCGTGTCAAAATGCTTCCATTGAATTGAATCGGTTCATAATTTATGTTGCATGAGGGGGAGTGTAATTTCTAGTAGTGACCCCAGCATGGAGTAGTAAGAATCATGCTGTTTCATCATAAAATATCTCCAAATCAAATGTTGAATACCATTGATATCGCACCACGGTTGACTACCCTTTCATCAAGAAACACATGTAGAGCAATTAATCATTCCTTCGCCTTACGAATTTTGAATCACAAGTCAATTCAGGTGTCTTTGCTCTCTCTCTCTCTCTCGCCCGCAAAGTGCTATGCCTTTCATCTTTGTATATGATGATGATCAAACATTGAGACCCACAACGTATAGCACACCGAGCAACAAAAAAATAAAGAACCACTTCAAACCAAATGTGGAGTTCAATCATTGCTTTGCATAATTCTCATATGTAACACCAGACAATTCACATATACATCTTTAAAATTCCTCTATGTATTTTGATTGAGCTTAATTAATTTAGCAGGACTTCTGTGTCCAATTAACGGCACGTTTATAACATTGATATTTCATTGATTATGATATGATCATGTTCTGCTCAAAGGGATTAATATAGCTATCCCAGAATATCCCAACTTTTATAGGCTTCACTTTGTAAGATTTATAAGCAGTCACCCCAACGACATGTCGTGTGAACTTTAGGGAACATATATAGTATTAGTTAGTTGTTTGTTTGGTTGCGACATGCAGCTTAATTAAATTCAAACATCTTACCCTCTCTTCGTCATCCCTTTTAACCTTTTTACTTCGGTCCCCCATGTTAGAATATTCTACAACATGATTGAACAAACAACATTAACTAGCATGCCTTGTCTTTAAAAAAAAAAAAACTTCCATCGCCCAATAGCTCTTTATGATTAATTTAGTCTTTAACTATCATCTTATAGCTAGTTATAGTGATCCCACTAGTGAATTTTTTTTTTCTTAATACTTAATCAGTTTCTTCACACTCACGCGCGCGCGCAATTCAAAGCAACTTGGCTCGGCGAAGACGCTAATTTATTACTCTTGACATTCAGGTTGAGGATATGAAAACGTTGTGCAGTTCTCGTTAATTAACTGAAGAAAACTAACGTATATAAATGAATTAGAACGTACTTGAAGCTTCCTACATATATAAATGAATTGGAACGTACTTGAAGCTTCCTTGAGCATCATTTTGCTTCGAGATTTCTTTGAAGAAGCGTGCCGAAACAAACTGAATGTATGCTAATAATTATGCAGACACGCACGTTATGGGCACTAGCTAGTTCAATGGACAAGAGGGCCACTAGCTAGAAAGTTTAGTTGATCCAACCACTGAAACACATCAATCAGCCTGTGCCACAATATTTTATCATCAACATCCTAGTTTACTCCGACTTGATTACGTTAACGAAAGAAAGTACATTTGAACAAACTAGAACGTTTGAACAGAATGAACATGGTCAAGGAGACAAGCCCACAGAGAATGTTTCTGGTCCCAGCTACTTCACAAAGTAGGACCAAACAAGAAGTGGTTTATATGTGCATGTTCCATTCCAATTCGTGCTTTTCACATTCCCTTTATTATAAACACTTCGTTTTGGCGTAATTAATAAAGAAAAGACAAACTCATAATGGTGCATATCATGACGAGAAGAAGGTGAATAACAATGAGTAAAACTCTCCAAAACTTTTTACTGAGGGGGTTGTTTTTGTTAGGATCAGTGTCAGAGAACTTGAAGACAAAGTGAAAGAAACGAACATTCTGGCCAATGATGAACTATAATGCATTATTCCCACGAAAACGACCACTCATTGAAAGGGCTTAAACCTTGTTCAACAAATACATGACAAGCAAAAGAACAAAAGATTATGAAGCCCTAGAGAGGGAGGCAAATTAAAGAGAATCCTAGCAGAGATTGCATTCCCCATTATTATAAAAGAGAACAGAAAGCAAGGAAAAAACTTGTTGCAGATAGGAGACAAGGAGAGAATATTATATGAAGGCATCAAGGGAACTAAAACGAGAGAGAAAATATATTAAAAGAGAAGATGCAGTTGAAGAAGGGCACATGATCTAACAAGTTGAGGAATGTTATATGAGATTGTCTGTGAATGAAATAGTTAAAATGGAGATATTGGAGTAAAATAAAATGGAATGCATGTGAGAATATATAGAAGAGTGGAGGGGGATGATCGAGTTGGCCATGTGATAAAAGAAGCTTTCTACGACTTACAGAACGACCACGCTTCTTTGGCTGCAATCATTCGGTCTACGTATTCTTTGCCTTCTCCTATGTTTACCTTCTCATCCCTTTACCCAAAACCAGTAATATTCAATTAAATATTCTGGTTTCTACTAATCCAATGTAAAATTAGTTTCTAGATTCAACTTTGGCCAATGCAACCCAACACCATTCTAAATGGTCAATTCCTTGAGTTTTGAAAACCCATCTTCTACCATGCTAATTATTCATGCCTAGGGAATATAATGGGCTGGGTTAGAGTTGACTTTGGTAGATTAAAATATACACAATATAATTTTAAGTTATATAACACTCAATATCTTAATTTTATTTTTTATAGGTGTACAATATACTAATCTTATTTATGATACAATTTTATCTATAATATTTTTAATTTGGTATAATTTTATCCATAATCTTTTTAATTTGATACAAACACTCATTTATTAAATTTAATTTTATAGTACAAACACTCATTTATTCAGAACCATTTTTTTTCATAAGCTTTTCTCCAAAAACCTTTTCTAAAAACTATTCAAAAGCCCTTTTTTTCATAAATTATTTTTCAAACTCTTATCCAAACAGGCCCATAATCTTATTTCTTAAGTATCAAGACTTGCATCAAATTAAAAAGGTTAGGAGTGAAATTGCACTAAATTAAAAAGGTTGTGGGTAAAATTATACCACAAATAAGATTATGATACTGGATGCATATAAGAAATAAAATCAGGATATTGGGTGCTATATAACCCTATAGTTTTCTGATAAAAATAGGGTTTTATAACACCCAATATCCTGATCTTATTTCTCATATGCGTCTAGTATCCTAATCTTATTTGTGATAGAATTTTACCTATAATATTTTTAATTTAGTGCAATTCTTGATACTTGATAAATAAGATTATGTGTAAAATTGCACTAAATTAAAATGATTGTGGATAAAATTGTACCAAATTAAAAATATTATTGATAGAATTATACTACAAATAAGATTAGAATTCTGGATGCATATAAAAAATAAGATTAAAACATTGGAGGCTATATAACTCATAAAAATAATATTGTCAATACATACACATGTCCATAAAATATGTGTGTAATATTAATTCATCTGTTTTAAAAAAAAATAAGAATTACAAGTGGAGAAGTAGTAATATGCGGTGAGAATTGAGAAATGAGCAAATGCATAAGAAAGAGGGAATTTCAACAAATTAGGTAAAGGAATAAAAAATTAAGCAATGATTTACTTGATCAGCTCGGCAAGCGGAGAGACCCACTCGTGCGGTGAAGGCATTGATCACTTCTCTCTTCGTATCCACTTGTTATTAATATTATTAAGTCTGAATTAAGTGCCTTATTTTAGTGCTATATTGTTTTCTCTAATTTTATTTGGGTGAAAAACCGGCACAAAAATGTTAATTGCAAAAAAGGGCTCGAAAACCAGGGGATTTCGTCAAAAGCAACATGGGGGGCAGTCTTACTCTTATTTATTTATAAATTCATTTTTTAAGTTGTCCAGAAAGATGAAGATTAATTACTCGGTTCCCAAAATCGCTCTTTACAAACCCTCTCACACAGAGACTTTCCCAGCCACGGAGAACCCCACCGGGTCATCTCTCTCTCACTCCCTCTATATATATATATACCCGTCAGTATCCCTCTTCTGTCCAATCCCACCCAACACTATTATCCTATATCAAGCTCCAGAGATACACAAATCCCAGAAGACACAAGTTACAGAATGGAGTCGGAGAAGGAAGCTGAGCCGGTGATCATCGGAAACTATGTGGAAATGGAAACAGAAGGCAAGCCCAACGACATGAAATCCAAGCTATCCAAGTTCTTGTGGCACGGCGGCTCCGTTTATGATGCTTGGTTCAGCTGTGCCTCCAACCAGGTTATATCATCACTTTCCCAGCTCCTCCTTTATTTAGCTGTGGTCTGATTATATTTCATGATCAGGTGGCTCAAGTTCTGCTGACGCTACCCTACTCATTCTCTCAACTGGGAATGCTGTCTGGGATACTTTTTCAACTGTTCTACGGCCTCATGGGAGGCTGGACGGCGTATCTGATCAGCGTTCTGTATGTTGAGTACAGAACGAGGAAGGAAAGAGAGAAAGTGGATTTCAGGAACCACGTGATACAGTGGTTCGAAGTTCTGGACGGGCTTCTCGGGAAGCACTGGAGAAACGTGGGTTTGGCCTTTAACTGCACATTTCTTCTGTTTGGATCTGTTATCCAACTCATTGCTTGTGCCAGGTCCCTGTTAATCTCTCACCCTCACATATATCCTAATTTATTGGTTAATTTAAAGAAATATCCAGTGAAGAGTGAGAGAGAGCTCACATGCGCCTTGTCTGCGTGTTGTTGATATTGTGCAGCAATATATATTACATAAACGACAATCTGGACAAAAGGACATGGACTTACATCTTCGGAGCTTGTTGTGCCACCACAGTCTTCATCCCTTCCTTCCACAACTACCGAATCTGGTCCTTTTTGGGACTCCTCATGACCACTTACACCGCTTGGTATCTCACTATTGCCTCTCTTGTGCATGGCCAGGTATTATATATAATTAACATCATTCTTACATAGTTAATAAATTCACGGATAAAGTGAGAAATTAACATAATAGTAAATGGTTATTGCATTGCAGGTGGAGGGGGTGAAGCATTCGGGTCCTACCAAGTTGGTTCTATATTTTACGGGCGCCACAAACATTCTCTACACATTCGGGGGGCATGCCGTGACTGTGTAAGACAACCTTCTCAAATATCTAATTCCATGTCCTTTTTTCTTCTTTTTTGTGACGACCATTCTGCCCTTGCCCTGTTTGGGTCATGGACAACTATATTCCATATCGAGAGTGACCTATCCTGGTCTTGCGTTTCGAAATGACCTCACCACGGGATCCAATGACCCCTCTCCAGTCATTTTCGTTTCTTCGTTTAAATGCCTTTGACTGAACCCTCTATTCACGCTTGACCGTATCTGATATGATGCTTCAATATATAAATATATATATATTTAACTTAATCAGCCTTCGTTTTTTGTTTGTTTCTGAATTATTGTCAGTAATACTAAATTAAAGTCATATTTTACTTTGATTGGAGGAAGGAAAAGGCCTCCTTGGTAGGCGTGGAGGCAGAAAAGTGCCTCTTTTAGTGTGAACCCTGAGATGCTCCAGTGAGAAAAAAGCCAAACGCTCTTTCATGCGTCTTTTCACGTGAGAACGCTAAAAATGTTATTTCAGCCAAAAATGTTCCTTCCTTTTCTCTCTTTCTCACCCAACATCTTTCCTCCAACATTTTCTGAAGTTCACTCATTCAAAAATGATACTTAACGAATGTGTCATGTGATTATGGCATGCATGCAACTAACAACTACATTAAAATCTACATAGCGAGAATTCTAAGAGGTGTCTATAGATAGTGTGACGTGAATGCATGAAATATTTGTTAATGATGTAATTAACATGGTGGTGGCAAATGATGCGCAGAGAAATTATGCACGCCATGTGGAGGCCGGAGAAGTTCAAGGCGATATACCTGTCGGCGACTGTGTACGTGCTGACGCTGACGCTGCCGTCGGCGGCAGCGGTTTATTGGGCGTTCGGGGATATGCTGCTGGACCACTCGAACGCCTTCGCACTGCTGCCCAAGTCGGCGTTCAGGGACATAGCGGTGGTGCTCATGCTTATCCATCAGTTCATAACCTTCGGGTTCGCCTGCACTCCCTTGTACTTGGTGTGGGAGAAGCTGATCGGGCTTCACTTCTGCAAGAGCCTCTGCAAGCGTGCGGCGTCGAGGTTGCCGGTGGTGATCCCCATCTGGTTCTTGGCAATCATATTCCCTTTCTTCGGCCCGATCAATTCCACGGTGGGATCGCTGCTCGTCAGCTTCACGGTGTACATAATCCCGGCTCTTGCTCATACCTTCACGTTCCGATCTCCCGCCTCCCGTCAGGTAACGATCCTCTCACTTTTCCCCTTTCTTCCGACACTAACGATTATAATATTTGGAGAATGCTAAATGAATGTTTGGTTTACGATTGCAGAATGCGGTGGAGCAGCCGCCAAAGTACATGGGGAGATGGGTGGGAACGTATGTCATCAACGTGTTCGTGGTGATATGGGTCATGGTGGTCGGGTTCGGATTCGGAGGATGGGCCAGTATGATCAACTTCATCCACCAGATTGACTCCTTCGGCGTCTTCACCAAGTGCTATCAGTGCCCTCATCCTCCTCCTCCTCCCTCTCTTCTTAACGCCACCGCCTCCGCGGCCGCCCCTTCGCCTCACCACCACCATTGATCACACCATTGTTGAAGCGGGAAGACGATGCCGGAGTTTATGATATTATATCGATGACCCGTAATCCCCCTGTTGCGTTCATTTACTTTGTAATCTTGATCAACTTTATCGTTGTAATTTTAGATTTCTTGTTAGTTAACGAGTACCTTTTGATGACGTGACTCGGATAAATGACTAAAAGAAAAACAAGATTACAAGTTATAAATTTCCACTTGAACGTTTTGTAAACAAACTTATGAGTCTCTTTGGGATCGATGAACATGAAAATTAATATTATTGGAAAGACATGTGAGGTTGGATCCTTTAGAATTCTTGATTTTGTAACGCGTTATGTTCTAGAGTTATTCATTACAAAGTGGAGTTTGGAGAGTAAACATAAAATATAGAAAGTGAATCTGTGCGCGCGCGTGTATATGTCAATCTCTTGAAGAAGTTCACTCACTCATAATGAAAAATCTTGAAGGACCCGCTGGTGCTAATTTAATATAATGTTGAGAACCATTATCATAATAAGAAAGAAAGAAATATTGATTTTTGCAAGCTGCTATTAACGTAGGATTCTGTCGAGAATTCGCTCAGAGGAATGCCCCCAAATATAAACATAGAAAAGGCAATGCTCTTGCTGGATGGCACGAGTCTAAGAAGAGAAATAAAAGCAGAGTGTTTGGCGTTACTACGCTGAAGATGATAGTTACACACCATTAATTATATGGATATAAATAAATACAAAAAAAAAAACAAATTGAGAGTCAGGCAGCTGACAAAAAGGAATGACTGTTATGAATTCAAAGCGTTGGAGTGTTAATTAATGAGGTGTTTGTACTTTTGGAAACGTCTGGCGTACAAAAGCTCAGCGCTGTGCATTTGATATTTTATAACCACACCAAGAAGGCACCTCATTTCTCTAACCCACACACAGCAACAAAAGCCTAAACCCATCGCCCTCATTCTGCCAAGTAAATATATAATCTAACGTTTAATCTCCTCGAATTTACAAACAAATATACTTTTTCCCGCATAGATTGTGGGTATCCAAGTGAGGTGAAGTTGAAGATGGAAATAGTTTAAACTGCGTGTGGTTTGACTTGACTTATTTAAAAGTAGGAATAGATTCATCCTTTTTAAACGCATGTCTTGTTAATATGTTAAGCCTAGGTTATGTAAAAAACTTATTAAAGCTACTAGGCTAACCTATTTTTGGACTGTTTTAAAGTGACATGATTTCAGCTTATTTTTTATTTGTTTAAAAGTTTATGTCTGTTTAAAATTTTAAAAAATATAAGACTTTTAATAAACTTTAGACCATGTTTAGATCGAAAAAAATCCTATAACAGACTAAGCTCGAGTCGATGTCTAACAATAAAGATTAACCTAACATGTTTTACCTCTAGGTAAAGTTAACGGCTAGCTATCCTAATGATAGCACAACCCACCAAACTTACAGAAAGTCCTAGTTTTAAATTGGATGTTAGATATGTTTGCGTTTGAGTGTGTTTAATGTGAACATTCATTGAATATTGGAAGCGGGGAATTGATGGCATAAATATTTGGGGAAGGAGGGTGTTGACGTGTGAGGAGAGTTGAGTGGGAATCTAATGATAATATAGCTTCCTAGAAAGGGGAACAGTGAATGAGAAAGTGAGTGAGTATCAAAAAAGACCTTTCGTGTGAAGTGTTCTGTTATGTGAATGCTTTTTACAGAAGCAACAGCGTTAAAAGGTAGAGAATATAGCAACTCCAGGAGATACTTTTCAGTTAAAGCCTCTTCTTTCCTCTCTCTACCATCAATCCCCTTCTCTGCTTTATTCCCGAGACAACCTCTCATCTTTTCCGCAGGCATGCTCTGCTCTGCTCTTCCTTTATAACATAACCTATCTACTTCTAATTCAGATTTTAATTACCACTTAGATGAACAAATCCTACTTCTAATGAACTTGCCTCCTCAGAACCAAATGAAACTATCGTGAGAAATATTTGTCCCTTGTATTTGTCCTTCACTATAATTTGAGTATGTCGAGTGGTTCATAAGTGATGGTGGATTCCCACTCCAGCTGGGAAGGAGGATGGGTACTTGTCATAAAATTAACTTGTATGTATCAATACGAATCACAATCTCAATTACTGTATCGTTCCAGTTCCAGCTTCTCGTTTTCGTGGTCCACATCTCCAGCATATTATCTCCACACCCACATCCACTTTCTTTCCTTTCTTTGCTTTTTGCCGACACAAAAGCTACGGATTTTTTTTTTTACCTAAATTTTTATAAACGAGTTAGGCTTACTCACGATCTAAAGGTAAGGCAAAATTTTTCTTCCTCTTAAGCGATACTAATATAGAGTAGAGCAAACCGTCTATTACTCTCAGAAATAAAATTAGATATCCAATAGCTAAGATATCTCTTCAAATACCGTAACTCACAGTGATATTCTCTATATCTTTAATTCTATTCAGAATAACAAAAAGCCTCTCTCTTTCTAACCCGCAGAGTAAGAGCCCAAGGACCATAAAAGAAAAAATCAAGCCCGCATTTTTTTTATGTCAATACGAAAGCCCATACAAAGTGAACACCCAAAAATCATCTTCACTTTTCTAACCCTCAAAAGAAACATTAAGTGTGTGTTTGGGTACCAACGGGGGTTGGTCTGAGTGATAAACAGCTCGGTATCGCTTAAACGATGTCTCGAGTTCGAGCCTTGGCGAATGCAGAAAATTCTCATTGGGAGACTCACCCACCATAGCCAGGCGCACGACGCGGGTCGGATCCGGATGTAGTCAGGGCAAAACTCCGGTGAACCGGGTAGGCAACAAAAAAAAAAGTATGTGATTGGGTGTGTGATTTGAGAATTAATTTTAGGCAAAACCTCGATTTGAATTTTTTTTACACAAACAGCTATTTTTGTTCAAAACCTCGGTTTGGGCCAAACTATGGTTTCAAAAAATCTGGTCAAAATAGATTTTGGAATAGTAAAACAACTTATGGATTATCCAATTACTATTTTACTCTTACTTTTTTTACACTATCTCTCATCTCTCTTCTATCTTTTCCACTATCTCTCATCTTTTCTCTCTCTCCTCTCTCCTCTCTTCTCTTTCCTCTCTACCCTCTCTCCTCTCTCTTCTTCACCTACTCTCATCTCTTCTCTATTCCTCACCCTCTCTTCTCCTTTTAATAAAATCATACTCTTTTTAGTAATTTACCTTCCTAAAAAATTATTTTAAAAATAACTATCTAAACACTTATTTTTCTAAAATCTATTCTCAAAAGTTAATTCAAATATACCCTAAGTATAGCCATCCTTAGATCGAAAGATCTCTGGTTTTTCTTTTCTGGCCCAAAGTATTGACCATTTTGTTAATGATGGAACGTATAGAGTAGTATATCCTACAAAAAAGACTGTGTGTATATATGAAAAGATGTTAGCTTTAAAATTGAATACTTTACAACAATATGGTAACTACATATGAGTGTTTATACTGTGTACTTGTTATTAAGACTTTTAATAATCAAATTATTTTTTTAAAATCTCGTTTATATTCTCTCCATGTAAAAAGACGTAGGAATAGAGTAGTATATCCGAACAAAAAAAAACCATTGTATATATAGAAAGGCCTGAGGCCAATGTTGGGTTTAAAATTGAATACTTTACAACAGAGAATGGCGAGGCATGTTGCAGAAGGATGGAGGAGGAGGACAAGAAAAGTAATAAGTGTTACAAGGATGGGATCTTCTCCTAAATTAATTCACAAAAAGGGTGATCACCCAAACCATTGCTAAGTTATATATATACAGTTTGATTGATTTTTAATCCAATGTTAGAGAATAATAATAAAGTCGAAAAGGGAACCCCAAAAACTTCTGTCCGTTGTTGCAAAGTTTAGATAATTAATCAGTGGAATCCTCTTGTACCCCTTGATTGATACAGTTCCAATCTACTCTTGGCTTCGACTACAAGCTCTTCAACGGTCGGTTCTTGGATCAGGTTCTGCTGCTTCATAGACCACTCCAGAATTGTGAGGGCATTACCTTCATGGGCGAGCGTCTCACTTTTAGGAACGTGCATTGCCACATAACACAGAAGTTTCAGCGCAGGAATTTGGATCGCTAGCTCCCCAAAGTAAACGATTTGAAGCAAGTGCTTTGCTCCTCCTGCTTCTATTATGGCTGAGCAGTGAGTCTCGTGCAGAAAGTTCTCAGTGCAAGCAAACTTCGTCAGTGCAATTGCCGCTTCCCTTGAAACTGAAACGTCCACATCTCCTTCCTCAAGCAGACTCACCAACAGTCCTATGATTCTTGTTTCTGTTGCTCTGAAAGTCCTTGCCAAGTGCCCTATTGATCTTACGCATGGTATCATAAGATCAGATTCCCCTTTCACAATGATCCTAAGAAGCTGATCCAACACCGCTTTTGCAGCCGGCGAATTCGGTTTGAACGCAGAACGTCTCAACTCTGCGTGTTGCTCTGCCACCGCCGTGATCTCCATTAAAGCAAAAGCTGAAAACGATTTAACATCCTCAGGTCCCTTCTCCAACAGAACAGCAAAACATAGAAGAGCCCTTGATTCAGTGATGCTGCGACACACGGTAACATTCCCTCTTGCGAGTTGCCACAGTGATTTCGCCGCCAAGGCCTTCATTTGTGCCTTTGTAACTGGATCCACAGCTTCCCTCCCCTTGATACTCGTCCCTGCAATTGAAACATGCGCGTGTCCATGCTTATTTGAGTTGCCGCCCTGATGTGGTGGTTGTTGTTTCATGGCCATTGTGTTGGTAACTACATTGCTCATTTGACTCGATGCTTGGTTCCCCGAAGGTCGAGTAATCTGATTATGATCTTCATGATCGTTCTGGTTCTGAGCGTTACTGGCCATCACGATTGAATGAATCGACGACATGTTTTGTTTTGTGGGAATGGTATATTTACTGTGTTCCTGGATGGTCTCAAAGGCAAGATGCCTTACGAGCAAGCGAATGCAATTGTTCTGAGCAAAGTGATCCTGACATTTTGGATGATGATATGCCAATTCCGAGATAGCCCAAGCCACCGTTGATTGAACCTTCATGTCACCTTCTTTGAGGACTTTCTCAAACACTGTGCAAACCCCAGCATTCACAATCTGTTCCACGCTTTCTGGGTCTTTCCCAAGCAACCCAATCGCTCTCGCTGCATTTTCCTGACCCTCTAAATGCCCTTCTTTCAACAATTTCAAAAGGGGAGGAACACCACCCTCCTCAATAATCAATTTGGTGTACCTATATTAAATAGCACTTCAGTTACAATATCTACAAAACGCTTTCAAATTAACACCATGTTTATATGTATGCGAACGTAACGTACGGTTGATGATAATGAGAAGAAATGAAAAGTTAGCGTACGTACCTGTCGTTGTCTCGAGCCAGAGAGACCAAGGAAGCGGCAGCGTCTGAGCGATCTTCCAAGGAACACGCCGTGAGCAATATGGCTATCTGTTCCCAGATTAGACACAAAATGGGCTCGTTGGCGGCAATTGGGGGCAGACCAAGATACTCGTCGTCGCGTTCGTCGGCGGAGATAGATACACGAAGGAGCCATTGTACGTCTCCGAGGGAATTCTCGAGCTGCATCGACGTCTTGCGAAACGCCGTCGCGGGTATGATGGTGAAGAGTCGTTTCATGAGGCCGTTTCCGCGGCATTTGTCGACCAGTTGCAAGGCCTTCTCGAGGACTTGTTCCGTGTCGTCGATGATGCGCCGTGTCGGCCGCTCGTAGAGGTCGTTGCTAGCCCTCGCGGCTTGCCGGAGTAAGGCAACGAGTTTCTCCGTCTTGGCCTTGACCTCTAAACATTCTATTCTGAATGTTTGGGCTTCGTCGGCCAGCTTGACCACCTGGTCCGCCATCTGTATCGGGCTCGCCAGGATCTCCTTGACGATGCTCGACATTTTCTCAGCGGACCCAGTCACCTCCTTTCAACGTTGAACCAGAAGATGAATCAAATCACCCCAAAAACCTGGGATTTGAAGAAACTTGATAATGCTAAACAAAATGACATACAGTATCGGGGACAAAGTTTTTGAATGAAAAAAAAAAAAGATGACAATTAGATCAAGGAGTTTCTGTTTGGTTTTAGTTCAAGATTCTGTTATTCTAGCAATGAGCTTGGGGATAGAAACGCGCGAATAGCATCATGGACGTTAGGATTTTGAATGAGAGACGTTTTTGGGTTTGATGCATTGTGTGTGCATGCATGCTAGGAAGGAAGGTAGGGTGTGGAGGCGCCGGTGACGGAGGTGGCGCCGCCGGTGAGGTGAGAGAAGAAAATGGTGAATATGGCGATATTGGAGTAACGATATTTTCTGCAAGTTTTATGTAAAGATGTCCCATAATTCATGGAGTTATATATAGCAGGTGCAATCGTTTGGTTTCCCATTAAACTCCAGAGGTTAGAGGGAGGTTTCTACTTTCGAGTACTTGAGAGGACGGCCTCCATGATTCCCAATCTCAATGCCTTGCCGTTCATACACACGCTCCGATCTTACGGCTCGTAAGTACTCTCACTTTCGTAGAGCTTGCGTCATCAAAGGGTCGATAAAGTAGTGGAAGCAAGAGCATTGGAGGCGAGTCGTGAAATGTCATCCCAGTTTACCACATGGGCAATTGGGCAGATTCCTCATCGTACTCAAAAGCGAATACAATTGATAAATAAATATCTCGCGGGATACATATTCCAATTCCAGTAAAAAATACATCAAAGTTCGTCAATACTACAAAACGATGTGAAATTAAAATAACTCCATCTAACGAACCGTTTCTTCTAATAAGGCTAAAATATCCCTGAATCGAATCAATTGAGTCTTTAGTTAGTGTTTCTAATTCATGATGCGTCGTGTATTTTGCAAACGCAATTTTGAAAATATTCCATTTAATGCAATGGTACAGCTGCTATCCTCCTCGATCATGGCACGCTCCTTTGAGTCTCTGTTGGAAGAAGAGCAATTGGATAGAGGCAATCCATAAGATAATCCCTTTAGACATAACATAAATATAATAACCTCTTCCAAGTTATTTGACCCTTGCGTCTTCCTTATTATTAGGGAGGATTGAATCGTTATTAATTACTTTTTAACGTATTTATTAAAAAAGTAATTAATGAATATGAAAATTGGCCTGCTAGATCAGTTCTTTATTTATAAAGTAAATGAGACTAAACGCGTGAAGCTTGATCAAAATATGCAATCTCACCAAGCAAAAAAAATTGCTTGTCGACAACAGACTGAACGGGGAATTAAGGAGAGAGATTGGCTAATAATACCTTACAATTTTCTTGATGGACTATTGGCATATTCATCCATTTATTTTTCTTTCTTCAAATGCATCTTTTATTTACAATTAAAGAATATTATTGCTACCGCTCACTTTATTAAAAAGTTATGCCAAAGACACTTTTAATAACTATTTTGTTTACAAAATTTTTTTAGAAAAATGTTGAGTTCAGCCACGATCTAAATTTTAGAAAGGTGTAAACCTAAATATTTAGGAGTTAGGATGACTCCCCAAGTGCCGCGACTGAAATCACAACAAAGTGGTACTCCCTAGAGATCAAACACACTCTAAATAGTGGCATGTCTCATGTCAACTTAATCCACGGACGATAAGTGCACTTTTAATAAATTTAAATAAGCTAAGTGCGCACGGACACATAGGGCAACTTAAGAAAACATCAATATAGAATGCAAATTTTTTTCCTATATATGTTATACACATGCATAAATCACGTATACGAAAGAGAAACATATATTTATATTCCTCTAGAAAAGAATGGCCAAGCAGGCAATATAAGTTTATTATATTGCAGCACCAGCAAAAATAGAAAAAAAAATAATCCGCAAGCCAGCGAAATGGAAAATCATTAATATATATCGAAAATTTTATACACAACACACCCCATGTTGTTATAAATACACGCAAGTAGCCAACAGCCTTCCAGCCCAAGTCCCATAGGTTTGTTATTATTTCAGCAGACAAAGAAATAAGTTTTTTATTTTATTTATCGAGTGTTTTCTGTCACAATAATTAATTAATACGTGCTTGTACCTTCTGGTTATAAAAAGAATGTCGTTTATTCTCTATGCTTTAATGTATTACGTTTTGTTTTACCTCACCCTTAATTTTTTATTTCTGATTATATAGCGTATCTTTTAAGTAAACATAAAATGTTAATGTCTCTTTCAAATCAAATGTTCGTCAAAGAGGAAAATACTTTGAGGACGCTCTTATGGAGCCAATAACATCAAAGCTTTAGTCATTTTCATGATCTACGCATTTTTTAGTACTATTCAAGAATCATAATATAGAGAATCTTAAGCTTTACTCAAGCATTATGCACTGTTTTTTGTCGTGGTTTCCACACCTAGCCTCCTAAAAAGAAAACCTTTTTCTTGTTAACGGAAAAAATCCTATATACAATGAACATTGGAAATTAAATATGGATGTATGGTAAATTGGTAATCGTATTATTTTTTTGATTATGGTCACGAGTGTTAATTATAAAGAGGGCCTTCCCATTTATGCCGGCACGTATTAGTGATTAGTGAGGCAATATACAGTACTTATAGCTAAGGAAGAATAATGAAAAGAAACGAGTGATAGCTGAGTAAAACTGAGATTTGAACCAAACTTATTATCATCATTAACGCTAATCAAACAGTATTTACAGGGTTGCTGATAAGATTTATATATGCTGTCTCTTTTCTCTTTTATCCATCGGTTTCTCTCATTCAATAATAGTAATTAATTCAGTGAACGATATATATAGTTGCTTTCAGTATAATAATGATGATGGAGAGTACGTAATTCCGATTTCCTTTCGCTGTATATTAATTACATTTAATTACTTAGATTTTGTTCAATAACGTAAGAATGAAGGCAGTATATATACAGAGCACAATTATTACATGTGGTGTGAATTAGTAGCATGCAGTCACTTCACATCATAGCTATGGGTAGAACGTCCCATCATACATAATAACCTATCGCTACTTCATCTCAACTTTTGGATAACATATTTTCCATATTTGTGGAGGCCATATATTTGATTTGTAACTCAAATCCCAACTTTGAATTTTTTTTTCTCGCCAATCAGCTAATGATTATGTCACCTAATTTTGTTTCATAAATATACTTCCAATTATGTGTATTTGATAAAAGAAAATGGTTGACATAATAGAATTAAGTATAATATGCTATACTATGCCTTCTTCTCTTTGTTTGGAAAAGTTTGTTTCCCAAAAATGTTTGAATTGAATAATGAGCTTGCTTGAAATTCAATAGAAAAGAGTAGTGAGAACCTTAAAAGGATTTTGGACGACTGATTGAAAAACTTTTAACTATCCCCTTAGTCATATATAAATCATTACTAGGAAAAGATTAGTGAAATGATTGTGTGGACTGTGAAGATATTCATGTATAGTTTCTTCATAAATTATATAATAGGTGGCAGATCCTCTCCAATATCAGATATGTATGTTCAGTGAGATTCATGTGACGTGAGCCTCATTTTTATTGTCACTTTCTTTCTTTTACTTATGAGCTTAATAAAAGAGGTAATTGACTATTTTTAGATAGATTAAAAAAGTTAAAATAAGTCAGTTAATTATAACTAGTATAAGAATTAGTTAACTAATTTGAGTAGATTAAGGAATATATAACATAAATTTATCTTGAGATATTGGATTTTATCATAATCAATTGATTTATTTGATTTTCTTGATCTATTTAAAAAAATTAACTAACTCTTATATAAATAATTGGAGGGAGTATTATGATTCTGTACGTACTTCATAATCTTCATTAATTAATTGATGCTTATTGATAACTTAGGTGGTAAAGACATTGCTTTGTCGCCATCTCAGATCTCTTCTGTTATCTTCATCTTAAAGATATCTCCCCGGCTAATTTATTGGAGGCACAATAAGCTTTTTACGGAATGAAACGTGAGGGAGGAATGAATATTAGTAACGGTGAAAAAAGGAAACAAAATATTTGTTTTGTTGCTCTCAGGGCCTTTGATTTGATATAACTAACTAAAATCTGTATAAAACTAGGGAATCACGGGCTGCGAAACTGGTTATGATGAAAGAAATTATTATGAGGTATTAAGTAATGATGATGGCAAAGGAAAGTTGTAATGTTGATGAGATGCGTATATCGTGCGACGGTTCCCTGCTTTTGTGGTGCTCCTCGAATGCTGTGAAGTATGGAAAGTGCAGTGAACATTCCAAGAGCTTCCAGACAAACGGCAGCAACCACCATCCACCACCAACCACCATCCACCATCCACCATCCACCATCACTCTATAACACTAACATATTTGCTCTTCCCAATTTGTCCACTTCTTTCATCTCAGTCCACCAGATTCACTTCAATCTCTGGTCTATACCATCAGTTGATCAGGTTTTTGTAATAATTAGGGTCTGTTTGGATAGGATTTTAAAAAATGGCTTATGGAAAAAAAAGATTTATGGACAGCCTATGAAAAAAGACTTTTAGAGAAGAGTTTATGAAAAAAAAAGTAGTTTTGAATAAATAAATGTTTGGATAGTTATTTTTAGAATGACTTTTTATATTGACAAATTATAAAAAAGGGTATGATTTGATTAAAAGTAAGAGAGAGGAGAGAGGGTAGATGAGAGAGGAGAGAGTGTAGATGAGAGAGGAGAGAGGGTAGAAAAAAGAGAGAAAATAAGAGAGAGGAGAGAGGGTGTAAGAAAAAGTAGGGGTAAGATAGTAATTGGATAGTCCATAAACTCTTTTACTATTCAAAAAGCTAGTTTTAATAGCTTATTCAAAACTATGGTTTTACCCAAAAGCACTTATAGACAAATATGACTGTTTGTTTTAAAATTTTCCCAAACTAAAATTTTGCCCAAAAAACTTTTAAAACTATGGTTTTGGATAAACCCAAACTGGCCCATAAAGTGATTAAATAGTGATTCTAAGGTTTAATCATGTATGTAATTAGTTGAGTGCAATTAATTAGTTGTGTTTAAACACTCATACAAATAATATTAGTTGTGATTTATCCTCTTGTTATTTGTTTATTATTATTATTTGAATTGGTTAGATCCTACTTATCAGGAGTCGATAGTTTAGTTGGGATATTTGGTTATTTTAGAGTCATGTTTTTTAGATCATGGGTTTATGGGTCTTGATCATGCTATTATTTAGCAAAGCACGTAGTATATGTAAAGCCTATAAAAGGGCTCTGTCTGCTGCAAATAAAGATCATCGAATTCAGCTTATATTTGAGTTTATTATATTTCTTTTCAACAATGTCGTCAGCATATTCATTTTAAAAAAATGGCGGCGTTTTTTGGCTGATATAATAGTAAAAAATAAAGTTAAACCACTAAGTACTTGAATGGACTGATTGTAATTCATTCTAATTTAACTAGTGGTCTTGTGTTTGAATCTTGAGTATGCAGTGGAGAAAATTACTTAGAGATATTGAGATTTTTCCGTTGTGGGCTTACATTCCTGTTAATTGAAACTAAACTTAACAAGCACTGATCAACTGGATTAGGACACGGGCTTAAGTAGTTGTGATGTGGGTTTTGGTGGGACGCTTCACAAAAGAACAGGCCTAATAACTTGTAAGAGCAAAGCAACTTGGGCCTATACGTGGGCACTCAACTCAAGTATCATGTCTTATTAATTGTACAGGCCTAATAACTTGTAAGTGCAAAGCAACTTGGGCCTATATGTGGACACTCAACTCAAGTATCGTGTCTTATTAATTGCACTTTTCAGTTTAGCTAACGAAGGAGTAGGATATACTATTATTTATAAAATATTTAATTCTTAGATATTATTACTTTAGTATAATTATAGTTGTGATATTTAGAGAGATATCCTAACTCTTGGATATTTAAGTTAACGTCTGAGAATAATTGACAGCTCGTATCACCTGACATTGGTATCATTTAAAAGTAAAGGAGATTTTATCCTATCCAATCATTTTCTAAAATATTTTATTAAAAAAATGTCTTATTAATTGCAAGCCTTTTGGGACGACACATGACAGCTACAGAACCAAGGCTTCGGAGCGTATCCCAATGATAATTAATAACTCTATCCCCAACCAACCATGAACCAACCAACTAACTTCCCAACTCCTTTTCGCTTTTCCCTCTCTCCCAAGTCCAACACTCATCGCCTTATTATTATATTTTAAAAACCAATCACGACATGGTCAATATTTATGTGATAACAATATTTTCATATATTTCAAATGAATAAAAATGTTTTTATATTTAATAATTAATTAGTGTCATTGTAAATAAATAAAAATTCCAATACTGTAATAACTTAACATGATCACTTTTAATAATAAATTATTTTAAAATATTAAGTGTACTTAAAAAAATATTTTAAGCTTCAGGACACTCAGCCTATAATAAATTGCTTTAAGATGACATACATAATAAAAAAATATATTTTAAAATAGTAAATATATCATAAATTATTTTAAGACATTAAATATATTTAAAAAATATTTTAAGATATTAAATATAATTTAACCTAAATAACTGTACACGCACTTCATTACTTTTTGTTTTGTTGGTTTAAACCAGCATTAAAAAATCATGGCATGTACTTTCAACCAACTGTCCTAGCGGGGCATTCATATGGGTTCTTACCAATAGGATGCATTCATTATTTACGAGGGTCTAAAGTTCCCTCCAATTCCTCACTTAGTAGCTAGGGCCTTAAAAAATATATTTTTAGATATATTTAATATTTTAAATTATATAATATTTTTTTATTTTTATAAATTTTTTAATATTTATGGATAGATAAAATAATTCGCGACCTCTTGTTATTTTGTTTAAACTTTTTTCTTCTTCTTTTTATATCTCTAGCCAACAAGTAAAATAATCCATGGTATTATTTTCATATCGTTCAAAATTCTAGAACAGAAATTGACATTTCTCTTATTTTTATATTGTTCATCAGAATTTGATAAAAAAATAAAGAGTTGAAGGTAAGAAGGGAGAGAATATGAGATGAAATGAAGGGGTAAAGAAAAGAGAATAAGAAAGAATAAAGCGTGGACAATAAAAGTTAGTTTTATTGTGATCAAAATAGAGCTGAATCATCATTTAACATCAAAATTAATGATGATATTAATGTAGATAATATTACATTATTTTAAATACTTTGAGGGTAAAATTATACTACAAATTATTTTAGGGCACTGGGTTCACATGAGAAAATATTTTAAAACACTAGGCCATAAATTACTTTAGAATATTGGGTATACCTAAGAAAATATTTTAGAACACTAAACGCACCATAAATTATTTGAAAACATTAAGCGCACATAAAAATATATTTTAGGATATTAGGCACACTTTATTATAATTATTTTAATCTTTAGTATAAAAATAGTTTAAAATTTATTTTAATCATAAATATAAAATTTTAAATTATTTTATCACTTATATTTATAATTATTTTTTAAATTATCTTTATTAATTATATATATTAAAAGAATTAATACTTTTAAAATCTAGACGAATGAAATTAATACATTTAAAATCTATGAGAATGAAATTAATGAATGGCGTTAGTATATGGGTAAGCTCTTATACATAGGGAGCCAGGGACCCAACTGCCCTTGAAGCTACCACAGAGGCCATTAGCCTCACCCCGTCACCCATTTTTTTTTTTTTTGGTAAATATGAACCCCGTCACCCATGTTGTCTTATTCCCCTCTGCCTCACATGGTTCCCCAAGACAAGTTATATCCAAAAGTCAAGAAGGAGTCAAAGAGTGTGGAATCCTAAGACAAGTTATATTTTATCCACACTAATAAAAACATAAATTTTTATTTAATATATTCTATATAAATTTTTTATTTTAATATATTATTATTTTAAAAAATATATTTAATATTATTTTAATAAATTATATTTTTTTTTAATTTTTATATATAAATTTTATATAATATCAATTTTAAAATTTATTAAATAATATTTTTTAAACAATATAACATATATGGTCTTTTAAATAATAATATATTAAAATAAAAAATTTACATGATGTGTATAACATAGAAATTTATATTTCTGTTAGTAAAATTGAAAAATTATACCAATTTAAATATTTTACAGTGCTAATCGTATCTTTATAATTAGTTTGGGATATAAAATTATATCTTTAAATACTTTAGATACTAATTACTCATCTAAAATTAGTTAAAGACACTAGATATACTTTTA
Organism: Leucaena leucocephala; assembly: GCA_037074615.1. Taxonomy (NCBI): domain Eukaryota; kingdom Viridiplantae; phylum Streptophyta; class Magnoliopsida; order Fabales; family Fabaceae; genus Leucaena; species Leucaena leucocephala. The sequence continues at coordinate 21,208,754 of CM073560.1, read as the reverse complement.
CCTATTTTATTATCATCATTTAATGAATGCCTTCTCTGCTCTAAATTGGGATAGTAAATAGTCTGAGGGCAACTAAATCAGTACTTAGTAACCATACATCTCCATGTTATGGCGCAACATCATGACCCATTTCCTAAATTCTTTATAAGTTCCCCCTTTTTTCCGACCAAGATATATAAATCATCCATATCTTGGTTTCAACATTTAATAACTTGTCCTGTTGTAAGACAGTTGTAAATGGAAACGTAATTTTAACTGAAAGAATAAGGCGAGCTTGCAAGTTCTAACATCCTTGGCAGACTGAGGATTCAACATTAAAACTTCTAAAGGCTGGGAAAAAGTCATTTCTTTTTCCGCATAAAAAACTCCGGATACAAGAATAGCATCTGCTTAATATCTATAAAGAAGCAAGCCCTGGAAAAACAAGTACTCCAAAACTATATACATGTTCCTCCGATGTTCTGTTTCGAAAGAACATGGGTTAATAACAATCTTCTAACACGTGTACATACATATTACCTAGTACTAGACCAAAACTAAACTACCAGCACTGATCAGTCTCCCAGCTCATTCCAGAGTGAGCATATCTAGGACGATGCCCAGACATAGAAGCTATATTTGAAGAAGTAAGAGGCCTTCTGTGATTATGGCCATAGAGTTGTCTGTCATATTGAGCTCGCTTGCTGGGATCCGACAACGTGGAATAAGCCGAATGGATCTTCATGAACTCGTTGGCCGAGGTTTCCTTCTGATTCATGGCCACCACGTCAGGATGACACGTTCTCGCAAGCTTCCTGTAAGCAGATTTTATCTCGTTGCCGCTAGCACCCGTTGAGATCCCGAGCACGTCGTACAGAGATGCAGAGGCAGAGGAAGCCATGGTCACGGATGCTCTGTTTCCTCTGTTTTCAGTCGCAGTGTAAGATGCAGAGATTTTCGCGGGAAAATAAGCTCTCTAGGGTTTAGAGGCTTTGAGATGAGAAGATGGAAAGAAGGGTTGGACGAAGACGATGGAATTAGAGGAGGAAGAAGAAAATATTGGATAAGGCTTGTGGCTTGATGAGAATTGAGAGGCAGAGATGGTGGTGCGAGAGTTAATATAGAGAAAAGGGTAAATGGGTATTTACAGAGATGCGTGCTCTACCAACGTAATACGCGGTTACTCGTGACGTGGTGGTGAACAAGGCAAAAGGGAGTGAGTTTGTACTCTTTTGTCCTGATCAACATTCAAGAGAAATCCACTTTTTCACCCCTACTTTTTAACTCTAATCTATACACGACTGGGAATAGTGTAGATTTATAATATTTTATGTTGATGTTGATTTAGTGAAGATAATTGATTAATAGGGCTTGTCTGGCGTGGGAGTGAGATAAAACAGGGGAAATGAAGAAGTGATAAGGAGGTAATTGGGGGTGATAACGGAGGAGGACGAGGGAAGGAGTTGGAAGTGGATGAGGTTGAGTTTGTGGAGGTTAATGTTTGGAAGAGGTTTATCCATTGGAAGCGGTCCTATGCTGACTCAGCTTAGTATTCAAATGGATAGGGTTACTCTTTTCTCCTACATCCAGTTGGCCTTACCAAGAAGGAGAGATTTTTAAAAATAAATAAAATTTTAATAAAAAATATATAAAACAAAAGGTAAGAAAAATTAATTAACAACTTTTAATTCTACTTCCTATTTTTTTTTTAAAATAAACTCATTAAAATATTTTCTCACTTTTTCTCCATTTCCTTTCAACCAAACAGGCTTTAAATTTTGTGGGATTTAAATTTAAATTTTTTATTATATCTTTCCCTTTTTGTTGTATTTATAAATAAAAGTTTAATTAAATGTAATTCTGCCATACTGAAAGTGTTAATCATATTTAGACGATTTATGTTGACATATTTGTGTCATCGGATTGTTTTAGAGAGAATTTAAACCTTAATCACAATAATTTTTTTATTTGTGTGACTTAAATTAACCATCATGAAAAATGTAAAACGTAAAAGAAATTTAAATAAGACCCCAAATTGTGGGCCCTCATATTAAAATTTATATATTACATAGAGGAGGGTCCGGATTCTTGTGGTTGAAGCTAGAAAAAGAGTCCAAAAATTTATATCTCTTACATCAACGTAGAACAGATTTTAATAAAAATAAAAATAAAATAAAAATAAAAATTTATTTAATAAGATAAAAATAAATATAAAATTATATATATATTTTGTATAATTTGGATAAAATAATCTAAAATATTTTTTATAATTTGAGAAGGGTTAAAGTTATCTAAAAATTTTATAAATAGGATAAAATAGTCTAAAAAATTTTACTTTTATTTCTATCGTTTCAATTCTTAATTTTTTTTACTAGAACTAAAATAGTTAAAAATATTAATAGAAGTGACTTCCATCGTACTAAATGAGTTTTATTTATATTTTTATTTCCTACCTACTAAACATAGCATGATTGTTGTTTGGGTGGGAAGAAAATTTGGGGAGAAAAGAATATTATTAAACAAAATTTAAAAATAATAAATATTTTATTATTTTATAAAAAAAATTCTTAGTATGTATTCCCCTATTTTCTCCTACTTAGTTTTTTCTATCCAAACAGAAACTTAAAGTGCATTAATACATTTGGGTAATGATTTATGAGCCAGACCTTTAGCAAAAAGCGACATTTCCTCCTGATTGTATGGGTCAGCGCAATTATAATAAACAATTGAGCAATTAACTCCAGAATCTACGGATAATATCTTCAAGTTAATTACTAATACTGACAGTAGTAGTAAGTATTTGGGGGGAAAAAAGAAAGAAAGAAGTATCTGATATGGCTAATATTTTTTTAATGGCATGATTTTTTTTGTGATAGAAAATAGAGATTAAGAAATTGATGAGGACATAGATAATATGATATGTGGGACATAAATTTGTAGGTACAATGAATGATGTTGTAGCTCCTTGCGGGATTAATTGTTAAAACGAAACAAAAATACAATAATCTGAAGCATATAAGGTTGTCGGCGTCAATCCAAATTAATATCTACGTTGTAAATGCGCCAATACGTCAATCCAAAGCATGCACCTGTCCCCCGTCCACTTCAATCAAAGTTGAAAAATCGATTAATGCCCCAAACATATACATACCTAAATGAAATCAATCAATTCTTCTTTTACTTTTTTTTTTTGGGAGTACTAAAACATCAATAAAGTCTCCAGCACCTCTGCTTGATGTATATTGAATGTGAGAGGCTACATAATAATTCTTTGAAATTAGGGGCCAAAAATGGATAATATTGATTTTTCTTCTCAGGATTAGATGTGATGAGGAAACAAAATATTAGCATCAGATTATATCAAAGGATTATAATTCATATACTTCTGATGGAAGCATAATTGATATCTAATGGTCACTGCTACAAAAAGAAAACTTATAAAATTAAATTTATTTGGGCCAAGCGAGTTGAAATTGCATTTGCAGAACGCATAGAGGCTAGTGGCCTTATGGATATGAAGCTAACATCCTCCCTGAAAGAGTTTCTGATCAGACAGCCCTATGATTATTAAAAATGTGGCGACGGTAGACTCGAGAAAAGGATTTTGTGACTATTGCCAAATATACAATGGTACGTTGTCCAGCTGTAACACACCTAAATATTTGTAAATGGGTGAAATACTATAAGGTCCCACAATAATTAAGTAAAATATAATAATTAGTGTAAAAATGACAATATATATATAATACTCACTTGTCATTAAATTTTTTTGATAATTAAATTTTTTTAAAGATTTTATAATAATTCTCTCGAAGATGGTGAGACTCATGGTTACTTTTAAAGATCTCGAAGCCTTGGTAAGATGATCTAATTTTAGTCATGGATTACCTTACCAGAATCTTAAAGCCCAATCTCTGATCGCTCTGCTCCAAATTTCATCCTTTACGATGAAGGGATTTAAGGAATTTTATGAGTTCACTGGCCTAATCACGAAGAATGTTGAATTTGTTAAGGGATCGATCAAAAAGAGAATAGTGGAATCATGGCAGATATGAATTGGGGATTGAGCTTGGTTACAAAACAAAGGTCCTGAAATAAGGGAAAAAGAGTAAAAAGTAAAATGAGGCAGCAATTATTAGATGGATGAAGTATACTTTTAGTCTTATTCCCCTCCCACATAATGGAGTAGTACACTTTTCTTTCCATAAGATTCTTTGAATAAGATTTTAGAAAATAGTTAATAAAAAAAATAAATTTTAGATAATTTTTGTACAAGTTATTTTGAAAAAAAAATTATAAAAAAAATAATTTTAAATAAACAAGTATTTAGATAGTTATTACTATAAGGACTTTTGTTATTGATAAATTATCAGAAAGAGTATAAAATAAAAAATAATTAATTATCTTCTATATACTGTTAGCACCCTATTTCTACTATCACTGTTCATTTTTTTTCCCCTCCACTCTCCTATTCTCTCTCCACCTCCACACTGACGAGCACAATGGAAGGCAACCAACGACCACGACAGAAGCCAACTAGCGACTACGACCACAACAGAAGCCAACAAGCCCAGATCTCCAACCAACGACAAGCACCAATTAGTGACGGATCAGACGATGATCACCTCCACAAGATCCATAGATGACAGTAACAAAAGTTTTCTCCATAACTCATAAGGAGAAGTAATGGCAATGACGAACAGTGTTGTCAACGAACTTCATAAGAAGAAGTTAGGCGATGATGATGACGAAAGAGGGGAGAGAGGAAAAGAAAAAAGAATAAGTGCAAAATAGTAATTGAGTAGTATATAAGATTTTTTACTATTCCAAAAATTATTCCTATGAACTTATCTAAAACTATAATTTGGGTCATAAATTTTTTTAGATAAATATAACTATTTATTTTAAATTTTTTTAAACTAAATTTTAGGCAAAAAAAACTTTTTTAAAACTTAAATTTGGTGACTATTTAAACATGTACCATATTGTACATTTTAAGTCCTTTTTTTCAAATATATTTCGAACACACTCTTTAATCCCAATTTCCCCCAAGACTTGCCACATTTTGTATGTAGCCATTTTATAATTTTTTTTTGTCAAATAGACAGCCATTATATAATAATTCCAAAACATTAAAAATTAAAAGAGTGGAGCGCAAGGAGGTGTAAACAAAAAGGAGCATCGCCCAAAAAAATTTTTGGATGCCAAGAAAATTCAAAACGCAACTGCCAATGAATGTGATTTTTCCCGTTGCTTTTGGTCCGTGATTTTTTGTCCCTGACTCATCTCTCTGTTGGACACCATTTCCCCTTGTCGGCCCTTTCAAACATGTCCTATTTATAAGCTTCAAATATCTAATATCTTTTAATTACTTCAAGAACTTGTCCGATGGGAAGGAATTGTCATCTTGTTTACTAACCTCTGTTAGTTTATTTATAAGGTTATACAGTTCTATGTTTTGCAATTTACATATTGCGCCTACTGTGGAGAAAATTAAAAGTGCTCTATTTTCTATGGGATAAAGCACCTGGTGATGATGGGTTTTGCCCGATCTTTTATCAATCTAACTGGAATGTGGTAGGTAATGATTTATGTTGCTTTGTCAAGGATGTCTTTCAGCATAAGATTTCATTGCAAGAAGCCAATAAGACCCTTATTTCATTGATTCCTAAGAGGGACTCTCCTGAGTTAGTTCATCATTTTAGATCGATTTTGTCATGCACTGTTCACTATAAATGTGTTACTAAAGTAATCACAGCGAGACTGAGGGAAGCTATGGATAAGGTAATCTCTCCTTTCCAGGTTAGTTTTATAAAAGGCAGACCTATACAAGATAATATTATTGTAGGGCAAGAGATAATGCATCAGATGCAGAAATGTAGAGGAAAAAGGGCATTGATGGCGCTTAAGATTGATTTGGATAAAGCATATGATCGGATATGGTGGGATTTTCTTGAACAAGTACTATTTAAGGCAGGATTTCAATCATATTTTGTTTCCCTTATAATGAATTGTGTGAAGTCAATCTCCTATAATGTGTTATGGAATGGTGCCAAGACTGATTATTTTTTTTCAAAAAGGGGACTAAGGCAGGGGATCCAATATCTCCTTTGCTATTTGTCTTATGTATGGACAAATTGTCTCACTTGATTAGTGATTTGGTGAATAATGATTCTTGAAAACCTATCAAGGTAACCGCAGGTGGGCCTTTTATCTCTCATCTCATGTTTGCTGATAATTTGCTCCTATTTAGGGAAGCGACCAAAGAACAAGTAGTTGGTATGATGGAGTGTTTGAATAGGTTTTGTATGGCTTCTGGGGCGCGTATTAGCAAGAATAAATCTTTGGTATTTTTCTCTCCAAAAGTCAGACATGCTTCTCATATGAAGATAGCTAGTATTACCGAGATGGGGGTGTCTACGGAGATAGGGAGATATCCGGGATTTTCAATTTTCAGGAGAAGGAGACCAACAGAGACTTTTCAATACATTATTGATAAAGTGAAGTTAAAGCTTGCTAAATGGAAGGAGACTACTTTGTCCACAGCTGGTAGAATTACGCTTGCTAAATCGGTCTTAAGCTTTATCCCTCTGTATCCAATGCATGTAGCTAAGATCTCAGAGTCTGTCTGTAGAGAGGTTGAACGATTATAAAGGAATTTCATATGGGGAAGGAGTCAACATACTCATGCTTTTCACCCGATCGGGTGGAATCAGGTGACTCAGCCAAAACTAAATGGAGGACTTGGTTTTAAATGGCTGAGGTCTTTGAACAGGGCTTTTGGGGCAAAAATTGCATATAATCTAATTTCCGGTTCAACGGGTTTATGGGCTGAAGTCTTATGGCAAAAATATATGTTAAGAAATGAAGACACTTTGTTAGAATCGCACCAAGGGGACTCACCACTCTGGAAATTTATTTCTGGTCAATGAGAAATCATTAACAAAGGAATGAAGTGGACTATTAGAGATGGGACTTTGGCACAATTTTTTGCTGATTTCTGGTTATTTCGCGATATGAAGATTAAACAGGTTTGCCTCATATCTCTAACGAATGAGGAGGAATTAACCACAGTAGCAGACTGGGTTGTAGATGGGTCTTAGGACTGCCATAGATTGGCTAGTATTGTATCGAGTTCTATTTTTAACAGGCTCATTTCGATGATTCCACCAAGGCCAGATGCGGGTCCTGATTTTTTGTCTTGGAACGCTACTCCGACTGGGACCTTTATAGTAAGAAGTGCTTATTATCTGTTAGAGAAAAATATCTCCACGAACCTTACGCCAGTATACAAAAGCATTTGGAAATGGGGAGGTGCATAGCGAATTAGAGTTTTTATGTGGATAGCTGTTAACAATAGGTTGCCGACTAATGCTTGGAGAAGCAGATGGTCTGCAACTTCTGATGCATGTCCGAGTTGCAACTTGGAACGTGAATATACATTACATATTTTGTGAGATTGTACTTATGCTAGGCGTATTTGGCTTCATCTATTGCTACCAAGGTACCATTCGGCTTTTTTTGCTGCTCCTCTTTCGGATTGGTTTGCTTTGAATTTGAAGAGACAATTGGACAATATGAAGATTGACTGGAAGTTAATCTGGGGAGTAGCTATTTGGAAGCTTTGGTTATAGAGGAATGTGATTGTCTTCAATTCATATGCTATAAGACCTGAACAACCTGAGATGACTATCTTGCGAGGATGGAAGAAGTTTGTGCAGATAGTGACTGTCCTAATCTATAGCATTTTTCATTTACAGTGAATATGCATTGGCAACCTCCACCTTTGGGTTGGGTTAAGATCAATGTAGATGGAGCTATGATTCTGTCTAATAATAAAGCTGGATGTGGTGGGTTATTAAGAGATCACAATGGTAACTGGATTTGTGGATTTACAAACTATATTGGAGTCTGTAGTGTGGTTGAATCTAAGGAGTGGGCTATTTTTAAGGGGCTCCAAATTGCATAGGATAGAGGATTTAAGAATGTTATTCTTGAATCAGATGCCAAATACCTCATTGATATGTTGGGGGAAAATAATGTCATGCGAAGAGGCAGTTTATTAATTGAGAAAATTGTGGCATTCCTAAACAAGCAGTGGGAGTTGAGACTACAGTTTATACCGCTAGAAGCAAACCAAGTGGCAGATGCTATTGTAAAGGAAGGTCTATCAAGATCTGTTATACTTGAAACGTGTCCAATACAGATATGTCAATTAGTGACTTCAGAGTGTTTAAGATTAAATTTCTCAGTAACTTAAATTTTTTTATTTTTGGGCGTTAGCCCTCTTTAGTATAAAAAAAATATATAATATATTTTTATTAAAAAATTAGTTAAAAATAATAAATATAAAAAAATTATTTCTCTTTTCAATTATGCCCTTATTTTATATAGAGCAGATAAATAATAGAGAGAACAAGTAGATAAAAAGATGAGAGATAATAAATGAAAAATATATTTAAAATAGGCATATAATTAATTAGAGGTGAAATTTAAAAAAATAATAAATACTAAGACAAATCCTAAAATGAAGTTTATAAGAAATACTACACCCATTTAAAAATTTAAAACTTATAATTATTAATAAGAGTTGGCATAAATAATAATAAATAAATTCGTATCCTATAAAGACGCGAGTATAATTTCTGCTGCTGTTGTGAGGGCTCTTTTGATAAGTAATTTTGTAAGTCTCTTATAAGTGTTCTTTGAGTTTTAAAGCTGTGCCTTAAGTTTAGTGGAGAATTGGTGCCGAAATTACTTAAATTTTTATTTTTTTTGAACAAAAAAAAATTTAAAACTTATAGTTTATGAATAGGATGAGGGAGTATACAGTATCCCTCACTTATGGATGAAAAATCATTATATATAAAATAAATTTTATCTCTTTTTTAATTATGTCGTGGATAATTAATTCTGTGATTATAAAAACTGTGAAGTGCATTTTGAACTGCCTCATTCGTAAAGCTCTCAATAACTCGAAAGCGCTGTCAATGTCATTTGATTCAACGTGAAGTGATGTTCGTTGTTCTTTACTATTATCTTTCTTTCACCTTAATAATTATAAATGATCAAACGCCACCTAAACACAAAGTTTTCATACTTATAAATAATAACGAATAATTCGATCTTAACCTTCAAACTCTATACATCACCCAATGCATATGCATATCAGTGGTTAAGAATTCTTCTAGATAAAATAGCTTTCCAATTCTTCTAGAAGAAGTTGCTAATGCTCACCACATCTTCTATGGATAACGATCAACGAGGCATCCACTGTCCTTCCTTCATTTATTCATATATTATTTGTGCTTTCCCATTTATTTACCTTACCCCACATCCCCTTTATCTTCTTCTTCCTTCATCATTCTTTACCTTTTTATTCCTTTTTTTGGGACCAGAGAATTGCCTTCTTATTAACGATGATCCTCTTTGCATTATATATACATACATATATATATATATTCAAATTTAATGCTGTCCATAAAAGTGTGATCCGACTTGCAATTGAGATTGATCTTCAACCCAAAGGTTACAAAAGTACTTAGTGTGTATTTGAGAACATAGTTTAAAAAATATTTTTGGGCAAAATTTTTATTTAGAGAAATTTTAAAACAAACAGAAATATTTATCTATACGTAATTTTGGGTAAAACCATAATTTTGAATAAGCTAATGAAATTAGTTTTTGGAACAGTAAAAGAGTTTATAGACTATCCAATTACTATCTTACCTCTATTTTTTTACACTATCTCTCCTCTCTCATCTCTCTTCTCTACCCCCTCCTCTCTCTTCTCCAACCTCTCTCCTCTCTCCTCTCTACACTTTCTCCTCTCTCCTCTTCTTTCTCTCACCTCTCTTACTTTTAATCAAATCATACGTTTTTTTGTAATTTACCAATATGAAAAAGTGATTCTACTACTAATCATCTAAATATCTCCATTTTCAAAATCTATTCTTCCCAAAATTTATTCTCCAAAAGTTAATTCAAACAGGCCATTTTAGACTAATGATGATTTATGCATATAAAAATATTTAGTTTTGATATCTGCATTTCCAACAAAAGATGTTGTATAATTCAGACGAAGATCAAGATCGTCGTGTGGATAAACTTTTAAAAAATAATTTATAAAAAAAAAAAGAGTTTTTGGGCAACTTTTAAAAAATAGTTTTTAAAGAATAATTTATAAAAAAATAGTTTTAGATAAATGAGTGTTTGGATAGATATTATTAAAATAATTTTTGTGATTGGTAAATTATCAGAAAATATATGAGATAAAATAATAATTATGAGATAAATAAATATTTTAATTTATTTGTTATTAATCATTTCCCCCATTTATTCACTGTTCATTGGCACGATGCACAGAGCCACAGCCACTGACACCAATGACAATACACACAGCCCACCAACGTCGACGATTGTCCGTCGTCTTTCTCTTCTCATTGTTCTTCTTCCTCTATCGTCTACTTCTCTTTGGTCTAGATCTGGATGATGACGGTGAAGGTAAAATTGATAGAAGGGATGACGACGACGGACTTAATGCAGAGGAGAGAGCTCCTGGACAATGATGAAGGACTAGAACTTCAACGTTAATGGCAACGGCGAACGAAAGAGAGGGGAGATATTGTGTGAAAAAAATAGGGATAAAATAGTAATTGGGTAATTTATAAGTTCTTTTACTGTTCTATAAGCTATTCCTAGTAGCTTATATAAAACTATAGTTTGGTCCAGAAGTATTTTTTGATAAATATGACTATTTGTTTTAAAAAATTTTTAAATCAAAGTTTAGGCTTAGAAACTTTCTAAAACCTAAATTTGAATATAATCTAAACAGACACCAAATCATAATTATATATATAATTTTTTTTGGGTACATTATATATATAAATTTGATATCGCGTTTTGCTTGATTAAATTACAAAATAAAAAAAAAAAAGTCCATCCTTTGCCTTGTATCCTCCTTTATTTTGGCCCGTTTAAACTTTTAAACTACTCACCATACCACAAGCAATTGGCCTGCAACACTAGAACTCGAAGACAGCAGGCGGACTCTAATGATTGGCTTTGGTTAATTTACCCTAGATATTTTTCTTCCTTCTTTAAAATTTCTTTACAAGATTGGTCTATTTTAAATTTTAAAAGGGAGTTAAGGTTAAATGGTATTAATAATTAGGGACTAATTTAGAGAGTTCCAATTTAGAATTTATAGGAATGGAGTAATTAAATTATATTTGATAATGACTTTATGAAACCCTTAGATACTTACTCAATTATTATGCAAACATGGAAAGGCTTTGCGTAGATTCAAGATAAACATTTAACCAATGATTTAATCTCATCAATTTCATCTAATTGGCAATCTCCTTATTTGGGATTGGTCAAATTAAATATTGACGAAGCTCTTACGGCATCTCACAATAAGACGGGATGTGGTGGAGTTATTCGAGATCATTTAAGAAATTAGGTTACTGGATTTACAAATAAAATGGGCTCATAGTGTGATTAAAGTAATTGGTTGTTTATAAATGATTAAAACTAGCTTAGAATCTAGAATTTAAGAAGATTATTCTTAAATATAATATTAAGAATGCTATTGATATGTTGTTGAATATGAGCGTTGATAGATGCAGGTTGTTAGTTTCATAGATACAGATCATTCTAAAACTATAATGGGAACTGAAACTCCAATATATATCTAGAGATCGTTTCAAACTTACAGATGCTTTGGCAAATGATGATTTGATTACTACATCAATATTATATTCTTGTCCTTCACATTTGAAGTCTCTTGTTGTTAATGAGTATTTATGATATAATCCCTTTTATAGATTAGTTCCTTTGTTTTGGTGTTTAGTCATCTCTTTTACAAAAAAAAAAAATAGGTGGACTCTAAAGTCTGTTTTTTTATATATTGAAATTTTTTGAAAGGGGTTGGGTTCACCCATAATTTAAGGGCAGGGCGAAGTCTCCCTTCTTGCTAGGCGATACAATGTCGGGTAGGGCGAGCCATCTATTATTCTCAGACGTAAACTTTGGCACCCAGGAGTTAGGATGTCTTCCCAAGAGCTGCGACTGGAACAATAATAAAATAGTACTCCCTAAAAATTAAACACGCTCTAAATAGTTATATGTCTCACTTTTTTAACAGGTAAACCTATCCATGGTAGGTGGTGTACTCTAAAGTCCAAACATACACAGCGTCGTTTCTGTTTTGGGCTTAAAGCCCAACTTTATAACCAAATTCCTAATTCTATGTTAAGCCCATTTAGCCATTTTTAATTATTATGGGAGGGGGAAAAAAGAAATAGCAAATTTAGAAGACGCAGAATTTTGTTGCGTTTTGGCCACCTCCATCTCCCGGGAAGTCCCTCCTCAGTTCGCAAGCAAGCTGAGAAGAAAGGGGGGACCCTATCGTGAAGAGGCAAAAGCGTCGGACTTCTCAGGCTTACCTGCCTCTCTCTCTGTTCCCTCAAAAGAGCTGAGCGGCGTTCTCACTTTACACAAAGGACTCTGAAAATGGGGAGCAAGAAGAGGAAGAGGAAGGAGGAGCGACCCACCATTCATCCTAGGAACAAGTACTCTGAAAACCCTCCCGACTTTGCTCAATTAGCTTCTATCTATCCATCCTTCCAGCCTTTTGTCTTCTACTCTCACGACGGTCGTCCCAACATCGATTGGACCGACTTTAACGCCACCCGAGAACTCACCCGCGTTTTGCTTCTCCATGATCATTCTCTTAACTGGTAATTTCCTTGGTTTTACTCCAGTCTGAAAATTCTTAGTTCTGTATTACTATACAATGCATTTGTTTTCTCGTCTGGCTTTCTGTTTAACTTAACAACTTCTTTCGTTAGCAGTTTCGGTTGAACTAATCGGAGTTTAGTTGTTTAATGCTTGTTTATAGTACTTGATTTCTGAACTACATTCATTTTGAGTTTACCGAGCTCATGTTATCTGCTGACTCTGATTCCTATTGAAAAATTTCCTCTTGCTTTATCCTGTTGATTGCATTGAGTCGAATGGAGATTTTTAGTAATTATCTTTGTGTTGCTCATAAAGTGACAGCTGCTATTGCTTATTCAGTTTCCTTTCTAGGTGCATTCCCCATTTCCTTTCTAGAACACACTTTTCCCCGCACCAAACATTGCCTAAAAGATTGAATTCTAGCTATTGAAAGGATCGTGATATTCCAACAGTGTTCTCTTCCACAAATTATTCATTCTGTCTGGTTCTTTGGCAGGGAAGCCTGTGTTGACATTCTTTTTTGTTTCAATTTTTAGGTGGATTCCTGATGGGCAGCTCTGCCCTACTGTACCCAACAGGTCTAATTACATCCATTGGGTTGAAGATCTTCTCTCTTCTGACATCATTCCACATACCATTACAACTAGAGATAAGGTGAGAGGATTTGACATAGGAACTGGAGCAAATTGCATTTACCCACTTCTTGGTGCATCACTTCTAGGCTGGAGTTTTGTAGGGTCAGGTATATAATCTTGAGTGATTTTGCTGTATTTTGGGTCTTTAGCTGGAACTTCAATGCGTATTGTTGTTTTTGGTAACTCCTGTGAACTTTAGATTTAGTACTAAACTTCACTCAAACGGCTGCAGATGTGACTGATGTTGCAATAGAGTGGGCGAGCAGAAATGTTCATAGTAATCCACATATTTCTGATTTAATTGAAATTAGAAAGGTTGAAAGCAATGAAAATGCTGTCTCTGTTGAAACGTTTCATTATGGAGAGTCAGTCTGTGATGAAAGTAAGATAGATTTGGATGGGAATTTTGGTGCAGAGGTACCTCCTGGGCCTTCATTACCACTTGATTTGCATTCCAACTATGATAAGAATTATTATGGACCACCTGTACTTCATGGTGTAGTCAGGGATGATGAAAAGTTTGATTTCTGCATGTGTAATCCTCCATTTTTTGAAAGTTTAGAGGAAGCAGGACTCAATCCAAAAACTTCTTGTGGTGGTTCTCGGGAAGAAATGGTTTGCCCAGGTGGAGAGAGGGCCTTCATTACTCGTATTATTGAAGATAGTGCTGCACTTAGGCATTCTTTCCGGTACTATGATTTGTTTATGAAAAAAATCGATTGCCATTTCCTACATTTTTGTGATAAATTAACTAGAAATTGGTGCTTATTCTTGTTTATAGTTGGTACACTTCAATGGTTGGGAGAAAATCAAACCTCAAGTTTCTCATACCAAAACTTTGGGCAAATGGAGTCACTATAGTGAAGACAACTGAATTTGTTCAAGGCAAGACATGCCGATGGGGGCTTGCTTGGTCTTTCTTGCCACCAAGACAGAAGAAGATATCAACCTCTATTCCTGAGAAGACTAACATGTCTTTTATGCTTGAGGTGTGGTATTTTTATCTCAATATTTAAGAATTACATTTCTTTGGGGCTACAGATAAATATTAGGATATACATATACTGTTGCCTATAATTGGGCTTCTATTGTTCTTTCATATAATTTATATTCATCCTCATATGATATACCACTTATTTTCCTCCTGTTGTTGGCTTGTTGCTTATAACATTTTATAATGCAAATGTATCTTTCAGCGTCTTCAGCGACATCATGGTGCCATACATGTGCTGCAAGCTGTTGAATCCTACTTCACTTTGCACAGCTTACCTTGTACACTGAATTCCTCCTCTTTCACAGCGGACGTAAGACGCACTACTCTAACTCTCCCAATTTCTGACTTACCTTATGTTTGATGGCTGTTACGCTTAATCTCATTCAGAGGTTGTGTTGAGAAGCACAAGTATTCAAGCTATAGATTTAGTTTGAGGGGGAGCGTTGACATGCTAGTTTAGAATTAATTATTTAATTAATATTATATTTTGTTAGTTATTTAATTAATTATCTAAAATTAATTTTAGATATTGTTTAGGATCATATTTGAATATTAAATTATTATATCTTAGAAAAATAAATCTGAGATATTAGAATTATGATAGATTCTAGGTTTAGCCTATTAGCTTATATTTTTACTTATATAAATATCTATTTGTATTCTTATTCATTCATTCATTCAAAGGATTAATAACATTTTGAGACTTTATTTTCCCTCTACTCTCAATCTTTCAAATTTCCACAGGTTGAGGCATCAAAAGATGAGTGTGATTCAATCTTGAAGAATGCGCTGCCACTTATTTATAAAGGTGCCCAATCTGAATTCGGGAGAGAGACATCTGATGGATCAAGTTATAACAGCATTAATTATGATAACTTACGCTTCCGTGTTTCGGTATGCTTCCATTTCTTTACTGACTTGAGATATGATATTTATCGGTAAAATTTACGTTGACACCTTGCTATCTATTCCATACTAAAGGTTTTCCAGCAAATTCCTGGGACGTTACTAGTGAAAGGTTCATTGCAAGACAAGAGTAGCCCACTATCAGGTGTTTGTGCAACCTGTATTTCCAATTTTAATTTATCTGTACATTGCTCCAGTTTTATAAGTATTTATACCCACAGCTGACTCTAGAGAGTTTAGGAGGCATACATTGCACTGTGCACATCATAAGCAATTTGTGTATGATTATTTAGGTCAAGATAAAACAGGATACTTCTATTTCTTTCGCTATTCTTATGCATTGTCTCCCCAATCTCTGCACCTTTGTTCATTGGTACTGCATTCTTGTTTCCCGCATTTGAACTGCGTTCTCTTTTCTGGAATATTGAGCTATTTTGAATGAATAAAGCACTCAGTCCTTGCTTATACTCTTTTCAGGAGCATTCTCGTTGATATTTCAAAAGATGGAGGAAGATTTGCGGAGTAAATTCTGTATGGATAAAAAATCAGCTTAGGATTTGATATTTTTATTTGAAATACAAAGTCTATGAAAATTCTTGCAGAGAAAGACTAGCCACCTACATTACTTACATGTATAGCTCGTTATAGATATCATCAGAAAGTAAGGCCCTACACAGCTAAACTTTAAAGGGAGAGTATTCATAATAAGCTTAGGATTTGATTTTGAGTCGTGCATAATTGGAGCTTACAGTTATCTAGCGTACGTACAGGTTGCCAGCAGGAAGTTGCAAAATTATATTAGAGTGGAGTAAGTACTTGGTTATATTACTTTGTTTTTGGATACAAGTGTTATTTTCAATTCTTGGGTTCGCCTTGTGCTTGTTTTGATTTGTCTATTGTACATTAATGGTTGGCTGGCAATTTCTTTATGGAGATATCTTTCTTTTCTGTAAGGCATTGACTGGTTACGTGACACGTACAACTCTACCAATCCTTGAATTTCTGCCTCTTCAAAATCATCAACCCTTCAATCATGTTGGGAGTAGGAACCTTCTTGCAAGATATTTTCTGTGGGAATTTGGATTTTTATACAAGTTGATGTGCATAATGCGTGCTTAGGTGGAATCACGATTGGGTTTTAGTTTATTTTAATATAATGTCTCTCCAACTTGGGGCTTGATGGCGATAATTTATGCCTCTTCAAAAGAAATAATCGTTAGGGGTTGAAGTGTTTAAGGTGAAGTCTACCCAAATGCTAGGCTGAGATACGATGTTAATCGCCATGATCCACAAACTAAACTAAGGTTAAATTAAAAGCTTAACGTTTCGTAATTTAAGAAAAATTTTAATGAAGTGCCCGCAATGGGTTCTTTCGTTAAAACCCCATAGCCAAGGTGGGGAAAAAAAGAATCATTGATTAGCCCATTCGGTTTAACTCACCCAAAAGCTGGGGGGATATTGGACTAAATATACCATTTGGTCCAACTAAAATAAATCAATATTATAATTTTGATACAGAATTTAGAGCAAAATTTCAAATTATGTAGAATATATGAGAACTTTCGAACTCAAATTGAATAAATAAATAAAAATGTTCACAACACACATCTTTTACGTGGAGTTAAATAAATTTACACGACAATTTACAGAGAAACCAAAAGACGGGAGACATATACACGGCATAAACAAAAACCATGAACTGAGACATTACACAGAGATGCAGAATAATGAGAACGTGGAATCCAAATTCCAAACCCAAACAAAAACGGAGCTGCTCAGACTTTGCCTTCAACCCTTGCATGAGTGAGCCCGACACATGCATCCACAAAATCTTCATCTATAAAATCCGTAGAAAATACCTGTAATCTGTCTCCAATCCCCTTGGAATAACACTGCGATATAAACAATCTGTTGTAGGCGTGGATCCTTCCCGTCACTGGTTTCACGCACACGATTGGGTTATCCGCCACCGGCGTCACCGTATTCTCCACCCTGTAAAAGTACTTCCTCGACGTCGCCGCTTGCTGCTCCCCCAGGTGCTTCATATTGCTCTCGAATTTCGTCGACGGCAAATCAGTCTCGATCCAGTTATCCTTCAAATACCTTGCACTCCAAAGCGGACTCCCTGCTCCAGGACGAGCTGATTTTCTCGGCTTCCAAACACATATGATCCTCTTCGGTAACACTTCCGCTATAGTCTTCTCAAACACGTGATCGTCCTGGTGGATCAGGAACTCGCCCAGCTGATCAATCAAGTACTTGTCGAAATCCGGCGGGTCTTCATGCCCGAACTCCGTTCGGATCTCCAGGATTATGATCTCCGATTGAGTTTCAGATAGGAACTTCTTGAAGTCGTTGATCACGACGTCGACGCTGTAAGTGGCGAGTATTCCGTGGCAGACCCGTCGGTTCTGCTCGAGCCGGATGTCGAGGACCCGAGTCCCCAAGGCGAGCTGTTTGTAGATTGATAAGTGTTGGCATTGAGCGAAGGGACGAGTGATGAGAGGGATCCCGATTTTGTTAGTCGCAGAATCGTGCGTTCCTGGCCACACAATCTTGTCGATATGGACTTTCTCAGGGTTCAGCTCAGACATCCAGTTTTTTCTATCTTGTGGCCGAAAATCAGCGCCCGGATATTCTTCGCCGGAGACTTTGAGATCAGCCAGAACTTTCTTCTCGGTTCGGATGTCCTTTCTCCGCTGAATTTGTTTGGAACATCCAGAACCCATGTTCAGAGTATAACAAGAAGAACAAGATGGTGATGATCAAGATGAGGAGGAAGAAGAGGGAGAATTCCCAGTTCTCTTCAGCGTCCACAACTAGGAAGCTGATGAAGGAGATGAATTGGTTGCCAGGTGAGAGTATGAACAGATGGACAACGAATTATGAATAGGCGAGTGGACCAAGATAAGTTATGATTTTCTGTTTTATTCAATTTGTTTGTTTGTATATATCTAGGTGGCTTGTAGTTGATACGCGAAAACGCTGAATTATTTAGGGTATAAGAAATAGTTTAGTAACGCATAATCTGTTCAATATAGATACAAGAAACTAATTAGTAACGAACGTGTGTATAAACGACTAAATATAATAATCTTCCGTATTTACCGATGATCGTTTCTTATAATATGATATCAATTGTAATACATTTCACGTTAAAGCTGTCCAATTTAAAATTTGAGCATTACATTCACAAATCTAATAGGAAAAAAAAAAAAACAGAGAGGAAGCAATGTCTATTATAATGTAAGCAGTTTTCTTTTATAATATTAATCTGATATTGTCACTATAAAATTTTGGGCGTACTTAGAATTTGACTTTGATTATCTGAGTACTCACATAAAATTGGAGTACTTTATTTAAACTTTGGTTACGTTTTACAATAAATTCATTGAGGGAGAAAAATAACAAATTTTGGACGCAGAAAGGGAGATGATCATAGCAACTACAGAATATGCACTCACTTATACTTATGTCTACTTTCATGTATATGCACGTATGAAAGGGGGAGGGAAGTGGGAACTAAAATTCTTGCCCCACTCCCTCACGTTCTCTGTTACATAACTGGTGGGATAACTCTCATTTTTATTATAAAAAATATATTACACATATATAATTTACTCTCTCTATTATTTTTATAATAACCTTAATTCTTATTAGGTTTAAGTCTAATTTATTATGGGTAGACTAACCCATTTATCAATAGTTACTAAGTATCATAATTTTAGGATTTATGGTTGTCACTAAGAAGTTTTATAATTACGTGTTAATTTTGCCCGATCTAATTAAGAAGGATTCATTAATGGATGAATATAATGGTAAATAGGGGGGCGCAATGGGCGGGGGAGTCGATGTCATGATTGGTCCACTTGGATGGATGGGTGGCCAAACTTTGTCTTGTTAGATATGAACGGCGGCAATGAAAATAAAGAAACGAATCAAACAGCTTCTTATATCACATTCTCTTCTGTCAGATTCCGCAGCAGTTCCATGACCCAACTTTTTCAATACTTGTTTAAAAGCCTCCTTTTTTTGTGTGTGTGACTTTAAGACACCCAAAAGTGGGGAATTTTTAAGGGAAGAAAATGGTTTATCTACAAACTTCTCCTGTTCACATGTACTAATTTGATTCCTACAACTACAAGCAACTTATCAGTTTAATGTTTTATTCCGAATAATAATTCCCGCTGCCCTATATAAAGTGCAGTGGTACACATACATATGAACATATTATTTAATTGTGTTAGTTTTAGCCAGATCTAATATTTTGATGAGGTCAAGCATCATTTGGATTTAGTACATTTCTTTTTTTAAAAAAATTTCGCCTACTTCATTTGAATTAGTGTGAGATTATTAAATATTTGAAAGAAAAACTATACAAAAAACTGAGTTTTTTTTTTTTATTTATGTACGTATGAGAATCACTTCTATATCTTTATCCATTCTCTAATTTCTTTTTATCATTTTCTTAGACATACACACTACAATAAGTTTTTTCATCAGACTTGAGAGATTTAAATCCGTGTGAATCTCCGCTCAATGGTTGTTATCACTTCTCAATCAATAAAGAAAGAAGTGGATCACTTAATAGGTTCCACTCTCTTTGAGAAGGGGCAAAAATATCTGGTATTGGTAAAGGAAGAAAAAAAAAATAACGTTAGGGAAACTCTTCTTCGTGAAAATGACCTACTGATTAAAAAGATCACTAGCTTTCACAAAGCAATCTTCGGCAATGAGACATTGTCTCCCATCTGGTTTACCCTAATGCCCCAAAGCTGAGTACATGGTTTCCTTCAGCAAGTGTGATGCATCTGACTCAGTAAAAGCATGGACCTCATTGTCAATTTCAATCCAACTAATGGCCCCTTCTTTTTTCACACGTCTCTCATCCATAAGCTGTCTTACTTTCTCCGACAATTCCCATTTTCCAAGTGCAGCATATGTTATACTTGAAAGCAAAACATAGGCAGCAGAAGATTTAGGCTCCAACTCAATAAGGTGTTCGGCTGCCTCTCTTCCTATGTCTATATTTCCATGAATTCTCAAGCAACACATTCAAAACATGGTCACCCGGTTTACAATCCATCATCTGGAGATGCTTTCATCAATTCATTGAACGCCCCAAAAGATCAATCAGACATGCATACTGTTCTCCGTCTGGATTCTGGAACCACCCCATGATCACGATTCATGGAATTAAAAAACTCAAGTCCTTCTTGCACAAGACCTGAATGACAACAAAAGTAACCCTATTTGGTTTCACTCATTATCTTAGTAGTTCTTTTAGCTACAAAATCGCTTCTATACCATAACCATGGCGGGCTAATGCAGCAATCATGGTGTTCCGAATCACCACATCTTGCTTTTTTCCCATGACATGGAATACTTGCTTGGCATTTTCCATGCTGCCACATCTTGAATACATGTCAATAATAGCACTAACAACAATATTGTTAATTCTGATGTTATTTCGAACCAGATGAGCATGTATTTGTTTCCCAAGTTTGAATGAAGCAACGATCGGACAAGCAGATAGACAGCTACTGTATGTAAATTGATCTGGTTTAACATGATGCATGATCATCCTTCTAAATACTTCAAGTGCTTCATGACCCAAACCCAATTTGGCATAACCACCAATCAAAGATGTCCATGAAATAGAATTCTTCTCAGGCATCTGATTGAAAAGTTCTGCAGCCGATTTCATATCCCCCCAATTGGCATAAACTGAAACTAATGTAGTCCACACGAGAACATCCTTGAGGGTCATTTCATCAAATAATCTCCTAGCATCTTCCATTTTGCAATTTGCATATACATCAAGAATTGAACTTGATATAACCACATTGGAAGAAAATCCAGCAACTAAAACCTGCCCATGGATCTGCCTAGAAAGTTTAAATCGTTTCAATTTCACAAAGGCAGTCAAGACCCCAGCGAAACTAAATTCATTATAGCCTATAGACAATCTTCTCAACTGTATATAAAACCCCAAAGCTTCATGAAAGATCCCATTCTGAGCATACCCAATGACCATTGTATTCCATGATATATAATCTCTCTCAGGCATTTTATCGAAAAATTTCCTTGCTTGATTTATCATCCCCAATTTAACATACCCGGAATTATTCCAAGAGTACAGATTTCTCACCTCCATTTTATTGAATCCCTTGCGCGCTTCCTTGTGATGGCCGCACCTGAAGCACATACATATTAAATGGTTAGCTAGAAAAGTTGTGGGGCGCTTCAGACCGGTTAGCTTCAGATGAAGATGAACTAATTTGCCCTATCTGAAGACTTGGTACCCGAACTGCTGTAAGAGATGAGCGAGAATGCGGGAGGTAAGTGAATGACTTTGGTAACTAACAGTTCCAAAGAAGAAACAGCTTGCGATAGTTGACCAATGGAGGAGGCTTCGAGGATGGATTTGACAATGCAGATATTGGCGAGACGTCGTCTATTGGGTCTTTGACGCTCTGGTGTCAACTTGTGAGCGGGGAAAAAGGGAAGTAGCATTGCAGACAGTGTAATCTATTATTCGTCATCTTGCTGAATCGAAGGGCAACAACGGACTCGTTAAGGCAGCTCCGGCCACCATGATGGCTGATAATGTCAAAAGAATCCGCGGATCCACGCTGTAAGAAGATCTATCTTACTTGAAGCAGTAGCTAGAGAATGCGAGTACCTTCTTCGTTCTCGCTCACAACTAGGGTCTAGAAGATGGCAGTCGCAATGCGCGAGCCACCCTCGCTGGCGGCGGCTATGTTTTTTTTCCCAGGCATTTCATCAAACATCTTATGAGCTTCAACTCTAAAACCTAGTATGCGGTACATGTCAAAGGCACTACATCCAACGAAGACATCACATATTTGAACAGTTTTCACTGCAAGGTGTGAACTTTTTTTTTCCCCGGTAAAGGGCATATGTAATGAAGCAGAGGCTTTAAATACACAGGGGAAGGTGAAGTCATTGGGCTAAATAGCCTCACGGTGCATATTAGAGAAGCAGAGGAGAGCACCAGCAAAACGGCCATTTTGGACACAACCAGAAATGAGGGAGGTCCAAGTAACAACAGTACGAGCATCTGTGAGTGAGAGAACACAGAGTGCTGAGTTAAAATGGTCAAGTTTGGAGTACATGTTGACGAGATGGCTGCAGAGAAATGAAGGGAGGGGTTTATCTAAGGTCTTGATGATTTGCGCATGAACAACACGACCACGTAAAGAAGAATGAGTTGAAACAGCAAAATCGAGTAAAGAACCCAACAGGTTTGAATGTTGCGAGTGCATTAGAGGTGATAATGATAAGACTAGATGGAAGCTTTTTCCGGTCTATTGGTTTCCAAAGAGTCATCTGAAGTGCTCAAGTTGCAGAACATGGATTTCTGGAGCTCGACATTCAACTTCCCTTCCTGTAAAACTCTGCATATCACTCTAATCCTTATAATCACCACATCTATACGGCATTATAGTATGTTGTTATTTTTAAATTTTATAATATATATATGTCCTTATTTGTATAACATTCTCTTTTATATTACGCTTGTCTACATTTTTATTATTTTTAAGTCACTCAAAATAATCTTTCAAAATAATAAAAAATCTGTTTCTTTTAATTTTGATTATTTTTAAAAGTTTAAACAAATATGATAAACTTCCATTTTTTTTAAAAAAAAGGTGATTTCTTTGTAGCTGATAAGAATACTTATATTTCTTTTTGTATTTTGCAAAAAAAAAAAAATTGTAAATTTGGTCTCAAGAATAAACAATTTAAAGTCCTGCTGTATGTCTATTTCTTTTTAAAACATTAGAAATGTCCTCTACTAATATTAAGTACACATCATTTATAAGGTATGGAAGGTAAAAGAAAATCTTCCCAAATTAATTTTGACTCACTAAAAAAAAGTTAAGAATTGTTTAAAGAACGATACTGTCCTTGGCATGACATTGTCGAGGTCTGTTTTGTTATAAAGAAAAGAAATTTGGCATAGAAGAAAGCGAAGTAAACAAAAAAAAAACAGAGAAAATGAGGCATGAAATTTATTTTAGCCTGCAAGATATAAATACATTACATCCAACTTTCTTCAAATGTCAACGAGGAAAGACTTGCAGATTAATTCAATCAAAAATCGAACGTACGTTAAAGCAAAACAACATTCGAATAGGGTTGAATCACATGAGTTTCAAGGTTTGAATGCAGGGGGCTTCCTAATCTTAGTTGCTTGCTCAAACCCATAAGCAATCTCAATAAGCTTTGCATCAGAACCCTTCAACCCTCCAAAGTTGATGCCAAATGGAACTCCTTCACTGTCATATCCTGCTGGCACATTCACTCCTGGCAATCCTCCAATCGCCAGAACAGGAGCAACAATTGAACCTGGAGTCACCAACGCATCCAGTTTATAATCTCTCATCACTTTTTCAAACCCTTCTTCAGATAAACTTGCCAAATTCTCCAATGCTGCCTTCTCTGTATTCCCAACCCCATTTGTTGCCTCTGATGCCAAGAATATATTCTGCCCAAATTCCTTGATCTTTTCCTGCATAATTCATTTTCCATTTTGAATATATGTTGTTCTTATTTATTGAAAAAGACTTTATCTTTTAGTCCACAGAGAAAACATTAGTAACACAAACCAGATCGGCATTATCGCTGTTGAAGGCAATGATATCTGCCAATGATCTCACTGGTGTGACAACCAAGTTCTTGAGGTATTCATTAAGGGATAGTTTGAACTCGGCTAATAGTGCCACTGCTTCCCCACTTTGGTTTGGATTGAAGATGCTATTTATGTTTGCTATTTCAACATTATCTACTAT
This sequence comes from Leucaena leucocephala, assembly GCA_037074615.1. Lineage (NCBI taxonomy): Eukaryota > Viridiplantae > Streptophyta > Magnoliopsida > Fabales > Fabaceae > Leucaena > Leucaena leucocephala. Next base: position 21,184,677 of record CM073560.1, on the reverse strand, counting down.
GATTGCCCCTTCTTCCCTAAAATTTCCAGAAAATGTTAATAGTGCTGCTCAAGAATTACATACCTGTCAAAGCTTAAGGAATGGTCGGTTACCTTAGGGTTTGGAAATGCTTCTCAAAGGCAAGAGCAATATTCGTGTCATTCAAGAGAACAAAGAATGGGTTTCTTACTATTCCCAATCTCTTCCCTTTTAGCCCATAACGGTTAAGACATCGTTTAAAGCCACCTTGGGGAATATATTTAGACCAATTTGTAGTTTCAGGGTCATTATAGTCTGTCCCTGCAATTGCATCAAGAACATATGCAGCATCTGATACAGTCCTTGCAAGGGACCTGCCAAATAAAAACTAGATTGTTAGTATGTCATCTCATTCTACATATCATTCTCTTAACATCAAACTCAATTTCATAACAAATACTCCTCCCGTACTTAATATATGACTTAATTAGGAAGTTAGTCTTAGTCCTAAAAGTAACACTTATTTCTTATATTTATCAACTTTTTTCAAATTACCTCTATTGATACCCATCAACTGTAATGAAAGAGGGAGGGAGGGATTTAAAGAAGATGATTAGGGTATTTTAGATAAAATATGTCGTATTAACTAACTTTTTTAATCTAAACAAATTAGTTAAATATGTCCTATATTGAAGATAGAAGAAATACACATAATTTATATTAAAGAGTCATAGTATAACTCTTACCCAACAGTATCTTGTCTAGGAGAAATAGGAACAACTTGATCTCTACTAGTGAGGCCAACGGTTGGCTTGATGGCTACTATTGAATTAAAACTTGCTGGACACAAAAGTGACCCATCTGTTTCTGTTCCAAGTGACACTGCAACCATATTAGCTGCAGTTGAGATTGCTGATCCACCGCTTGACCCACATGGATCTGCAGATAATACATAAGGATTCTGTACAAGGCACCAAAATTATGAGATTAGTTATGTATTAGTTAGTCTTTCTATCAAAAGAGGTTACATTAATTTAATAGGACTTCCTTTAACATTATATACCTTCATTTCTTTTTCTAATTAGTCAATTTAGGGCTCTTTTTCAATATGTTCTAAATATTCAAGACACTTGAGAACAACTAATAGATTGACACAAACCTTTGTTTGACCACCTCTGGCACTCCAACCATTAGGAAGAGTGAGAGACCTGAATGCAGCCCACTCAGTCATGCTGGCCTTTCCCAGTATGATTGCTCCAGCTTTCCTCAGCTTCAAAACTACACCGGCATCACGAGGCAGCACCGAGCCGAGCAAAGCGAAGGAGCCGGCCGTGGTGTTAAGCTTATCCTTGGTTCCAATGTTATCCTTGAGCAGAATTGGGATTCCATGCAATCCAAACAGTGACTTTGGTGATTTGATATTGCGCTCATAATCAGCCTTATCAGCTTGAGAAAATGAATCTGGATTCACCTCTATCACACCCTTCAGAACAGGGTTCAGTCTCTTGATCTCTCCCAAATAGTACTCAACTAGCTGCCTCGACGTGAGCTTGTTTTGCTTAAAAGCCAATTGAATCTCACCAATGGTTGCTTCTTCAATGGAGAACTCTTGTGCAGTAATGGGGCATGACCCAAATGATGATAATATGATCACAAGAATTATCAACATTATTGACTTTAATGTGGAAGCCATTAAAGCTCTTGTAGTTCTATACAGATTTTGCAACACTACCCTGCAATTTATATCCCTTGGATTGTAAGGTACTACATCTGTTATTAATATAAGAGTTAGTTGGAGAATTGTATTTAATATTAAATATAAGATCTTAATATATTTTATATATAAATATTTATCATTTTTCTTTAAATCAATTTACCTAACTTATAAATTGATGTACAACGGAATGTTATACATAAATATTTTAGAAAGATCATATCATATTTGTTATAATTAACTGATTTATTTGATTTCTTTAATCTACTTAAATCAGTCAACTAAGTTTTATATAAGTACCGAAAGGATAATATAGAACTAGTATTTAGTTATTAAACAGAGGTTGTGTTGGTCTTTTTCATGGACAGGGGAAGGTGGTTATTAATTAATCATTATGATCATATATATATATTATGGCAGATTCTTATGGTTACATAGAAACATTGAGAACAAAGTGGTTGGTAGAAATATTTTACGAGTAAAGAAACACCAGAACAACACTAGTATCTTAAGTAACGCATTGGCCGGCATTTAATAAGTAGTAAACATTTGTGGTCCCTTTTTTAATTACCAGCGATGGTATCTTCCTCTGGAGATGATAAATGATGCTCCAAATGGAGGATTTATGAAAATTTGTGGTCATGTATGATTTAGCCCGAAATTAGATAGCGTCTTGTGATTTAAGCTATTACTACTTCATTTTACTTTATTGGATTATATTCGGACCAAATGCAATTAACCGGCCTAACACGCCTCGCAGGGCCATCCGCTCATCGATAATACCTTATATAAAGCACCAATCATACTCATAATGCATAGGTAGTTTTAGTTATTTATAAAATACCAATCATACTCATAATGCATAGCTTAGTTACATATACATTTATTGATCAAACTTCAAAACTTACATAGGTAGTTTTGATGATTCAGAGTTAATAGTTAATTAAATATAGAACTCAATTGCATGATAAGAATAGTAATTCATTTCTTGAAAGATTTTTTTTGACAAAAAAAAAGAAACTTTTTTTCTTGAAAAAAATGTATATGTAAGTTTTGAAGTTTTATCAAGAAGTTATGTGAGAGAGAAATCAAGAAAGAAAGAAAAAAAATTAGAAGATAAAGTCGTGAAAATTAAGGGAGGCTGTTATAAATCGAATTTGTTTCGCCACCTCAATCATTAACTAATTTTAAACTTGCGACAATCATTTATCAAAACCCTCAAAAGTTCACATCTATTAGCAAATACACGTGGTAATAGATCGATCTCTAAGTATTGAAATGTTACCTAGTCACTTATAAATTTATGAAAAATGAATTATTAATGAATATTCAAAAATAGAATTAGATCCCTAAATTATAAATTTATAATTAAGACTACTTAAAATTCGTAAATTTACAAATAATTGTCCTTATTTATATATGACTAATTTTCAATATATTTATAACTGTTTTTCTTAAATTCACGAGTAACTGTCCCTAATCATCATTTCAAGAGACTATTTCTGATTGATTTTTCATGCATTCATTTACAACCAACTTTAAATTACTGAGTGACCTTCTATTTCTTTTTAAAGTGAAAATAAAAAAAAGATAACATTTCAGTCACAGATTTTCAATTGCGATCAACCTGCTAGTACTGACAGGTTGTGTAACCAATCCCAAAACAAGTTGATAAAATGTTAGCTCAATCCCAATTTATTTTTATATAAAATATGTTAAATCCGTTTTATTAACTCTATTGTTAGTAGTATTACAAAATCCAAAATACGGGTCTTGTTAAAATCTCTGACGACACATATTTCACACTAGCACCAAAAGAATTCAACGAGCCAGAATAAGTAAAACCGTGTACCAAACACCTTCAAACTAATTTCCAAGAAATACTCGTCCAAGGCTACTAGAATCTTGAGGAGAACGAGAACTAGTCATCTTTGAACATTTTAACCAGAAAATAGCACGATAGAGAAAAGGGGCAAGAATCCAATAATTGAATGACAAAATAGGGACAGCGAATAACAAAAATATCATGTGTCTCATGTCACAGGAAATTCCCATAATCCATTTTGCTCTTCAACATGATGTTCTACATCAAACTTGAAGGAAAACTCATTGTTTTCAAATAATCCTACCAAAGTCTCTGCATTGATGACAACATTATAATGTTTCAAAATTCACACTAAACACGGCTTCCAATAGTTTGTGTGTATCTATTATCGATGACATGAGAAAACAGTTAAAGGTGTTGACTGTTGAATACCGCCGCATGCAGAAATTTCGGAGCAGAATAACACATTTCAAACCCTTAAACATAACAAATCGGCAACAATGATGAAGACGCCGACGTCTTTCTGCTCTGGTTTGCCGCCAAACACAAAAAATAAATCTAATTCCCCGCCTGAAAGAAGAACTGGGGCCAGAGGGAGAGCAAATTACGAGTTCCATCTCGGCTTCCAGTTGATGAAAACTGACTTGAGCCCAGTCCATCTGATGGAAGCCTAGTACAAGCCCCATTCAAGTTCAATTTTAGGCCGATAAGACTATCCTTGGATACCGGCCTTGGAATATTGGACCGGACCTCTTAGGTATTACGTTAAGCCCAGTCCATCTAATGCGTCTCCTTTCCATGGACTCGCCCTCATCATATAACTTCATTTACGTTTTTCATTTAATTTATTTGCCCTAGTCTCCACGCTCCCCCCTCAATTACTTTATCACAATTTGACCCTTACGGATAACATTGTTTTTGCCCTCGGAGAAAGTGGCTTGTTAATTAACTGGGAAATAAAAATGTATGCCCTTTTTGCAGCAAATGATCGGGTTAACTGCTTTTTCAGTTTATGCTGATGATATATGTTGCAAAAGTAGCGTTTTAGTTACTTGGAACCGTTCACGCATCGAAAATTAGATAACGGTGGCATTATTGGCATAGTTTAAAAATTGGAAATCCCAACTTATCGCCGGTACGGTGTGATCTTATCAGCGGTGGTGGCCCGCCACATAGCCGAACTATATTAACTGAGATAATTGAATCGGTGCTTTCGGTCCCAGATATTTTCCATAATTGTGAGGATCACATTTCAAGTTATGCTACCACTGGCTCATGCGTGTCCCCACCGTCAACCTCAATTCCACATCTAATTTGCTCATAGAACTTCAACCTCCCCAAAATAATTTAAATGCCATGATTGCCCAGGCGCTAAATAGAACGTATATTTCAAGAAAGAATGAAATCTATCGGGAAAAAAAAAGTGAAAGTAATTTCATCCCCACAAAATATCAGAGTCATGATGCCAATAAGCTGAATATTAGGAAGGCATGAGATATGAGGAAAGAAGGGGAAACCTGCTACAAATACTTTTAAAAGTGAAAGGAAGATAGTCTAATATTGAAAGAAATTTTCATTTGTTTTTTCTTCAAACATCTTAAATAATATATGAGGATGAGTCAAATTTCTTTTGTTTGGAGAAAAGCAGCAACAAGAATTTTAAATGCTATAATTGATGTTTGCATTTGTGATTGCACCAAGAAGGCTTTGAAGCAAAATGGAGGGGAACATAATTCTTTCTGGGACAAATAGAGCCAGGCCTTTTGTTTTGATACACAGAAAAGCACAGCCAACTCCCTCTTTTTTTTTTTAAACAACAAAATCTGTAACAGAGAAAACGTTGGGATTTGTGTCGCGCAAATCCCATTCATCTAGCTCAGATTGCGAGATTCGTGTTGGGGCTTTAAGTTCAGTCATCAAGCACCAAAACCTAACTCATCTTTTGTTAGCAGTGAACAATCACAAGAAATTCAGTCAACTTTTTTGCTTAACCCTGGTCATTAATCGCGCGATTCGCGTTGGGGCTTTAAATTCAGTCATTAATTGCCTTGATCCTTATTACCATCTATATTTATTTCCCAAAAACTCTACTAACCCATACCAATTTCGTTCCTGTTTGTTTACAGAGGAGTCCCTTTTACTAATCCATTTTTTCATCATTTCATAAGAGGCATCGAAGATATATATGGTCAATAATTCTACTTTTATTCAGGGTAGGTAGCTCATTTATATCATCGTCACATACTAACTTTTACGAAAAAGTGTAAAAAGTTTCATATGATCCAGAGCACCTCCATCATAACCACAAGCCCAATCCCTAAGACACTAGTAAACCCAGAGTTCAAGATAAAGAAAAGCTCGAGACAGCGAAAAGAAGACACAGCATAATGGTTCAGATGTTCAGATCAGAGACACCACATAGCAAGGCCGCAGCCATCTAAGAGAGTTGCCCGCAGTCAGCGATCACCACCGGCCTGGAGGTCCTGCCAGAGCTAGATCCGACCTTCTCGATCTCCTTCACCACATTCATTCCCTCCACGACTTGGCCGAACACTACGTGCTTGCCGTCGAGCCACTCAGTCTTGGCTGTGCAGACGAAGAACTGAGATCCGTTGGTTCCAGGGCCAGCATTGGCCATGGAAAGGATACCAGGACCGGTGTGCTTCTTGACAAAGTTCTCGTCAGCGAACTTGGCGCCGTAAATGGACTCGCCACCGGTGCCATTTCCAGCGGTGAAATCACCTCCCTGGCACATGAAGCCGGGGATCACACGGTGGAAGGAGGAGCCCTTGTAGTGAAGTGGCTTGCCGCTGCGACCGACTCCCTTCTCGCCAGTGCAGAGAGCACGGAAGTTCTCGGCGGTCCTGGGGGTGGTGTCGGCGTAAAGCTCTATGACGATGCGGCCAGCAGGTTGACCGCCGATGGTCATATCGAAAAAGACCTTAGGGTTTGCCATTGTTGTGAGAGGAAAGACAAATATTCAGATTGATCAAAAGATGAAAAGAGGACGGGTTAGGGATTTAGGAGTGACGAGTAGGGTTATATAGAGGGGCGCGTGAATCTAATATCTTAGAACTAGCCGTTCGATTGGGGCACGTGGCAGCATTATGAGATGGGTAAATTAACCGTGGTTAAGTTCGGAAGGGACCCTGGTCGGGGGAGGATCCAAGAAAGGTTAACGGGCTTTATTTATTTATTTTCGGGATAATCAGACGGTATTCAGGTTAATTAATGTGCTTGTCTTTATTTTAAAGGGAAAATGAATACGGACGGCTCTTGTAAAAGCCTTACCAAACGACGCCGCTTCTTTTATGAAAACAAATTTAGCATGAGACATGTTCGTGTTCAGAAGTCAGAAGCGTCAGCTAAATTGTTCAGTGAGGGTCGTGGTCATGCATGCCCTTATATGACTACGAACGATGATATACTTGTGGGCCCATATGCACCAAATCTTAAGGGTGGAGGACCTTCCAAACGGTAACATTGTCAGATCCATAAGTCGACCGGAAAGAAGCAATATCATTTTTTTTTTCTTATTGCACTTCTGTCCATCCAAGTTAGAGTCTCAGAGTATTTGAGATTGAATCTCCTTATAATTTAATTTTCTTTTATTTTGGGCACATAGCCCGAAATTGTACCCAAAAAAAAAATTCGTTTAGCAAACGGCTAATACATCAATAAACCATATTAGCGTAATCACTTATCAGTTATCACTCCATGAATTGGATTAAGATAAACTTCTAACAGATTTTACCATATCACTCTTTCTTCTCCTTCTAGTGCGCTGCAACAAGGATGATACCAAGGTATTTATTTTCTGAAAAAAGTACATCAACAGATTATTCGAAAAGGATAATACCTTTGCTTACACTAGCAACTAATTTATTTTAAAGCAACTTATATTAATCATTTAAAAGTACTAATTAAATTATAGTTCATATATTAAAAAAGTGTACACGATTAGTTCACTCCATTCATTGCGTACAAATGGTTAACATTCAAACAATTTCCCCTGCTAAATCATACCACGATTTCCATCTTTAGTCTGAACAATATAATTCAATTTGGAAAGCTAATAAAATTAAACATACATGATACTGGTAGTCGTTTTCAGGCTATTAACATTGAACTTTGAAAAGGATCCTTCTAATAGGAATTCATCCACACCAAAAAAATAAAATGAAGGCAAAAGAACGAAAAAGAAAAATGGAATTTTCTTTTCTGACAATCATGCAACGCACTACTTACAGAATTAGACCCCACCATCCACTGATGAGCTATGACCATCATTTTCTCAAATAAAAAAAAAAAATCTACGCCGAATGGGAAGAATCAGAAAAAGAATGGTTGGGGAAAAAAGCAAAATTATAATAATAGGAACAAGAGGAACTTCCGGGGCTAGCTACATTCAAAATGGAACAACGCTGTAATAATTATGTACATTTCATTCTCACTTTCGTCTGTCATAAACCCTCGGATTGCAGCATTCCGGGATAGACAAATGATACCATTTGTTTTAAGGACTTCTTAGAAGCTTTGAGAAACGCATGCTCCTCCATGGCTGCACAAAGCAACAATAAGTGTTTAGGAATATTTATGAAAAGAAAGAAACATTGAGAATCTAATACAAAATTACAAAAAGGTTCAACCATTAAAGTGCCCGACAGAAGAAAGGGATATATTACCACCAAATAAAGTTTTAATTTCCTTTGAAAAATCATCCACACGCCCTAATACTGGTCTTATGCCACAGATCTGCAGAACACAGAGCTCCAACTGCAAGGCCATTTCAATTATTTGCAACAATAAGCAACAAAGATTCTGAATTTGAGGAGAAACCCGCGGTTTGTTGGCCTCACATAACTCTCTAACAATCGCAATGGCTTGATCCTGCACCAAAAGAAAATAAGCTCAGAAGGGAATCTCATTGTCTATTTCCTACATCGACCCGCCTTCTACAATCGCAAACAAAATGAAACTGCTAACAAATGAAATGCAAAGTCAGCACTAGTACAATTTCTGGCCATACATAACTCCACATTATTTATATTTGTTATAACATTCTTTTACATCTGATAACTAAATGAGAACAGAATATGCACATGAATTTTACCATACCTGCAATCCATGCAAGATTTCTGGCATGGGAAGCTCAGGAAAATGTGCAAGATCAACAAAGCCAACCTCCTCAGCCCTTTTAACAGCACCTTCAGCTTGTAAACTGAGAAACTTTAAAAGGAGACATGCAATTCTATATATTTGCACAGCAACAGCGTCAGAAAAGCATGTTTTGGGAAACAGATCTGTACTTTTAGTTTCTTGACCATAGGTGGTCAAAGCAGTTGAGACAGGAGTGGTCTTCAGTTTTGACACGCAGAAATGTGGTGCAAGGGCAAACCATCCATTTTTACTGTTGATATACGAAGGTTTTGAGCAATTGTCAAAATCCTCTTTAAGAGCAGGTTGACACAAACGTGCGGCATCCTTGTTTGACAAATCACCAAGGCGTTGAGTGCCCCTGCTAATAAAGGCTAAAAGATGGATACATCTCTCTCTAAGCTGTCTATCCACTTTATTGATTGCCTTAGTCCATGAATTCCAATGTTTTGCAAGTTCACACATGAGCATCAAAGTATGTTCTGTCTCCTTAAGATTAGCAAGAGACATCCATGACCTCTGTGGCCGAGGTCTTTTCTTGTCACGATGATCTGAAGGGAGGTCCGGAGCATTTAGAGAACCAAAAATAAGATGAGCATTCTCCTGGAAAAAGTAAGGTATTACACTGTCCACGATAGCTGAGCATGAAGAACTGTCTTCCAAGGATTGAACCATAGCTGTGACCACAGCTAATCCAAGTCCCCAAATGTCTCCAGGCATTTCAAACTTTTCATGTAAGCTACCCACATTTTCGCTATGAAATCTTGAGAACGCCTCATCACATTCAGCACACAACACTCTCAGAGATGACAAGAAACCAGAACCATAAAGCATCTCAGCACCTCCTTTTACACGTGCAAGTGTCAAAAGAAACTTCAATATTATTGGAATGGAAGAGGACGTTTTATCTTGAAATTTCAGCATAAGAAGTTGAAGCTGCAGATGATTCTGTATGACAGGTAACCAAGTCTCGGGCATCAAGAAATTTCTTAATATCAGGTCCATAACAGACAGAGATAGCACACAATGTTCAGGAGCAGCAACACATTTGCAAAGAATGGGAAGGAGGCCAAGGATTGCATTTGAAATTTTAGAAAAGCCCTCACCAGACTTCTCATCTATCGTCCCACCACCCAAATGAGAACTGAAGCAGTTGGAATCTAATACTAAAAGCAGTAATGTGAGTAATAGCTTCATTATCACACTGGCCCTAGAAGATAACAGCTTAAGTTCACTCAACAGTTTAAGACCTGAACCAGAACATTGCAGAACAAGTAGGCAAACATCAAAGGAGAGACTTTTGCAGACAGTTCTGGTCAACTGGAGAAGCAATTCTGCTTGGGACGCAAGAAAACTGAGTTGATCTTCAGACACATCAAGAACAGGTGCTAATTTTTCAATTGTAGCATGAAAAGATTTGCATATATTATCTATGCATGTGAAAATGATTTGATCCGGAATCGCCTCTCTCATAGATTTTCTCCCTAGTGCCTGCAAAATCATGTGAAAAATAATATTGAACAGAGACCTCAAATCACCACATGGTAAAGAGGTGAAAATTCTTCAAAAATGATTTATGCAACAACAAAAAGTGCAGTTATTCTAGATATTCAGGGTAAGTGTATGGACATGAAAACTGGAATCATTAAAGCTTAAAATACAATTGCTCAAATTTTTCATTTCAAACTGCCACAAGCAAAGCCTGCTGAGGACTTAAATTTATCACAGGCTGATCAATCCGGCTATACCAAAGGGAAATTAAATTATCACTAGTACTATATATTGTAGCGAGACCTTGACATTATACTTGCAGGACGATAGGAAAAGTTTAGAATCATTTTTTTTTTAACTTGTTGATATCAAGATCCTAGTTTCCTAATGCAGGAAATCGTAGATATATGCCGATGTAGAAACCAACAAGTGCTGTGCATAAACCAATTGTAGGAGTGAGACTACCAATCTCCTTGAGAGAGAAAATCTAAAGCCTTGCGCATCTCAGTAAACCATTGACATTTCAGTAATAATAGGTTACTACTTTTTGAGTTGAGCCTTTCTAAAACCAGAAAGCACAATAAAAGGCAATCAAAGTTCTGAAATCTCACATCATCATGGTAGACAGTCGAGACAGAAATCAATGCTTTCAATGCAGAAAGTTTTGAACTTGAAGCCAACATAAACGAGTTTGCTTCCTGCAGCCAGTGCAACATGATTTCTGCAATCTCCTTAGATGTCTTCCACTCAGAACAATTCCACACATCTAATCCTAAATCAGCTCGCAAGCGTACAATGTCGAACAAGTATAAATTCTTGGTAGTTGCACATAGGTCACCATTGAAATTGTGTTGATAGGTTTCCAAAATATTTGATTCAACCAGATACTGAGACAACTCTTTAAATGGTCCGGTACCAACTTTTCTGCCTTCAAGCTCTCCTTGCAAATGATAAAAGAGATCACTGAGTATCAACTTCTTTAATTTCTTCCCTTCACTGTCAAAATTTAAAAAGAAAAAGGACAAAGCATGATTACTAAACACTGCAAAAAGAAAATACATCTATTATGGGAAAATTCACTATAAGAATTATATTATAGAGCAACAAACTATCACTTTAGACTCAGACAACAATATCTTGAAGTTTTCATTCAAAAAATAATTCTCAATATCCTCTTTAATTTGTAGTATAAATGTTGTATCCGTAAGTGAAAAATACACGTCCACTTCTGTGCAGAACATAAAAGAATATATTGCATAGAATTCGTTAACACATCATTCTCATCATGTAATTGATATAGGCAGCAAAACTATACACACTTAACCTGTAACCACGTTGTGAATACTGGCAGAGTAATTCAGAAAAAGCAGGATGCATGCTCAACTGCAAATAAGAAACAAAACATATCAGCAATGAAACCTTTAGCTTATAACAAATGTATGAACAAGTTATCATCACCAGAAAAAAATGTATGAACATGTATATTAGAAAAATTCTAACATGATTTTAACATTTTTATTCTTGAAACAGCCTATATAAAAAGATTTTCCAGACATATAGAATACATGATTGATCACTTTACTAAAGTAAAATGGACTTTAAGTAACCAGAAAAGTTGGAAGTTGGACCTTTGTTAACATTGTATGAAACTTCTGCTGCAATGACACTGATAAACTTCCAGAATCACCAGCTACTAATTTTTCCATCACATGGACAGAGAATAAACTGATAGCGACCTAAAACATTAAGCACACTTATATACATTACAAGATGAATATAAAGGAGGGGAAAAAAAGGAAAGAACTAATACAATGCACATGCACATAAATATATACATTAGAAGATGAATATGAAGGGGAAAAGGGACAGAGCTAATACAATGCACATGCATGAATGTCACATATGGTGGAGACTCAACTGTAAGAGCTCTATAAGTCTTCTCTAGTTCCCAGGCACGCCAATGAAAGTAGAAAATGGAACAGGATCAATGGTTCGAACTCATGTTTAAAGGCATGCCAGATAATCTGAGCATCAGGACTATAAACTTAACCTAAACATAAGGCAAAACAGAAATTAACTAAAACCATGAGGAAAATTGAGTGGAACTCACTTTTGCACTATTATATATATCATCATTATACCCAGAAGTATACGACTTCATTAGTTTCTCCATAACAGAATCTTTGCACCAGGAAGACCAAATCTCCTTAACATCACAAAAAGCAGGTGTCATAGATTTTTCAGTTTTTGCACCATCTTGTTCCTTGCCCTGAGATCCAGCTGCATCCTTCACAAGTGATTCTGCATGCAACAACTTTTTCTGCAAGAACATCTCATATGACATGATTCCAAGTATTGCAGATTGACAAAGGTAATTGTTTGCTAGATTTCGAGCATCATTCTCTGTCAGATTAACGGGTAGATGAGTTGCGCTGCCAGCAACTTTTAAGATTGCATTGGACAAATACTTCCAGAATTTCTCAGAGCTTCTCAGAGACTCCAGGATATTTAAGTACTGAGGAGCTCCTTGCCACAAGGCAATCATGAAGTTAAGTACACACAGCAGTATGTGTGGGTGGCTGGAGATAAAGAGCATAACTATTTATAAACAAATTCAACGATGCACAAATAGCAACTATATATATAGACAGAGACGTGTGCTTACACACACATATATTATAAAGGATCATAAATAACGATGGAAATTAAAGGAAAAAGGTTGACAAAGTAGCCAAATGAAATTCTTCCCCAGAAAAAAAGTACCTCTTAATCAGATTATCTGCCCTTACAATATAATCCATTAGTGCATCTATTAGGCCCGACTTCTTTGAACCTTTGGACTTTACATAACCAATAACATTTAACTGACCATCGTCCTTCTCCTCAGGAGTAAATATAGCAATAAGAAATGCAGGCTGCATAAGAGAAATTCTAGTTAGTTACTATAACAAAAAACCTAGTGGAACTGAAAAAGTTACTTTGATCTACGTATCCCACCCCACCCCAACCCCTCAAAAGGGAAAACGACATTTAAGAACCTCTAAGAACATTAATTACAATTAAAGACCCTAAAATTTTGAAATTCCAAAAAAGAACCACCGTCCTTGGCTGAAATTAAAATTTTCCTAGGTTAATTTTTTCAATACTTAACTTTCACATTCGCAATACTCATCTTTAACATTTTCAGCACTCAGTTTTTCAATTTTTTCAGTAGTTATCTTAGATGTTTTCAATCCATATTTTCTGTACTGAAAAGAATCAAAGATAAATGTTGAAAGAAAGGAGTATAGAAAACATTTGACTACTGAAAAATTTGAAAATCTGAGCATTGAAAATAATTAAGGATAATTACTAGAATTTTAGAAGATGAGTACTGAAAAAATTAACTCAGAAAAATTTTAATTCCAGCCAAGGAGCATGGTCCTACTTTGAAAATTCAATATTTCAAGGTCCTTAACTGTAATTAATGTTTTTAGAGGGTCCTTAAATGTCATTTATTCCCAAAAAGACAAGGGCAAATTTTTTTACAAGAATTTTAACTCAGTAGCTATAATGAAGTTGTTGAGAGAAGTTAGTTAGAATTCTGTCAAGTGCTAGTTAGAAATACCTTAAAAGGAAGTTAGATATATCAGCATATAGGGAGGTAATCTTTCCAACCACAGGAACTTTGCATGATTATAATCTTTCCATGGCCACCAAGTGTTTGACAGTAGGTGGAGAATTAGTATGGAGAACCCTTTTTGGTCAAATTACTTTGGAAGACTGTTTAATGTTTGTGAATGTTGACCAAAATTACTTTTGCAAAAATGAGTGTTTTTTCAGATTGTGTCAAGAAGAATAACTTTTGGTTATTCAAGTACAAAAGTCAAAAAGGGATGACATCCGATGGGCTAAAAATTGCTTGGATCCTCTTATGTTCATCACTGTAAATTTTTCTATAAAGCTGAGGATAGGAACACAATTCAGAACGAAACATTGGAAGATAGAGTGGGAGTCAACTTGTAATTTCCATATGAAAAAGTGATACACAACTCATTCAATCATATTAAATTATTTCAAACCTGGTGATGTGCTGCAGAAGTCAATAGATTAACTGTTGCAATAAACAGATCTTCATTAGATGCTGACTGCTCCAACAATATGTAGCTCAGAGAATGTCTCAAATCCATGATCTAGAACCATTTAGGTTATCAAAAATCAAAGTTGAAAAACATCAGTTTAATGGTGTTTACAATCTAAAATCTAATCAATTTGTAAGTGTCAGACTAAGATCCACAAACCTGATTAGATTCTGGAGCAAAGCATGTGGTTCCATACGAAAATGGTTGAATGGAATCTGCTATAGAAAATAATAATGAAATAAACCTAGCAGCACCAATTTGGATGGCCTATATAGAAAACAGAACAAAATGTGGTTAAGCAACATAACAATAAATCAGGTATTTCCATGCATGCCTTCACCAAAAGGGAATAAAAAATTTCATTCAATTTTTGAACCAAAGCAGAATCAAGAATAATGTGCAGAACTAACTCGATATAATGCATGCTCAATTATATGTTTATGAAGCAAATGCACAAGCACACATACAACAATGCCATTTAGAAAAAGAGATATGACATTCTAGGTGTCAACAAGAAAAATTAGTAATTAGTAAATTATCTAGCATATGGACCTAAATAGTTTCTTTCATGATAAATACATGCACAAATTGTAACTGCAAAGTAGACTAAAGGTCTCCGCAGATCTCTAATTGGTAGAAGAGGTACGAACACGCGTGAGCACATAGAGGAGGGGTTAGTTATGGTTAAACAACTATACATTAGTACTGCAGCATGTGCATAATCTGAGATAAAAGGCACATTAGAAATCCAGAAAATGTTATCATACTCCAATTTGACCAAGGACAGAGTTCATACCGGATCTCGAGAGTATGAAATCAAGGATATAACAGCAGCAGCAACAGGGACAGAATTAGTTGTACATGATAACACTGCTTGGTGAAAAACAGAAAAGCTGGATGCTGCCTCCTGGAATACACAGAAAGGCTATCAGTATTTCCGTTAAAAGACATCAGAGTAGAAAACAGTGAAAACGAGAAAGTATGGATCACAATCAAAATTAAAAAGAGCAGTTAACAAATGAAACAAAGAATAGTCCCTAGAAATTTATAAAAAGCATATATATAAAGCATGATATTGCATTCACAGCCCTGAATTTTTGTAATCTGATGGAGACCTAAGTAAGCATGGGGACCCATCCTTAAAACTGGCTTGTAAGGAGGAAGAACTATGCCATTTAAGTACCGGAAATTTACTTGCAGCTACTTAATGTGGGACTCCATCATAGAACCACCCTTAAAGAACTGACAGCCTCAACTACACTCTAAAGTGCAGACTCAAGTCAACTGGTCGCAAACTCCACAAGAAGCTTTTTCTGAGGAGGTTGGTCCGGGTTTGATACCTATAGTTGGACACCTAAGCAACAGTGGGAACTCACCCTTGAAACTGGATTGTAGGAGGACAAAGCCATGCCACCTATGTACCACAAGAATTACTTGTGGCTATTAATGCAGGACCCCATCATAATCACATGACACTAAGAAAACCATAAGGAACAAATATAAAATCTAAAGTTCTACATCAAATTGCATTATTCATTAGCTGCCAATAGTGTGGCTTATTCTCCAGACCATGCAATATACAAGGAAACGTATCCAATCCCTACTTATAATTTTACCATTCAACATTAAAAGACCTGTGATTTTCCTCTTTACCTCAGAAAGTTTGGTCAGCATGATACAAAGAACATCTAGTACAGAACTTATTGCAAATTGTAACCCTTCAATCTCCATTGGATCAAAGAGGCGGCTCACATGCAATTTCTGTCGAACAAATGTGCTTTTGTCAATAAGGTGAAGGAAAAAAGACATTTTAGCAAGTATTGGGTAATAAGGAAAACAAAAATAATTCGACATGTCACCTCCAAGGCATTTGCTGTAGTGCAAGCAATTTGGAAAAGAGTCTTGTGAATGGATGAATCAGAGAACAACACATCATGAATTATCTCACCCATTTTTCCATGGGAAGCCATCAATATGTTGCATTTTTTCATCAAGTCAAGCACCTGTTATAATATCCAAAGTTAAAAGTAATCATAACAGCAGCTTAGGAAACCATCATAATTTTGTTTCCAGAATCACACCCAACAGCGCTTAGCAGTAAAACAAAAGAAAATGAGATAGGCTCAAGAGCACAAAAAATATATTACATAATCTACTGTCTTCTAAATGTCGGTTGAGGGACTAATATCCAGGAAAATTCCAGAAAGACATTGGGTAAGAATATTTCTAACGAGGAAAACATTAACAACCACAAAAAAGAGTGATTAATTATGCGAAGAAAAGGTCAAAAGACTTGTAATTCACCATTTCCATCATGGTAAGTACGCTTATCAAAATAACATTCTCCAGAGAAAAAATTAGCAGCAGCAGCAAAAGCACTATAAATTTGATTCAATCCATAACAATCTTCAAAAGTCCAAGTCCAACTCCTTACAGGAGACGAAGATAATAGGACCCAAGCACACAATACAAAAACAAGAGATCTTTCTTATCAACATATATGCTAATAAAAAACCTGTATACTTGAAATGAGCATTAGATATAAATTTGAATTTTGGAAAACCACTAAATGGCAAGAAAAAAAGAAAAAAGAAAAAAAAAACAATGCTAGCTTCATGGAAAAGAGGCGATCATGTTTTCTAAACATTATGTTACTTTTTAAGTAGTGTTAGTTATTAATTTGAATTTCGTATTTTTAGTAATGTATATTTGAGTCAGTTT
Organism: Leucaena leucocephala; assembly: GCA_037074615.1. Classification (NCBI taxonomy): domain Eukaryota; kingdom Viridiplantae; phylum Streptophyta; class Magnoliopsida; order Fabales; family Fabaceae; genus Leucaena; species Leucaena leucocephala. The sequence goes on along the minus strand of CM073560.1, from coordinate 21,167,690 downwards.
GTTGACGTCATTTTCCCTTGTTTTTTGAGTAGTTCTCTAGATAGTGAGTTAGGTGTTTTAGCTTGGGTTTATCTCCTGTGTCAACAGTATTTTCTGTAACGAGTCATCCAGTAGTGCTACCAACTAATTCGAACTTGAGTAGGCCTCCCATTGGGTGTTTTAGCAGTTTATTTCATCTGCATGCCAACAGTCAAGCTAACCATTGACAAAGTTAATTCTTAATCATAATCAATCATCTAGGAGGTCAACTAAAGATTAACTAAGAATCAGAAGTTATGTGACTTCTAGTAGATGCAAGAAATACCTTCAATGTCACTTTCCATCGAACATGCTTCATCTTGTATTTCCAGGATTCATGATTGACCAGAACATATTGCAAAGAGAAAATAATCAACGCAAGGAGACAATCATTCTCCACCCCAGTTCCTACCAGCTGTATGGTAAAGTCCAGAACTGCAAGATTTAGATCACCAAGAATATAGAGAAAACATCAGAACTCTCAACATAAAAGACAATATAACCAGTAATACTGGCTATAGTTCAACTTTATTGATAATTAATGCTGCACATCTCAAACAAAAAAGAGCATAAACACATTCAAATAAAGTGATAAAAGTACACGCTAAGAAGCATTGACACTGACATAAACAGAGCAACATGATAGAATCTGAAGAATCCCCATGTTATTTAAAGTGACATTTTTTGTCTGATACAACTATTCAAACTTGTTGGACACAATCACTGCTTCTGTTTTGTAGAGGCAGTGTTTCAAGTAGTATAAGCAGTTCTTATTTTGCCTCAGGGAGTAGGGGAAAAACGACTTTGTTATATTATGATGAAGACAAAAGAGTGCTTGAAGATAAGTGTAGCATCATACAACAATTCTGAGTTATATATCAGCTTTAGCTCTTACAAAACCTTCCAAAGTACGCACCCTGTGAATCAAGTTTCCAGTGTATGAAGGAACAAAGAAGATGAATAAACCAATATAGGAAACAAAGCAAAATCACTAGAAATATAGGTGGAAAAAATTATACTCATTCGCATGTAGGTCAAACTTCAGAAGAAAATGCCAGAGAAAAGCAAGAAAGCAAGACAATGGACAATCAGAAATGGATATACAACTAAATAACAACATATCAATCAGAGAATGATAAACTGCACTAGCTGTACCTGATATTACCAAGGGGCGGTCATTACTGTTTTGCTCACAGTCAATTAAAAGCATCTTAGCTAGTTTGCCAGAAAGCAACCATGATCCACTGGAAAAGGGTATAATTATTAGATGTTATTTGACAACATATAAAATGAGCCACAATAGTAATAAGCCACTATGACACTACATTTTCAGAGTCCATCACAAAGGCACGGCGGAGGAGAAAGATGTTGGGATGAGGAATTTTAGAAATTTATGAAGTTTAAAATGCAAAGGACTTAAGTAGTTCAGATCAAGTTTCTGTCATTTGAAAAATCCATTGTTTAGATACCTAAAACTAAACATTACAAAGTAATTCCTTTTCTTTTGTACTTCTCATAGCCGTACAGTGCCAAGGTTTAATCCAGGGAAGCCTAGGGTTTGGAGCTCAGATCTGCAATTCAGTTCCAGGTTTCAGGTCATGTTTGGATCCATGAATTTGGTTGTTGGAGGTTTGGCTAACAGTAAGGAATTGAAAGAATATAAATAAAATTCCAACTCAAGTGAAACAATTGAATTCTTTATTTTTGACATAAAAATTCCATGATAAATTACTTGAAAATCTAAAATTCTTTGATTAGTTATCCAAAAAGAAAAATAAAAGCTTTTTTGTTTGAGCATTTGAAATATTCTGTAACACCACGCCTCCCCCCCCCCCCAAAAAAAAAAAAAGATCTTAGATTACTTCATCCAAATACATGCTAAAAAAATGTCGAACTTATTCTTTCACAACAGATAACAAGTAAAATAGCATACTTTCTATGTAAGCATGCAATTTCAGAGCAGTCTCACGTAAATATCCTAAGCTTCCTGTTAGCTTAATTTACCTTGACAAAGCACTATTTGCTCTACTGAAAACAGTTGTCTGCAAAGCCATATCAAATATATTTGCATTTAGAGCAATTGCTGCAACACTAGAAGGAGAGCTGGATAAAAAGGAAACGAAAAAAGTAAGCATTTCCTCAACAGTGAATTGTTTCTTCAAAACCAATGGAAGGTACAGAAACAAGTATAAATCTAGAAAAGATCCAAGGAGTAGAACATCAAACTGCCCATTAAAACATCACATTTTTCCTGAAGTTAGATAGATCAACCAAATGAATAACATAACATTGCACATACAAAAGTAACCAAGAAAAATCTACAGAAATGAGTTAATTACCAATTTAACATCTTTCCCAAAATCTTGATGGCCTTGGACATCAGTGCAGCACCATAGGAATTCAGAGATGGGTTTTTGACAAGATTGCAAATAATCTCAATCACCCTATCATGACAAGGAGAGAGAAAAAAATTCACAGATATCAAATAGGCAAGGGAAATCAACAAAATGAATTTAATAAAGGATAACCAATGTGTAACAGAGAAATCTTACCAGACATTCTTTTCCTGTTCGTTCATCAAGCTGACACCATGGAAATGGGTAGAGCAGCTGAGAGTCATCAACTCAAAACAGACAGCCTATGCACAGAAAGAGAATATGTAAGGAAAAAAGAGACAAAATCCTTATCCCAAATAACATCAGTCAAGAACCCATATATTTAACACAAGTTTCAGAGCAGTTTCACATATCATACTTTGGGGTCTAAGCAACCCAAAGTAGCAACAAAATACAACAAAAGAAAGTTTCACCTGGATAAGTGTAGTGAACAGCACGTAGCATACAAGAAAAAGTATTACAACATGAAGCACTAAGGGCAAAAACGTTATAAATATGCTCAAAATGGCAGCTTCCTTACTCTTCTAGCAATGTCTAGATTATATCAATGTTTAATTTTCTCCGTGTATTTGCTTAATTTACCAGAAAGCTGCCAGAGTATGAAACCAACTATACAGGAATACATGGTAACATAAGATAAGTCCTCCAAAGTTATATAACTAAATAACCAATCAAAGAAAAATTTGTCAAGGGGTACTCTACAAGCATCCTTACAACCTCAAATAGGAACCCCACCCCCCACCCAACACACACAAGCCCTCAATTCAGTCCAACACTAAGTCTTACTCTTCAACTTAGATTTCCATGAAATACAGAAGTACTTTCAAAATCCCAAAGGAGAGAAATTTTATTAGGAAAAAAAAGAAAAAGAAACAAGAATAAGGAAGGAAGGAAGGAAATAACAAAACCATATATTGGGATACTTAAAGCGCACCACATTAGGCAGAGAAGTTAGATATGTGCAGTGAAATGGAAAAACATGACTATTGATCAATAAAGTTCAACATTACAACAGAAATAAATGAGCTACTCAACATGGAATTCAGGAAAAAGAAAATGAATTTAGCTAAGAAATTAAATTGGCAAGGAAGAAAAAAAACAGACACAACATAATGCTACAGTTAATGGCATGCTGCAAATTTGCAAAGTGCCCGCTAATGTCATTCTTAGACTGACAAAAAGCGCCATAAGCTCAGCAATTATAAGCAGATTCAAGGTTTAATATTGAAGCTTAGGAATCAAATTTCTTCACGAAGAAATACTATAATTGCCAGAACAATTGATACACTGATTTCATTGTTCCAAATACCACTTTAAACCAACATATCACATGATGCAATCATAGAAATATACCATCATAGACCATTAGTAGGCCACCCATAGAACAGTTGCTAGGACTACAGCAACAATTATAACTATTGGCAGTAGTGCATTAAATAAGGAACCACGGTGGACACAAATGGCAATTAAAACTTACAGTGTTAAAGGAAACCAATCTACTGAGCAGGTCAAGAGTCAAAAGAACCTCCTCCTTGCCATTCAAATGTACCTCTTGGGCTAAACGTAGGAGTAGGAGAAACACACCTGATGTTGCATACTACAAAACAGATTATTATATCAATATAAAAACAAACTCAAAAAATAAACAATATTCGGACAACAAGAAACACCTAGGGAAATTTATACATATACAAAGAAAAAAGGGCATCACAACAATATGAAGATACATACCTCCCATCGTACAAGGGCAGTATTCCCTTCAACAACTTTCAAGACATGTCCACGAGTTCCAGCAGGAATAAAAAAACCTTCAATTCCAGGAAATTGCACTGGTTGTTGTGCCTCAACTATATGAGAGACGTCTTCCACTGCCTCATTACTAATCTCAAACAAGGATGATACCCCAATAGACCTATCTAGGAAGTTATACCTATTGAATAAAAGAATTCTTAAGATACAATGAGGAAGTAAGCAAGTACAGGAACTAGTTATGGTTTTGATTCTCAGATATGGAAGAAAGAGTTTTATCTCCACCCCCAAATGCATTGTTAGGTAGTAGATCCAGATAATATTCAAGCAAATTGAAACACCCGCACAGCTTTCACTTGATAGCATGCAATGACATGATCAACAAGCCAATCAGAGTCTTAGGATATGAAAAACAGCTCTGTCAGACCCATAAAACAACTGGCCAGGAAACTTCGTGGGCTTTGTGAGGGGTGAGGTGTCAAAGTGTGTGTGAGAGAGAGGGGGGGCACACATTGCAGTTGAAGGGGTCATGAGAAGGTTAGGCATTCACTGAGTGACATGTAGGAGAGTCTAGCCTCTGGAACAGCTAGAGCATCTGTGTATGCTTCACTGTTTTAGGCTTATTTTCTGTATTTTCATCTGCCTCAATCTATACTCTGGCAGATTATTGTTAATTTGAATACCATTTGGTGCTCGGTTTCCATCAAGCTCCACAACACTAGAGGGGCCAAGGAGAAGTGATCAACCAGTAGCATTGAATTCAGAAATCAAAAGCTCTTTCTCTCACAAGAAATTGAACAAATTAAGTAGGAAAAAAATTAATTGCAGGAAATGTTCCAATCTTTGGCGTCAATTGGGCAAATTACCGATGCTTCAACAAACAGATCATTTAAAAAATTATGTAATGGATCAGTTTGTATTACTCCAGTACATGAGATAACAGAAAAGCACATAATTAATTACTTACACACATTCAGCAGGCCACGTTCCCTCACAAAGGGAAGACAAGAGTTGCACAAGTTCCACTGTCTGGAAAGGGAACTCACTCCCTAGGTTGCAAAGAAGACAACGAATTGGACCATCAATGAAACTTCCCTTGTCCCAAAACTGAATACAAAGGGATTCCTACAAGTTAAAAACCGCAGCTCACCAATCAATCAATGATCGCCAATAGAGATAATGATACTAAAGCAACGAACGACTTGCAGGACAATAATTAGACATGCAAACCTCTCCTCTGTAGATCTTGCAAAGAATATCCAGTATCAAAATGGGGTTGCTGTCCTCTGCCTGCTCCATCGTTGAAGTAGACAATTGAGAATTCCAATAATAAACATAATGAATTACAAATTTCAAATATCTTACCTGAATGTTGACCTCATAAGATGCAATAAATGCAGATAATAATGTTCTCAAAACACTACGGTATCCAGAAACAGGACCCTGGGTAGAAGAGAAAAATCAGTTATCATATCAAGTTTCAAAAGCAAAACTCATAATACAAACAGAATTTATACGCTATGCTATTAATATTGTACAAGTATAAACGTGAGAATGTAAAGAATACTTTCTTCAATCATTAAGTACAAAGCCCAGTCTATTTGAAAGCTTAATGCTTCTGATTGAAAAAAGAGAAATTAGTCAAGGTTTAATAGGAGTTTCTTAGATGTTAGGATGAAACTACATATGGGCCTTCAATTGGTAAGCTCAAGCTTTTGTGCAAAAGTGGTACTTGACATGACATTAGACCCTCTATGACCATGTGCTTGAGAGTTCAAACTGACAGCCCCATTCTAGATGGTTAAATGAATTTTTCGCACAAGATATTGAGATTGTTCTCTATCCATACTACAAGCTCAAAGGGCTTTAATGTGAGGAGGTGTATATATTATAATAAAAATATTCATGACCTTCAGCTAACAACTTAAGCTTTTGCACCAAATCGATTCTCAAAGAAATTCATCCACAATAGCTACTGATGCAACAGGAGAATGACTCACATCGTACTCCCTCAGTATGTCACACTCAAGAATTTCAAGACAGTAACTAAATGATGCAGCCTCAAATGCCTGCCGAACATAACCAACATGATCAATCTCCTGGAAGCAACGGAAAACAAGGATCAGCTATGTAATATAAACAAATTCACGTGTAAAGAAGAATTTAACTTTGTAACAAGACCACATACCATTAGGTCATTGTTTTCATCTTTCCCTGGAAGTGTCAATAGCAGATAAAGAAATGCTGCCCAAGCTAGAATCAAGGGGCCAGCTTCTTTCATTTCAAAAGAATTGAAAGTAGACACGAATGCATCCATCTCTTGGACATCAATCAGTGAAAAAGTAGATGCACCTTTCCTGAGAAAAAAGCAAACAAATTTTGCAATACTTAACAACATATTAAGTAACAAAAGTACGATCTCACTGTAAATTAAGAGCAGCCCATCCATGATAGAATATAGGCATTAACAAGTAAATCAGAAAGCACCTTAATCCCACAGTTCTCAATAGGCGATGCCACTAAAACATACAAGGACATGCTTTATATTCAAGGCTGAGCGTAGTGGTTCTAAAAAAATTCCCAGTAGCAAGGAACATAGATATATTAACTTATAGGAAAATTCAAACAATTCTAACAATAAATGACAAACATAAACCAATATATCTTTTTGGCTAATGGCGGTTAATCACAACAAGCACACATACTATTGCTATTATGGACATCCTAGAAGGAACCCAAGAAAAGAGAATTGACAGGTGACATTTTGATGTATTTTAACTAATATATTAATAGGAGAAAACGTTCACTTCCACTATCATGACTAAAGATTAGCAAAATGGAAAAGTTAAGGAAGCCAAACATCAACATTAAAACAATTGAAAATGAAAGTATTCTGTCCTATAAGGTGGAATTTGTTTTCAATCCAAGACATAGGCCACATTATTCGGCACTCAGAAACTCACTACAGTAGAAAGGAGACCTTGAGATTTGTTACTATATTAGTATGCATGTGCAATGGGCCAAGGCCTAAGCCCATCTGATAACTATAGTTCCGATGAAGATAACTCTAAACAGAGACTGAGATCAACGGATTACTATAGTTCCAACGAAGATAACTCTAACCAGAAATTGAGATCAACTAGTCAGAATCATTTGGAACTACAGGTTAAACTCTTTATACTGATAAGATTATAGTCCACATCCCTTTGGCTTGACCAACTGTCTCACAATGCCTTCCTTTTGTAACTTCAAAACTTTGATTCTGATGCAAACAAAAGCCAGGCTATACCTATAAGGTGTTTCATCATGAACCATCTGAAGAAGATTTTCCAAATCCAGAGTTTCTATCAGGATAAGTAGCAGTTGAACTTTGGCATGATAAGACAGTTGCCAGGCTTCTGACGATATTGCAAGCTTTCTGAAGTTATATTGACCAGAAATGATTCCCTGGATCCATGATATTTTTGAGCAAGGATTAGATCTAGCGAATATCACAAAAAAGTAACAGCATAAGTATAACAATATGTACCTTGTAGATATTACATAATTTCTTCCACTTTTCACCACTACAAGTACAAAATGAGTCATAATACGCAAGGAAGAGAATGTCCAGAACTAAGTTGTCTTCAATTAGAGTCTCCTCAGCCCACAGAGTGAAAAGATCAACATCCTTCCAAGAATTTCACAATTGACATATTTTAAGAGATTAAGAAATAAAATTTGAAGGCAAACAGAACGTCCATGACATGCAGAACCCAACAAGAATATTATGTGGAGTAAGACAAATCCTATATCTTATAGGCCCATAGCACACTAATAGCAACAAGAAAACACAATTCAACAAAAATCGTGTATAAATAATTTATATATTTATATATTTTTAAAATAATACATCCAAGTGAAAAGGAGATCCTCATGTATAACGCAAGTGTTATTCCTCATACAATCATGCAGAATTCAAGGGCAATTTGCACTTGTGTTAAATAAGAATTGTTGTAAAAGGAGATGTAGTTGGTCAGGAGCTAAGAAATTAAAACAAGTTAGTACAACTAACTCATAGGAAGCTAAGCTCAGAGATATGAAGCTATCAAACTTTAAATGGTGGTTTGACTCATTCATTAGTATGAATATAGGCATGAGAGCCGCCATAAGGAAAGCTTTGCATTGGATCATCACAATCCCTCCTCTCTTCTTGCAGCAACCACACTGCTAACAGATTCACTGTTTGAAAGGAAGTTTGTCGAAATCTCAGACTTCTCAGTTCTCATGGCCAGTGTGGCAATGTCATTAAGATTGATCTTGCTTACCTTAGCAGGAACTTTCTTGATATTTTCACTTCTACTTCAAATCTAGGCCATAAATTTTCTAAAACTTTTATGATTGGCCTCCTATATATAAACTTCAGTTTTAAATCAATAAACTGACTTCTTACAACAAAAAAAACCTCGGTTATAGCAGTAATAAACATCGTGTAGAGTTGGCACTTGAATAACGAATATCTTTTGTTACTTTTCTCTCTCGTTGCCAATGTATGGTATAAACCTGTCAGAAAATCAAACATACCATTTGCTCTGGATAACTAAAAATCAAGAGATCCTGAAACAGAGATATTAATTTGTTTTCCAGTCCATTTTGAAACAACTTTTCTGCCTCCTCTCTAATAACATGTTCTTTAGAGCCTGGTCCAATATATACTGCAAAGAGAGTCACATACGGTATCAGCATTGAAACCAAGCAGAAAGAAAAAGGAATTTGTTATCAAACCATACACCCACAGAATGTGGGCTTGCACGCATGCGTGTGTAGCAAAGACAGACCTGAAACAGAAAGCAGTGAGAAAATACACTTACTAGCATGCATGAGAATCCATCTGATGCATTTCAGCAAGCACTGTCTCTCCGTATAATATTGAATTACTATCTTCACAACAAGAAGGGAACAGAAATTGATAGCATGAAATAAAAAGCAAATTGGAATTGTGCATCATATGAACAATCCAAAAGTTAGCAGGTGACTTTATTAGGGTGATCACAATCAAAATATAGCGAGAGAATTGAGGCATTGATCCACTAACCACATGAAGAGATTCTAGAGCCACGGAATCAATTGCTACATTATGTTTGATTGACCTTTCCGCAAGAATGTATGATTGAACTTCATCTAGTTGCTGAAATATAACGAGAATTTCCATAAAAGCAATCAGTGAAGATATCAGCAGAATTTCCTTCATAATCATCACTAATTCAATGTAACTGGGTGACACCCGGCATACAGAGGAAAGAAACCAAACACTATCCATTCAGCAGCACAACAAGAATAACTTCACTTTTTATTCTTCTCAATTTAAACGTTTCACTCACATCAAATAACCTCCCACCCCACCCCCCCACCCCGCCTCACAGAAGAAAAGATCATTTATTAATGTGATCGCGAAGCACTCACCAAGCAGGAGCTGATTTTCAAAGCTTGGTCTTTCAAATGCGTTTGTATAGTAAGTTGGTGAGATCCAATTTGCAGTTTCTTCGAATTCAGAGCTTCCTTTGATTTCTCATTTGGCAGCTTGAAGCGCGAAACTGCATCCACTAACCAGGAATGGTTGTCCCTCAACTTCTTCACCTAAATAAACACCAAAATAATTCATGTGAACACACATTTACATGTACAGGTTGAGAGAGAGGGGGAGGAAGGCGGAGGAGGAGGCGGAGGTTGTTGAAATGGTACCAAATTTGGAGGGAGGTCTGAGGAGAGAGAGGAGTTCTCAAGCTCAGTAAGCAGCAGAGTGAAAGAATCCCACCAGAGAGAAGCGTCGACAGACTTAGTATCGGCCATTGGAGGGAGGAGTGAAGAAGGAAAGCTTAAACCCTAGCTCAGAATGGTGGGGAAAGGTTTTGATATTTGATTTTTCTCTTTTTCGCGCTTCCTATGGTTCGTTGCTCGGCAAGAATAACGATGCAGGCCACTCGGTAAATCCCTTTGGTGGTGCTACTAGTACACGCGCGGCTACTACTCCTCGTAGGGGCGTAAATTTATAGTGCCCTCGGTAATTCACTCTAGCATTCGAAACTCATAAAGCACTGAATTTATAGTTAACTCGCAGTTTAAAAGTTGTCCAAACAAGCTCATAATCCAAATGATTCACACTTTGTTTGGAAGGTGATGTATGGTTGAGGTTTGAGAATGTGATTAGGCATTAGTTGAGATTGTAACGAGTTAACTCAATTAGTATAGTAATACAATAATTATCATAGCACTTGTGTTGGTCAAAATCCTAGCTCAATACAACAATGTTTTTTTTTTTTATAAATTACAACAATTTATTTTCTTCATTCTCTTTATATGAAATACTAGTAGTAGCCCAGAACTATTTGGCCCAAATTGTGACCAAGACGTTGAAGATCAGTATTTATTATAATTCTTCTCCCAGCTCTCTAGACTCAGAGAATAAAATATTACGTGAGTTCTTTAATATAAACCTGCTGACAAAAGGTAACATATATGACTATTTAGACTATTTAGAGCTAATTTGATTTCTAGAGAGTATTACTTTATTATAATTTTAGTCACGACGCTTGGGGAGATATCTTAGCTATCAGATATTTAAGTTTATATTTGAAAGTAATTGACAGCTCGCCCTACCTAATATTGTTATCGCTTAAGGAAAAAAAGAGATTTCGCCCTACCTTTAGATCATAGGTGAACCCAACCCCTTTCTAAAAGTTTTTATAACAAAAAAAAAATTCTTTAATATAAAAATTAGTTAATTTTTTATTATATTATGAAAACTAATTAAATAAGTTAATTATGACTAAATTCAATCTCTCAATACAAATTTATATTATACTTTTTAATTTATCTAAATTAGTCAACTAATTCTTATATTAATTGACAGATAGTAAAATTCTTATGAGATGAGTCATACACATCTAAACAAAGAGAAGTACGCTCCGAGTGACTCCTTATATTTTTTTTCCATATATATTTGATTATACAATGATAATGATAATATAGATACATGACTTTTATTAATTAACTAACTTAGAGAGGTATAGCATAAATTTATATCAATGAAAATTGTAAGTTTGTGAATAAAAATAACTATAAAAATAAGAATGGTCAGCACTTGTACTTTGAAAATAATATCAATATATGTATAACATTCTCTTTAAGAAAATTTATTATTTATAAGTCACTAATAAACTTGTCTCAGATTTGATGCAAAGCACAATAATAAATAACAACTAACCTATCAAATGGTTTATATAATTTTTGGTTCAAGATAAATTAATAAATAAATAAATAAATTCTCACCAAGGAAGTCCAAGATTTAGTGGGTGTTTGGGAGAGCTGGGGAAAAATTTTTTTTAATCAAAACTAAAGTTTCAAATGCATACTGAAAGAGTTTCCAATCTGGTTTAGGCATCCATTCGCCAGTAATACAATTCAATTCTATTTTTATAGTGACCTATTTTGCTATGTCATGGACGTAAATGCACAATAATTATAGTTAGTTTCATATAAATGGGATAGATATCTAAAGCACCTAGCCAGAGATAGCATAGATATGCAGAGTAAAACTGACCAAAAACAAAAACAAATAGGAATATCAGAATTAATGAGAATTACATTCAGAATATGAACATGCCAACATTTGCCCATTATTACCAACACCATCATATAAGCAAGCATAGATGCAGACAGAAAAAAGTCCTTGCATAATAACCAACAACAACCAACCACACATTTACCAATAATAAAAGCTTCTTCAAATAGCAACACTGCTTCTTTTTTTTTCTTTTTTCTTTCTCTACACTCACTCTTGTGACGTTCCTATCCACTTTCTGTATACGCTTGTAGGCTTCGTTATTGCTACAACAATAATCATAGATCTCTGATGATACGGAAAAGCAAAAGGCAGAAAGAAACCATGCACATGAATCGATCGGTTGATCCTTCTAGTTTGAGAAATTCATTCCTAATTGGATGATTGCACAATAAGTTAACAAAATTAACCAGTAACTTCTATTAACTTATTGTACAACTATAGTAGTCTATGCATGAGGAGGAAAATGAGGTACGGGAGGCCATTTTCCAAACTTTGGGTGATGGAAATGCTTTGGAGGGATCTTGGGAAGTGGAGGGAACTTAGGAAGAGGCTTCTTCTTGAAAGGAGGCAACTTTGGGAATGGTGGAAGAGGTTTGAAAAGGGGATGCTTGTAAATTGGAATATGTGGATGAGGAAGTGGCTTCTTGAAAATTGGGATTGGGGGTGGAAGAATCTTAGGGAAAGGATGAGGCTTAAAAAATGGTGGAATAGGAGGAAGTGGCTTCTTGAAGAATGGATGATGTGGCTTATGGAAGAATGGAACTGGAGGAGGACAAGGCTTCTTAAATACCGGCACCGGTGGAGGAAGGGGTTTCTTATATTCCGGCACTGGCGGAGGCTTCACATATACAGGCACAGGAGGAGGAGTAGGCTTCTTATATTCAGGCACGGGAGGAGGAAGAGGTTTTGGCACAGGAGGAGGACAAGGCTTCTTGTATACTGGTACTGGTGGAGGCTTGCTAATTATAGGAGGAGGAATAGGCTTTGGCACAGGAGGAGGACAAGGCTTCTTGTACACTGGTACTGGTGGAGGCTTGCTAATTATAGGAGGAGGAAGAGGCTTTGGCACAGGAGGAGGACAAGGCTTCTTGTATACTGGTACTGGTGGAGGCTTGCTAATTATAGGAGGAGGAAGAGGCTTTGGCACAGGAGGAGGACAAGGCTCCTTGTATACAGGTACTGGTGGTGGCTCATAAATAGGAACCGGAGGAGGGATAGGTTTATATACCGGGACAGGAGGAACCGGGGTGGGAGGAGGGACCGGAGGAGGGAGAGGCTCCTTGTAAATAGGAGGGCAGACCTTTGGAGTTAGAGGTGGGAAGACCTTTGGCGTTAGAGGAGGGAAGACCTTCGGAGGTAGGGGAGGGAAAACTTTTGGAGGTAAAGGAGGGAAAACTTTATGATGAGGGATGGGAAATGGATGGCCAAAGTGTTTAAAAGGTGGAAGCTTAGGGAGCAATGGATGATCAGGTTTTGGTGGTAGTTTAGGTAAAGGAGGGAAGTTGTGGGAAGGCCAAAAGAATGCTGAAGTGCAAGTTACTGAAGAGAACTTGACTGTTCCATATGGCTTTAGGGTTTGCTTGCCATTTTCAGAGTTAACCACAATTTTGGAGTTCTTCAAGCCATCATGAGCAGGACAAGGAGCAGATGAAGCACTACTGTGAAGCTGAGCATAGCATTCTTTTTTCAATTCACCATCTTTTAGTATCTCTTGTGGAAGTGACACTTTGAAGTTCCCCTTCTCATCAAGCTCACCAGTCCCTTTTGTTTTGAAGTGCCCATTCTCTGACTTGCAATCTACAGTCACACGTAGCCCTGCACAGAAAATAAAATGTCACATGTTTTGTTATACATTACTAGTACATGATTTTATTACTGAAAATGATGCAACTTAAGTAAAATGACGAGCTTGATTATTGATATGCTTTCTTTCTTTATCTTGTGATCATGAAAGTTATTGATGGAGAACAACACCAGAAGAAGAAAGTAGCTAGCTCCAACAGAAACATGGTGAAACAACTTTAAAACTCAAAAGTAAAAACATTATTAAATTAAAAAGAAGACAATGTACCAGAGAAAGCATGGCTGGTCTTAATGTTATTCTGATTGCAGTCTGCACATTCTCCAACCCCAACAACCTGAACTGTCCTCTGCTCTCCGTAGCAAATGTCTGTTACCACAAACAGCAGATACAGCCAGAAGCAGATAACTGCTCCATGGCTAAGCCTAAAGTTCTTCATTGAACACTGATCAGAAGCAATTAGGCTTCTGTGATGTGTTTCCCAAGAAAATTGATGGGTGTTACTGAAGATTCATTGGCTCAATATATAACAATCTTAAGACTTGCTTTTGAAAATCTCACCGACACCGAAATAAAGAGGCTCACATGATGCTAGGGACCACCATGGATGACTTAAGATGATGCTTTGCTTTGTAGAGAGAAAAAGACATGAACGTTTTGCACAACCAAACTGGCATTATCTTTCAATTCAATGCTTTGTTGAACTCTCAACCACACAGATATCAAAGGGTTTATGTGCATTTATACCTCTGTCTCAAACCTACTTCATGGCTTCTAATAAATGCTTTTTACACTGTGAGGGTTGGCCTTTGACTATTTTAGGCAACACATGGTTATATTACTGCGTCTGATCTGATTATTCTCACATTCACAACTTGGGACAGCTTGAAAGCAAGAGAATTTTACTGCGCCTGCAATGCCAACCTCTGGCTCCACGTGAACCTACTTGCATGCATCAACCAATTCTATCTCTACTACTCAACAACTGATCACATAAAAAGAAAAGGAAGTAATTCAAGTTAGTTGCTCGTAGTTAACTCCTTTTGTTTTGTTCCTAAATGTATGTCACTTTCATCCATCTCGTCCGGACCAAGAACATGAATTACCTATTAAAATGGTCTTGAAGTTGAAGAAACTTCTATCTTTCCTTTGGATCAACACATCACAACAATAATAATAAACCTTAGCATATTAGGTGGGGTCGGTTACATAAAGTTATGGATCGCACGATACTTTGTGCTCTATTAATACCATTAATTTTAAAAAAATACCCCAAAAATTCATTGGAATTTCACACATGGTATTTTTAGGGGGGGGGGGAAATTAAATCCTCCAAAAACTATACGAAGTGAAGTACATTTAAGACCATAGATTCTTTCTAAAATGTAGACTATTGAGAGGGAAGCGTGAGATAATGTGAAAATAGTGCTATATAAGATATAGAGTGTGTTTGGATAACATTTTAAAAAATGGCTTATGAAAAAAAAGAATTTTTGGACAGCTTATAGAAAAAGGCTTTTACAGAAGAGTTTATGGAAAAAAAGTGGTTCTGAATAAATAAGTATTTGGATAGTTATTTTTAGAATGACTTTTTATATTCGCAAATTACTAAAAAGGGTATGATTTGATTAAAAGTATGAAAGAGGAGAAAGGGTAGAGAAAAGAGAAGAGAGATGGTAGAGAGGAGAGATAAAAGAGAGTTGAGAGAGGAGAGAGGAGAGAAGAAAGAGGGTAGAGAGGAGAGAAGGTATAAGAAAAAGTATGAGTAATATAGTAATCGGATAGTTCATTAGCTCTTTTATTGTTCCAAAAGCTAGTTTTAGTAGCTTATTCAAAACCATAGTTTAGCCCAAAAGTACTTATGGACAAATATAACTGTTTATTTTAAAAAAATTTCAAACCGAGATTTGGGCCAGAAGCCTTTTTAAAATTTAGGTTTGGGGGTTACCAAACAGGCCTATAATCTAATTGAAAATGGCATATATAAATAGAAAGACTAATAAATCTGATGATTTAATGTTTTGGGGTTAAAAAAGTAATATCCAACACGTTTACATGCATTCTCTTAAAATATAATAACAAATTTGAGAGCTTAGGAGGTTTTCCTTGATGTATAATGCTTTCCCAAGCCCCAACACTAAATTATGAATGCAGTTGGTATATTATCACTTTCTATTTAGTTGGGAACAATTAAAATCATCATAGCTCTGAGATTCCTATGAAATTTTAAGTCCATCTCTTTCATTTTACTGTATAAAGTATCTGATGATGATCCAAATGACAATTAAGCCAAGCATATCAGTTCCCAAATATGTTGTACAGAAATTAAATGATTGTGTCATTCTAACTACTGCTAAATGTAGTTGGGAAATAATATTAGCAAACATGACAACTTTAGATATTGCTAAAATGTTACTGCCAATCATCCTCGTACCATGAACACCAATTAAATACCATGTCAAGCTAAAATCATTTAATAAATGTTCAGCTACTTCTTTTAAACCATGACACGAGAATCCTGGACACAGGTGTTAGTGCCCAATGATTTGCCTCTGAAAATTGCAAATTTGAAAAAAAAAATAGATGATTATTTTTTAAAAAAACTATTATTCAATTGAAATCTCAACAATAAAATATTGATGTTATTTCTGTCACTGATAACGATGAAACTATACTGACTTGCCTCCCTATCACGAAAGGAAATGTTATCAACTCCATGCTAATTTTTTCCCGCAACTCAAAAGATAGTGGAGCATGGGCGATGGAAAGTTAAGAACATGGAGTAATTGTCAAGGTTTTAAGCCCCCCTTGCAAAGTAATTTGTACATTTATTCGTTTCATAAATCATAATAATCAATATTATAAAAAATAAGTTTAATCCTTCACAAAAGATTCTCTAATTTACTCGGTTTAGTGTTCCATTTAGCTTCCCACAAAATTAACTCCCTTTTATTCATATTCATAACCTCAACATCAAGGACATATCTAGAAATTAACGTAGGGAGGGCCAAAATGAAAAATCAGATGAAAGTGGGGGCTAAAACTAACTTTTAACTCTTTTTACAAATAAAAATACAATTTTTGAGTAATTTGTGTAATTTGATTGATCAAGATCTTAAAAAAAGAACCGAAATATTAACCAACGTCAAAATCGTAGTGAGTATGAACCCATGTGTCTGCTTTCAATCCCAAGCCTACCGCAACAACCATTAATTGGCGACAGCAACAACAGCAAAATGTCGAAGGAAAAATAAGATAACATTTAACAACTGACTAATCTAATTTATTTTATCAGTCCTCCTATAGACAATTTTCCTTTTCGCATCATGTGTCTCTCAAGCAGTCATCTATTCGACAATCGGCGGAAGTGGAATAGATAGAGAGAATTCTTAAAGGACCACATAAGCAAAAGCGAAACCTTTATCCTCTTTTTCTTCACTTCAAATACCACTGAAGAGGATCTGGACTCGTCATCTATAAGTAGACATGATTGATGACATTGATTTCGCATAACTGTGTATATAACATATTTTATAATCTCATATAAATAATTTAATCATTAAAAAGATGTATAACAAGTGAACAACTACAACCTATTATTATTTTTTGTATTTAGTTTTGTTATTACATGTTATTCATTTATTATGAAAATTTGTAGTGATTTAATTACTTATAGTAATTCTCCAAAAAAAAAAAAACTTAACCCATGGCGGAGAGGCTCTCTCCATACCAGTAGTTACTGAGGGAAAGTCATCTGCAATATACGAGTACTCTGAATTTTATACCTAGCCAAACGATAAAAAAATCAGAATATATATTTGCGCTATGCAACAAAATATAAACTACGGCAACCCATGGACCAGAGGCCAAAAATCCAATTTAGTCCACAAGAGCAGAATCTAGATTGTATTAACAAGTTATAATCCAAAAAAAAAATCTGCCGGTTCACAAAAAAACTATTTTTCCGAACTCATTACTGTCAGTTTCTCTTCTGGAAAAGCTAAACTTCATACAGAGGGGGAAAATGGTTAAATTTCCTTCATAAGTTAAAACAGAAAGGCAGCTTCTCAGCCTACTTGTGCTACTTCTTTAACCCTTTTAAAACCTCCAACCTAGTTGAGTTACAGGATTCTGTACTCCATGGTTGTCTTGCGTCGTACGAACTTGAGAAGATTTATTTATCTTTCTTCTTTGATTTGCTGTTCGACATGGTATATGCAGTTCCCTGGGAGTAGACATGCAGTAGAAATAAACGAGACATTAGAAGCCAAATCCAAACTAAGATTTAATGGTCTCGGGATAAAGTATTAAAGCATGTACACGCACCTCAAGCCATTCATCCATAGAGGTAGCCCTAGTCCCAACTTCAACTTTTGCGCCCTTCTTTGTTTTCTAAGAAAATATTCATGCGCAAATATGAGAATTAAATGGGGAAAGATGCAAATAAGTAGCTTGGAAAAAGAAAATGCTGCTGAGATTGAAATATCTTATTAGCTGCTGTTTCAGTATTGCATACGCAAAATGCTTGATAACAACTAAGCTATGACACACAGATATTGAAGAAAGAGCCTTCAAAGGAGACATTCTTATAATCTCCGGGAGTAATGGATTCTTTTACTCCAAATAATTATGATGCCAAGGAAAATCCAGAAACATGATTTCTCCTACTTGATTGCTTCTTATTTGATTGGAGTAATTATTCATTTCTTTTACTTCTGCAGCATTTATGAATCTTTCTAGTAAAACATTTTATACTAGCATATACTGAATTAATAGAGAGAGGACAATGAAACTTAATAATACATAAAGAAAACTGATGATTTGGTCCTGCAAGATTAAATCCATTCAAGGAAATCACATAAAAAATAAAATTGTAGTACCTTGGATGCATTTTGAACTTGACCATAAATCCATAGTACAAAGAGGACAAGAAGGGCAATTCCAAGAGTAACAAGGAAAACAGACTCCATGCTTAGAAAGCTGCCTGCCTCAACGACTTCAATAGTGCCATTATAGAATGTGCTTTGGTATGTATGCTGGTCAATTTCATATATAATGGTTCCAACGAGATCAAAAGCTCCAGGCTGCATAGGAAATGCAAATAATTAGGCATGTTAACATTGATCCTTTTCTGACGTTAATGACTGTGAAATTAAATCCATTAGACTTCCAAAACAATGGAGTTACCTGCAAGAATTGGCTCACAGCAAATGTATATGGGAAAGTACCCTGTGCTGAGGCTGGCACCGAAGCATGATTAAAAACCTGCAATTAAAACACAAGCTACCATTTAATTTTTGCAAATTAAAACAGCTAAACTAGCATAGTATCAAAAGCCTAGTTCCTTCAGAAGAAATGGAACAAGCATATGCTACACTATACCAGAGTTATTAACTCAACACGTTTCAAGCTTTCATAAGGATTTGTAAATCTAAGATGATTGAGCAATGTCTATTTGAAGGGAAGAGTGACCACTGCTCTCTGAATGAAAACTGAAAAGGATAGGGTAAAAATCATATCAACAAACACATTCTCAAGCCCATTTTATACACTCAATCCAGCTCCCAGCAGCAGTGACATGCCTAGAAAATCGAGCTTAGAAGCCACATTCTCAAGCTTTGTGTTATGAATAAAACGATCTTTGCCTTGTGAAAACTAAATACTACAGTAGTTTACTAGCCACAAGTGAGTGTGTGTGTGCGTGAGAGAGAGAGTATTCAAATTTTCCGCCAAAAAAAAAAACTTCATAGATTCTTGAGGTCCATCATGACACAAGCCAAAAGATAGAGACCAGAGATGAAATCTATAATTGGATAGGTTATGGATTAAACATATGCTTCACCATAAGTCTTGAACGTAGATAACAATAGAAAAAGGAAAAATAAATTCTACATTCAGCATGCAATTATTACCTGAGAAGTAAGATTTTGAACAACATAGTGGTGATTATATGGGAAGTGAACACTAGCTTTAATTGCAATAACCTTCAAGTTTGCCTCCCCTGTTTCCAGTTCATACAACGAATTAAATCAGGTAATTTGTCAAAAATTTTATTCTCCTTTTATTTTGAACATGGTGTAACCAAGGAAGTAGACGGTAAATAATGTAACCCAGCCATCAGGATGAAGAAATGTTCAAAGAATGAGAAGATAAAAATGAAAGACGTTATAGCTGATCAGTGATTGGTTACCAATACGAAGTTTACTTATTGAACAGCAGAACATGAAATGGCTGGGCAAAACATATAAAATGAGTATCAAATTTGATTCAGTTACCATCATTTTTCACACCAACGAGAAGGTCTGTCTCTTCTCCAGCTTTAACCACTAGATTATATAAACAAAAAAGGTTACATCCTCTCAGCAAAAAAAGAAACTCATTCTGAATCATATGTTTGGGCACTAGTATACGAGGCTCTTAAATTTTGCACCATTCTTTGGGAATACGCCGTGCGTATCAATTCCTGGAGCAGAGGAGTAGCTCTCATCCCCAGAATCTTGAGTATCCTGACCAACAATTCCAACATCGCTTACTTCTTCGGTGGTCTCTGCAGCGTCATCTGAATCTGACTGACACCTAGCAACTAGGAAGTAAAAAGAATCACATTTTTCTTTGTTTGGCGAAACTCGTATCAAAAGATGTTTAGCTAACCAACTTTCCAAATTTTTATCAGTCCTGCCTCACATAAGCAATTAAAGCAGGACAACACTAAAGACTCACGAAATGCCAAAGCCTATAAAATATCAAATCTAAAACAGTAAAAAGCAGATCAAACTAAAAAGTCAGCTAGAAGATAAGCAATTGGCTCTGAATATGAAATCAAAATGGAAATAAAAACAAATAGTAAACTTTAACTAATCCTGCAGATCATTGCGATCATAGAATGCATGCAACAATTGGATCCTAGCTAAATTAAATTGTGAATTAGAAACGGACGAGATGGAATAAAATATACGAAGTATATGTAAGCATGAGCTAGATTGATCTGGATCTAGAATTTGAGGAGCAGACCTTGTATGAGGGGGGAAGCGAGGAGAAACAAAGCGAGACAAAAAATCCAAAACTTGTTGATGGAAGCCATGCCCAAGTCGAGAAGGTTGGGTGGCGTCAATGCTTCTTATGGGAATGGTGATTCCGGCTTCCTACACGACAATGAATACCGGAGACCGTGCTTTGCTATAGAAGTGCTGCTATAGCTGTAGTACTGAAGATATTGTCGTTTACCATTTTAAAGTTTTGACCTCTCACTTGGCGATTATTACTGTTATTGGCTTGACCTGTAGCGGGCAAGGGCTGAACCAAGTCCAAGACTGAGACATGGGCTTGGGCTTGGATAAATCATCAGTATTCAATTATTAATTAAATTTTAAATATACTAGTAAAATATATATTTTTTAAAATAAGAGTTAGTTATTTTTTTAATAGATTAATAAAATTAAATAAATTAATTAATTATAATTAATTTTATAATTAATTTTAATAAATTAATAAATATATAATATAAATATATATTTAAATTTTTTAATTTATTTAAAAAAATTAATTAACTCTTATATTAAAAAAATAAAAATATTAGATATCACACGTATAAATCATGGAGCCTATATTCTTTTGATTTTCTGTAATTTCTTGATAGGGAAATATTTTATGCGTCTTTATTCAGTGAAAATAGAGATATGCATTCACTTATTCAGTTATTTGTTCATTGATTCTTTTTTATTTCTCTATTCATTAATACATTTACATGAATCGCTTTTAGAATTGTTTGTTGACCCTGCTCAATGGACCATTAAATGCTTATTTTATTTTTCATTCATGAAACATGAATGTACGTAATCAAATGGTTTTCCCCTCAAGTTATTGAGCAGTAGTGATAACAAGTATACATGTATCTGGCAAAGAATTAGTAATAATAAAAATACAATAAGCATCCTTCCATCCAAGGTCCCAAGCTTAATTTGTCTTTTTTGAAAAAAAACATAATATAATTTATCACGAAAAGGGCATTGAAAATTGATAATATCAAAATCTACGACTGAAACATTAATAATTCAGAAATGCTTTTGAATGAAAGATGATGTTGTACAGTGATTGCCAATATGCAGGAGACTAGATCTTTTAATCCCACCTTTTCTTTCCATTATACTACTTCCTGTTACTTATTACGAAATTAAGAAATATAAATAATTTGGTTAAGAGTGATTTTTTAAAAGAGAAATAAAAAGAAAGTAATCCTTCTCATTCATCGTGGTGCTAAATATTTATACAATAATTTACCAGGCTTATTAATAACATACATGAAAAAAGTTATTGTACCGAATCCTACCATCCTTTGGGGTGATAGCACATCCAACCAAGCCTAGAATGAATTCTTTTGAAACATATTTTATTATCTTTAAAAAACATATTTTATTTGAGATCTATGACATTTTAAAGGGGGGGAATTATAAATATTTATAAGATACATCTCATTTAATTTAGAGATATTTTACACATTTATTACTATTTTTTAGTAAATTGGTAATTAGATTCGATAAAAACAACTTTTTGAGGATGCACGTAACAAGCTCGCCGCGCGTGCGTGCGTATTTGAAGCCTTCCTTCTTGTCCAAACCCGTGGCTCTATCCGTTTTCACTCGTGAGTTTTAACTGGAAACCACAAACCACAATATCTACTTAGCTATATAAGTAGGTGAGAGGAGCAGTCTCAGTCAGTCAGTCACCACCAACAGCGAAAACCATCGTTCACTTGAAACCAGGCTAAGCCAGAGGAAAGCAAAGGATCTTTTTTTCTTCGTCAATGGCAGTAACTTCAACTTCACTCGCATCCCAACTTTCTGGCCCCAAATCCATCTCTTCCACCTCCGTTGCCCCCAGTTTCTCTGGCCTCCGCCGCTCCTGCTCCAAACTTGATTACTTCAACTCTCAATCTGTCTCCTCCACTCAATTCCTCTTTGAACACCTTCATTCCACTCTCCGCTTCTCCTCCTCCGGCAAGGGCTGCCGTGGTGTTCTCACCATGGCCGGCTCTGGCAAGGTCTGTTTTTTCCTTTTTCATAGCAGTTTTTGATTTTTTTTATCAACGTTTTTGTGGATTTAAGATCTTCCCGGGGTTTTTGATTATGTAGTTTTTGATTGTTGAGACTGGTATTTGGGGTTCTTGGGATTTCGGCAGGAAATGTATTTCTCTTAAATGGGGATTCCTGTTTATCAGTTATACATTGTTTTTTCTTTACCTGAGTCTTCTGTAGCTGCATTTTGTTTCTTCTGGAGCTAATCCTTTGGGAAATGGGGTATAGAAAAAACCGAACTTTGGCTTCGAGAATTATTTGGGAATGGCCATCTTATGAATTAACAATGGTCCTGCTCTATGACAAATTATACTAGAAACTATTCAGCTTTTCGCTTGAAAGTTAATAGTTTAAGGATTTTCACTTCTTTTCATTCTATCTTTTGTGTCGAAAGGGTCATTGAACAGTATCATAGCCTTTATCACCAAGCGTGAATTGGATCCTTCTTCTTCCCATTCTCTTAATTAATATTAAATTTCTGGTACAAAGTATGTTTCGTATCGCTCTATCCACATTTCAAGTTCGAAAGGGCTTTTTTGATTGTGAGTAATTGTGTTAGCAGTTATTATAAAACTATTCATGTGTTAAATCAAAAGCATAACTTATGAATTACAACGATCTTTTGACATGCTCTTTGTAACAATGAGATGAAAAGCGATTTTTAGATTAATTGAGCATCTATGTAATTCAAAAACCTTATTCAATAGGAAGACTGTCTTTCCTTGGCAACTCATTTTATTAACTGTCATTGACATCATATGGTTTCAATTTTTACTGGTTATCCATGTCGTGGATTGGTAGCTTAATTTTTAATCTTTTCTTGTTTCTTTTTTTGTGGTTGCAGTTCTTTGTTGGTGGTAACTGGAAGTGTGTAAGTATCTTCTCCCTCCCACCTCATTTCCCCCCTCTTTATGGTTTCCTGTCCATCAAATTTTTGGGCAATGGAAAAGTTTTATTCCCCATAAAATTGCAGTACTTGCAGTTGGCAAATTCAAATTTTAGTGCATTCTTGATTAAGTGTTTTACTTTGTCATTCTCAACCGAAATATATATGTGAAAATAACGGCATGGACCTTGCTTTAGGAAGATATTTATGATCTATTTGAGAGGGTTGCAGCACTGATAGACCATTTTTATTCCGAAGTTTCCTTTTTGTTTTACTCATTACCCCACTTTTACAAATTCCCCAAACATGGGCTATTAACTAGTCTCTAATTAATACAATATGCATATGGATCTTTTCTTTCTTCATTTGTTCTGCTTTTCTCCCTCCTAAAGCCTGAAATAGCAGCATAGGCTGCATATCACTGTTTCGTATTACTTCAATAGCAGCACCATCATGGTCAAAACTTATTGAGAGTTTTTTTGTGCACAAAACAAACACTGCATGGACTACCATGTACTACCCATGGATTCTGTATGTGTATCGGGTGAAACTCAGTGGTATTAGTTGGATGTATAGATGAACTGTTGAAATTGTGTAAACAGAACAAGGAAATTTCATTAGTTTTATTCCTTGCTAACAATGTGAAGCAAATCTAAACAATATAACACTCCAATCTTTCTGGCCTGCCATTAAATATGTTAAACAAAGCCTCGTGTTAGAATTATCTGGCTATAAAACTTTCCTTCATGGTTTGAAAAATATCCTTCCACCTATTAGCTACTTTTGTGAATCATCAAATTTAGTGTTTCTTGATGTTTCTAAGATAAGTAATTAGTTTTCCTAATGTTTTGTTTGCATTTTTTCCCATGTGAGTCCCGTACTTGATATGAGTATGGATTTCTGATGCATTTCCTTCTGTTACATTACAATTACTAGTTTTCCCTGTTTCCATGATTTATACAAACTATTTCTTATGTTTGACATTTATTCATCCTGATTGTTGTGCACATAAATTTCCTTTGCCGTCCATTGAAATCATTAATGCCACGTGGTTATATTTGTGTTATTCTTTAATATTTTATCTGCAATTAAAGATGATTTTTATTTTGTTTTTGTTATTTTTTGTTTTTCTAGAATGGCACAAAAGACTCTATCAGTAAGCTTGTCTCTGACTTGAACAGCGCAAAACTGGAGCCTGATGTCGGTGAGATATGTTAAATCTTCAATTTGATGCCTTTTCAATTGAAAGACGTAGACAATATCTAAGTAAACTTGCATTCTGCTTGTTATTGACTCCTCAGAATCTGGAAATGAAGCTTACTCACCTTTTTAAATT
The DNA here is from genome assembly GCA_037074615.1 of Leucaena leucocephala. Taxonomy (NCBI): domain Eukaryota; kingdom Viridiplantae; phylum Streptophyta; class Magnoliopsida; order Fabales; family Fabaceae; genus Leucaena; species Leucaena leucocephala. The sequence goes on along the minus strand of CM073560.1, from coordinate 21,142,830 downwards.
GAAAATGAGGTTATTTAATCATGCTGATACATTTTACTAGCACATGATATGGTAAATATGCTATCCCAATGGTGCCATACGTTATAGTGCTCTCCATACAACATCTCATAAACAAGTGAATGCAAATAGTTTGGACATAGGGGTGTAGTGGCCTCCTCAAATGCATGATTAGACTACTTTGGTAAAGAAGATAACTTTGATATCTTGAGGTGTTCACTTACTCCAGCACAGAACAGAAATTGGAGGACCTACTCATTTGTGCCAGAAGGATTTAAGAATAGGCTGCCTCAACTCATGCATGGTCTGCTTTAAGTAAAAGCCTCAACTTATTTTGGAATACTATTTGCCTAAGTTTTGTAAATGTTTGGTGCAGATGTTGTTGTTGCACCGCCCTTTGTGTACATCGATCAGGTGAAAAGCTCAATCACAGATCGGATTGAGGTATCTGCCCAGAACTCTTGGGTTGGAAAAGGTGGTGCTTTTACTGGAGAAATCAGGTTGGCATCTTTCCTGTCAAGCTTGGCATGCTAATCAATAACTGTGACTTTTTTTTCTGATGCAGAATGCTAGGTCTGTTGGCTTGATAGTTATAAGCAAACAATTTTTTTCTGATCATCATGGCTTTAATTCCCTAGATTCTTAGTGCACGATTTAGGTCAACATAATTAAGTTTAGCCTGCATTGTGCCAGGGTTGTGACTATGACTTTTATATAAGACTGAGCTAGCATAAAGTATGTACTTTTCTTCTCTTGCTCATTTTCTTTACTGCATTGGTCTCTAATTTTGCATCATAATTATTAATTCCTCTTGGTGGCTCCACAGATAGATTATTTCAAGCTTAACATCATTTTGTCACAAGTTTTTTTAAATAAATAGTGGAAGTTGCTTGTTTCCATTTTGCTCTTTCTTGTGGTTCTAGTCTGGATGTGACTATTTAGATCCATTATTTAGTTGCTGGATGGAACTCCTGGATCTTGCTTCAAACACTCAACTCATTTGGTTACTAACTGCCACTTGACACTTGTAGTGTGGAGCAACTTAAGGACTTGGGCTGCAAGTGGGTTATTCTCGGACATTCTGAGCGGAGGCATGTTATTGGAGAAAATGATGAGGTGAGAATTTTCAGAGATAATTTCTACTACAATTATCTTAGAAAATATGGTCAGTGTTCTTACTAAGAGATGCAAAATGGTCAAGAAATTAACTGGAGCTCTGCCAACCAGTTTATAGGAAAGAAAGCTGCCTACGCTTTGAGCCAGGGTGTTGGGGTGATAGCATGCATTGGGGAACTGCTAGAAGAGAGGGAAGCTGGAAAAACTTTTGATGTTTGTTTTCAGCAGTTGAAGGCTTATGCAGGTGAGGCTTTTATTCTTGATGTTTCTGTATATTTTGTTTCTACCTTTTGAGGATACATAAGTTAAAAAGCGGAGAGAGATTGCAGTCTGTTTACATAACATTTGCTATGTTCACTTTACTGTGCGCAGATGCTGTACCTAGTTGGGACAATATTGTTATTGCATATGAGCCAGTATGGGCCATTGGAACTGGCAAAGTGGCCACTCCAGAGCAAGCTCAAGATGTACATGTAGCTGTTCGCGATTGGCTGAAGAAGAATGTCTCAGCTGAAGTTGCATCTAAAACTCGAATTATATATGGAGGTAGATAATTTATTTGAATTTCAAAATTGCTACAGTATTATGAAAATTTAAGGCCCGATTTTGATTAAATTGCAAGTTTTCTTATGTCATATTCAAAGAGAAGACAAAACAACCTTCACAATCTCATTTTTATTTTGTTTTCTCTTAATTGAAGGATCGCATCAAATCTTTTAATTGGAGTTCACGAGATAATTTTATGCATAATGAATGGGAAGGCAATTTTTATTACTACAGATAAAGTAAATTCATTTGAAGATTCTGATATAAAGAGAAATAGGCTTCTCCAATTAGGAATTATCATTGATTAATCAACAGGAATATAAGAAGTGAAAGGTTAATGATGTCCAAACTTAGATTTAGATTCAATATATTGATTGTAATTTAGTGACTGCAATAGTAAAACCTTTGGCTGATATGGTATTAATTGTAAACTTATACTTTCTCAAAACTCTTATAGAAATTAGATTGAAATACTTTGCTCAAGGTTTAGTATGTTTGATTATTATTGAGACTCTAACTCTCATTTGATCCTAAACTTTAGAAAATTAGATTGACACTAGACAACTTATGGTGGTATTCAGGATCTGTTAATGGGAGCAACTGTTCTGAGCTTGCAAAGAAAGAAGATATTGACGGATTTCTTGTGGGTGGTGCTTCTTTGAAGGTACATGACCGTATTGTTCTTTATTCAAAGTTTCAAACTTTCTGACCAAAGTAAGCAAACCAAGTGTTTATTAATTTTTTAACTTGAAATATGTTGTAATACAGGGCCCTGAGTTTGCTGTCATTGTCAATTCAGTCACATCCAAGAAAGTAGCGGCTTGATAACTTAATCTGATTTTGGCAATAAGAGTTCTTTATCGATAAAACATGCCTGTTGTGGCACAACTCTGGGTGTATAATAACAGATCGGGTCTGATGGATCTTCCCTTTTTCCTATGAGTTATTGTCTTGTAGCAAATTGCTATACAAAGCATCTCAGAAATAAACAATAAGTGTTTACAAATGACTGTTGCTCACTTCAATGTTAGGAATCCTGGTTTTTCATACTTTCATTTCTTTTCGTCTATATTCAACCTTTTACATAAGGTACACATGTTAATTGGCTCTAGTTAGAGATTAAAGTTTAACTAATTATGGGTCTTACCGTGTTACACTGAGTAGCATGGGGTCCCTTAAAAAATAATTACTGATTTTAGATCCAAGATGTAGCATTAAGCTCCTGACTATAGGTCAAGGCCAAGAAACTTTCTGATGTTCAAGGATTTTTTTTTTAATTAAAGGGGCATGTTCTAATAGAATAAGGTTATAATTGAGGTTGAACCATTGACCTTTCATTTATAATAGAATTTTTATCCCCCCTAGACACTAAGGTAATTGGAATGAATATCTATCATCAAGTGTTTGAGGAACCTTGGAATGATCAATGAAAGAGGTCCCGGATTTTGCAGATCTTCAATGAAAACTTTGACATCCAGTCCTGTTTAATCTAAATCCTTTGAGACCTTGTGGACAAGATCAAAAGAAACTACCCACAAAATAAGAAAATAAAGAAAACTTATATAGTATCTCATGATTACTAATAGGCATTAGTCCTAGTAGACAAGATTTTAGCCACTTAAACACGATATATTGAATTTTAATATTTATAAATATAAAAAATATATTTAAAATAACTATCCTTAATTAAACCTAATAATAATTAATTTTGACTCAGTCAAATAATCATATAAAAAAAATAATATGTCATAATTATAAATAAGTTGAAGCATATTTTGACAAAATCACCTGTTTAGCGTTATTACTAAGTACAAAACCTAGTGTTTAATCCCATGATAAATGTTGTTGTGAAAGGCGCGTCGGTGAGGAGGACGTTTCATCTAAACCACTTTGCATCTGCTTTATAACGTTCAAAAGTCTATTCATATTGAAAGCGCAATGCAACACCATCGCTAATAGTATTACACAAAAAGCCAGAGACCATTATTGAATTTAATTAGAAAATGGATTATAAAGCCGCTTTATATGGAGTCTAGGCGTATATCAAACAACATGAATGAGCTAAAGTTAAAGTGGAAGTGGTAACACATGGGCCAAAAATTCGGTGACGGGTCATTTTCTCGTTTTAATTATTCTTTTTTCTTACTTTATTGTAGATAATTCTGAGAATTTTTGTTGGCCAATAATCAATATTTTATTCTGTATTCACAAATTTCAAAGTAATCCAATAATGACAAATCTTATCTCTTACTAACAAGAAAGGGACATATCTCCATAAAATAAGTTCTAAACAATATTTTTTAAACCCAGCGTTATGTGGGCAAACTGACGATGCAAATTATATATTTTTAATCCTGATTCGATTATACATTTAAACAGAAAATATACAAAAAAATATAGCTTACTTTTAGTGGGTGTAATACTTCTGTTTTTCAATTGTCACATATTTTGAACTATGTATAAATAACTCATATTTTAAAAACTTGTATGTTAGTTAGATAAATTATATATAATTGAAAATAAATTATTCCTGTTAAGATGAGTTATACCATGTGACTTTGACCAATAAAATTTCTAAACACATACTATTAATCAATTTTCCATAATCTTTCCTTTGCAACCATTCTTTTTTATTTTTCTTTATAGTAATAAAATATTATTTATTTATTTATTTATTTATTTATTATCTTCAAGCTCTATACTAACTGATCTTTGGGTTATCAAAACTTTTTCTTTTTTGGTGATTGGTTTTGGAACTAAACTACAATTAACCCCGTTAGCCTGAAGCCACAAGCAACGGAGGAGCCTAGGCTATCCTTTAGAATGTTCCCTGTAATCAGTGCTTAGAAGAAACTATGAACTTTTAAAACGAAAACAAAATGATTTATTCCTCTCCCCACCAAGATCTGGAAAAACGAAAGAATTCCATTTCACAAGCAAACAAATACGCCAGAATCACCATGATCATCCTCTATAAACATTCTTTATTTACTCTGATCTGGGATATCATATCCATAGATCACACTTCAATAATACATCTGCGCAAGAGACCTCAATTCACAAGTGATTTCACTATCCTGCCTTATTTATTATTAACCTGTCTCATTGATTCTAGGAATCTAGGAATAAAAATATATATGTAAAATTTCTGGCGAACAAAATCCGATCCCCAGATACGCAGATTATAATAACAGAAAGAAAACAATACAGTATAATTCATTCAGCAATTCCTGGGGTACCAGTAACAATAGCAAACATGCTTACATCGATAGCAAGGAGGCGCTCCATAAGCCTTTCTTGGAGATCCCATGAACGATACCAAAATTAGGATTATTATAACCAGAATTGGCGCGATCAAAGCTGACAAATTAATCGTCGTCTCTTCAACTTCTTCTGCTTCTCCCGAGAAGAGATATGGTAATCCCAGAAGCGTCAGGGCGACGAGCAAGAACAGAACAACGTTTGAAGTATGAGCATCGTAAGGCCTCGGTTTACAGTAATAGTAACCCATGAATGAAGCTCCGATGAAGGCCTGCGAAAGTTTGGAATTAGGGTTATAGAGATTCACCAACCTCAGAGGATAATTGAACTCAAATGCTATATTTATAGGAAGGAAAGCTCTGGGAAATTTCCCAGAAGAACGCAGAACCTGTAAAAGACTTAACCAAAAAACAAAAAATCAAAATATGCACAAGGACAAAAGAATCATAATAATATCAACCACACAGAACTTATTGCTATTCAATATCTATTTGAGCAAATCGTGTTTCCGTAGGAATGACGGTAATATCAAACGTTCATGCACTAATATAAGGGCCGACATTATTTATATTTAGCCATTTAGGCCCCGCCTGGCTAATATAAAAGCCTTTGAAGCTTTATTTTATGTGAAAAACATAAAATAAAAAATAAAATGCAGGGTTTTTTTTTAACATTGCATCACATCACACCCAGGCTGTTCATACAATGGCTTCCCACATATCCTAACAATAAATTAATTTCGCCCCTGCATCGTGTGTAAAACCAATCTTTTTTCAAAAAAAAAATAAAAATAATAATTAATAATATATAATTAAATGAATTATTTGTGAAAAGCACCCCTCACCATAAATTTTATACTTGATTGATATTGTTATTTGATAGTAGCATTGATTATCGATGGCCATAATACTACATATTCTAATAAAAAATGTTGATGAAAAAACAATTAGCTTGTCACTTAACGTATGCAGGTAAGCTAACTTTTAACCATTATAAAAATTACAAAAAAAAAAAAAGTTTAACATATTAAATAGTATCTTAAAATCTTTAAGATGTACAGGACATAGTTATCGAAACAAAAAAAAAGGTATACATCCCATAAAAATCATACATTTTTCGTAAATCATATGCACAACTGTTGTCTCATAAACAATATTTTAGTGATTTGACGAACTTAAAATGCTATATTACTAAACAATAGTAATTGTCTTCCCTTCGAAGTTGTTCGCATCGCGCTCAGAATAATCTAAATTCCTAGCCAAATAAATGCAATATGAAATCCACCAAGATAAGCCAACTGTGAATATGCATTGATGATACTGTCACCACATCAATTCATAGGCAAGATTTAGTTAGCAAAAATTATGACAAAACAAAGATATCCAGTTTATTCATAAATAAATAAATAATAAACTAACCGTACACAAATTTAACATAAGAATATCTGTATCAAAACTAATACACTAAAATACATTAGAAGTCCGTGTTTTCTGTGCAATTCCGTTCTGTCTCTCCCATGCAAATATTTCACACATCCTCTATCAAATCTGGACAAAATTGTCCACCTCATTTAGCGGTAGTTAGTTTAAGATCTCTGGCTTTGACGTTTGAACTCTAAAATTGGCATAAATCAGGTTTCTCATAGCTCTATCAAAATAAAATGGTACTCAGATAAAAAAAAAATGAAAGTAAAATGGTAAGTACACAGCATGTTGCCATCTTAGGTGGAAATAGATCAATGTGAGAAGGGAGGACTAAGCAAAGATTAGAGCCAAAATTTACCAGTACCAGAAAACTTGCAAGTCACACTTTTCCTTCGTATTTGTAGTTCAATTTATAATCATGCTGCAGATCTGCTAAAGTGTTTCTGCAAGGTCCCTCTACAAAACAGGAGAACAGAAGTGAAAATAAATCCTTCAATTTTGATTTCTCTCCCATAAATCTGATTGAATCAAGATTGTTTACCTCCAAAAACAGTATGAAGATATTGAAGATCATCAAGTGAGCAAGCATCTATTAAAGCATAGACGCCAGGTCTTAGAGTTTCATCTATTTCCCTGCAAAGTCACAAAAGCAACAAGTGACATCAGCTAATGCATTTCCTGATATTTACAGCTTGTTAGATTTTAATATTCAAAATGAGAATGAAAGGCTTCAGTATTTTGGGCAACTTGCGGGCAGCTGAGATGGATGTAAATTAATGTTAGTAAGAAACAGAGGGGCAATCTTTTCTGTGATGGAGAGTGAAATCTAATTCAGGTAAATATTTACAGAAAATGGAAGAGAAAAGGGCAACATAGAAAAACTGATAGACAACCTTCTAATGCCACTTCTTTTGGGACCGTATCCTGAATAAACCCATATATAGTTTGACAGAAACAGAGAGCATTGCCGGTTAAATATGTCTTTCTGCTGTTTTACCTGCAGCATAATCATTAAAAAATGGGTAAGCAGAACATAAATAAGTCAAGGCATCGTGTATCAAGCATAAACTTCATATGAATTTCTCTATAGCTCATTTCTGCAATCAGTAAATATTTGCAAATTAATCAAGTTGAAAACAAAAGTTTCCATTACTAATATTACAGGCTAGGCAAGGGAGCAATGCCATGTTTTGCATGGATAATTCATACAAAGAACATGTTTTTTCATACGCTGGTTGAAATAAACATGTAACTTGTTTACAGAGAGACCCAAGGTAGGAATAAGAGAAAGAAGGAAGAGTTTACCATATTAACATGCAAGAAGACAAGGTAATGATATATTTAAGCTCATACAGTAAGTATAGGCACACTAATAGACGTCACATACCTCCTCATAAACCCTTCGAAGAAAACAAGCACATTTTACTCCCTCTTCTACCTCCCATGAAAAGAGATCTTTATCATGTACTGACTCAAGACAATTAAGAAGAACGGCAACAGAAGCTTCGACATGGGCAACACAATGCTTGCACTCACTGGAAACATATAAAACGAGGATGTTTTACTAAAGATTAAGCCATTGTGTCATAAGCATCAATATCTACATTTTCTGGATTCCCAAAACAAACAAAGCTGCAAATCATGCAAAGATAGCATATATGAGATATGTTTAAGAAAAGGTTATTTAAACTGGGAGCCTGGAAGTTTCCCGAGTTCATCTCCACTTCCTCTCTTTCCTGTCAACACTATCCCTCCGCTTAGTTTTCATCAACTGCAAACATGCAGGATTGCAGGCCCAATATTTCAAATATATGCAAGACCCCATTTTCAGAGGGTGATGTCCAGAGTATGTAATGCAAATGATTCGATATCTGAATTAGAAAGCAAACAAGTTTGTTAAGATATTGGTACAAACTATTAGATCATAAGACCTATCCCACAGAAAATTGCTTTCTGTGACAATAACTACTAGTATTTTGAGATGGTAGGATATCATAATTCCGGATATGGGCATATATATTTGTTTCCCACCCGCCAGAACACAGCCTTTTGACTACTAGGTACATCAAACCCAAAAGAACCTCCCAAAACATTGCACATCTTCAAGCAGCACAACCACTAATCCAGACATCCCAGCTATCCTCAAAGCACTCATTCAAACAAAAGAGGATTCTCGAGTCATTGACAGCCACCCAATTCCTGCTTAAGCCAATTCCATCCCACAACCCATAAAATATTTGTGAAGGCCGGTGGGGAATCTTCAAGGGGTTTGAATTAGTGGTATGGTTTTATTATTGACTTTTGAGTTGTAACTTAAATGAGATTAATGGTAAGGAAATATGTACAATTGACATATAACATGTAAAATTGGGTCTTTATTTATTTAAAAATATTGTGTTAGAATTTATGAATAAAATTGTTCGCACTCAACAACTCAAGCTTTTAGGTTGAATTAGTTCTTGACATCATATCAAAAACCTCTATATGGTCTCCGGTTAATATTATCAAAACAAAAAACCCCTATATGGTCAAGTGGAGTAAAATTCAATGGACGCCACTCTTGATTCTTTAAATTAAATTTCAGCACAATGCATAAGGGGCTTTACTTAATAACTTGAATTCAGATGGTCATTGACATGATATTGAAACCTCTATGACCAATAGCTCTAGAGTTGATCCTTGTCATTAAAATCAAGATTCAGGTTCAACATATCATATAGTGGCCTATTCTTTGTCCACCACTCCTAACCTCAACGAGTTTTCATGTGAAAAGGTATGTTAGAGATTAAATATTATCGAGTCCTCACTTGTCAGATTAATTGTGTGTTTGGAAAAGAAAAAAAGTGCTTTTGGACCCAAACCAAAGCACCCAAACACTAATCTTAGCAGCCGAATTGCTTTTGGGTAAAACCATGATTTGGGTCATTATAAACCATGGTTTTGTATAAGCAAGATCCACCAACTTTTGAAATAATTTTTAGATATTAAACATAGAAAATAACCATTTTAACCCTCTGAACTTTTGTCATCTTTCTGTCTCTCCTTTCTTATTTGCGTCGTGCCCTTTCTGGTAATTTACCAATAAAAAATCATTCTGATAACAACTATCCAAACACTTATTTCTTCACAATCACTTTTCATACAAAATCTATTCTCCAAAATCACTTTAAAATCAATTTTCTCCATAAACTAAACCAAACACACCCTAAGCTTTTAAATTGAAATGATCCCTGACACTCCCTTGAGAATGTAAAGAGGAAATTGATTGTGTATAAATTCAGATAACTATATTCATACTTTAATTGTTTTTTGTCATAAATAGTTCTATTTTCTTAATTTTGGATAAAAGCCAGGATGTTAAGACTTGGATGAATATTAAACTTTTGGCTCATTAATATCACATGCGTCTCCTTTCTATTTTGTATAATTACTTAATTAGATCATATAGACCACTAGTTAAAATTAAAATATAAATAAAAGAACCATACCTTTGGTGATGCTTTATAGTGGTGCACAACAGTTGACAACATGCAACAAATAGGTTTAATGAGAACTGGCGATCTACATAACATAAATCCACTGCTTCTACTCGATGAGAGATTTGTTCTTCTGAAATCATCAAAGCATCTGATGGGCCAGAACCTTTAGAAACTCTAAGCTGATGAAAATTCTGAAAGAGTGCTGCAGGTATACGTAACAAATGGCCTACATGCCATGAATCCATCTGGAATAGAGCATGTTTCCTTGAAATTGTATTCAGTACTTCAACACACATAAGAATTGCTGATCCTGGATCTGGCCCATTGACAACTCTTGATGTCAAATCCCCATAAAAAATCAGTGGATTCTGTAAATGCAGAATAATGTTGAAAACAGCAGCTACTAAGCACTGAAAGTGTCTTTTAATCAACTTCAAGCCTTTACGACCTAAGAAGGAAAAAATGTCACCAAAATTTAGACAAGCAGGTATTTTCTAGCATTTTTCAAAAACAAAAATACAGTTTATTAATAGAACAGTAACAATCTTTCAAGTGTAGTTCAGTGTAATTTCAGTAATTGAAGATTTCATTGGTTTTGTTTTTCTTTAAGATAAGTCATCACAGTGAACAAGGCCGTCATAATGTGGGTACTGCAGAAAAAGTTACAAGGAAGAATCATCCAATTATTTTAGCACCTTCATCACGGATGATGCATATGCTTCACCCTACATACCAGTTAGCATACAGTAAGTGTTAAAATCCCATTATTTATGTATGCCCCAGATTTTTCTCTGCATTTCCTATACAACATTTTATTCTCTCTTGATTTTTCCATGAATCTTTGTTTCTCTGCATTATCAACATTCTTTACCATGTCAAGAAGTGGTTTGATAAATAACAAACTACTACAACAACTTTAACTAGAGAAAAGGAAAATGGTATGCAGAATCTCACTGGATTTTCAGGAACCAAGGGAGCAATGTATTTTTTTAACATAAAGTAAACATTTTCAATGAATTGAAAATTCTTGAAATAGATAAGGATATAGTGCAATAAATTTATTTATAAATTAAGGGGTATCAGAGAAAATAAGTGATAGGCAGACAAATGAACCAAAAAGAGGTGCGGTTGTTCTCAAAATTAACATATAGGCAGCCCTCATAAGCTGACATATTACCTGAGACAAATTCAAGAATCATGTCAAATCCATCAATGCCAGCTGCAACAACTGAGGATATTTCCCCCCCATCTGTGCTAGTATTTATCTCATAGATCATAGGGCATCCTTCTCTCACTCCAACTAGAGCTCTTTCAACGGCCTGTATAGCAGAAAGAAGATGCAACTCGGATGGCTTCTCTATATAGGCTTTAAATGACATCCGCAACCTAGCTTTAAAGTCATTCAAGCAAATGCAGTACAATTCACTTGAAGAATGTTCCTCAAATGACCTTTCATGAAGTTTCTTTGTACTTGACTGTTTCTCATGAAAGGTTAGAGTAGCTTGTTTTCCTTGCAAAGATATAGTCTTGCCTATTGCCCTCAAGTATAACTCTATCAAGTTAGTATATAATTTCCTGGATGAGGTAGGATCAGAAAAAGGAAAATAACTTGATAATTCTCTCAGATAACTCAGAACACCATCTAACAAGAGAAAAGCAGGTTGTTGAGGGACTTCAGCCATCTCTATAAATTCTAATAACAAGACTTGTGAAATTTCAATAAAAGCAGGCACAACACTTGACAGCAACGAAGAGCTATCTTTCTGCAAATCAAGCTTCAAAAGAACTGCAGAAGCAATTAAAAGTTGCCTTAGTAAGAAAGCTACTTCAGGGTGATCACCTTTTAGCAAGCTTTGCAATAAAGGCTTATTCAGACACTCAGGCTTTAAGGAATCAGCCCTAACTAAAATACTTGCAACAAAGTTTTCACATCCTGGCTCCAACAATACATCTGGATTACTGGCTCCTGTAGAGTCATTACCAATGGCTGATGAACCGGAGGAAGTAATTTCAGCTTTATATTCTTGTTGAATACCACTTGAGGCATCAGCCTTAGTACATGAGCATTCAAGGGTAAAACATTTTGAACCCAATGAACATAAGCTTTCAGAGGGCTGATTCTTATCGGCAACCAATTTATGTACAAAAAAATCAACTACTTCCACAAGAGCATATATACAAGTATTTACATTGGAAGTATGTTCATTGTTCCACATCCACACTTCTTTAAGATCACGTCCTTTCACACATGTATGGTCCATCACAGATGCAAAGCTCCATAAAATTCCACTTAAGCAAGAAACTGTAAAAGACACTTTATTCATATTTTCATGAGAACTACCAAACCCCACACTGCTGGCATAATGGACATCTTTTAGAGAAACAAGCAAGCTCTGCATCTGCTCCTTCAAATTGTCAGTCATGAAAGTTAAACTTTTCAATGCATCAAATTCGAGGAAATCAGCTGACGAGGATGGGGGTGCTAAAGTGTCAAAGCTGTTGCAACAAGTGAAGGACTGGGAAGATTCGAGTAAATGACTTTTTTCCTGAACAATTCTGTAACTGGACGTCTCTTCACTAGGCTTCTCAGCTTCTTTATCAGTAGAAAGTGCATGAATAATTTGATATCTCCCTATCCTCAACAAGACATATGATGTATGGTCCATTAAAGAGAAAACCATAAATTTAAGAGTAGCATTTTTAGCTGAGAATTTCTCTATATGCCCCAGAATCACAGAAACTGACTTGAAAAGCCATATAACAGGAAACGTACTCTTAGAAATGATTAAATTTGGTAAAAATTGATCAATTTCCGCCTTCTTGCAAAATCCCATTATTATATACCTTAATGCCTTTCGGCAGGAGACAAATAATCTTAAGAACTCATAATAATGATCCTGGTTCACTGTATCCTGAAAGTTTAATAAGGAACTGACAAGAAGCCTGCAAGATATAAGCCAGAAAGTGAGGATCATTCAATTTAAATGCTCCAAAGATTATTTCCAGAGATTCCATCAAGCAAACAACTAATAAATCTATCTAAGATATTTTTATCACCGCTATCTGGATTTCATTTCCTTCTGTAAGGATTGTCAGTTTCACCATAAACACATTTAAAAATTTCCGCAATGGAAGAGAGAAGGTTTTATACTTTCATCTATTCAAATTATTTTCTTGCTTGCACAGATAAAACAAACGAGTTTCCAAGCAAATAGGTGAAAGGATTCTGTCTTTCTATTAACAATATAAAATTACTCAAGTAAAAGCTGGTTCTAGATTCTAAACAAGGAAAGTTATCTGAACAAGAACTGAAAAAAATGAACAAGACCATATGGAAACATCCAGCAGAGATATGCGTGCACCTTTCAAGGTTCAACATACAAGTAACATAAAGTGAAAATGATCTTGCATTTATATCTGGAATCCGACATAGTAAGTTTAGTAAGCAATGGCAACTTGCAAAACTTTTGCTGGTGAGAGGAGAGGCCTTTTCTTCTCGGCCAAAATCTGCAGGCGGCTTGTCACATGATTGAGTTATTGACATCTCAACTGGAGAACAATCAACTGAAGAGTCTTTTTTTCCATCAACAACAATTACTGAGTTGTCAAGATCATTTATAAACTCACGCCAGTTAGGTGATCTCTGAAGTTTGACATCAGAATATGCAATATTACTAAACAACGGAAGCACAGATTTCTCTAAAGCACAGCAAATCCTTTTGGCCAGATTCCTGCGGGTAAACTAAAACAATAGCATGGAATGAATAACTAGAACTGTATTACAAGGACTGCAAATGGCATTACAGAATTCAACGAGAGACAAATAGAAGAATTTATAGACAGCAGACCAAAGTTGACTGAAAGATTGATGAATATCTATATGCAGTTACTTAGTACTTAGCAAAGAAAAGTGTGCGTGCGTGGGGGTGTGAGTGTGTGTGTAGTGAGAGAGAGAGAATCTCATGTACAGCCACAAAATCTTACTTTTTGTTCATACAAAATTGAACAGCTTAGAAGTTCTGATGATATCTGTGGTAAGGTGACTCCTCTGAACCTTCTACACTTATCAACCTCAGGAGTACCAAGCTCCTGGAAACTACTTGTAACACAGTGAAGGGAAGTACGGAGCAGATGTGTGAAGAACTTCTTTAACGGCTTCTTGGAAGCATGATTGCCCCAAATATCAATATTTTTGCATAGATTTGACCAAATGGCTATAGGCAATGACTTATCATATGCAACACAAATTCCTAGATCCCATTCATTGCTTTCATGAGGATCTTGATCAGTTAAATCTTCACAATTTACTTGATTAGGACGGAAGAATGGTGATTGATATACACATGATAAGTTCTCCATCATAAAATTGGTAAGTCCAGCTGCCTCTTCTTCTAATGCCTCGATTTGCAAATTATAATGAATATTTTGCAAATACTTGAACAAAACAATCTGCCTGTTCAAGTCGACAAGCCTCTGAAGAGTCATGGAGTGTAATATATACATTAAAGGAGAACTGTCAGTTGAGCAATCCTCAAGAAAGACGTCAGAGATATTTTTCATAACAGCAAGAAGTGAAGCAGAAGGTTGAACAATCCAAGAAAAATATCCCATGTCTCTCCCATCAATCCTCTCCATCAACTCACGTGCAGAGTATGCTATGAAGTCCCCCACTTCAGCAGACATCTTCTTAGATAAAACAGGAGGCATAAGGCTGATTGCTTGCCTCTGTAAGCTTCGGCAGGACACAAGCAACTGAAAAAAGAACAAAATGACCCATTGACTGGACCTACCAAATTTCTTCAGAATCTTTCTCTTTCCAGCCACCTCATCAACAGTGTTTCCCATGACATTTGAAAGGAAGTTGCAGATGGTATTTGGTTGTTGTTGTTGTACTAGAGAACTTAAGTAAGAACGCATTAGTTCTATTAGTTCTTTTATAGAACCTCCAATCAGATTACTGTTTCCTTCAGTGATAGTGAGTGATTCAAGAACTAATGAGTACAGCCTAGACAAACCTCTACCAAGAAGCACTGCTCGTAGATTAAAAATTTGCCTGGTACGTTTTACACTTTGTTTACCAAATTTTTCACCAATGACAAATGAAGAACAATCTTTCAACCACACGAGAGATTTAGATATATCATCTGTTAAATGTCGAATACAACCACTCCCATTACCTTCTGGAATAGATTGAACAGCTTTCTGAATGACATTGATGAACTCCTGTGAAGATAGAAGCCTATCCACTGATTGTGAATGAGCTTCATTAGACACAGAAGTAAAAAACCTTGAAGTTTCTTCACTATTACCCTCATGAAGTATGGTAAGTCTAATAGACTTGCACAATGCTAAAATAGCAATGTCCACCTACATCAGTTCAAGATGTGTAAGAACATGCCTGAAATTCATCTAATGAAATAAAAGGTAGCAGATGACAACATGTAAGAGGCAGAAGAAACCATAATTATAACAATTAAAGGATGGCTTCATCCAAAACTTCCTTCCCCCAAACCAACACCCTAGGATTGCAATTTAATATTATAAGCCACAAAGGGGATGAAAACATGTAAAAGGCAGAATAAACCATAATTATAACGATTCAGGAATGGCTTCACCCAAACCCCACTACCTCCATGCCAACGCCCTAGAATTGAAATTCAATACTATAAACCACCAAGGGGGCATGACCAATGTTAATTGAACTTGTGGCTTGTTGATGAGAGCATTCAGCCATCATATAATAGGTCATGAGTTCAACAAGGCAGCGAGATTCACAAACAACCACATGGGGGCATAACCAATGCAAAATATAAGAAACAGAGTTGATTTTACAAAGGAAAAATGCCATGTTGTTGAGCAGTAATCAGAGTTATGAAACTAACCTGGCGAAGTTGACTGTAGAGACTGATTATTTGGCTCCCCAAGCCTGATATGCTGGAAGATAATGACCATTGATCAAGGGCATCCATGGAAGTCCCACGGATTGTTAAGTATGATAACATCGTAAACCATAAGTTCACCAAATCTTCTCCAATAACCTCATATTCAATTTCCAAAAGATACCCTATTGCAACTAGCATCTCATTCACTGACAAAGTAAGCGTTTCCATTTCTATCCTGTTACTTACATCATAGTTGGAAAAGCATAACACAGTGGTAGAACATGACATTAGTACATTATATATTTTCTTTAAGAAATTAAGACAAGCTCCTCCAGTCATGTCCTCTGTCCTCACATACACCTTCTCTTGCATAAAACTAGCAAGCAAGCTACTAATAGATTTTAGTATACCATGAAGCCCTGACAACATGATTTTGGCATCAATTTTAGCTTGAATATATTTATTAATCTCAAGTAACAGAGGCTCCATAATGTGAACCAAAAAATTAATGAGTGATTTTTGAGTGTCAGAAGACATGTTATTTGAGCAATTCTCCCTTGATTCTAGCTTCCCTGTATCTTTTGCGCCCTCCATTCTCTTTGTTGCTTCATGCAGCACTGAGGTTCCCTTGAACTTTCTTGCTGCATTGACATACAAGTGAAATAAAAAACCTATGCTACTTATTGCCATTGTGTTTTTCCCTGCTATAACTTTGTTCAGTACATCAAATAAATGTCTATGATAACTCTTAATAACTGCTTTTGAATCTTTTGATTTATCATCACAGGAAGCAACATACGTCTCTAAACCATGTAAGCCTAAGAATCCATCAATATGTACTGGATGAAACAGCCCATAAGAAAGAACTTCTTCCACCACCTTCAACAACCTCTCCGTCCAAGGGGTATTGCTTCCATTTACCTGAAGTTTCAACTTACCCAATAAATGCAACAGTGGTTCAAGAAGTTTATCCACAAAATCATGAAACCCATTTTTCCTAGCTGGATGAACCCTCAAAAACTTGGAGAATGGCTGAAGCACCAAACACAGAAAGTGTAGAGCAAATTCACCCATATTGGTCCTATCAAGGTGCTTAGTATACATTTTCTCGACAAACTCAAGCAATATACAAGTTGTTGTGACCCACAACTCCAAATTTTCATTTGACAACCCACCATGAGATGAGAATACCAATGAAACACACTCGAGAGCAGTACCATACAATGTGTACCTTTCACCAGATATAAAAGATTCTCCTGAACAAATGGAGGAATCCTCCAACAGTGATAGAGCATTTTCGACAATAAAATGAACAGGCCGTAGGAGATGCCGAGACATATTCAGAGAAACATTAAACTTCAAAGACTCCTGCAAGCAGAACTTGAATATCGCCCAGCAACGAAGATCCATATACGCCTCAACTCCCCCAACCTGAGATCTTTTTCCATCCCTCAATGTTTTTGTATCTAAGGAAATCAACAGCGACTGGATCCAATCATTAAGAAGATAAAATAGTCTCGAAAGTTTTATTGTTTCACAATCGTGATCAGTGCCGTCACCATGTTCGATTCTTGATTGCACAAAACTGAAAGCTAATTCGATCTTCCTGCATTAACACACACTTGTTGTGGGAAAGTGACAATAGAAAATCTCATTGTTCCAAAGAGTTCTAAGAAACTAACTTGTGTAATGAGAAAGAAATACTGGATAGTTATAGCTAGTCTCCAAGAGGACACTCCAATTGGAGATCAACTTAATGTGCTCCTCTTAAACAGTAACAGCTACCCTATCAGTTAATCGAACGTAATAACCAAAAGGGAGGAAAAATAACCTCTGAAGATCAAGTTGCTTGTTTTGGATGCATAGAATCAACTGAAGGTTCTTCCATGGAGGGGAGAAGTTAAACTCGTCGGACTGGGACTCTCTCTGCACTGATTTTGTATCATTTTCTACTGCTCTCAGTTCGATTCTCTGCGCTTTGGAAAGCCTTTCGGTTTCCTCGTGGCTTCTTTGCTTTCGCTTCTTTGTTTCCTTTCGAGCTTTCATTTTGACATTCACTTCCGTATAAGCTATTAAAGTTAATTACCAAGCAAGAGACAATGAACAATATAAAAAGAAGGAAGCCAAGTGCTACTATCTCTAACCACAAAACCACAACTTTGAAAGGGAGGTTTAGAAGTTGCAGCGAAGCAGGGTTTTAGCTCCTTCTGACCCCATCTTTTTGGGTGGATTCCTTCTCACTCACAGTATTCCCCAATAAAAGTTTTTTTCTGCCGAAATTGCCTACAACTTTTTCTTTTCGGCGCCGGTGGCAAACAACCTAGTCAAGCCCACGCCCGTATATTTTATTATATTTTGTAAACAACTAATCATCAATTATCAATTATCATCAACAAAATTTTTAACAAAAATTACTTAAATTTCAAAATTTTAAATTAAAAATTATTATAAATATATGTTGATATTTACTTTTATAAAAGTATTCCATAACTTATAAAATTTAGTAAATAAATTAATTTAAAATTATAAAAATTTAAGTATTATTTTTTATAAAAAAAAAATCCTATCATCAATTATGGATTAATATATTTTCAATTTTAATTTTGTCAAAAACGCATAAAAATAATTTATCATTTTAAGAAAAAAAATGTTCCAATGATGTTTTAGACTTATAATATCACTAACATTCAAGAAGACACTATAGTAATTTGAATGCACCATGACAAAAGTTAATTTTTAAAAAATATTATTGAAAAATACCCTACTAAATTCTTAGGTTAATATAAACTTTAATCTCTTAAGTTATAACCTAATTTTTATATAGATAGAACTTTGTGTAACTAAAATATAGTTGTTTATACTTTAGGAAAAGAAAGTTTATCTAACACTTTATTTTTTTAATAGTGCTCCAACAGGCCTACGGACACTATATTACTTAGGAATCAATTCCATTTAGATTAACAGTTTTTATTTATTTGTTGGACTTTTGACCTATAAGTGGTAATACGGACTAACCCGCCGTAAATTGAGATAAAGGCGGGCCGGTTTTAACGGGCCCGCTTTTAGGTGGGTTGGGATTACCCCAACCCGAGCCCCCCAACCCGCCAAATTTTTTTTTTATTTTTTTTATTTTTTTTTTCATAATTTTTTTTTATTTTTTTAATATATATGCCTACTTTTTAAAAAAAATCATATATTTTAATATTAATTAGATTCGAATCATATTTGAAGTTGTTAAAATATTTACTTAGTTAACTTTGTCACCATTCATAGATAAATTTATCACAAAGAAAATAATAATAAAATAAAATAAATATATATAAAGAAATGACTCAATGAGATAAAGTTAATATAAATTAAATGTAATGTCCCTTGTTTGGCTAAAATTCTCAAATTAATAAAATATAAATATAGAATATAAATAATAAAAAAATAAAAAATAAAAAAAACGGGCTAACCCGCCAACCCGGCGGGTTAGCCCGCCGCGGGTGCGGGTCAAAAAGACCCGTATCTAAATAGGTTACAAATTTTGCAACCCAACCAGCCATTTTTTGGCGGGTTGGCGGGTTGGCCCCTCGGGCCCAACCCAAATTACCACCCCTATTTTGCCCTCATCTCTATAAAAAAAGTCTCCTATTATTTCAGTTGTATATTAATTCCTATAATTTAATATAAATATAAATTATTTTATCTTTTAGAGGTTAAAATATATGATTTGAAATTTAATAGACTAAAATTAAAATGAGTACAAATTAAAATTGATGAAATAATGTTTGTATTAACCCTAAAATTTTGTTATCCAAAAGTATCTAAAATTTGTTTAATGATTGGAACCTTTAAGTGGATGGAAATTTTTTTAATTTTGTATAATATATTTTCAATTGTATACCAAAAAAATTATTTTATTTAAGTTAATGGAACTCATCTTTAACGTATATAATATTTTTTTAATTGGGTATAAATGTTTTATGTTTTAAGGATTTTACAAGCGATTGAGGATATATCACGTGCGTGTTTGGCATAGCGGTGGAGAATAAATTTTGGGCCAAAATCGCGGTTTGAAATTTTTTTACACAAACAGCAATTTTTGTTGAGAATTGATTTTAGACAAAACATCGGTTTGAAACCTAGATTTTGAATAAGCCACTGAAAATAGCTTTTGGTTTGAAACCTAGGTTATGGATTATCCAATTACTATTCTACCCCTACTTTTTCTTACACCCTCTCTCCTCTCTTTTCTCTATCATCTTTCCTCTCTATTCTCTTATATCTCTTTTCTCTTTCCTCTCTATTCTCTTATCTCTCTTTTTCTCTCTCCTCTCTACACTCTCTTCTCTCTCATCTTTCTTCTCTATCATCTTTCATCTCTCTTACTTTTAATCATATCATACCCTTTTTGGTAATTTACAAATATTAAAAGTGACTATACTACTAATCATCCAAACATCTTTATTCTCAAAATCTATTATTTCCAAAATCTATTCTCCAAAATCTATTATTTCCATAATCTATTCTCAAAAAACTAATCCAAACACACCCCACATAGATTTGTTCCCAATAAATGAGTTGCATATGCTCTAAATAAAGATATTTGCACATAAATAAATAAAAGCTTTATCTGTTGGCTCTTAAACAAATTTAAAATAACTTTTGACAATAACAATTTCTAAGAGAAATTTTTTAACAAAAATACCAATTGATTTTTAAAATTCTAAATCAATTTTATTTTCTATATTTTATTAGATATTGATTATATTTTGATAAGTAAATAATAACACATTTTTGTAAGAATATATGATTTGGGATTTTAAATTTAAGTGGTATTTTTGTGTAATTTTCTATTTTTTAAATAAATTTTTCTTTTTTTTCACCTGATTTATCGGAATTTTATCCTGATTACATCTAGATCCAACTCGTGTCACGTACTTAGTTATAGTGGGTGAGTCTTCTAACGAGAATTTTTTATAACATTAAAGCTCGAACTCAAAATCTTATTTAAATAATATCGAGTCATTTATTATTTAGATCAAGATAATTTTCCTAATTTTAACATTCGGTGTAAATCGTTTAATTGTCATTGCCAGCCCAGCCGTACTAAGTGGGCCTGTCCCTACCTCATGCCGAATAGGAACACAGTGCGTTGGCCTTTTTTCGTCGTCGGCTAGCAAACGCGTTACTCTTTCCTCTCATGTCTGAAACGCACCACATTACGCTGCACCCTGCGCCATTACCGTCCGTTTTCCTTGTGTGTACTTACTTTCACTTTGCGTCGTGGCCCATCAATTCCCCAGCAAATGAAATAAACGACACACTTTCGAACTCGGGGTATCGGAAAGCTAACGAAAAAAAAAAGTACAGAATATAATGAACCGCGCATTCTAGAATTCTAGTTGTTTTCCTCGCTCCCTCCCACACCTCGTCACACCTCAAGTGTGTGTGTTTTACCAAAACACATGCCCTCCCGAACAAATCCAAACCGTCATATTCACCAAAAAGCTACCTCCTGGCCACTGTTCATAAGCTCTTTTCTGTTATTTCTTTTGCAAGGACGTTCACGGAGTCGTTCTTTCCCTGCTCGCTAATGCATTCTTGTTGAAGCTCTCATCAGCTTCAATCTCTTCAATATTCCTGAGAAAGGTTCATTTTGTTCTCACGTTTTCTTCTCTGTGCCTCCTAGCTGGTTCTCGAGCTCCGGGGTTAGTTTTTTCTTATATTGAATTACGGTGTTTTTTCTTGTATTTTGATGGCATATTCAGCTGTTATGTGCATTATGTTTGTGTTTGTGGATTATCGCACTTTATATGATTGCATGAAATGTTGCGGAGTCTTTTGGTTCGTTCATCCGTGACGTGAGCTGGATTGGAGTAATGTGTAAGCCTTATAATCTTGAACACCTTCTGATTGAATCGTTCTCTCTGTCTCGATCCCTATCCCTGTCTCTCTCCCTCTCTCTTTTCATTTCTTTCCTTCCTCCCGAATCCTATAATAGGTTACGTTACTAATAGAAGTTCTGTTTTATCGAGTTAATCTAGTTTGGGCGTAGTGTTATGTTAATTATATGTCATGAATCTTGTGAGACTTTCTTTTCATCACTGAATCTTGCGAAACTTAATTGCAGGACTCTGAGCAGTACTACTACAAGTGCAATACTCTTAAGCATTAAAATTGTGGGAAGTATCTGCCGTTTTCCATGGATGGTTCACACAGCAGAAGTTTTGATAAAACAGAATCACAAGATAAGGGCACAGAAATCAAGGATCGTGACATTTCAAAACTGTTAGACAGGCGAAAAGCGAGTCAGAATATTATCGACAGACAGAGATCATGTGAACTAAGAATAGATAACAGTCATCGCCTGGGGGACTATCTTGATAAAGCACTATCTCCACTGCATAAATCAGTTACTAATGCACCAACAGCACCGGCATCGGATCCACATGCAATCATACTTGAAGGTTGGGATGCTCTGAGGCGTTCCATAGTATATTTTCGTGGTCAACCGGTTGGGACAATTGCTGCCTTGGATAATTCTAAAGAGAATCTGAATTATAATCAGGTGCCAGGACCTTATCATTTCACAAATGCGTCAGAATTTTCACTGGGGAGAGGGATGGGTTTGCAAAATCTAATAAACTTTGTATCATACTAACACCATTTGGGATGAATTATGATTGTAAGGTACATCTTCATTTTCTTTTTCCTCTGAAGTTATTTATGACATGGACCTCCATTGAGTAGCCACTCAAAGACTTGTAGCTTTTGGTTGCACATTTACATTGAGGCGATGATTTTTCGTGAAGTGATACTTCTAATTCTAGGAGTTTACACTCATACCAAATAAGTTAGCATATTTTTTACGGATAAGTCTTCTATATGTTTCCTTCTTGTCATTGTTTTACTTCTATTTGTTTTACTGGGACAGGGGTTTGACTACTGCATATGTATAGCTCTTACCAAATCTGCCTATTTTCAGTTATGGAAGATGTTATCTAAGGTATTATTTGTGTCCGTAGGTGTTTGTTAGAGACTTTGTTCCAAGTGCGTTGGCTTTTCTGATGAAAGGGAAACCTGACATTGTTAAGAACTTTATCTTGAAGACTCTTCGCCTTCAGTCATGGGAGAAAAGGGTTGATAGATTCCAGCTTGGAGCAGGAGTGATGCCTGCTAGTTTCAAAGTATTACATGATCCAGCTAAAGAGCTTGAGACCTTGATAGCAGATTTTGGTGAAATTGCAATAGGAAGGGTTGCTCCAGTCGATTCTGGATTTTGGTGGATCATACTACTTCGTGCATATACGAAGTCTACGGGAGACACATCCTTGGCTGAACTCCCTGAATGTCAGAAAGGCATGCGGCTGATTCTCAGTGTATGCCTTTCAGATGGATTTGACTCGTTCCCAACTCTTTTATGTGCTGATGGATGCTGTATGATTGATCGTAGAATGGTGAGTTCGTACAAATTTATGATACCTCATAGTCAAAATGGAAACTAAGGCCCTTAATTTTAGGATGAGATGGTTTTTTTTTAGTTTGTTCTACCTTTTTACGGAAAGAAGAAATCATTTGTGTGTGCCGACTGTGACATGAGCTGAATCAAGAGTCCATAGAATAATTATGCATCAGACCGATATTTCCTTTAGGTACTCTTTCATTCATTTCTAATGTTTATTTTTACTCTGTCCTACTTTTAATTGATGATATACGGTTTCAGGGTGTTTATGGGTATCCCGTTGAAATTCAAGCACTTTTCTTCATGGCATTGAGATGTGCCTTGCAATTGCTTAAGCAAGATGACGAGGGAAAATATTTTGTGGGACGAATTGTGACACGATTACATGCGCTAATCTATCATTTGAGAAGCTACTATTGGTTGGATTTGAAGCACCTTAATGACATATATCGCTACAAAACAGAGGAGTATTCTCATACTGCTGTAAACAAGTTTAATGTTATCCCTGATTCTCTTCCGGATTGGATTTTTGATTTCATGCCTGATCACGGTGGCTACTTCATAGGAAATGTCAGTCCTGCTAGGATGGATTTCCGATGGTTTTGTCTGGGTAATTGCATGGCAATATTGTCGTCCCTAGCTACTCACGATCAATCCATTTCAATCATGGACCTCATAGAATCACGGTGGCAGGAATTAATTGGGGAGATGCCAGTGAAAGTTTGTTATCCAGCTTTAGAAAGCCATGAATGGCGTATTATAACTGGATGTGACCCAAAAAATACTAGATGGAGTTACCACAATGGCGGGTCTTGGCCAGGTACTCTTCTGCCCATAGATACCATTTGCACAGAAATATGTCATAATTAGTTATCCCAGTATTTAGATTATTAATATGACTATTGTGGTTTTTTCTTTCAGTTCTTTTATGGCTCCTCACGGCGGCCAGCATCAAGATTGGACGACCCCATATTGCAAAGCGAGCCCTTGAGATTGCTGAGGCCAAATTGTTGGGTGATAACTGGCCAGAATACTATGATGGAAAATCCGGCAGATATATAGGGAAGCAAGCACGTAAATGCCAAACCTGGTCCATTGCTGGTTACTTGGTGGCTAGGATGATGCTGGATGATCCATCCCTTGTAGGGATGATATCATTAGAGGAAGACAAACATCTCAAGCCTATACTCAGAAGGTCTAATTCATGTTAGCTCTTGATTCTTATCATCTTTTATGGCCGATTTTGGCATGGAAAAGAGCTAGGAAAGGTGGAAGGCTAACAACAATCTGCTGCTTTACATTTTGTCATTTCACAAAGTTAAAGCATTACGTCTCCAACTATATTGCTCCAAGTTTTTGCGCCATATTTGGCTATACACGGTCACATGTAAGTGAAGCTCCATATGGATGTTTGATGTTTCAAGCCTTTGAAGCTTGAGTGCAATTCTTGGACTATTTTGCTATTGAACTTGAGTTAATCTTTTAACTGATTCTTCAATCATTAACTAATCTAATTGATTAATTTTAAAAATCAAATAACTAAGTTAATTAAATTTACATGATCTGCTAGATGATGCATTCTAATTGTCTTAATATCGATTAATTTTTTAATTAGCGTTGTTGTTGTTAGAAGCAACTTCTTGTAACTAGGTGCTTGTTTGGTTAAATAGTTGAAGTTCTAAAAATTTGTTTAAAACCAAAATGTGATTTTGTAGGAAAAGGATATTATTTGGTTTTGGTGTTCTAATTTTTTAAAACCATTTTTTTTTAATTTTAATTAACGTTATCCCCAAAACCATCTTTAAGTGTGAGATTAATTTTATTTTTAAGATTTAGAGCACAAAAAATTTTTAAAACCATATTTCACTTATAAACCCTATTTAAATAAGAGTAATTTTGTCTATCGTTACAATCTAATTAAAAGAGTTTTATCATTTATTTCCACTATCCTTTATCATAAGAGAGATTAATGAGATTCTGAAATGGAAGAACTTCACCGTCTCGCCGATATCTCTCTCCCTGCAGCGATTGATCTCCTTTGCTGAGGGACTAAAGAAAAGGCGGGAAAGAGACGACGAATATGCACCACAAATTTCCTTTATGCCCTTTATGAGTTGTAACCCCTGCAAAATATATTTTCTCAATCTTGTTAACACCCAATGCAGTTACTGATTGTTAGGAATGAGTTTATATTATATATTTATTAATTTATTTAAATTAATAAATTAATTTTTATATTATTTATAATTAATTAATTTAATTTTATTAATTATTTAAAAAATTAACTAATTCTTATAATTAAGAATCATACTTTCATATATTCTAATTAAGCAATGACACATTTTATCAGGAATCCAAATCCCTGGTCAATTTCATATACATCCCTTGTTATATCTTTTTTTTTTTACTATTCTTTTTAAAGCTTCATTGGAAATTCTTTTTTTTTTAATGAATACAGATGTCAATTTGAGTAGTGCTGTGTGAATTACAATTGTTGCTGTTACTTATTTGAAGCTTGTTAATTACTATGATCACATTTTAAGGCCTGTTTGGTTTTCATTAAAATCGTAGTTTTAAAAAAAATTTGGCCCAAATCTCAATTTAATTTTTTTTAAAAATAAATAGCTATATTTGTTCAAACGGACTTCTGGACTAAACTATAGTTTTAGATAAGCTGGTCAAAGTGCTTTTAGAACAGTAAAAGCCATTTTCAACTGCTCAATTACTATTTTACTCTTACTTTTTCTTACACTCTCTCTCATCTTTCCTCTATCTTTTTCACCATCTTTCCTCTATCTTTTTTACCCTCTATCCTCTCTCATCTCTCATACGTACCATTTTTAATAATTTTCTAATTACAAAACCCCTTTTATAACAAATATCTAAATACTCATTTATCTAAAATTATTTTTTTTTATAAATTATTCTCTAAAAATCATTTTTTAGAAGTTGTCAAAAAAATCTATTTCTTTCATGATTTTTTTTTTAAATTTTATCTAAACACACAGAATTGTATATCAGAAACAAACTCAATCGCATCTCTTCAATCAAATCTGTTAATGAAAAAAATCAACTAATCAATATCAATATATTAATATACATGAAGCTGAGGCTGCTTTTTATTACGTGGCGTGGTTTAATAATAACAAGCTTAAATAAACAAAATGAAGATCCTCTTTTTTTTTTTTTTTAGCATTTTCTAGCATCTTATTTGTAGTTGTACTCCTTGTTATTGTAAACTATAGAACTCTATATAGTTTAAAAATAAGTAAAAGAATCATTATCACTTAAAAAACTTGAAGCAATTTCTTTCTAGAAAAACTTCAAGCCAAAATAGCAATAAAAAAGCATACACTCATATATTTAAAAAACATCAGAATTTTTTGTTGCCCACAAAAAAAATCAGAATAAAAACAAAGTTTTTTTTTTTGGGGAAAAACTTGTTTCATACTTTCATCTATTCTCAATTTCTTATCTCTGATTTTCGTCTTCACGGCCTCGCTCGCAGGTTCGGCCGATGATTGCATAGGCTCAAAATCCCATATCAACCCTCTTTGAGAACGAGTTTCCGAAACTGAAGAGCTTCGTTCTCACGGATATTTCTTGTAACTGTTACTTCAATCTCTTTCCTTTCCTTCCCATAATCCTCCTGCAGTCAATTCTCTCCTTCGCCAAGGGACTAAAAGGAAAAGGGGGAAAAGAAAGAAGGAGAAGAAGAAAAAGACGACGACGACCTCATGAGGCCTCAGAAAAAGCCGATCCACGCCGTGAGAGCATGGGTGAGGCGGCAACCCCCAAAGGTGAAGGCTTTTCTAGCCGTTGTTTCGGGTATGGCGGCCCTTGTGTTGCTTCGGTTCATTGTTCACGATCATGATAATCTATTTGTTGCTGCCGAGGCCGTGCACTCCTTGGGAATTTCCGTCCTCATCTATAAGCTTATGAAGGAGAAGACATGCGCTGGTATTAGCAATCATTTTGTGGAAATTTTATAGGTCGATTTATTTGATTGATTGATTGAGAATTCTTGTTAATCGTAGGGATATGTTTGATTAATCGAAAATTGGTCTAGCTACGAGCAAGTATTGCGCGATATTTTGGTATTCCATTTCTGGCTCGTGTGAATATTCTAGATTGATAGTCCTGTATAGATCTTTCCTCTCTCTTTTGACTTCTGTATAGATAGCGAGAATGCTCAGAAAACTTGGGTCAGGAGAAAATATCTTTTCTTTTCTTTTTTCTGGATTAAGGTTTTCGTCCCTGTTGCTGGGATCTACATGCTTGAGCATGGATGCTTCTTTGTTAACCTGAGGCCAGTTCTTCTTTTCTGTACGGAAACATCAGAGAACATGTATTTTTTGTTTCATTTTCTCATTAATTTTTGGCTGTTCTGCCTATGTCATACAACAGACATTGAGTTGAGATGTTGATGTTTGTATCTCTAGGGTTTCTTTTCTTGTCATAGCTCTCATGTCTTGTATCGTAACTCTTTTTGTTCAATGCTGTACAGGATTATCACTTAAATCTCAGGAATTAACAGCTATATTTTTAGCTGTTCGGTTGTACTGCAGTTTTGTTATGGAATATGATATACACACCCTTCTTGATTTAGCTACTTTAGCTACCACATTGTGGGTTATATATATGATTCGTTTCAAACTGAAGGCTAGTTACATGGAGGAGAAGGACAACTTTGCAATATACTATGTGGTAAGTTTGATGTTGTTTATACCTATCCAATAAAGTTTCATCTCTATTATTCTTTTCAAGGGAAGGTAACATTGTTCTAAGGCTTGTTTTTGGGGCATTTACCATAGTTTTTTTTTTTGGTTAAGGAAGTTATATTTCTAAAGTTTCTAAATTCAGCGTTTGTTGCAGTGTCTTTATTTTTTTAGATTGAGGACAGGATAAATGTTACATTTCAGCTTCAGTACATTGAACATTGGGAAATTTATTGATGCTGACTTTGAAATACCTTATTGATGCTTAGATTACCTTTTAAAATAAAGTGGGGCTTAGAGTGTTCTATTTAGTTGGCACAAGACTTAATGTTCCTGTTGAAATAGAACCAGATGCCATGTTATCATGTTGAATCTGCTGCATTTGTTTTCATGTGACTCCTCTCTCTCTCTCTCATCCCTTTCCCCTTTCTTGTTGCTGTCCTTGTCTGCATAAAGGATCTTAGCTGCTTTCTTTTACACATAATTATGCAATTTTGTGACTGATAGTTGATTTCCAGTAACTCACACTTTACATTCTAGCAGTCTGGTTCATATCCTCCGTCTTTAAAATTGAATGCAGGTGATACCATGTGGTGTGCTAGCGTTGTTGATTCATCCATCAACTTCTCATCATTTCGTGAACAGGATTTTCTGGGCGTTCTGTGTATATCTAGAAGCTGTTTCAGTACTACCCCAATTGCGGGTCATGCAGAACACCAAAGTAAAATTTCTTAATTTAAAATTCATCTTCCAATATTCTGCTTTTATGGGATCTAATTCTATTACTTTCTTTTATAACTCATTTCCTAATATTATTTCAGATTGTTGAGCCATTCACAGCTCATTATGTATTTGCACTGGGTGTTGCAAGATTCCTGAGCTGTGCTCATTGGGTTCTTCAGGTGTGGCTCCGTTCATCTAAACTAGTCAATGTATTAGTTATCTCTTGATTCATTTGCACATATGGCCAGCACTTGTTTTCTGGCTTGTGCTGCTGATCAAAGTCAGTAGGAGGACATTTTTTGGGATGGCTATCTCTTTCATCTCTGAATGAAATATATACACAATTCATAAAGGATTAGTCCCTCTCAAACCTTTGATAGTATAACAAAGTCATCCTTCTCCAGAAGCACTACTGTTTGGATATGTGTACTGCTTTATGCAATTTTTTCTTTCCTATGTTTATATTTCTCAACCTGATATAATACATTCAGTTTGTCAGCTGATGGTTGACAATTGAATTTGCTGCTTCTCTTAGCACAATATCTTTAGTTGCACAACTTATCGGGACTTTTCTAGTAGCTCATTTGCTACCAACTTATTGTTTCATGCAACAGGTCTTGGACAGTCGTGGACAGTTGTTGGTTGCACTGGGCTATGGATTATGGCCATCAATGGTTCTTATCTCTGAAATTGTTCAGACTTTCATCTTGGCAGATTTCTGTTACTACTATGTCAAAAGGTTGGTTTTAAGTACATTGTATATTTAGTTGCACTCTTTCTTTAGCAGCCTTTTTTGAGAGTATATAAAGAACTTCCCGGCATGACTCTTTTGTGATATATAATTGAATGCAGTGTTTTTGGGGGTCAGCTTGTTCTTCGTCTTCCCTCTGGAGTGGTGTGATTGAGAATCTGCTCGAGTGCACGCTCCCACTGGACCTAATCAGGCGTTATGGTTGGTCATCATCTTTGGGATCCTTTTTGTGTGGATACTCCATTTTGGTCCCTGGGAAGGAGCTGGTTGTTTGCAGAATTGGGCATGTTAAGATGTACTGAATATTTATGCATGTAGTAGTACTAGTATGATAAGCTTTATATATGAATTATCACTTCTTTTACTTAGGTCCTTGGAAATGGTTCAGTTTTTATAGATGCTCCGAGTACTCTAACTCTAATCAATCATCACAATTGAAATCACAATGAGAATGATGGCTGAGTTACTAAACTTCAATTATGAGCTCTGTTAGAAAGAAACTTTCTGGTGCTGAGTTTCTTAGAATAACTTGCAATGTGAAGCATGGTTCAAGGAGTCACAATTATGATGAACAGAGGATCAAATATATATATATATATATATATTGTTACAAAACAGAGGATCAAATATAAGGGCCGACTCAAAAAGCTTCATGACTGTGGGCTAACTTACTTATTTGGCAATTCTCAGATCCCACACGTTGCACGGGACTAGAAGATTAAATTTTTTCTAAAATTGATTACCTGGTATACAAGTCTTTTTATCGGACGTATAGATATATGAAATGTTAATTCACCGGGCAAATATCAATATGAGGACTAATTTATCCTCAATAATAATAACTCATATCCAAATGAAAAAAAATCAATTATTATTATTATGATTATTATTCACACAATTAATTAGTTAAGTTCAATTTCCTTTTTGCTTATTTATTTCTTTTTTTCAATAACTTACGATTTAATCATAATTAATTTTCATTTATTTAAGGCTATTTTAAAAGATTAAAAATTCTCAAATCATTTGGTAATATTTTATTTTAATTCATTCGTTATTTCTTTATACCAAATAACTGGAAAAAATATTCATTATTTCTTTTCACATCAACTAAAAGTGATTTAAGATTACAAGATTTCATTTCATTCTTTGATTTCCAATTTCATGTTAGTGACTTGTTGAATTGATTGTTAAATTTTGAATGAAATATGTGAAATAAAGAATAAAGTTATATTGTTTGAAAAATGAATTATATTTCTATTTAAAATGGAAATTATATATATATATAAAAGACTATAAGAGTTTGTACTTTGTTCCATTCCACATGCTCGTGCATGAATAGGTCCAACGTACGTATATTTAGGGGTGGAAACAGGCCAGGCGGCCTGTCAGGGGCCTGTAGCCTGGCCTATATTTAGCCTGGCCTAGCCTGGCCTGTTATGAATTATACACAGGCTCAAGCCTGTGTTGAAGCCTGTTTTGCTTAACAGGGCAGGCTCAGGCTATATAAGAAGCCTGTAAAGCCTATCAGGCGGCCTGGGCCTGTTGTTTAAAATAAATATATGCATGAGATAATGTAGTAGTTGCATCTCGAACCCCCAACATATTGAACAATATTTAACCAATAAACCATTGAACCTTCGTCGCCACCGTTGTTGCGTCTTCACCTTCTTCCACTGTCACCCACCGTCATCGCGATTCCACCATTGTCGTGTCTTGACCTTCAGACTCCACTGTCGCCGTCGTCAACTCGTGCCTCACCTATTCCAGTTTGTCATTCCTTATCTTATTCCTTCACTATTTTAATGTTCTTGAATCCTCTGTGAGCTTCAGTGTTATATTTTGTTGCCATGAATGCTGGTTATGATTTTGATTTTGTTCTCAGATCTGATCAGATTTTGTTGCCATGAATGCTGGTTATTATGATTCCTTCGCTATTTTGTTCTCAGATCTGATCTGTTATGATTTTGTTGCCATCGTGTTGGAATGTTTTTGATGCCATGAAAGCTTTTGATGTCGTGTTGGAATGCTTTTGTTGCAAACGAAGAATCTGATGTCCCGTTGGAATGTTTTTGATGCCATGAATGCTGGTGTTCAAGTCTGTGTAGTTTGCAAAATCTAATGTTTCTGTTGGAATGTGTTCTGTGAAATGTTTCTGTCGATTTGTAACTGGAATGTGTTCTGTGGAATGTTTCTGTCGATTTGTAACTGGAATGTGTTCTGTGGAATATTTCTGTCGATTTGTAACTGGAATGTGTTCTGTGGAATGTTTCTGTCGATTTGTAACTGGAATGTGTTCTGTGGAATGTTTCGGAATGTGTTCTGTTGGAATGTGTTCTGTGGAATGTTTCTGTTGGAATGTTCCTTTGTCAACATGACAGTTCATACGTTATGTAAACACATCAACAATCTAATCCCTGTTTTGTCTTTTATTTTCAGTTTTAGTTAATGTCATCTCCAATTGAGTGCGAAACAATATCATCAACTTCAGTTCCTCCTAATGCTATTGAGGTCAATCAACCAGTACGGACAGAGTCTACTCAACAAACTAATGATGAAAATGATGGTGATGATTGTGTCATTACAAAGAAGAGGAGAAAAACCTCAGCTATTTGGGATGATTTTGATCAAGTTGAAACTGAAAATGGGGTCAAAGGTAAATGCAAGTATTGCAAAAATATATTTTCGTACTCTGGGAAGGGGGCTAGCACTACCCATCTTTGGAGACATACCAAGACATGCTTGCAAAGAAAGTTGCATGTTTCTTCCCAAAAAAAGCAATCCACCATTCCATTTCAACCTTCAAATATGAATATCAATCCATTTCTGGCACCGGGTGCTAGATATTCCAATGAAAGGATGAGGGAAATAATAGCTACTGCAATCATGGTGCATGATCATCCTTTTAATATTGTTGAGGATGAAGTTTGGATGTGGGGCTTCCAATATGCAAATTCTGAGTTTCAGAAAATCTCTCGCAAGACAGCTAGAAGTGATTGTTTAGCTATATATGAGGCAGAAAAGAAACATTTGAAGGCCCTATTACAAGGTGTGAGCAAGATTAGTTTGACTACTGATATGTGGAAATCAGCTCACCAAGTAGCTGAATACATGGTCATTACCGGGCACTTCATTGATGCAGGGTGGAATCTTCAAAAGAGGGTTCTGAATTTTGTGAAGGTTCCTGCTCCAAGACGAGGAATTGATGTGGCAGATGCTATTTTCAAGTGTTTGAAGGCTTGGGGGATTGATAATAAAGTGTTTTCTGTGACCGTTGACAATGCAGCTTACAATGATTCTTGTTTAAGGGTTCTTAAGGACACCTTAACACTTAGTAGGTCATTACCTTTGGATGGTAACTTGTTTCATGTTAGATGTTGTGCACACATACTAAACTTGTTGGTTCAAGATGGCCTTGGTAGCATTAAAGACATTATACATAATGTCCGTGAGAGTGTGAAATATGTTAACTATAATGATGCAAGGCTGAAAGCATTCTGTGATATTGTTGAGCAAAAACGTTTGAAAGAAAAGAAGCTCATGATTGATTGTCCAACTAGGTGGAATTCTACATATAGGATGTTGTCAACTGCTTTGAAGTTCAAGGTTGTCTTTCCCGATTATAAGGAAAGAGAGCCACATTACAAGTATGCACCAACAGAAGAGGATTGGAACAAAGTTGAGAAGATTTGTAAAATCTTAGAAGCATTCGATATAGCCACTCATGTCATCTCAGGTAGTGAGTATCCTACTGCAAATTTGTACCTTCCTGAAGTTTGGAGAGTGAAACATGAAATTGATAATGCCATAGAAGATGAAGATTTATTCGTAAGAGAAATGGTGGCCTCAATGAAAGAAAAGTTTGACAAATATTGGGGGCAATGTAATATGGTTATGGCAATAGCAAGTGTTTTGGATCCCAGGTGCAAATTATATGGTTTGAATTATTGCTTTTCTTCAATTTATAAGCCTGATTATGTGGCTTCTGACAATATAGATAAAGTGGTGAAGGCTTTAGAATCTATGTATGATGAATATGTTGCCAACTATAATGAAGAGACAAATGCACTAAATGAAGTTGATGTCGACCACAACTCTTCTGCCAAATCACCTTGTTCTTCTAAAGTTTCTGGATTCGATCATTTCATGAGCATCGTTCGTGAAAAGCAAGCACTTCCCCCAGTGAAATCAGAATTAGAAGTTTATCTTGAAGAGGCTGCTTACATTCCTGAGGGTAGTTCTAACTCTTTTAGTGCCTTGGACTGGTGGAAAAATAATAGTCTTAAATTTAAGATTTTATCCAAGATGGCTGCTGATGTATTAGCCATTCCAATATCAACTGTAGCATCAGAGTCCACTTTTAGTGCTGGAGGTAGAGTTATTGATGAATATCGTTCAAGATTAAATGAAGAATCAATTGAAGCACTTATTTGTGGTGGGGATTGGCTTCGCAACAAGTATGGTTTAAAGAAGAAATCAAAGGTAAAAAATTTGTATTATACAGATAATATAATTTCTTTTAGTTATTATTTGTTCAATTGTTTTATGATCTAATAATATATATTTGATTTCTTCTTTTCAAGGTGTTCGAGCAAGAGGAAGAAATTACGTTGAAGATTTCATGATGTGATAGTTTTATTTTGATTTGGTTTAGATTGTTATACTTGTTTTCTTATAATGACAATTGTTCTATTTGTTTGGTATTATCTTGATGGTTGATTAGATATTTTTTTAATTTTAGACTAATTAATATTATGGAAAGTTTTTTTGTAGTTTTTAAAAATGTAATATATAAAAAAAGCCTGTTAGAGGGCCTGTTACGAAAACCTTTTATGGGGCCTATATAACATGCCTGTTACGAGGCCTGTTACGAAGGCCTGTTAGTATAATTGTAAAACAGGCTATTTTAACAGGCTTCAGGCCAGGCCAGAAATTTTTACAGGCCAGGCTTAAGCGAAAAAATTAGCCTGTAACAGGCTACAGGCCAGGCTCAGGCTAAATTGACACTTAACAGGCCTAGCCTGTTAAGGTCAAAGCCTGGCCTGGCCTGGCCTGTTTCCACCCCTACGTATATTGCATGCTGTCAACAGTGGCGGAGTTACCAGGCGCTGCAATGCAAGGCCATTTTACTCAGAATTCTTCTTCTTCTTCTTCTGTAAGTTTTTATTTTTGCCTGTCACGTAAAACCCTATAAAATGTTGGGAAATCTTCGATCCCGGCGTCGTTCTCCTTACGGTACGTATATTTGTGCCGCTGTTTCGTCCATTCTTCTCATGCTTTCAGTGTCTTTCTCGTATAGGAGCCTTTCTCACTCTCATCCCCATTTTCACACCAACCTCTACCACCGAAGCTCCCGACCCTCGCTATGACTCCGTCAACTATGACTCTCTCCTGTCGAATTCCGTCCACGACATCATCTCCGGCACCGAAGACAAGATTGACGCCCTCGACTTCATCGAAGAAAAACAGGAAGATTACGATTTGAGGAATATTGAAGTGGAAGAATAAGACGAGCCGTTCAAGCAAATCAAGGTTTCTGGGCATTTCTTAGATCATGTTAGCGGGGTTATTCGGAGGGCCTATGATAAACGTTCGATTGAGGCATGGGAAGATACTCAGACCGGTGGTGGTGGGTTTTTTATGGGAGCCGGGGTGGACGCTTGGAGTCAGGCGGCGTTTGTCTCCGACGATGTGCAGGTGGACGATCTGGTGAGGAGAAAAGCGATTCAGGTGTCTGGGATTGAGGACTTCGCCATTAAGGGAAGGGTGGGGAGATTGGTTCGATAAGAAAGCTGATTTTCTTAGGAAGGACAAGATGTTGAAGTCGAATTTTGAGGGCTTGAATCCGCTGCACAATCCGGTTCTACAAGATCCAGATGGAGGGGGCGTTTTAGGGTTGACGAAATGTGATAGAATTTTCCAGAAATCACTTATAGAAGATTTCAAGAAAGTCCCGTTTCCATATCTGACCCGAAAGTCGTCGTCCAAGTTGCAAGGAAACGAGGCTAAAGTGAAAGAATGTGATGGTAAGACGGGTAATAATGTTGGTTGCTGAATGATCGTGTATAAGTAAATAATAACATTAATATATATATATATAATTAGCATTATTTGATGTGTTTTATGTATTAGAAGGAGTAGTAATATAAAACAACATTTGAATATATCATTCAAGTTTTAGATATATGTTAGTAATACAATATGATGATGAGATTCTGTCAATAACGGTTGATGGCAAGTTGGAAGTGTGGGTTATTATGTTGAAGTGATGTGGCGGCCGAGCAAGGAGGAAGATGGCCCAGTTGTTCGAGCGAGAGAACGCAATCGTCAAACATTTCTTCGATAGACCTAAACTTGAATCCTAATAAATTTCTAGATCATAGTAGGGCCGCCTATCGTGTTTCTCAAACCTGAAAATCCAACAAATTGGTACAAGAGAGTCAGCAAAAGAAACAAGTAGTTTTAAACTTTTGTTCTGTTATATATAAAGCAATTAGACAAGTTTTGTCGTAAAATATCCCAAATAATAATAATAGGGGAACCTTGTAGGGATGGGGAGCCAAGGAAAGCGGATTGCAAGAAGAGCAGTTAAGTCATGGTTATCCAAGACAGTGGAGTTACAAAGGTATCGACCAGAGGCTGTTTCATTCTCGTAAACCAGGATATGGTAGAGTCCCACCCACGTCGTCGATATGCACGTATCCCATCCTTCCATGCCATCCGAATTTCTCTGTTTCCCCTACATATTCACACACATATATCAAATAATATACTCCCACAGTTCTTAATTTTATAAGAGTTAGATGGGGATTGAATTTATTTCTAAATATGAGATTCAAATTCCACCTTGTCTCTTAAAATTACAATTTTTCTCTCAATATATCTTTATATGATTACACATATTAAGGAGTATTTATCAAGGGTAGTTCAAATACACATTATTAAAAAGAGTATTTTGAGAAAACTAACACACGATCATTACAATTAACTAATTTATATAACTTTTTTAATTTACTTAAATTGGTTACGTAAATCTTATAATTAATAATAAAGCAAATATTTAGTACTGTACAAATTATAAAATTATTGATTTTTTTGAATATATCGTAGGAGTAGACTAGTAGTATTAGAGTACCTTGGAGCAAGGCGAGGACATCAGATGCTGTGGAACATAACTGTGGTGGCAAACTGGGTCCAATAATGAATGATGGTAGAACTGTCACCAAATGTATGCCGTTGTCTCTGCAGAAATCCCATGCTGCTTTTTCCGCCAGCTTCTTTGATAATGCGTACCATATCTGTTTTCATATACGTAACGTAAGTGAAAAGCCATTCATGCATGATCATGGAGAGCCAAGTACAAAAAGAAAGAGACCTGAAGTTTCTCGCAGAGTTGGGTGGAGGTCCAGGATGAGTCATCAAGAGGAATGTTGGAGTCATCAAGAAAGAGACCTGAAGTTTCTCACCCACAGCCGACGACGATGAAGTCAAAACCACCCGCCTTAGCGACTGGTTCTTCCGGCATGAACGCCGCATATTCAGAGTCCCCTCTATTGCTGGTTTCAATATCTCTTCCTTTTTGGCCATAAATTCAACCAAAACCATCATCAATCTAATTATATAAATTAGGCTTAGCTATC
Organism: Leucaena leucocephala; assembly: GCA_037074615.1. NCBI lineage: Eukaryota > Viridiplantae > Streptophyta > Magnoliopsida > Fabales > Fabaceae > Leucaena > Leucaena leucocephala. The sequence goes on along the minus strand of CM073560.1, from coordinate 21,105,846 downwards.
ACCTCATTATGTTCTAAGTATGTACCTTGGGATCAGAGGAATGTTTGATGCCAGGAGAGGCGGAGTGGAAGACGCCGGAGCATCCCATGATGGCATCGTCGAAGCTGCCTTCCACTACCATTAAATCTGCTTTCACAAGATGTAGTCTCTCCTGTGCGCCTTCGAGGTTCCGTAAATGTTGTAATTTGTTCAATAAATCTCTGAAAGTTGCAGGGACGTGATAGCCCGACAGCAGAAGTCGCTTAATGAGCCAAGAAGCCAGAAGCCCCTGTCACGCATACTCTTCCTTTGAATTCCATGCCTTCCTCTTCCATTCTCCTTCTAAACCATGCATCTTTCCATCTTTATATATATATATATATATTGTTGTAAATATGGGTGTTTCAAAAGAAGCTAAGTCCCACATTGCTTGGGAGAGTGAAGGTTCAAGAGTATAAATGATAACACACAATCTTGGGCTAGTAAATGGGCCTAGAAGAGAAGTGGGCTCGCGCGCACGAAAATTGGCCTTAAATTGGAAATTCAGTTGAAATCCGGCGATTTGCCCCCCCTGCGCGCGAGATAAAGCGTGGTATTTGGCACTTTTTGTTGAAAAATATTTTGGTATATATGCTTATACGGAAACCTCTTAAATTCCAAGGGTCAACATTTGAAAGATAAAACGTTACATTTTTCCACAATATGCGTTGGAATTTAAAAGGCGTCTGGACGGCTGCAACGAGGAGATGCAATGTTTCGGTTGAAGAGGCACGTCTTACAAGTGTATCTCTTCGTTCAGTGTATGCATGCAACGAGGAGATGCAATGTTTCGGTTGAAGAGGCATGTCTTACAGGTGTATCTCTTCGTTCAGTGTATGCATGTGCCTATAAATACCGCAGTGCTTACCTTCTCTGATTATCACTTCACGGAAATTCCTTCATTCAAACACAGCAATGTTTACCTTTTCTCTCTGAGTTTTAATTCCTTCCGCTAGCTTCTGTTTCCTTGTTACCGCAAGAAGAATCCGTTTAATCCTGGGGAGTACCGCTTCATCTTGCCGGTTGTCGCGGAATAACTCTTAAGGACAGTGTCCTTGGACGCGACTCGGGTTATTTGCTCTTCTGTTACAGGTGCCGACGGTGCTAAAGTCAACAATCTTAAGAGTTATACCGACGATGGACTCTTTCGCTTCCGCTGATCTAAATGGTGCTGGGAACAACGGCAACCCAAACGGTCAAAACAATAGTGCCGTCTCTCACATCTCTATCCCTGTTCCTCATCCGTTCCCTGACATCTCAAAGATAGAGGTGTTCGATGGCAAGAATTTCAGGCGCTGGCAAGAACGAGTGTACACTGTCCTTGACATGCATGGAGTAGCAACTGCACTTACTGAGCCTGAACCATCTCAAGATGCTGAGCAAGGCCGAAAAGATATTTGGACATATGCCAACAAGGTATGTAGACACACATTGATAAGTACTCTGTCAAATGATTTGTTCGATGTGTATAGCGTCTACAAGGAAGCAAATAAAATATGGAACTCTTTGATCCTGAAATACACTGCGGAGGATGCTGGGAAGCAGAAGTTTGTTGTTGGAAATTATTACAGGTGGGAAATGGTAGACAACAACGACATCAAGACACAGATTAATGAATATCACAAACTGGTTGAAGATCTCAAGGCTGAACACATCAATCTTCCTGATGAATTTGTTGCTGGAATTCTTATTGAAAAGTTACCAGAATCATGGAACAACTACAAGCAACAATTGAAACACAAGCAGAAGCAACTATCGCTAACAGATCTGATCACTCATATCATTATTGAAGACACCAACCGGAGAACGATTCAAGAAGCAAAGGAGAAAGAAATGACTGGTAAGGCAAATTTGGTGGAAACAAAACCAGGCAACAAAAGGTATGACTCTAAACATAATAACAAGAAACACCAAAATAAACAATCAGATTACAAACCCAAGAATGCTAACCCCAAGTTCAAAAAGAAAGGCAACTGTTTTGTCTGTAATAAACCAGGTCATCATGCATATGAATGCAGGAAGAGAGCTACTAAGATGAGAAATGATAATCCTCCTAAATCAAATATTAATTTGGTTAAAGGAGATGATGATGGTGATAATGATGTTATCATTGCAATGATTTCTCAAGTTTTACTTATCTCTGATGTGAACAAATGGGTGGTAGACTCTGGGGCTACCAAGCACATATGTGCAAACAAAGAATTGTATTCCTCCTTTGAAGAAGGAGAAGACCACGTCTATCTTGCTGATTCTCGATCTGCAAAAGTTTATGGAAAAGGAAAAGTGGTTCTGAAACTCACATCAAGAAAGACCTTAGTGCTGCAAGATGTCCTGTATGTGCCTGAAGCCAGAGCAAATTTAATTTCTGTGGCTATATTGGGAAAGGCTGGGGTCAAAGTGTCATTTGAATCTGATAAGATCATTATGACAAAGAACAATGTTCTGATTGGGAAGGGTTATTGTAATCAAGGACTATTTGTATTGAGTATTGATGATAATAATAATAATACATCTTCTTCTGCTTACTTGGTTGAGTCTTTTGATGTTTGGCATGCTAGATTAGGTCATGTTAATAAATCTTACATGGATAGATTACGGAATTTTGAGTTAATACCTGAGGTTAAAAATGACATGATAAATAAATGTGAGATTTGTGTACAAACTAAATTATCTAAGAGAACTCACTTATCCACCCAAAGAGAAAGTGAATTATTATCTTTAATCCACACAGATTTGGGAGATCTAAAGCAAACAGAAACTAGAGGTGGTAAAAGATATTACATAACTTTTATTGATGATTTCTCTAGATATACTAAGGTCTATTTATTGAGAAATAAAGATGAGGCCTATAATAAGTTTGTTTTATACAAAGCTCAGGTAGAAAATCAGTTAAGTAGAAAGATAAAGAGAATTAGATCAGATAGAGGAGGAGAATATTTGTTATTAGACGATCTCTGTGAAAAAGAAGGAATAGTTCATGAAGTAACTCCTCCTTATTCTCCTGAATCTAATGGTGTAGCAGAAAGGAAAAATAGAACTTTAAAGGAAATGATGAATGCCTTACTAGTAAGTTCTGGTGCACCTGATAATTTGTGGGGGGAAGCCATATTAACTGCATGTTTTCTACAAAATAGATTACCCCATAAGAAAACAAAAAGAACCCCTTATGAATTGTGGAAAGGTTATAAACCAAATCTGAAATATTTAAAAGTGTGGGGGTGTCTTGCAAAAATTTTATTACCTGATCATAAAAAGAGGAAAATTGGTTCTAAAACTTCTGATTGCATGTTTATTGGCTATGCTCAACAAAGTGCTGCTTATCGCTTTCTAGTTTTGAAAAGTGATGTTTTAGATAAAAATACAATTATTGAAACTAAAGATGCAGAATTTTTTGAAAATGTGTTTCCTTTGAAAGTTGAGCATACTTCAACAATAATTGAAAAATCCTCTTCTTCCTCTTCTAAACAAATTTCAAATGAAGTTTTGAGTGAGAGTTTACGAAGAAGCAAGAGGCAAAGGAAAGAAACTTCTTTTGGAAATGATTTTTTCACTTATTTAGTTGAAGGAGAACCTAAAGATTTTTATGAAGCCATTACTTCCCCAGATGCAGAATCTTGGAAAGAAGCAATTAAATCAGAGATTGAATCTTTAAATAAAAATAAAATATGGGTTTTAGTTGACTTGCCTCCAGGAGCAAAACCTATTGGATGTAAATGGGTTCTTAGGAAAAAATATTTTCCTGATGGGTCTGTAGATAAATATAAAGCCAGACTAGTAGCCAAGGGCTATACTCAAAAGGAAAATATTGATTATTTTGATACATTTTCTCCAGTGACAAGGATTTCTTCTATAAGAATCCTTATAGCATTAGCTTCAATTCATAAGCTTTATATTCACCAAATGGATGTTAAAACTGCATTTTTGAATGGTGATTTAGAAGAGGAAATTTATATGGTACAACCTGAAGGATGTATTGTTCCTGGGCAAGAAAATAAAGTTTGTAAATTGATTAAATCTTTGTATGGTTTAAAACAAGCACCCAAACAATGGCATAAAAAGTTAGATCAAGTTCTAACAAGTGGTGGTTTCTCTACTATAGAAGTAGAAAGATGTGTTTATACAAAAGTTGTGAATAATGATTGTGTCATTATATGTTTATATGTTGATGATATGCTTATTTTTGGTACTAGTATGAATATTGTGCTTGAAACAAAAGGTTTTCTTGCTTCAAATTTTGATATGAAAGATTTGGGTGAAGCAAAGGTTATCTTAGGTGTTCAAATCATAAGGAATGAAAGAGGGATCTTACTTTCTCAAGAACATTATGTGGAGAAATTCTGAGAAAGTTTGATCAATATGATGAGACTCCATTGAGTTCTCCTTATGATTCAAGTGTGCACCTAAAGAAAAACTTAGGAGACCTAGTGGCTCAATCTAAATATGCACAGATCATTGGAAGTCTGTTGCATTTAATGAATTATACCAGACCGGACATAGCATATGCTGTGTGTAGATTGAGTAAATATACTCACTGTCCAAGCAGTGAACATTGGGATGCTCTAATAAGGTTATTGAGATACCTTAAAGGTACCATAAATTATGGTATACATTATAGTGGATTTCCCGCTGTATTGGAAGGATATAGTGATGCGAACTGGATCTCTGATTCAGAAGGGTCAAAATCCACTAGTGGTTATGTGTTTATTTTTGGTGGTGGTGCTGTCACATGGAAATCATCCAAGCAGACAATTCTAACAAAATCCTCGAGGGATTCTGAATTTATTGCTATGGAATTGGCTGGAACTGAGGCTGAGTGGTTGAGAAACTTCTTAGCAAGTATTCCATTGGGTGACAAACCCACACCATCAATATCTTTACACTGTGATAACCAATCTGCGATAGCTACGGCTAAAAATAAAACCTTTAATGGTAAAAATAGGCATATTCGATTGAGACACAATATTATAAAGCAGCTGCTCAAAGATGGGGCGATCTCAATCGATTATGTAAAGTCAGAAGTAAATTTAGCGGATCCGTTGACAAAACCCCTGGGAAGAAAACAAGTTGTTGAAACATCGAGGGGAATAGGACTAAAGCCAGTGTGATTATGACAGCGATGGCAACCCAACCTTTGTGATTGGTGATCCCATGAACAAGGTTCAATGGGTAAGAATAAGTCGCTAGTTAGTACTGCTAGCACCAAAATATTATAACTGGTCCTTTCCTATGGTGTGTGATAAAGTGCTAGAATGCATAGAGGAGGATGAGCAAGAGCTCTTAATGATTTCAAATCCTACGGGATGGTGTATTATGTGCAGATACACATAAAGAAATCACCTATACGAATGTGGAGTGTGGGCCGCTCCTATGAGATCATGGCGAAATCTCTAGAGCATTCGTTAAAACCAGGACACGCGCATGGCCGCCTAAAGCGCAAAACCGCTCGATAAACAGTGGAAATGTGGGGGTATAATCTGGCTGTTAGTACCTCTGGTATACACCCAAGAGATGCTAGTTCATAGTCCATAGGACCACTGGCATCTCTGTATACCAAGTATTATCGGTCTAGGTCTGGTTCATAGTCCAAAGGACCACTGGATACAATGATTATATCCATGTGTAACTCAGAGAGTAGAGTTTCTTTTGAAACATGTGGGGGATTGTTGTAAATATGGGTGTTTCAAAAGAAGCTAAGTCCCACATTGCTTGGGAGAGTGAAGGTTCAAGAGTATAAATGATAACACACAATCTTGGGCTAGTAAATGGGCCTAGAAGAGAAGTGGGCTCGCGCGCACGAAAATTGGCCTTAAATTGGAAATTCAGTTGAAATCCGGCGATTTGCCCCCCCTGCGCGCGAGATAAAGCGTGGTATTTGGCACTTTTTGTTGAAAAATATTTTGGTATATATGCTTATACGGAAACCTCTTAAATTCCAAGGGTCAACATTTGAAAGATAAAACGTTACATTTTTCCACAATATGCGTTGGAATTTAAAAGGCGTCTGGACGGCTGCAACGAGGAGATGCAATGTTTCGGTTGAAGAGGCACGTCTTACAAGTGTATCTCTTCGTTCAGTGTATGCATGCAACGAGGAGATGCAATGTTTCGGTTGAAGAGGCATGTCTTACAGGTGTATCTCTTCGTTCAGTGTATGCATGTGCCTATAAATACCGCAGTGCTTACCTTCTCTGATTATCACTTCACGGAAATTCCTTCATTCAAACACAGCAATGTTTACCTTTTCTCTCTGAGTTTTAATTCCTTCCGCTAGCTTCTGTTTCCTTGTTACCGCAAGAAGAATCCGTTTAATCCTGGGGAGTACCGCTTCATCTTGCCGGTTGTCGCGGAATAACTCTTAAGGACAGTGTCCTTGGACGCGACTCGGGTTATTTGCTCTTCTGTTACAGGTGCCGACGGTGCTAAAGTCAACATATATGAATGCTTACGTTCATGCATGCCATCGATCCTCTCACAAGTCTATGATGACCAAGCTACATCAACTTTTTCATCGTCACACACATGGCATCGATCACCTAATTACCACCTTCAACAGTCTTGTTTAATTTGTTTTTTTTATATTCTTTAGGCCACCTAGTATCCAGAACTTCAATTTTTTATATTCTTATACCAGGTATCTGAACAACCGACTAATTAATTTGGGTCGAGATTTTGGAATTATGACTTTCCTCAAGGGTCATTTTTAACAAGTTAGAATCCAAATCTCAGGTCTCTCATTTTGTAATATATAGTTAGTTCACCATTGGACTAAATATTCTTGAGTACAAGCTTATTTGTTTTGCCTACACTCTATATTGGTCATTCAATTACCTTGATTAAAACAGCTTACTTGCATGTCAGTGAACGATCTTTGAAAACAAGTAATTATTGTAACGGGTAGTGCAAGGTTTTGAAAGAAGCACAACCTAAAATATAGCCATTGGAGTTGAGAAACTTAAGACCCTATAAAGCCTTTCTTTCAAGAAAAAACCCTCCAATGTAGGACTTATCATGCCACTAATCGTATAAATTTGCATTTAAGCATGAAATCTAAACATTGGAACGTTACAGCAAATTCCTCAAATTGATGCCTTGCAATATTCGCTTTGACATAATGACACCCATTTAAACATGGCAGCACAACAACGATTAACCCAGAATTGTACTATTTATATATTAGACTATAGGCCTAACAACAATGCAATCTTGTTGTTTGATCATATTTCCCCTAGTTATATATATTTTACCTATATATATATAACTAATGATTAGGTCGAAAAGTGATTATATAGGCCAACAAAAGTGACTGTATGTTAAGTATTTATATATTGCGCAGTTAATTTTTTGGCGATTTCATCCTCCGAAGGTATACTTCATGAAATTGTATCTTACTACTATTATTTGTGTTTTTTAATTTTGTAAGGATTTTTGTGTTATTTTATTTCATAGGGCCGTACTAACAAAGTAAATAAAGGAATATTCCTGTAGAACCACTTTTTTTTTTTTTAAAACTTGGTCTTGGATGAGAACTCGTTTCTTGTACTCTTTATAGCGTTTGGTTGATTGGTTGATTCAACTGAGAGGAAAAGGATGTTAGAATTGAAAGAGAATATACTCGATTATAATGCACAAATACCGGTAAAAGGAAACCCCTTTAATTATGTGATGCCAATTACCAGTGTCACACGGCATATGATAGCTAATTTTTTTTTAAATTTTTTTAGTTACCCACCCGGTTCACCAGAGCTTTGTCTCGATTATATTCGGATCCGACTCGCGTCGCGTAACTGGTTATAGTGGGTGAGTCTCCCAACGAGAATTTTCTTTTTTAAAATTTTTAGTTGACCAGATGAGTCTAACTTTTATTTTAAAATTTTTTATAAAGATCTAAAAAAATGAAAAATTGAAAAGAAAGAGCAGTGAGACCAAAAAGGGCGGCCACTTGTAAATATTATGCTGCGGTTAGGCGCTCAAGAGTGGCGTTACTTTTATGACTTTACCCTAAAAAGGACGCAATCAGCATCAAAGAATAGAGATCATGAGCATGTTTGGATAGGATTTTAAAAAAAGACTTATGGAAAAAAAGGGTTTATGAACAACTTATGGAAAATGACTTTTGCAGAAGAGTTTATGGAAAAAAGTAGTTTTAAATAAATAGGTATTTAGATAGTTATTTTTAGAATGACTTTTTATGGTGATAAATTACCAAAAAGGGTATGATTTGATTTAAAGTAAGAGAGAGGATGGAGTTAGAGAGGAGAGAGGAGAGAGGGAAGAGAGGAGAAAGGAGAGAGGAGAGATGGTGTAAGAAAAAGTAGGAGAGAGGAGAGAGGGTGTAAGAAAAAATAGGAGTAAGATAGTAATTGGATAGTCCATAAGTGCTTTTACTGTTGAAAAAGCTATTTTAAATAGCTTATTCAAAACCATAGTTTTAAACCATGGTTTTGTCCAAAAGCACTTATGGACAAATAAGCCTGTTTATTTTGAAATTTTCCCAAACCGAAATTTGGGCCAAAAATTCTTTTAAAACCACGGTTTAGTAACTTACCAAACAGGCCCTATGTAGGGCTTGAAAAGCACCATGGCATTAAATACTGAAGGCACGTTTCAGTTCTTGATTGGGCTTTTCCTGAAGACGTGTCATCATATCACTGGAGTGGAGTAAACATAGACAAGTCCTTACTCTGTAAAGAACAATTACCCAAAACACAAGTCGTATGATTTTTTTGTCTATAGACGCCAGATAATATTTTTTAATTAATAATTAAAGATTAATTTTTATAAAATATAAAAATTATTAAAATAAATTTTATCTTTTTTAATAATTTTTTTATATACATGACCTAATTTAAATTTAAAATATTATGTTTAAAAGATTTAGTCCTATACAAATTATATTAAATTTTGTGTGTTGTCTCATTAATATGATTCTTTCTATTTTATTAGGTGATGTCTCACTCTTATTTAATGATTCCTTCTGTTTCAGTTTACTAATAGATTGTTATCGAGGAACTATTGGTGAAATTTAATGTCAATCAATTCGAATCTTATAGGCATACATAGAAATCAGCTAATTAATAAAAAATAAACTTCAATCATTTGATTTCATTCATGTTTGATTCCTTGTCATGAGTCCTAAACTATGAAAATGATCATAAGTGAAATCTTATAAGTCCTTCAAACTTTTCAATTTCAACACGCTTTAGAATATAATTCTCTCAAAAATTTAAATTTATTATCATAATATTTTTATTAAGAGTCGATTAACTAAAGAGATCGAGAATTTTAATTGACATTAAATAAATTAAAATACTAGTGTGAAGCTGTTGTATGTCTAAATGGAGAACATTCAAATATAAAATTTTGAATATACTTAAAATCTATGAACAAATGTTAGAAAAAGCTATGAAATTAAATAAAGTATGTTTCCCTTTAATTTTGCCATCAATAGCGTAAACGAAGTCACAGTACAACTGGATGAGACCAACTCGTCACAAAGGTTATTGAGTCTCCACGAACAGCTTTCTGCATTCATATTCATGCATTACACCCAGAGAGATTCAGCATACAAATTTACTGCTCAGAACACAGATTACCCTAATAATAATTGTTTAAGTAAGTTTAAAAAATTATCATACTTATTTCTTTTGCCCCATCACATGATACTTGAGAACACTATGCCGCCGTTTCACTATAAGATGGCTGCAACAGTAAAGAAGAAGAGCCTAAAGGCTCATGCACAACTGAATTTGAAGAAATAGATATGGGATTTCCCTCTAACTGCAACATGATACTCCCAAGTATTTCAGTTAATATTTTCTTGAATTCATCTTCTTTAACCACCTTCCCATCATCTGCATTTATCATCTTGAACACTTCAACAATAACCTTATCCATCTGCAAGATCAAACACATGAATTTTTCAATCATTGGATCAGGAACACACACAATGTATTTATTAAATCCGTTGTAATAGACCAAATTGAGAAGACAATTTCAATATACCTCTTCAATTGCACCAACTGGAGGCAAACCAGCAGATGGAGACACCACATCAAGTGCCACCCGAAGATATTCCTTTGACAGTTTTCCATTGCGATCTTGAGGTATATTTTCTAAAGCTGAGTTCAAGGTCTGCATCCACCAAGAGTTGAGAATTATACATAAGGCGGTGCATATTACAAAGGTTTATCAGTCACAGGAAATTATTAAGGTTTTCCAAGGAATCATAATTTTAATAAACCTTGTCTAATTCAAACTTGTTGGACAATAGTCTCTTGATGCCGCTTCCATCAAAGGTATTCTCACTGTGAGCAACAATGACAGGTTGCTCCTTCAGACGATCAGCCACAGCCGATGCTACTTTATTAAACTCCACCAAAAATGTATCTTGAGAAGCAGGTTTATCCCAATCCGACCCAACTTGAGATTGTAGAGCCGGTTCCACAATGTTATTAAAAACCTGAACAGTAAAAAGTAACCCATGAGGGGCTAGCAAATGAAATAGGTTCGAGAAACATTTTCATCAACATGGAAGATTAGACTCTTGCGAATTGTGACACATTCTTCATGAATGAATATCAGTAATAGTTGTATATGGTGATTACCCAAGAATCTGAAGTGGGAGGGATCCCATGCTCAACTGTGAGTTTTCCCAGAGCTCCAGTTATATGCTCGCGGAGTGAATCATCAGAAGATTTAATCTGGGAGAATATGGAAGACATTTCTTCTTCATAACTTGGTCCACCAACAAATTCAAGGAGATCTTCCCCATCTATACGAAGTATCACTATTGGGTCTCGCTTCAGCCCAGCAGCCATTCCCAACAGAATGTCTGAGAGTACCTCTTTGAACTCAGTCTTGTTCACTTTCTCTTGCTTGCCATGGGTGAATTCATTCAACACCTAAATTTACACCAAGTGAAGGGAATCCATAATCTCTTCATGTTCGGAGAATATGCGTAGGAAAAAAAATGAAATGCAGTCTCCAAATATTGTCAGAGAAACTCAGGGCTTTTCATTGAAGATAGAGTTCTCTATCAAGTTTTCTTTTCAGACAACGTAGTTACAAGTGTCACCGCACCAACATTGTTCAAGTCCTACCTAGCAACAGAGTAAATACATATTGGGCAATATGTCCCCATTAATGGGAGGAGGAAGGGGAAAAAGCTCCATTTCATCCTCATTTATCATGCATTTAAACCCTAAGCACATCATGTTAATATCTTATTGCTATTTCCTTCTTATTTTTTGTGTGTGACTATTTTATCTCATGCATTATATTATTATTATTGATTGCCCACCCTAAGGGCACAGTAGGTGGATAATTTACTTTTTCTCAAAGTAAGCCACTAAAAGAACTCTTTTTGCTTGTCCCCACGAGAGCAATGCCTTCAAAACGCAGCGAAGGTCCACGGAGTTTATGATCGACTATAATGGTATATTGACTTTTTGTTACTCTTAAAGTCTAATCAGTATCTCCTTTGTAATAAAGTTCACAACCTATAGCTCCTTTGTAATAAAGTTCAAAACCTATAGTTTAAAGTTTAAAAAGCACTCATCAGAGAGTTCCTATATAATATAATAAAAATGCCATCTTGACATGTTTTTCGTAGCATTCGTCAGCAGATTCTCGATACAGGAGATAAGGAAAAGGCAACAAAAAGCAAAGTAGAAGAAGAAACCAATTAAAACAGAAAAGCAATGTCCCACGAAACCGACCAAGCTATCACAGGTAAGATGTTTCTAGGGGCAGCTACAAGTCAAAAGTTTGAAAAAGGTTGTTTTGTGAAGCCCCAAGAAGGAACTTGCAACCATTGCTTCCTCACAGCTTAAAAGCATCATTTTTCAGTAAAAGTAATTATTTCGAGTCCCGTGATCCATCAACAGCCAAAGCACAAAAAACCAAATAAACTTTTGCCAGTGAGCTAAAATACACGGAAAAACGACCAGCGCTTTTCCACCACCCAACAAACCTGAAGACACAAAGAAAGAATATAAATAATACTAATCACCAACAGACGTGGGAACTGAAACAAATCTGATGATGACGCTGACGACGTCATTATAATGGTGGCAATTTAATAATTTTCCACCATGATAATAATTTATGGGAAAGAATTAGAATCCGGATCACAACAAAAACATAAACAAATCAAAAGTCAAAGCATATGTAAAACTTCATCTTCTGAGCAACAGGGTTTACACTTAATACCTGTAACATCAGATTAACCTCTGGATTTGGAAACAGAGAACTTGAGCTCTTAGAAGTTGGAGCTCTCAAACATTTTGTAATATTTCAAAATTGTTGCATAATCCTATGGTAAAAAGTTTTTACAAATCTTTTAAGTGATTCTGACCAAATTTTAGTTTAAATTTTTTTTAAAACAAATAATTATATTTATCTATAATTATTTTTATATTAAACTATAGTTTTAATAAGCTATTGAAACTAATTTTTAGAACAATAAAAAAAATTATAGACTATCTAATTATTATATTATCTATACTTTTTTATACCCTCTCTCCTCTCTACCCTCTTTCATCTCTTCTACTTTTAATTAAATCGTATCTTTTTTAGTAATTTACTAATATAAAAAATTATTTTAAAAATAATTATCCAAACACTTATTTATTTATAATTTTTTTTTATAAGTTTTTTTCTAAAAAATTTTCTCTGTCTAAAAACTCATTTTTTTTATAAACTATTTTTAAAATCTTATTCAGACGAAAGTAAAGCTTAGACCAACCCCTTTTATCTTCTATCTTCTTTGATGAAATTTTATTTATAGCTTCGCATCCAAGGACCTTCTAATTCTGATTTAATTGGCCCTGGCAACCTTTTTCTTCCTCTTCCCAATGAGTATATGCTGTATAACCCGAGCCAAGGGAATTAACCAAAATAAGCTATGGAATATTCATTTACTCACCCACCCAACAACTAAAATTCCAGCCCACTTTTGAACCACACTAACAAATACAACACAGCCATTTAGTTCTTAACAGCTTTCAAGGCGTTGATGCTTCAAAGAAAACACCAAAAAACAATCGAAACATACAAGAGGATACTGAATTTCAAGTTGTCTACAAATACTATACCACAACTTATTATCATGCTCCATGTCACCTGAAACCAAGGAAGCAAGAATTTTTCAAAAAGGAAAGTGTACGGACATTTAACCCCGAACACGATACAGATACTTCATGTTGTGGTAAAACACTATCATCTTGTTGTAAACTGAACCATTTGGGCGAAATTAAACAGAAAGGTACGAAAGGGAAATTATGGCAAACCTCAGAATAGATGTGATTGGAATCAGGATTAGTGCCCTGAGCGGGCAAGCCTAGGGCGGCACCGATATCAGCAACGGCAGGCTCAAGCTCCTTCACGGAGAGCTTCCCGTCTCTGTCCCTATCCAGCTCCTGAAACTTATGATCCACGAAATTGCTGAAAACTTGATCGTTTCCAACTAACTCCATAATATTCGAACCGTCAAGAACCTGTCCATTTTCACCACTTTTCTTCTTTGGTGTGCCTGAGCCAGTACTCTCCATTTCTCCACAGTGAGATAACAATAACTGCTAAACTGAGAGATTTTCGCTCTTTTCCTGTGATTCCTGTGAACTTTACGGCCTCTTTAGCAGGCTTGTTTCGTGAGTCGCCCACGAGCTAAAGTGAGAGAGAGCGAGAGTTTCTGGTTTTGCGTGTGTGTGGCTATGGCTTCTCTTCTCGAAGCGTCGTGGCCATTTATTGAAACCCGGAGAAAGAAAAGATGGAGAAGCGGAAGGAATCGTGGGTGTGGGATGAGTACTACTTTATTAGTCAGCAGCTGAGTGGGCCCCCACCCGTTGGTCCCACTAGGGAAAAAGATATTTTAATCCAGAAAATGGCAAACATAACATGTGCGGCAAAATTTAGGTCGTGTTTGTTTTGGCCACTGGAAGAAAATTACGCATGAGGAGCACCGTTTTTTGTTTACGTGATTTGTGATATGCTTCATGATTAAGAATTTAAGAAATCTATTATAGGACAAAATTTTAGATGATGTGATATTTCTACCTAAAAATAATTGACAATATTTTAGGAGTAATTAATAATTATTAATAATCTTTTCTTAAAATGTCCATATCAATTAATAAACAAGTTAATCCCTGTGATAGAGTTTTTTTATTTTTATTTTTTTACCTGAACAGAGTATTTTTATTGATTGAAATACTATATGTGGACGAAATAAATTTCTTTTTTTTTTTTACCAAACAAATTTGTCTAATTAAGTGCTTACCAAACTTGATACAATTTATATATTTTTTTATCTGATCAATATATATATATTGTGAACAATTATGACAGGCCAGCTGCGGTGGTTATAATTACTGTTCCCAAAGTTGAAAAACCAAAAAGAAAAAAAGAAAAATACTTCAAATACAGTTCATATAAATATACTTAACTTTGATCGTTTCATAATATTTGTAATAATGTGATCCACTTTTCGATGTTGTAAAATAATTATGTACGACAGAGGTAAAAAAAAAATACTTGTGAATGATTTAAATCATGTATAATGGATGGGAAAAAGTAATGTGAAATGAAGAAGTAACAAAAATCATGTAGCTATTAAAAAAATCACGCAAAATGAAATGTTCGTGAAGATATCGATATATTAAATAAAACTATGTGAAGATGAAAAGATATAAAATCAGGGGACCGTCGTACGATATAATTAGGGTTGATGAGTTTGTGGCTAGGACACGTGGGGCGGTCGCGGAGGCTCCACTTAAAAAGCAAGAGACCACTAAACGCCAAAATTCTTTTTCGAGGCTCTGGGTCAAAATGGGACCCACCACTCTCATCCACCTCACCAACGTGTCCCTTTTCCACGACCTTCAGCATCAGCATAGTGACCCGGAAACGACGAAGAAAACAACGAAGGAACAAACAGGCTTTAAAGTCTCAGCAAGGCTCTTTAAGGCCATGTTTAACCAAAAGTTTAGAAAAGCTTATAAAAAAAAATTAAATAGCTTTTAAAAAAAATTAGAGAAAAGATTATAAAAAAATAATTTTAAATAAATGAATATTTAAATAATTATTATTATAAAAAAATTTATAATTAAAAAATTATTAAAAATGATATAATTTTATTAAAAATATAAGAGATGGGAGAGAAGAGAGTGTAGAGAAAAAATAAAAGAGGAGAGAAAGAGTGAAGATGAGAGAAGAGAAAAAGAGACAGGGTGAAGATTAGAGAAAAGAGATAGTGTAAAAATAATAAAAAATAATAATAATTAAATAGTTCATAAGATTAAATTTTTCTAATATACACTAAATAGGGGCTTTGAGTTTGAGTGTGTTTAAATACAAAAAATATGTTTAAGAGATATGATATAATAAGGTAGATCCTTTCTAGCTTGGGTCTTAAATATAAAAATTAATTATAATAAATTAAAAAAATTAATAAATTAATTATAATAAATATAATATAATCTCCTTAAAATATCTATATATAATATTAGATTATATATTATTTTATAAGTTAGTTAAATTAACTTAAAAAATAATAAATATTATATATAAAGTTAATTAAATTCTTATATTTAAGATTAAATTTAATAATTTAATTAACTCATATATTAAAAATTAGAAATAATATAATTTAATATTATAGATACATAATTTAAAAAAGATCACATTACATGTTATAATTAATTTATATCTAATTTTTTTATCTAAATTCATTAGATAGCTCTTAATTATTTGGGAGTATCATAAATTATCTAATTTATACCTACCAAAAGGACAGTTTTAATTGATATAATCTATATCTCTATTCTTTTTTTTTTCTTCATATTTTTGCTCTTTATCCTCAATAAATACTTAGTAAGTTAGCATTTTTCACTACTTGGCGAATGTTGCATGCTTTCTTTTTAAGTTGCATATATATTTACTGCAAAATGAGAAATCCTTTTATACATAGGAACTTTATTCTTAAATACAAAATCCCTTTTATATTTTTTTCTACCTCAATATAAGAGGTAAACAAATATTGAAGCATTTATGAGCCTTTTCCAAAAATATTTCAAGCTTGTTATTTTATCTGAATAACCCCAAAAAATTGTCATCACTTTATTATCAGATGTATTTTATGAAATTATCGTCATTTCTATTGTTAAATTTATAACTTAATATTTAAATGAGATCAGTCATAAACATAACCCTAAAAAAACCAGAGTTTTTCACGAAAAGTTCGAGAGCTATTGATAAATATTCTAATTGCTATTTTTCAGAAAGATTATTTAATATGGAAAACGTAGGATTGTAATTGTCATGTTTGAAAATATAATATCCATAAATGGAAATTTTCCAATTAAAAATGGCCACCCTCCCAAGTCTCCAACCGATCAAAGTGATCATTTATGGATCAGTATGACAACTCGTGACTCAGATTCAACCCACGTTTCTGACCAAAGATTTCATCACACCTTACATATACCAAACTCCAATATCAATATGTAATAAAAAAGGGAAGATAGATTACGGATTACATTAGTTGACTCTAGATTTCTCCCCCCATTTATAGAAAATCAATCGTTAGAGTTTGAGATTATATTTTATTATCCATTATACTTTTTTAGAATTTAGTATTATTGATTTTATAAAATGTAATAATCAGGTCAACGTGACCTGATTATTGTTTTAATAAATGTTTTTTAGTTTTTTTTTTAATATACAAAGAAGTCAAATTAATAATTTTTGTTCTTGTCTTCCGTAATATTATTTCGTTCGACCGACCCAGCATATTTAACTCTTATGTTGGCCACCCAATCACATCGTAATGTTATAAAAAGCCAGTGAACCATGCATTCTTTTTAAATATTCAGAGTCAGATGTAATTAAAAAAAAAACATAAAAAGGCACACCATATTTATGGTTGGTGTGAATCGTGCGACTCTCGATGAACTGAACTTTAAGTTTTATATTCGATGATGCACCAAATCTGGATAAACATCATTCAAACAACGTTGGAGTTGGAGAAATGATTAGATTATTCGAGGTGGTGGTCCTTAACAGATATTTTGTCATTCAGATATTAGTTGGCCGGTTAATTCTGGGTCTTGTGGATGTTTGTGGCTCCATTTTTTTTTTTTTTTTGCCCACCCGGTTCACCGGAGCTTTGCCCCGACTACATCCGGATTCGACCCGCATCGCGTACCTGGCTATGGTGGGTGAGTCTCCCAACGGGGATTTTCTACGTACGCCAAGGCTCGAACTCGAGACCTCGCTTAAGCGATACCGAGCCACTTACCACTCGGACCAATCCCCATTGGTTGTTTGTGGCTCCATGAATGGTCATAAAGACAAACCTGTACGCTTGCAGCATAATTTTTTTTGTTAGTGTATTGCTCTGTTTTTATCTATTTTTATAAGTCACCCCAATTATGTTTCATATATTTTAGGATAAATTTTAAATTTTATCAACTCTGTATTAAAATTTAATAATTTTTAAATTTTATCTTTATTTAATATAAATTATATTTTATTAGGACAGAGTCAACATAATAATAAATAAATAATAAAATTATATATTTAAATGATGATTTATAATTAAGATAAAAAAAAATCTCCTGTCCATGCCCGCTATAGGAGTTCCCCCCCACCCTAAAAAACCGAATGTTTAGCATGGGAAGGGTAAAGATAAGGAGTTAGGACCATCACCTTCCACCGAGTAGATTAATGGGCCAGCAAAACAGTTTCTTTTGTTTCTCCATTTTGGGCTTTAAATTTAGCCCACATTATGGCATAGCTTAATGGGCCAGAAAACTCGTCCTTGTCTCCACAGGGCATATAATCGGTGCCAATTGTGTTTTATCGTTTTTTTTTTGAATTAAATGGGGGCACATTAACAATTTGAGGTTATAAATAGGGTCAAATTTATAACCTTCCATTTACATATAAGCTTGGATCATAAGACTATCAATGACATAAATGAGAGTTAATCCAAGTGATAAGTGGCTTGATATCGTTTAAGCGAGATCTCGAGTTCAAGCCTTGTCATATACAGAAAATTCTCGTTAGGAGATTTACCCACCACAGTTAAGTACGCGACGCGGTTTAGATTTAGATATAGTTAAAATAAAGTTATGGAGACTATCAATGACACAAGATTTGTTTTGATCCGTAACATTCTCCCATATTCCATGCTACAATAATTGGTGTTGCAGTCACCTGTATAGGTGGGGCCTTGCATGTATTAAAAGGAGAAAATGTAAGTATAATGTGCCCCGTTAATCTGCATAATCAGTGGCTTCTCTCTAAAAATGACAATAATTTACAAGCTATTTCATCTATCTAATTAATTGGTCAATCTATGTCAAGTCTAATCCACATTCATTTTGGGGACTTCCATTTTATAAAAATCTTGAGATGATATTGAGGAGTTGTTACATTTGCACTTATCCAAAAGATGGAAGGACAAATCGTAACCATATTACAAGATGATCTTAGTGAATTACGAGTATATTTTAACATATTTCAAGTTGTTTAGTGCATGTTCATTATTAAAGGGAAGAATGACAACTAGTTCTTCAAAATTGATAGCTTGAAGTTGATGTAGTTGATAAAATTAAATCTCAACAAACCTAAAATGCAATATAAAACAACTAAAATCTGAGTAAGATATTTTCCTAAAACTAAAATACTACTACTGTATATTTTCTTTTTTAAAAAAAATAGACTTAACCATATCAATGTTGACGTCCCTTTGACAACAAACTCAGATTAGTCAACTCCATTGACAAAGAAAAACTTAGATTAGTCTTCAATTAAATAAATATTATTTTAATATTTAATATAAGAGTTAGTTAAATTTTTTAAATAAATTAATAAAGTTAAATAAATCAGTCTTATTAAATTTAGTTATAATTAATTAATTTATTTAATTTTATTAATTTATTAAAAAAGTTAACTAAGTATTATTATAGTTCTAAATTTGTATTCAAGGGCCGAGAAAGGGATTTTTTTTGTTACATAAATTTTTAGAAGGGGTTTGAGTTCACTTATGATCAAAAGGTAAAGTGAAGTCTTATTTTTTTCTAGACGATATTAATATTGATAGGGTGAGTTATCTATTACTTTCATATGTAAATTTAAACACTTAAGAATTATAATACTTTTCTAAATATTATGATTAAAATAATAATAAAATAATATTCCCTCCAAATTAACTACACTCACCTCCTCGCCATTCAACCTACAGACAATGCTAATTTTTTTGTTGTTGTCCACCCGGTTTATCGGAGTTTTATGATCCAACTTGCATCGCGTACCTGACTATAGTAGGTGAGTCTCCTTACGAAATTTTTTTATATATGTCAAAGCTCAAACTCAAAATTTTATCTAAGTAATACCAAATCGTTTACTACTCTAGTTTTGTTCTCTCTTGTCTTCAGTCCCTGATATGGTTCCACAAATTTTTCTATGGTCGAAACGAATGCGGCCCATTGTCCCAACGGAAAAATAAAAATAGCGCCACGTCAGCAACGTTTTGGATCAGCCTCATCACCAACCCCAACAACGTTTCTGCTCTCACAGCTCATTCCCTCCTCTCCTTCCTGCTAAAATTGCTAATCCTCTCTCTCTCCACCTTCACATACTCTCTTCCTTCTTCCTTCTTCATCCATGGAAGTTAGCCTCACTTCCAATCACTATACTCTTAGCTTAACCTCACGTTCTCCTTCTGCTTTCTCTCTTTCCAATCTCCGATCCATCCGTACTCAATTCCTTGGTTGTTCTCATAGTCTCGGGCCTCCCGGAGGTGTTCGCTCTAGAAATAATAAATGCCAGAAGTTGCGACTTCTTCAACTCCATTCTCCTCGTTTTATCTTCAAAGCATCTTTGAGTTCTCACTCTGTTGTCGTCGTCGTCGTCACCTTAGTTACTTTATCTGCCGTTTCTCTGTTCTACTATAATTACATCAAGAGAAAGAAGAATGCCAAAGAGGTAAGCGGCCTAATATATATATATATATACTCCTTTTGGATTTGTTCTCTGCTAATCTTTTGTTGCATTGGATTTGAGTACAGGATTTCTTCACGCTACTTGAAATTGGTCTTAAGTGCTGATGATATTCATTTATCTTGTTGCATTCTGCTTTAGTTTTTTGTTATTTAAATGTTCCTTTTGCGTCATGCAGAGACTAGTCTCCCTGTCATGTACTGAAACAATACTTGAGATGAGTTTCGAGACTATATGATGGGCATGCTTATACACATTTAGTGATGTGTTGATAGTTGAAATTGTTATGTATCGTCCAACTCATCCATAGCGACTATTAGTCATTTATATGTTCTTTACACATTCTCACCTTCCTAGGGAGATGGATTGAATTGTTTACTCTGAACGCTATGAAAAAGTTAACTATGACAGATTTATAACTTGAGATTGATAAATTCTCCGCTTAGCTGCATTTAGTGGTATAAATGGTGCTGCGTTGGTAGTGTTCCATGATTGAATTTTATTCAATTAATATATACGTGATTGGATCATTCTATATAATTACTTCCATTCTAACGTTGACACTGTTTTAGATACCGGGACAGCCAAAATTTGCATTATCACAGCAAGGAAGTAATATTGGGAACCAGGCCATCGAAAGTCAGATTCTTTGCTTCCAGGAATTTCAAGGGGAGAACCTGCTAAAGGAAATTGGGATATTGGAGGATAAATCTGACAAAGAAAACCATGATTTTGAGGGCAAAGAGGCCCAACTAACATATTGGACATCTCCTATTGTGCAAGAAGAGTCTGTTGTGACTGACAAATTAGAGTCACCTTCTGATGTTCTAACCTCTAGCTTTAACACCGCTTCATCTTCAAACAGCTCCAAGGTTGCAGATGAATCTCATTTGTCCATGGAATTCCAATCAAGTTCTTTTGAGCCTCTATCTTTTGCTGCAGAGATGACTGAATTACAAGTGGAAGAAACAAGAGATAAGGCCCACTCTGATTCTGAGTTGCCTATAATTATAAATAAATCCGAGCATACTGCTTTTTTTGATCCTGTAAACAATGAATTCACAATAGTGAAAGATCATGCTAAAGAAAAAATTGAACTTGGTGCCATCAGCAGTGATGTCCTAATTGGCGAATCCACTAGGCAAGAACTATACATGTTTTATCAGTTCAACATGTCTTCAACAGGATCCATGTCACAATTGAATAGTTTAAAATCACCACCTTCTCATGCTTCTTTCATGAAGAAAAAAGAACTGCAATCCACGATGGGGAATAATGCTTTAAAAGGACCAGAATCTTTAAAAGAGGCTTCTCTACAAATTTCAGGTAACACTATTAAAGAATATATAACGTCATCTTGTTTCATTGATAGTATAGATGAGCAAGCAATTATACAATATCAAGATAGGCTGTTTAAAATTTAGAGCTAATTTTGGCGTACACTATGTTTGTTGTATTAGAGAATATTGAAGGAGTGGAATCAAGAGCCAGTTACAAAGAAGGCTATCCCCAGCAAAATGGAAGTCATTCCTTGAGGAAACGCAACAGACCTCTGAGCAACAGGGGGAAAACCAATCTGGATCAGAAAAGTAATGAATTTTTTCCCCAGAATTCTGACTCAATTGGGGAGTATGTTGATAAGAAAAATGGTCATTCTCAGCATCTTAGAACATATAATTCTTTGCTAAAGGATGAAAGGTAATTTCTTATCCCTCACATAAACACTACAGAGCATATGCTTGTCCCTTAGAGTATCGCTTGTTCAAGTACGTTTCAATTATATCTCTACATGTTCTAAACAAAGCGGTGATGTCAAATTCTCATCCTCTATCTCTTGTGTCTATCATATAATTGGAGATGATATGCATCCTAACCTTCTTTTTCTTTAGTTTTTAAGCTTGAAGAGCTTATCCGAAAGTTCATTAAATTTGTTAGGTTACATGAATGTGTTGAATTGCTTAAAGACATGGAAATGAAGGGAATTTTAGATATGACTAAGGTATATGCATCTTTCAAGCTGTTACTTGATATTACCTTCATTTTTAGTTTCTCATGTGCTAAATTTACTGGACATAGGTTTATCATGCAAA
The DNA here is from genome assembly GCA_037074615.1 of Leucaena leucocephala. Lineage (NCBI taxonomy): Eukaryota > Viridiplantae > Streptophyta > Magnoliopsida > Fabales > Fabaceae > Leucaena > Leucaena leucocephala. The sequence goes on along the minus strand of CM073560.1, from coordinate 21,083,734 downwards.
GTTTTTTAACTTCTGCAAGACACAAAAGGCTGTTAGAGAAGCTTTTGATTACATTAAGCTTATTCCAAATCCACAATTGAGCACATTTAATATGCTTATGTCCGTGTGTTCAAGCTCTCAAGATTCAGAAGGTAAGTTCATTTTTCATCATCTTTTTACTTAGCTCATAGATTTCCTATATAATGTCTTTATATGTGCTCTTACATTTAATCTTTTTTCAGTTCATGAGATTTGAATTGTGTATGTAATTAGGGGCTTTCCAAGTTCTGCAGCTTGTTCAGGGGGCCGGATTAAAACCTGATTGCAAACTTTATACCACTTTGATATCAACATGTGCCAAGAGTGGTAAAGTTGATCAGATGTTTGAGGCATGAAATCTTCTTTCTTGGAAATTTTGGTTGATTACCATAATGTGGTGATATATTTTTCTAAGCACTTTATATTGTTAACTTGCTTATTCTTATACTTAGGTATTTCACAATATGGTTAATTCTGGAGTTGAACCTAATGTTCATACTTATGGGGCACTTATTGACGGTTGTGCTAGAGCTGGACAAGTTGCTAAAGCATTTGGTGCTTATGGGATAATGAGGTCTAAGGTACATCAGTTGCAACGTGATGCTTTGGAAAATTTCATCTTCAGTGATATTAGTTGATTATCCTAAGTCCTAAATCCTCTTCTTTGCCAGAGGAAATTGTTGCATGACATCTGAGTTTAATATCAATTAATTTACATGTTCATATGATGTTTGTATGCAGTAGAAATTGAAGCCAGATCGTGTTGTATTCAATGCACTTATAGCTGCATGTGCTAAGTCAGGAGCAGTGGATCGTGCTTTTGATGTTTTAGCAGAAATGGCTTCAGAATTGCAACCTATTGAACCAGATCACATAACTATCGGTGCATTAATGAAGGCATGTGCAAATGCTGGTCAGGTGTAGTTTCTTTCTCTGTTTTCTGCCCCTTAGTATGCAACAATGGCTGGGTTAATGTTGGGTCATCATTTTTTATAGCTTTTATGTATGTTGTGTATTTCTTCATGGTACTTTACTTCATACCATAGTAATGTTCTTTCTATAGGTTGAACGAGCACAAGAAGTGTATAAGTGGTTAGACCAATATAGTATAAAGGGAACTCCGGAGGTCTACACTATTGCCATTAATTCTTGCAGCCAAACTGGAGATTGGGAATTTGCATGTAGGGTATACAGTGACATGATTGGGAAAGGGGTTTTCCCTGATGAGGTACTTTGCTAACTTTTTTTTTTCTTCAGATACTGAATAATTTGCATCTTTTCTGGTTTCAGAAGATAACTATGTCTGTTGTTTGTGTAGTGGTATATGGAGTGGATTATTGCAGTTAGTTTTCTACTCAATACCATCGATTTATCTCTCTCTCTCTTTTATGATCATGCAGATGTTTCTGAGTGCACTAATAGATTTTGCCGGACATGCTGGAAAGCTGGATGCTGCATTTGAAATCCTACAAGAAGCTCGTAACCGAGGAATAAATATTGGCAAAATATCATACAGCTCTTTGATGGGAGCCTGTAGCAATGTATGTATAATCAAGGAAATTTTCTGCTTGAGTTGGTTAATAGAGATGACCTACTGAGCATGATGTAGAATGTGATGTTGAAATAAGAAATGAGTATAATTAATATAAAAATAGCTAAGCATATTCCAAATTATAAACTCAGATGGTTTTCATTGTTATAATAAACTTTGTCTCTTCCCTCTAAAGTCAATCCTTGCAGCTGCAATCAAGGTCTGCATATCCTTTTTCCTGGTTTTATTTGCGGTTAAGAAATAGTGAGGTTTGCCTATACTTGGAAAAAACACCGTACATGAGTCTGGTTATACCCAAGGCAGTTCTATAGTCATTCTATACGGAAGATTGGGTAGTGAACTTGGTAAAGCCATAATAGCTTGGATTTAGATCTAGATCAAGCCTACAATGGAAATAAAGGAGACTGAAACAGAGTAGGGATGCTTGGTATAGTAGAGTGGATTTGATTAATGGACTCGAACAAAAATAGAGTTTAAATTTTGAATCACTATTGCAGGGAATTAAACAAAATATTTCATTTTATTTGAATCATTACTAACATAAGTTGGGGGAGCTTTAATTCTTTTATGATGTATACATTAGTGATTCTTCTAGGGGATTAGTTACAGTTACGATTTGACTATAATTCTTTGGGTTTCTAGTATTCTAGTATTTAATTTTAGTTGACAAATGTTTATGGATTCTGGGTGTTAGAATTAGGAAATATTCTTTCATTTACTGTCGTTGGAATCATATTGATAACATAATCATGGGGATCAGAATAATAATAATGAACCATACTTATAGAGGCTCCTGCTATATGTATATGTATATAATTATTTTTTCTATATAAGTGAAATTAATTTTTCCACCAGTCCCTTCTATGCAGGATATTATCTTTACAGTGGAAATTAAGATGCTTGGTTTTTCAGATAGGGTTTCTTGTTCTTTTGAATAAATCTGAAGCTAAAATTTGAAGAAACGTGAATCTAAGCTTTCTGAAGTTCAGAACCCTGAGAAAAATACTTTGATAAACTTATAGCTTAGGAATATAAGTATGCTCCTAGTCAAAGCAGAACCTCACTCGCAATTTCCCACACATTTTTTGTTTTCTTGGCTGTTCTACTGCTGCATTGAATTCATAATGCTAAAAAATGTGGTACTGACCTGCGTAACTAATGTTCACACTCCAGACTGGAAGTTGGGAGAAAGCATTGGAGCTATATGAGGATCTTAAATCCCGTAAATTGGTACATGGTGTTTCAACAGTGAATGCTTTGATCACCGCACTGTGTAAGTTGAAATGTTTTCAACTCTTCTTACTATAGTTTACTGACGGTGACAACTGGAATAAGGATGACACTATATGGTAAAAGGAAATTTGTTCAGATAATTACAAGCCTATTCTACCGTTTAGGTATCACTGTTTATTGCATTGAATTATGTTCTTCCAAGAAAAAAATCAAATAAAAAAGAAAAGATTTTGTTCCTATAATTGTGAATTTGTATGAAAAGATACGTGAGTCGTGGAAAAAGCAAAAATATTTTAACTTTGATTAAAGAATTCTGTACCCACATTCTATTTTTGTTTAGTAAGAAAAATGATGTTTTATCACAGTTCTGCTTTACCCCTGCAGTTGCTGGTTACTTCTTGCCCCCCACCAAAAAAAACCCGCAAAAAAAAAAAAAGTTTCATAGCTGCTGAGTCATTTTTTCTGTCCTGCTTTTTTACGTAGTTTGAGTATTGCTGTATGATTAACATACTTGATTCTAAGTATCATTGTGAGAGTTCCCTACAGGTGATGGGGATCAATTTCGCAAGGCTATGGAGGTTTTGTTTGAAATGAAAGAGTTGGGCCTATGCCCAAACTGCATCACATACTCAATACTTATAGTAGCAAGTGAGAAGTAAGTGATCTGAGAAGATTTCATTGTCTAATATTTGTGGACTTTTTCAACCGATTTTCTGTTTTGCCTGCTCCCATGTAGAAAGGACGATCTGGAAGCAGCTCAAATGCTCTTATCTCAAGCAAAAATGGATGGTGTTCCCCCTAATCTTGTCATGTGTAGATGTATAACCTGTGAGTGGTTGAGTTTTATTAATTTTTATTTCTAGACCTTTATTTTCTTTGTCAGCTAAATCAAATATTTTTTACTGCTTTGAGGACATCTGAAAAAGTTTCTTAAAATATTGTTTTTATTTGATATGAATTCCAAAACTTCCATACATGCCCAGTGGGCAATATAATGCTGAAGTATATGTAGATAATTGCTCTATAGGCAAGGTATTTGAGTTCTGAAATATTAGATCCTCAGTCCACCCCTTAATTTTAGTGAAAAGATTATTATCCTTACATCTAAGGAAAATTTATAATAAAAAGATGGTTTTAGAGAAAATTTGCTGAAGAGTTGTTCATTGAGATCTACATATCAATGGAGAACAAACAACAAAGAAATGAAAATTGCTGTTACACATAAAATTGATGAAGCTACTTCTTGGATCTAGCTCTTGTCTTCCAGATTGAGAGAATTGAGAAGTATTCCTATCAATACCCTCAGAAAGATTCAGGAGTCATGATGAACTCTCATTACTTCCCATTTTTTTAAATGAATAATCTATTTATGAATTATTGATAAATGTTGTCTAACATTCGAATCATGATATGTGTGGCTTACAACTTGTTATTCATGGGTTTAGCCCTTAGATCTCTATGGACTTTGGTTATTTTTCATCTCAAAGCTGTACATGAATTTAGCGTGGAGAATTCCTTGATTTACGTATTCTGATTGAATTTTGATGTGTCTTTGAAAGGGATGTGCTTTAGGAGATATGAGAGGGCTTGCAATGTTGGTGAACCTGGTTTATCTTTTGACTCAAGACAAGAACATGTTAATAATAAATGGTATTCATCCCTCAAAGTCTACAATTTTCCCCTGTTATGCCCGATTCTATGTCATCTCTGGAAATGAGGGACGTAGATCATATCATTTCTAAGTTCATGTATATGTAGAATACTAGTTTGGATCTTGAAGGTCTCACATTTTTACGCCTATTTATTTGATTTTGATGTTATTTATGTTTTCAAATTCATGTACTCCCTCTCTAGTAAGAAAAGTATACATATTTGTTGGATATGATCAGATGCCTTTTTCATTATGACTATTAATTACCTAAGGCTTCTCTTCTTGATGATTTTCTTCATTAATTTATTTGGATTTCTGCTCTTAGGACGTCACTGGCCTTAATGGTGTATCGTGAGATGATTAGAGATAGTACAGTGCCTACTAGTGAAATTCTGTCACATATTTTTGGATGCCTGCGACTCCCTTATGATGCCTCTTTGAAAAATAATCTTATTGAGAACCTGGGAGTGAGTGCTGAAACTTCAAAACGCTCAAACCTCTGTTCATTGATCGATGGATTTGGTGAATACGATCCCCGTGCCTTTTCTCTACTTGAGGTCAGTAGGAAGCTGAAGTTTCTAGTTCTGCACACATCCTTGCTCTTCAGTATTGTAAACAGAACGCGCACTATTGTATGATGCTGTAATTATTTTGTAGGAAGCTGCTTCTCTTGGAATTGTTCCATTTGTATCTTTTAAAGTGAATCCTATTGTGGCGGATTTAAAGGAATTGCACAATTTTACCGCTGAGGTGAGCTTTTCTTTCTAAATGCTGGTGCAATGGCAATGACTGTTGCATAAACCGTTGCATTTTTAATAAATTTATACCAGAATCACTTAACACATGATTACACATAAGATAAATACATTTTTATTTGCGGAAGGATTATTTTTACCTTTTCTATTCATCACTGTATCTATTAGAGAGATATAAGTAGTAGTTAACCATTTTAATAGCCATAGTTGTTCTCTAGTTACACTTATGGGTGCCAATTCACTTGTGGTTCAAGCAAATGTTCTGTGATTGTGTGCCCTGTGCAGTATCCTTTAGTTTTATCTCATAGTCGCCTCCTTTTATGCTTTTTTTGAGAAAAACATATCTACCGTTTTCCACCCTGATAATAATTTACTAATCTGCTAAATAAATTTGCAATGATTTTCTTAACTTTTAGTTGCATGTCCTTTTTTATGCATAACAAATGTATGCACAAAGATGTGCAAATGTGAACATGTGGGTGCATGCAGAACTTTAAATTAGCCTACTCCTAAAATCAATTTAAATTTTACCAGGTATACCTCTTAACTGTTTTGAAGGGTCTCAAGCATCGGCTTGCCGCAGGTAATATGTTCTATTTTAATATCATAGCATCACTATTGATTATTAGAGGTTTTATGAGGTTTTCCTTCATAAAGTGATGTTTCCTCTTGTCATTTTTCCATTTGTTTCTGTTTCTGATTTTTATGTGGGATCAGTTGATGGTTTTAGTTTTGAATTAATGGAAAAACTTCAAAGTTAAATCATCTGAAGAGATTTTCCATGATAATTTCATCTTCTGTTTTGACTTTTAATTCATATTATCTATCGAAAGAAATCATAAGTTCTAAAGGGAATATTAATGTGTTAATGAGCTTTTTTCATGCCTTTTTTTGGGTCCCTTTCGGTTGGCCAATTTGAACTTGCGATCTCCTTCCTTCTTGTTCTGAAGTGAATAACATTTACTTTTACTATTCAAACAGTTCATTGTGAAGAATGATGATGCTGGCAGCTATATGCTTTATCATATTTACTAAACATTTGCCCTTTATATCGTGTATTGCTGCATCTTCTATCTTTATGATGATTTATGTCAATGGAGCTCTATAGTGGCATTATTCCTGGAACTATCGATTTCTTCTATAGAGAAGGATTAATTTTTTGAGACCCCTACAGTCCAGTGTCTTGCGCTGATATTACTTGCTTCGAAAGCATCTTATAATTGTTAAAGAGGTTCAGAAAGCACCAAGCATCTGTTATCAGTGTCTTCTATTTATTCGTCACTTATGGACGATTTACATTTATTACTTTTAGTTCTCCTTTTGGCATACCATTTCATGATTTTATTTTTCTTAATAATCTTGCTTTAAATAAATTTAATTTTACTAATCACTAATAGTTTCCAAGCTATGTTGTTAGAAACTAACTTGGGACATGCAGTGGATAAATCTTTTACATCATATACTGAAATAACCAACTGCTTTCCTCATTCATTGTCTGAAATCTTTTGCAGGCACAAAGCTACCCAACTTAGTCATCTTATTGCCTGTAGAGAAAACAAAAGTTGCAACTTCCAAGGGGGAGAAACTAATTAACGTTTCAGGAAGGTGAGAGTTGTCAATTACAATTTCACTAACCCAATCTGTTGAGCTAGAAGTTCCCACTATTTATCAGTATGTATATAAAAAGCTGGAGAAAAATTATTAATCATATTTAGGCTGATATACTAGATATTCTACTTGCGAAAATTCATGCTATCGATCATCTAGGTATCCTTGTTTGAACTTGTTCCATTTTTTTACTTTAACTAGAAATTGGCCCACATTGCACGGGATTATGAAATAAAACTGCTAAAAAAATATAATATGATAAATTTCAAATCATAAATATTGAAATAGGGTTATGCATTAATAATGTAATTTTACAAAATTGATGCCATATAAAATGAAATTAATAAATTGATTGCATATTCTATGATATTTTCATGTTCCATTTTCCACTATAATATTTTCTTTTCTATAATGACTCAAAAAACAATGTCAAGACATTTTCATGATAGCCAGATACAATGTTTTGGTTTGACAGGGTTGGCCAGGCAGTTGCAGCACTGTTGAGAAGGCTGAGAATACCATACCAGGGCAATGAATCGTTTGGAAAGATCAGAATTAGTGGAATAACTTTGAGAAAATGGCTTCAGCCAAAACTTGAGTCTCCTTTCGGATCTCCTTTCAGTGGAAAACCAGGTGACTTGAGCTTATCACAATCACGACTTGGCAAAGGTATCAGTCGTCAACAGCAAAACATTCGAACCGGCAATCTGTCCTTGGATTAAGAGTACACGTAAATTCCTAGCATAAGACAACTACTTGGTTGTCTGATTTTTTCTACCGTAGATATACCAGATTCCTGCTCAGCCTTCCTATTATTCATGCCACCAACTTTAATAATTTGTCACTAGAAGTTGATAGCTCCTTTATCCTTAATGGAATTATCCCATAAGTGTTGTAAACCAACGCAAGCAGATTAAACCCTCTAATATGCTGAGGCCACTGAAGCAAGGAGTGGAGAGTTTGAAAATGTGTCAGCAAATTTCCCTTTGATGAGCAACGACTTCCACCATCGATGTCACCGCCGGTCCCTTCTGATTTGCCTGCAGATAGCCAGATATGGCTAAGGTCTTTGCAATGCGGATTATATAAATTTATGACTATAGAGATGCTGATGTGTATGCTATTTCTACTGTTTTGGCAAGAACTTCATATGTAGACTGTAAAGAAAACTTAGAAAAGTGATTACTTTAGATTGATTTTGATATGTAATTTCTCTCTTATGATCCATCATCCAACCTATAAGCTAGATTTGGCCCTTCTGATGCTTATAATATTATTAAGACCTTTTCCTTTGCCCATTTTAAACCTGAAAATTATAGGGTGGAAAAGGTGGGAAAATTTGCACCATGTAAGTTCCAACTAACCGATATCTGAAATTGAGAAGAAAATTCAGAGATCAGTTGTATTTAATTCGAGAAGCAGAAGTTACATTTGTACAATAAAAAAAAGGAGGAAATTTATACAATAAAAAAGCATCTTCTATATGTGACAAGACTGTGTAGATAGAAGAAAAAAACCCATAAAGGGAAGAAAAAATGCGATTGATTCAGTAATCAAAACTGAAAATTGGTAATCTTTCATGAAGCTCGCAGTTGAGAGGTAAGATTGATGAATGCATCTTCTTTGCAAGGTATTGTGAGGCCACCCATTGAATGATTGAAGCCAAACTCTTCCTCAGCTCTATTCAACAGATCAAGAAATGAAGGATGGTTCAAATATGATATTGGAACCACAAATCTCTTACTCTGAAACTCTCCAACATAAACTGCTATATACCCTTTGGGAACATTTGACTGGTTTCTGCTATGAAGATGCTGTGACTTGAGGATTTGTTTTGCTTCAAGAACCATGGAAGGAAGACGAAGACCCATGATCACTGATCTTACTCTAAAAGAGAAACAAAGATAAAGATCCAAACTTTTTATAGAGAAATGGATTGAAATGTGTGATCTTTTTTTTTTTTTTTGTGTTGATTGATGAAGATGAAGCTTGAAGCTTAAGTGGTGTTTGGTTTGAATTTATAGTGTTGCAGGTTGATGATTAATGACGGAGTGGGTAGCCATAAACTTGCAGAAAGGGTCGAGGCAGGTGACTGCAACTTGAGTTGGCTGCCAAAAATAGGTGGGGCCCGCTTCCTGAAATTCATCACAGCACTCACATGGCTTAGCTCATTCATCTCTCAACTTAGCTTCAACGCGTGTGTGTGTATCCTACTTAGCATCCAACTCAGTTGAGTCAGAAAGGCTAGCTTTTGTTGCAGCGAAGTCATAGCCAGCTACAGAAAAAGAGATATGTGATGGCTTAAACCATAAACAGGTGTAATAGGAACTGGACCCTGTTCTTAGAATAAATTTTGATTTGCAAAAGTTGCACACGGAGCCTCATTGTTATATGATCTTTTGATATTTTAATGTATCATCTTTATACGAAAAAAAAGCTAAAATGGCCTGAATAAGTTCGCTGCACTCGATGGCACAAGAAGAAAGTAGATTCTACTCAGGAGTGCTCATCTTAATTTGGTGGATGGTCCGGATTTCATCAGGGTGCTCATGGATGGCTGTGATAATCACTGCATGAGAATTCGATTGAGAAGAAAACATACGCAACAACAATTTTAAATTTATCAACTTGTAATATTAGCAACGCGGTACTTGCAAGTGATGTATCAAAGTTGATGGATTTTGAAAATAAATAACAGTATCTCTAATTTTTAATATAAGAGTTAAATAACTAATTTTAGTAGATTAAAAAAATTAGTTATGTTCGTTACTTGTAATAAATATGATTTAGTTTTTCTAAAATATCATATTTTATCATATCTACCATTTGATGAAAATTTCTTAATGTATACAATCAATAGAGATACTTTGAGAGATAAAATAGATTAATATCTTATATATTATAGATATAATAAAATATGCTAAATGAAAAAGAGATGCAAATGTTTCAAACTTACCTTGAATTATGAATTTGAGTAATTTTGCAAATTCTGGAAGATCTCTTTATATGAAAAATTGTCAGCAGTTGATATTGGCCTAAGATCATTATCAAGAATTAGTATCTATGATTGGAAAGAGGCAATATCCAATTAATCATGATTGAAGACTGGCTTTCACAAAATGCCGTTGACTCATTTATGTAGTGATAGGTCATGAAGAAAATGCATTTTTCTGTCATATTATCCGCGTTTGGGGTTAGATTTTTTTAATAAAACAATTATAGAGACACGCCCCGTCACATGAATATGGAATATAGAATTTTGTTCATCAAGTACTTTGATTCGAGGAATCTTGCTTGATTAGCATGTGTTATTGTCCTATTTGTATTATAAATTTGATGCATTAAGAACCTTTATTTGGAAGTGCAAGATAAATACGTGGGAGAGGAGTTATAAGTCTGAATGGGATCAACGCATGTGCTAGGAGATCTGAACTGAAGTTAAAATAATCTGAAAAAGTAGAACAACTATTGTAAATGACAAGATATATTAAATTTTAAAAAAACTGATAATATTATTGTTTGGAAAAATTTAGATGCCAAGAGAATATGCTTAGGAAATAGCACCCTATACAAGGTGCAATGTATGTTGATCAGATTCAGAAGGCCAATCATAGTGTTGATCTGGATAGGATAATAATCATAAGATGATAGGCAGCCAGAATGTATCTTGGATATCTCTGATTATTTATTTTTTTAATTTTTTAAAGTAATTTACATTGAAAAATCAACTTTCAAATCATATAACTTCCATTTGACTTCAAAATAAAATTGTGAAGCAATGCAACCCGATCCCTCATTTTATTAAGATTATCGTTTTGATTTGTAATGTCTGGTGTGATTTTCATCGTGCAAATTTGAGATGACTTGCTATGATTGGCCTGTGAGAATTTATTTGAATCTCTCTCTCTCGCTTTTTCTCTGCACTCCTCACTCTGTATATAATGTAAATAATTTCTTTTAAAACATTACCATAATTAAATATGAAATATGAAAAAAAGAAATAACGATGGTAAATGAACAAGGAAATCTTGTGTCTGCTGAGCTCGACGTGATACAGTGAGGAAAAAGAACATAAAAATTTTCTTCGCCCACCGTGGGGCTCGAACCCACGACCACAAGGTTAAGAGCCTTGCGCTCTACCGACTGAGCAAGACGGGCTATTCATTGACGGTTTTTATGGTTACTAGACAAGCTATAATCAATGATTTTTATGCTAAGTAAGTTTTGAGGATTGAAGTTGGGATAAAAAGTATAATGTTATAAAAAGTTTAGTTTAATATCAATTTATTGAAATTATATATTGAAAAATCAGTTTTAGGATGTTTAAATATGAAAAAAAATCAAAAGCGAAAAGTCATAAAATTGATTCAAACTTTAGAGTGGATTTAGTTTCAAGAGGAAAAAACAAAAAAATAGTTGCTCCAAAATCCCCAAGTTTTGCCAAAAATCCTTGTGGATCTAATTTTTTTTTTTCAGTTGAAAAAGTCATTTTTGATGTAAGAAAGGCTATGCCAAACACATTCCTTTTTTTTCTTATAAAAATTTTTAGAAGAGGGTTAAGTTTACACACGATAAAAAAGTAGGACGAAGTTTAATTCCTCTTAGGTGATACCAATATTAGGCAAGCGAACCGTCAATGACCCGCAGACGTAAATTTAGGCACCCAAGAACTATGATGTCTCTCTAAATATCTCGACTAGAATAACAACAAAGCTAAACACACCATATTGCCCGAAGTTTTTTTTTATACAAAAGGGGTAGTGCCCAAAAATAGAGTAAATTTATAGCTATGGGGAAATGATTCCTAAAGTCTCTTTGTCCACAAGCTTCTGAAGATGAGTTGGGAACATGTCCAAAATAGCTGTTCTTGATAAACGGTATTTTGCTAGAGCATCTGCGACACAACTAATATTCCTTGAGATATGCTTAAATTGCAATTCCTATCTATAGTTCATTATTGATTTAATTCATAGAAGAACCAAGCTGCCTATTCCCTGGAGTTTTTTTTTTTGTATTAAAATTTTTGGAGAAGGGTTAGACTCATCTACGATCTAAGGGTAAGACGAAATCTCCCTTCCTCTTAGACGATACCAATGTTAGGCAGGGCGAGCCGTCTATTACCTTTAAGCGTAAACTTAGGCACCTAGAAGTTAAGATACCTCCACAAGCGCCGTGACTAGAACCACAACAAAGTGGTACTCCTTAAAGATCGAACACACTCCAAATAGTCTCATGTCTCACCCATTCTCCAGTTTGAACCCACGGACGATGGGTCCTATTCCCTGGAGGTTTTTTTTTGGTATAGATAAAGTTTAGGTGGATTCAACACCGATTCATTACCAAGGCCAGGGCATAGCCCCAAAGTTCAGAAAATATTTATAGAAGACTTATGAGATCACCTACCAAATGAGCCATCACGATAGTAGCGAAAATTGAACTGCGTCCTTATGGGTTTACCATATATGCCAACTCTTATTAAAACATCAAACCAAATATATGAAGGAAAGCCAAGCCCAACCCAATTGAAGCCTCGTTAAAACTACGATCCTCGCTATCATTCTGTTGAATATTTCTCGAGGTATCTCGTCATTTTCGTTGCTGTTCTTCTTCTTGTTTGCCTTCTTGCTATCTTAATAACTGATGTGAGTTTGAGGGTTTGGTGCGATTTTTTTAATGGGGGTGGGATTCAAATCGCTAGGTCGATTTGGGGTTGTCATTTTCTCTCTCTCTTTTATTTCGAACCTGTTTTCCATAGAGTTTTAAGAAGGAATACTTTAATGATGTCAATTGCACCTTATCGTATACTTCAGAAATAAATAGCTTTGCGCTTTAACGCTATTTTAAATGTCATTTTCTTTGTTTTTTGGGACAAAGAATGATGCAAGATGACGTTCAATGTACTTTCGGGAAGATGCATGATGAACTCTCCGCTGCTGTTGATGATTTCGTGGAGATAAGTCAAATGCTTGGAGATTATAAAACTTGTGGCTAATGAACCGTCAATTGGGCTTTTCTTTGTACCACATGCTCAAAGTCAAAATGCACTGCCTAACGTCATTAATCATTAAAAAGAAACGTTGCTGATAAATCTCAGGAAACAAATGTGCAGACAAAAGATTTTGAAGACTCTATTACTATGGATTCTGCATAGCTATATGCGATGATAGGAGATATTAAAAGAAAATCTAGTAACTATGACAACAACCAAAAGGAGATATGATCCACCCATGAACTTGGGATTTCCAGACAGATAGAACTAGCTCTTGGAGTAACCATTTTTCAAATGTTCTTTAAGTCAGAACACAGAAGGCTAGCAATCTGAAGTGGCGGATGACAAAACACTAATCCTGCATTATCATTAGTGTCTGCAAGCATTGCTTCATCTCTACAATACATGGATTGAAGATGAATCTCAACAACTGCAAGAGACTAAGACTAATGATTGTAACCTTAAAACTCACATTCAAACGCTGTCTTCAAGGGGAAATCAACTCGAAACAGTTCAACACAGCATAAGTGGGTTAAAAATTAGTCGGCAGTTCCATAAGATTCGAGAGCCTCACCAGTTAACCTGCAAATCCTCCATTCCTGCAAGATCTTGGCCCCCATTTCCTCATAAAACTTGATCGCATCCACGTTCCAATCAAGCACGACCCACTCCACTCTCCCATACCCCATCCCCACCGCTTGCTTCGCCACCGCCGAAAGCAGCATTTTCCCGAACCCTTTCCTTCTGTAACACTCTCTCACAAACAAGTCCTCGACATAGAAACCAGGCTTAGCGAGAAACGTGGAGTAATTGGGGAAGAAGAGCACAAAACCAGCGACCACAACATCATCGCCTTCCGATTTGAAGATCTCTCTCTCCGGATCCTCAATCGGAAGGTCCAGATTCACAATCCGATCAGACGGTTTGTAGAATGGATTGAAGGTCGATTCCGGGAAGGGGTTGGGGGAAACTTCGAGGATGAAGATGGTGAAGGAGTGGAAGGGCTGAGAATTGAAGAGACTAGAGGAGAGACTGGACTCGGTAGCGGAGAAGAGATGTGTAAGGCGCTCGAACACTGCCATCCGGTGGATGAGCTTGTGGATGTGAGGGACGTCTAGAGGGGTGGCCAGACGTACGCGGGAGAACAGATGGTGACCCACCGGCGTTGAGTCTGGCAATGCTTCCACCGGCGCTGGAGTCGGTGGCGGTGGCGGTGCCGCGGCAGCCATGGGTGGAAAGATGAGTTGTGTGCGCGAAAGAAAAGGTGGCAGAGAAACCGACCGCTTCAGCGCTCGCAAGGAGAAATAGAATGGGCTGGTTAATGGGGTAGGGTATTCTCAGTTTACTACTATATATTAACAGGCTGATATTGTATAAAAAAAAAAAACAGGCTGATATATAATTACAAAATAAATAATTTTATATCACTAAAAAATTAAGTTTAAAATAGGATTAAGGTCCAATTTCAGCTGGAAAGTTTTATTGTCGTAGCTGTTTTTCTTGTGTTAATATCACTAAAAGTATTTATATTATTTCCACATCAAATGCGTTCAAATCCCTTCTGGAAAAAGACAAATTAAATTTTGAGCTGAAGAAAAATTATTTCTATACTTTAAAATTTTTGCAAAAACTATATTGCTTAGATTTAATTTTCTTAAGAAAATAAATATGTAAATTCAAACCATAAATCCATATAATTGCAATATATAAATTGTTCAGGTCAGTTTTTATGAATTTATTTAAAATTAATTTATGGGAAGACGTGTGTTATTTTTTTTTAATTGGAAAACAACCAAAAAACAAAATGGAGAGGTACTGGAATGCTCAAGACTTGAAAGTAAGAAAGAAATTATATTACTTGCTGCAACATGCAATAATAAAAGCAAAAAGGTGAAAACAAGTTCTATACTCAACAGGCAACATCTAGAAGGAGGCGATTCGAAGTTTCAAAGCCCTGTGACGCCACTTTTTCTCCCTTCATTCCTAATTGGACAAGTCTAAGCATTGGATGAAGAGAATACTTCAAAAAACTCTGTAATGAGAAGAACAGCACAAGGCTAAGAATTGATTGCTATATATAATCAGGGAAGAAGATGGGTGACTAAGCAAAAAGCGAAGGCTTGTGAGAAATTTGGGAGCAATAGGCTCCACATGCAGTCTCACAAATAGGGATGGTGGCTCCCTTCTCTTTCATGCAAACAGGCATGCATTGTTGTACGCAGTCATCATCAGATTTGGCCTCACCATTCTCTCCATTAACACCATTCGCCCTTGTCATCACCAATAACCATATCACAAACAATGCTATGCTTTTTCCTTCAAGTCCATTCTTAGAGAACTTCATTTTCTTCGTAGCAGATTCTGAGGTTATGGATTTGTGTGGGAAAAACATATAGATGCTGGTCCTCAAGTCTTCAATGGCCATGAGCAATACTCGGTGCAATTGTGAGACTCATTAGCCTATTATTAGGTTTGTCATCAAATACCTTCATATTTTTCTAATATTAAACTTATAAATAAACAGCTTCACCAATCAAATAGTTAGTTATAAAACATATAACCAATTTAATTAATATAAACTAGACTTTCACTTTTGTTGCGAGATATTCTTTCGGTCCTTAATATAAGAGCCAATTAACTTTTTTGAATTAGCTAAATAAATCAGTTAATTATGACTAATATAATAACTAGTTGGAGTTGATCAATTTGGGTAGATTAAGAAGTATATAATATGAATTAGTGTTGATGGGTTGGATTTAGTAATAATTAAGTGATTTATTTGGTTTCCTTAATCTAACAAAAAAAGTCAACTAGCTCTTATAGTAAGAAAGGGAGTATTTCATAATATAATAAAACAATTACTATAATCTAATAATATAAATCAATAATTGTACCAGCAGTTAACAAAGACTCAGTAGATCATCAAATTCAAAATCTCATTTTAAGTCATTCATTCTGTTTTTCATTTTGGCATCATCTAATTTCTTAAGTTGTTGCCTAAAATATCCTCTGCAATTAACCCGGCCCAGATTTCATGCCTTCATGGAGGAACAGAGAAGCCCATAATGCAGGGGCAAGCATTCTCACACCTCGGATCATTTGTTGATCTGTGACAAAGAGATACAAGACAGTGTCATATGATGCTTCAAGTCCATGCTTCTTTCTTAGTACAGCCTATTTCAGTCTTAAATGACTCAAGTTCCAATATCAGAAAACTTGCCTTGTCAATATGGGAGGTCTTGATTCTTGAGGATTTGTAGGACCAACATTAAATTGTCGACCATGTTGTCTGTCGTTCAAGAAAGTGGGGGCCATTTAGTCTCAGAATTTATTTGCTGATCCTTGATAAAGATATCAAAGACATTATCATGTGATCTTTGAAGTCTCATATACTTGCCATAAAGTCCTTTGAAAACAACAGGTTTATGTTTACCTGGCCTGAAAATAAATCTAAGACAACAACATGTGACCACTTGTGAGTTTATGAACTCTTGTCTGGCAAGCCCCAGCATGATCACTTTCTTCTATATATACTGATTTTTGAGGGATTCTGAAGCAACACACAAATCTTTCACATCCTAAAGCATCAAAACTCAAAGCCTTTCTCCTTAAACACATAGCTATTTTATTCCTTAATCGGTATAACATAAAACAATGGGTTTTCGCTTACCTGTTATTAGAAGGGCTTCCTTTTCATCTTCAAAAGGTGGTGAAGTGCCAAAAGGCTATCTTGCAGTGTATGTTGGGGGAGAAAATGAGAGATTCATGATTCCCATGGCATACTTGAACCGATCTTTATTCCAAGACTTGTTGAGTCAAACCGAAGAAGAATTCAATTATGATCATCCGTGGGTGGCCTCACAATTCCTTGCACTGAAGATGCTTTCGAGAATATAATCTCTCACTTGAATAGTTGCTAACAAGCAATTGTTTAGATCAGATTGACAACTCAGTCATCACTGACTAGTCAACACAATTTTGTAAAGAAGGAAAGTTCTTATCATGTATAGGATTTTTCTGATCCTTCATTCCTTCTTGGAATATGAAATAGTTAATGGAAGTTTCTATTATTTTCCCCTCAAATCTCATCCAACTCGTACTATCAAAGGCATTAAGCTGTTGAATGTTAACAAAAATCTGTACTTTTTAAATAGTTCCTATTTCATAACCTAATTTCGTTGTAAAAATAAAAGGTACAATTTCATTCCTCCTCAGTAATTTAGTTTAATACAGGATGATCTAACATCAACTGGAAATGCATAAATCAACTTTCTTCAGATGTTTTGCTTGAGATATTTGTGGGCCAACCGTCTTTGCTGTATTTGGGCCACTAAAGTAAATCATATGCGACAAGAGATCATCTTTCATCCAAAAATTGCAAGACATGTTATGAGAGCTCAAGTTAATGTAGAAATCTGTAAAATGTAAATAACAGATAATTGCCTCGCTTATCTGGATTTCATAGCATGTGGTTCACTTGTTTCCTTATATCAGCACCACATAGAACTTAAATTATTGATTAGTAATCTCTCCATTCTTATATGTTAAATGATACCTTAAATTTCTTAGTAAAGCATCATTATCAAGTATTGCATGAGCTTGTTATAACTTATTGATTGTGTACTATGACATAAACCCAACTAACATTTGAATCCCCAAATTCATTAATATATTTCCTTTTGTTTAGTTATTCCTGTAAAACAAAATTTTAGGTCCTGAATCTCTATAACTTCAAAATCTTAGGCCTTAAACTATATATCAGATTACGTTGGTGCAGAAGCCTCTTTAGGATTCCGAATAAATTGTTTTAGATAAAAGGCGTGTTTGAGCAACTTGACAAATCTAAAGAGTAGACATTAAAAGAGATGATCAAAGTCACTATTTATATATAACCTTGCAGAAAATATTACACCGGGTTATCATTTAACAATGTTCAACTGCTTAGTACTGCCAATGTTCAGATCTCAAAGATATTTGCTTTGGAAACAAGAGATGATCAAAGTCACTATTTATATATTTCTATTTGAAATGGTCATTTTTCCTCAACAAGAAAGGTGCGAAAAAATATTTGCATCAAAGAATTTGCTGACACTACAAAATTGTTTTTACTAATCACAAATCTATGTTAGTCAGAAATGAAATCAAAACAATAACTTGTCAGCAGCCATTCAAGCAGGAAAAAGTTACATTCTCAAAGGCATCTTTAGTGCAAGGAATTGTGATCATAACCAAACTCTTCCTTAGATTGACTCAGCAAATCTTGAAAGGCAGGTTGGTTCAAGTATGATATGGGAATCACAAACCTCTTCACATTCTCTCCAACATAGACTGCAAGATAGCCCTTCGGCACGTGGACTCCTTTCGAAGATGCATGGTTTCTTGAAAATGAAGAAGCCCTTCTAATTCCAGGTAAACGAAAACCCATTTTTTAACTTTCTGTATAAAGGAAAGGAAGGCTTTGGGTTCCGATGCTTTAGGATGGAGATATCTGTGTTGCTTCTGATTGCTTGAACCCTTAAGTATATATAAGATGAAAGGGCATGTAGAAAACCATCATGTATGTGATGAGATTAGATCCTATTGGAAGACAAGGCCTCAAAGCTCACTAGAGGCCACATGATGTTGTCTCTGATGTCTTTTCTCAAGGACTAACTAGTACCCTACAAACATTACAACTAATGTTCTAATTCCGTTTACCCAGACGGAATTAGAAGGGCCTCTTCATTTTAAAGAAACCTTACATCTTCGAAAGGAGTTGATGTTCCAAAGGGCTTTCTTGCAGTCTATGTTAGAGAGAAGATGAAGAGATTTGTGATTCCCTTATGATACTTTAACCAACTTGCATTTCAAGATTTGTTGTGTCAAGCCAAGGAAGAGTTTGGTTATGATCATCCAATGAGTGGCCTCACAATTCCTTGCACACAAGATGCCTTTGAGAATGTGACTTCCTGCTTGAATGGCTGCTGACAAGTTATTGCTTTGATTTCAGTTATGACTAACATAGATTAGTTATTAGTCAAAACAATTTTGTAGTGTTAGAAAATTCTTATGATGTATATATTTTTCCCACCATTCTTGGGGAGGAAAAGTGACCATTTCAATGAGAAATATTAAACTGTGGCTTTGATTATCTCTGATTTCCCAAGCAAACATCTCTGAGCTCTAAACATTGGTGGTATTGAGCAGTTAAAAATGATGAATAATAACTCAAGATTCTTTTTTTCACAAGGTTATGATCTCTTTTAATTTCTACACTTTAGATTTAACAAGTTACTCAAATATACCTTTCATCTAACCAAGACTTCTGCATTAAAGTACAGGTAAATCGTAGAACTCTCAATAGGAATACAGAAGAAAAAAGTTGTTAGACTTAGAAATACTTTTGTATTTCATACCCTAACATTATGGTAAAAACTGTGAAATACAATTTCTCTTCTCTACTAAATTACTAAGTACTTTTATTCAACGAAGGAAGAGACGAAACTGATTACTTTTAAAAGAATCTACCATGCTTTAATATTGTTTCCTCTTGAGATCTTTATGGGCCAACTCTAATTAGTAAGTTGGAATTCAAAACTGTTAGGTAAAGCTGACATGATAGGATCTTATTTCATCCATGAAAGACGGATACAATCTCGTCTGAAACTTCCATATTAAGCTACAGCAACTCGTTTCTTGATTTCATGATGCGTGGTGCATTTTTTTTTCCATGTATCGGCACTTCATAAATTGTATGATCGTGTAGACATTGTGGTATTCTTTCTATATCATATGAAAGGAGTTTGGAAATCTTATTTACATTATTATGCTCTACAGGATCTAGTTATCAGGTTCTGTTCTGAGCTTTTCTTGTATATCTTACCATCAATCTAATTATAAATCCTTTTCTTAACAATTTTTTTTCTTATGTTTTTTGAAACAATATCAGCAATCAACAATATGTATAAACTAAAACATAGCCATTGCATTTATTTTTTCTTTTGACTTGCGGGCAATTTTCTTGAAAAACTTTTAGATACCTGTGCAATACTTTGCTAAATACATCTTTCTACAAAAGCCTTGAGATCCCAAGTAAATTATTCCCTGGTTCTGAGGAATAGTTTATGAAAAGGGCCTTTATTTTATAAAAAATAGTAGTTTGATCAGTTTTTTTATCATTCATCAATATTTTTGTAGTTAACAATTGAATTATATTTAAGGGGTAAATAACAAAATCTGATATTAACTCTGTTCATCAAATTCACATTCGAATGAGTAACTTCACTTCCCATTGATGGGAAGGGAAAAAATCTCTATACTACAAGACTTTTGCTACTTTAAAAAACTCTCTTGACTAATCACAAAGTTATTAGTCTTATCTAAACAATAGCTTTTCAACACTCATTCAAGCCAGATATTAAATTCTCAAAGGTATCTTCTGTGCAAGGAATTGTGAGGCCACCCATTGGATGATGGTAACCAAACTCTTCTTCAGCTTGACTTAACAAGTCTTGAAATGAAGGCTGATTCAAGTATGCTACAGGAATCATAAACCTCTTCATTCTGTCCCCAACATAAACTGCAAGATAGCCCTTTGGCACATCGGCTCCTTTTGAAGATGAAAGGTTTGCTGAAAAGGAAGCCTTTCTAATTCCAAGTAAACGGAAACCCATGTTTCTATGACTAGGAAGCCTTCTGTTGTGATGCTGTAGAATGGGAAGAATTTCTGTTGCTTCTGAATGCTTGCAAATATGAGTATATATAGCTAAAAGATTGAGGAGGAAATAGTTGGCTACTTGGATGATTGATGAAGTGGGGTCTATTGGCAGACAAGAGGTCACATGCTGTTGTCTTAGAGGCCTTTCAAAACCAAGCACCTTACTTGAAATAAAACAGACGTGTTTCAAAGGAAGAGAGAAACT
The DNA here is from genome assembly GCA_037074615.1 of Leucaena leucocephala. NCBI lineage: Eukaryota > Viridiplantae > Streptophyta > Magnoliopsida > Fabales > Fabaceae > Leucaena > Leucaena leucocephala. The sequence goes on along the minus strand of CM073560.1, from coordinate 21,063,027 downwards.
TAAATGAATTTCCTGATTTCTATCTAGTGTGAACCACACTTTCATGTTCATGAAAATTTAAGCAGGACCTTGTGAGAGTACATGAAGTTTGGCCCATTGGTTGGTAGAAAAAACTCTGGAGTTGCTTACAAGTTGGTGGACATTAAATTGTGGTTCATAGTGACTAAAAAATCAAGTAATTAATTTGAGAAAGACCTCAGAGACAACATTAGTTGTAATGTTTGTAGGGTACTAGTTCGTCCTTGAGAAAAGATCTCAGAGACAACGTCATGTGGCCTCTTGTGAATTTTGAGGCCTTGTCTGCCAATAGGATTTGTTCTTATCACTTAGATAATGGTTTTTCACATACCCTTTCATCTATATATACTTTTGGGTTCAAGCATTGAGGAGCAACACACATATCCCCATACAAAGGTCATTCAGAACACAAAGCCTTCCTTTATCGACAAACCTATAGAAGCTTTTCTCTTCTTAAAAACCAATGGGTTTTCGCTTACCGGGAATTAGAAGAGCCTCTTCATTTTCAAGAAGCTTTGCATCTTCAAAGGGAGTCGACGTGCCAAAGGGCTACCTTGCAGTCTATGTTGGAGAGAAAATGAAGAGGTTTGTGATTCTCATATCATACTTGAACCAACCCGTGTTTCAAGATTTGCTGAGTCAAGCTGAGGAAGAGTTTGGTTACGATCATCCGATGGGTGGCCTCACAATTCCTTGCACTGAAGATGCCTTCGAGAATATAACTTCTTGTTTGAATGATTGCTGACAAGTTACTGTTTTGATTTCAATTATGACTGACATAGATTAGTGATTAGTCAAAACAATTTTGTAGTGTTAGCAAATTCTTACGGTGTAAAGATTTTTACCGACCCTACTTGGGGAGGAAAAGTGACCATTATTTCAATGAGAAATATATGAACAATGACTTTTATTATCTCATATTTTCCGAGCAAATATCTCTAAACTCTAAACATTGGTGACATTAAGCGGTTAAACATTAATCAATATAACTCAATATTATCCTTTTCATAAGGTTATAATCTCTTTTACTTTTAAGCTTCAGATTTGTCAAATTTCTTAGACATATCTGTCATCCAAACAAAAATTTACTTAGAAACCTAAACAGGCTTCTGCACTGAAGTGCAGGTAAATCTTAGAACACCCTTAATAGAAAGACAAGAAAAAATTATTAGACTTAAAAAAAATAATTTTGTATTTCATACCCAAATATTATGGGCCGTTTGGATAGGCTTTTGGAAAATGATTTATGAAAAAAAAAAGGCTTTTTGACAGCTTTTAAAAAAGGGCTCTGGAGAAGAGTTTAGCAAAAAAGTGGTTCTGAATAAATGAGTGTTTGGATGATTATTATGAGAATGACTTTTATGATTGATAAATTATCAGAAAATGTATGATTTTATAAAAAAAAATATTTTCTTTTCTCTCTCTCTCTTTCTCCTGTTGTCTCTCCACCAACGAAGACAGCGGCACATATGGAGCACGACCTCCACTGGTGACGAGCACAGACAATTAGAGCAACGGACCCACGACGACCAGCGGCACAGATGGAGCCCCGAAGTCAACTTTTGTGACAACGTTTTTGCGCACAGACGAAGGAGAAGACGCAACGGTGATAGAGACCCTCCTCCGTGAAATTTGTTTAATCTACAATATTTTTTACTATTTCAGAAGCTAATCTCATTAGTTTATTCAAAACCTTAGTTTTAAATTATAGTTTGGTCCAAAAGTGTTTTTGGACAAATATGACTGTTTGTTTTAAAATTTTCCCAAATCAAATTTTGGATCAAAACTATTTTAAAATATTAGTTTTCTTTCTTTTCAAACACACACTATGATAAAAACTATAAAATACAATTTTTCTTCTTTACTAAGTACTTTTGTACAAGCACATTTCTTTGAGATCTTTAATGCGACCTCTAATTAGTGCATTGGAATTCAAAACTGACAAGTTTTTAAAAAACTTTTAGAATACACCATTCCTTGGAAATTGCTGGAATTGTTGAGGCAGAAGTACTTTTCATATTGGTATTAGCCACAAATCATGGTGTGTTTTTATTTGATTATTGATAAAACTGTTTATGTTAAGCATTTTATTGAAGTAAGCAGATTTGATTTTGAATTCATTGTTTGTTAGAGAATATTTTCACTTTGGTGTGCTAAAATTCTTCTTTCTACAGAAGTCTTATTGATTGTGTACTCCGACATAAACCCAACTAACATTTGAATCCCCAAATTCATCAATATATTTCCTTTTGTTTTATTATGCCCGTAAAACAAAATTATAGGTCTTGAATCTCTGTCACTTCAAAATTTAGGCCTTGAACTATCTAAAGTGATGTGTTTATATACATTCTTGTTTAGATAAATGATGTCTTTAAGCAACTTGACAAATCTGAAGTGAAGAAATTAAAAGAGATCATGACCTTACAAAAAAGATTATCTTGAGTTATCATTTATCAATGTTCAACAGCTTAACACTGCCAATGTTCAGAGCTCAAAGATATTTGCTTGGGAAACGAGAGATAATCAAAGTCACTACTTGTATATTTCTCATTGAAATGTTCACCTTTCTTCCCCAAGAAAGGTGGGAAAAAATCTTTACACCATAAGAATTTTCTTGCACTACAAAATTGTTTTGACCACTAATCTATCTCAGTCATAAAATGAAATCTAAAAAATAACTTGTCAACAGGCGTTCAAGTAGGAAGTTATAATCTCAAAGGCATCTTCGGTGCAAAGAATTGTGAGGCCACCCATTGGATGATCATAACCAAACTGTTCTTCAGCTTGACTCAGCAAATCTTGAAACGTAGGTTGGTTCAAGTGCGATATGGGAATCATGAACCTCTTCATTGTTTCTCCAACATAGACTGCAAGAAAGCCCTTTGGCACATCAACTCCTTTTGAAGATGCAAAGTTTCTTGAAAACGAAGACGCCCTTCTAATTCCAGGTAAACAAAAATCCATTGGTTTTTCAAGAAGAGAAGATTTCAATAGCTTTCTGTATAAAGGAAAGAAGGCTTTGGGTTCTGATGCTTTAGGATGGAGTTTTCTGTGTTGCTTCTGAATACTTGAACCCTTTAGTATATATAAGATGAAAGGGCATGTAGAAAATCATTATCTATGTGATGAGATTAGATCCTATTGGCAGACAGAGGCTCAAAGCTAACAAGAGGCCACATGATGTAGTCTCTGAGGTCTTTCTCGAGGACTAACTAGTACCCTGCAAACGTTACAACTAATGTTGTCTCTGAGGTCTTTCTCAAATTAATGACTTGACTTTTTAGTCAGTATGAACCACAATTTAATGCCCACCAACTTGTAAGCAACACCTCGTGAGAGCGCTCCAGCGTTTTTTTCTACCAACCAATGGGGCCAAACTTTATGTCCTCTCACAAGGTGCTGCTTAAAATTTCATGAACATAAAAGTGTGGTTCACAGTTTTATTTCAAGCAAGGTACATGATTTTTCTTGAGATTATAAAGCCTCTAAGACAACAGCATGTGAACTCTTATAAGTTTTGAGCTCTTGTCTGCTAATAGGCCCCACTTCATCAATCATCCAAGTAGCCGACTATTTCCAAGTTAGCTATATAGTCTCATATTTGCAAGCATTCTGAAGCAACGGAAATATTTCCCATCATAAACCATCAAAACACACAGGCTTCCTACACATAGAAATAGAAAAAGCAATGGCTTTCCATTTACTTGGATTCAGAAAGGCTTCCTTTTCAGCAAGTGTTGCATCTTCAAAAGGAGCCGATGTGCCAAAGGGCTATCTTGCAGTTTATGTTGGGTACAGAATGAAGAGGTTTATGATTCCTGTAGCATACTTGAATCAGCCTTCATTTCAAGATTTATTAAGTCAAGCTGAAGAAGAGTTTGGTTATCATCATCCTATGGGTGGCCTCACAATTCCTTGCACAGAAGAGTCCTTTGAAAATATCATTTCTGGCTTGAATGAGTGTTAACAAGCTCTTGTTAGATAAGACTAACAACTTAGTGATTAGTCAAGATAGTTTTGTAAAGTAGGAAAATTCTTATACTGTAGAGATTTTTTCTTACCTTCCAAGGGAAATGAAAATACCCATTTGAATGTTAATTTTATGAACATAGTTTAAATCAATTTATGTTATTTTTTCCCTTAAATTCCATTCTATTCTTAACATCAAAGGTATTAAGCTGTAGAAAAATGATGAATGATAATTGTCCCGCATAAGCTATTGACTGTGTACTCGGACATAAACCCATCTAACATGTTAATCCCCAAATTCATTATATTTCCTTTTGTTTTATTATGACTGCAAAAATACAGGGAAAACTGAGTGAATCTCTATCTCTTCAAATTTTTAGCCCTTTAACTTTATACCAATTTATGTTATAAGAACTTCTGAGACAAAGCCATGTGATCTCTTAAGTGTCCTAGTTTCATAAGACTAGTTTCTTAAAGCCCCACCTATCTATATATACTATTTATCACTGCATTCAAAAGCCAAATAAGTCAGTTTTAATACTGATATTAGAATTCAAATATCTATAACTAAGAAATAAATAAAAAAAAAGACCAAATCATCAAACATTATTTATACGTGTTACATTTCACAAATTAGACAAGTCTACCTTACATTCGGTATAATTGCTGCCGTAACCTACTCTTCAAATGACAGCAATATGAGGGATCTTTAAAATATAACATAATTTTAACTATCTTGCAAGAAACAGAGTCAAGCATTCTCACTTCTCTATTGACCTGTGATTAAGAGATTGAAGACAGTACCATGTGATGCTTCATGCCATGCTTCTTAGTTACAGCTCATTTCAATAGCCTACAAGATAACAATTTTGAAGACACAAGTTTCAATAAAACAAATTTGTGCCAGCAATTTCTAGTCCTTCTCTAAATCTTCTTCTGGTCCATGTTAACAGTTGCCCAATCAATACGAAAGAAAAAATACGGAAAGTCCTGGCACTTGAAGATGTCTAGCATGAAAGAGGGCCATTTAGTCTCATAAATTTTATGATCTTTGATGAAGACATTAAATACAGCATCATCTGATCATTTATGCTATGTCTCTATCACTTTTGCAGTCTCAAATACTTCCCATAAAATCCTTTGAAACCATTCACTCATTCTTCACCAAATAGAAATTCAAAACAATAGGTTTCTGTCTTTCCTGGTCTTCAAATAATCAAAGACAACAGCATGTAACCTCTTGTCTTCCAAGAGAACCCACCCTTATTAAATATCCAGTGGTCTTCCTTTCAAACACATGTTTTATTTCAAGTAGGGTACTTGATTGTCCTTGAGATGAGAAAGTCCTCTAAGACAACAGCATGTGAACTCTTGTGAGTTCTCAAGCTCTTGTTTATCAGCAGGCCCCACTTCATCAATCATCCAAGCGTCCAACTATGTCCTCCTCATCCTTTTAGCTATATATACTCATATTTGCAAGCATTCAGAAGCAACAGAAATTTCTCCCATACTGAAGCATCAAAACAAAAGGCTTCCTACTCGTAGAAACATGGGTTTCCATTTGCTTGGAATCAGAAAAGCTTCCTTTTCAGAAAATCTTGCATCTTCAAAAGGAGTCAACGTGCCAAAAGGCTATCTTGCAGTTTATGTTGGAGACAAAATGAAGAGGTTTATGATTCCTGTAGCATACTTGAATCAGCCTTCATTTCAAGACCTGTTGAGCCAAGCTGAAGAAGAGTTTGGTTATTATCATCCAATGGGTGGCCTCACAATTCCTTGCACAGAAGAGTCATTCGAGAATTTAATCTCTGGCTTGAATGAGTGTTGAAAAGCTATTGTTTAGCTAAGACTAACAACTTAGTGATTAGTCAAGAGAGTTTTGTAAAGTAGGCAAATTCTTGTAGTACAGAGATTTTTTTCCCTTACCATCAATGGGAAGTGAAATTACTCATCTGAATGTGAATTTTATGAACAGAGTTAATATCAGAATTTGTTATTTTTCCCTTTAATTGGATTCAATTTTTAGCTACAAATGTATTGATGAATGATAGTAGAACTGAACAAACTATTCTTTTAATAAAATAATGGCCTATTTCATTGACTATTCCTCAAAACCAGTGAATAATTTACTTGGGATCTTAAGGCGTTTGTAGAAAGATGAATTTGGCAAAGTATTGCGCAGGTATATAAAAGTTTTTCAAGAAAATTGAAGCAAATCAAAAGAAACAATAAATATACAATAGCTTTGTTTTAGTTTTTATATAAGAAAAAAATTATCAAAAAAAGGATTTACAATTGGATAGATGATAAGAGATACAACAAAAGCTCAAAACAGAACCTGCTAACTAGACCCTATAAATAAGATTTCCAAACTCCTTGCATAGATATAAAAAGAATACTACACTGTCTACATGATCATACAAGTCATTAGGTGCTGATGCATGGGAAAAAATGCACCATACATCATAAAATCCAGAAACGACAGGCTATAGTTTGGAAATTATATGTTATTTACTGCTTTCTGGTTTCAAATGAGATTGTATCCTTCTTTCACGGATGAAATAAGATCTTATCATGTCAGCTTTACCTAACAATTAAGTCTAATAATTGTTTCTTGTCTTTCTATTGAGGGTGTTCTGAGATTTACCTGCACCAGTGCAGAAGCCTCTTTAGGTTTCTAAGTAAATTCTTATTAAGAAACTTGAGAAATCTAAAGTGTAGAAAGTAAGAGAGATCATAACCTTATGAAAGGGATAATATTGAGTTATATTCATCAATGTTTAACTGCTTAATACAACACATGTTTAGAGTTTAGAGATATTTGCTTGGAAAATATGAGATAATAGAAGTCACTGGTCATATATTTCTCATTGAAATGGTCACTTTTCCTCCCCAAGAAGGGTAGGTAAAAATCTTTACACCATAAGAATTTGCTGACGCCAAAATTGTTTTGACTAATCACTAACCTATATCAGTCAGAAATGAAACCTAATCAACAACTTGTCAACAGCTATGTAAGCAGGAAGTTATATTCTCAAAGGCATCTTCAGTGCAAGGAATTGTGAGGCCACCCGTTGGATGATCGTATCCAAACTCTTCCTCAGCTTGACTCAGCAAATCTTGAAACGCAAGTTGGTTCAAATATGATATGGGAATCACAAACCTCTTCATTTTCTCTCCAACATAGACTGCAAGATAGCCCTTTGGCACAGCGACTCCTTTTGAAGATGCAAGGCTTCTCGAAAATGAAGAAGACCTTCTAATTCCGGTTAAACGAAAACCCATTGTTTTCTAAGAAGAGAAAATTTTCTATAGCTTTGTGGATAAAGGAAGGCTTTGCGTTCTGATTGCTTCAGGATAGAGTTGTCTGTATTGCATCTGAATGCTTGAACCCATAGGTATATATAAACGAAAGGGTTTATGGAAACCCATTATCAATGTGATAAGAACAAATCCTATTGGCAGACAAGGCCTCTTAAAGTTCACAAGAGGCCACATGATATTGTCCCTAAGGTCTTTCTCAAGGACCAACTAGTACACCTTCAAAGAATACAACCAATGTGTTTGATCATATTAATTGCACTATTTCTAGTCATTATGAACCACTGTGCAAGGTTCGTCAACTTGTAAGCAGCTCCTCGTGAGACTGCTATAAGTTTGGTCCCCTTGTAAGGTTGACATTCATATCATTTGCCAAAGATATGAATGTAATTATTGCGAAGAGTTTCTTTCTGAAAACTAATGGGGCCAAATTTCATGTACTCTCAACAGGTACCGCTTAAAATTTAGCAAACATCAAATTGTGGTTCTTGCTAGCTAGAAATCTTGCAATTAATGCAGGTTTCTATCTTGCTTCCATACACATCAGCTTTATTTCAAGACAAACAGCATGTGAACTCTTGTGAGTTCTCAAGCACTTGTTTATCAGTAGGCCCCACTTCATCAATCATCCAAGACTTTTTTCTGCAAACTGATGGGGCCAAACTGCATGTACTCTCAACAGCTGCTGCTTCAAATTTAGAAAACATCAAATTGTGGTTCTTGTAGCCAGAAATCTTGCAATTAATACATGTTTCTCTCTTCCTTCCATACACATCAGTTTTATTTCAAGACAACAGCATGTCTTTTATAAAGACATTAAATACAGCATCATGTGATCTTTTATGCTTATGTCTCTGGCACATTTGAAGTTCAAATACTTCCCATAAAATCCGTTGAAATCATTCTCTTATTCTTCACCAAATAGCAATTCAAAACAATAGGTTTCTGTTTTTCCTGGTCTTCAAATAATCCAAGACAACAGCATGTGGCCTCTTTGTGAGTTTTGAGCTCTTGTCTTCCAGTGGACCCCACTTAACCAATCATCCATGTAGCCAACTATTTACTCGTCATCCTTTTACCTATATATACTCATATTTGCGAGCATTCACAAGCAACAGAAATTTTTCCCACACTAAAGCGTCAAAACAGAAAGCTTCTTACTCAGAAACATGGGTTTCCGTGTACTTGGAATCAGAAAAGCTTCCTTTTCAGCAAACCCTGCATCTTCAAAAGGAATCAATGTGCCAAAGGGCTATCTTGCAGTTTACGTTGGGGACAATATGAAAAGGTTTATGATTCCTGTAGCATACTTGAATCAGCCTTTATTTCAAGACTTGTTAAGTCAAGCTGAAGAAGAGTTTGGTTATCATCATCCAATGGGCGGTCTCACAATTCCTTGCTCAGAAGAGTCCTTTGAGAATATAATCTCTGGCTTGAGTGAGTGTTGAAAAAACTGTTGTTAGATAATACTAACAACTTAGTGATTAGTCCAGAAAGATTTGTAAAGTAGGCAAATTCTTGTATTACAGAGATTTTTTTTTCCTTTCCATCAATGGGAAGTGAATTTACTCATCTGAATGTGAATTTTATGAATAGAGTTATTATCAGATCTTGTTATTTTCCCCTTAAATCCAATTCAATTGTTAACTACAAAGGTATTGAGCTGTGGAATGATGATGAATGATAACTGATTTGAAAAATTATTCCTTTTCATAAAATAATGTTTTCTAATGAACTGTTAAGTTTATCATGAATATATGGCTTTTGTCCATTAGAACTATTGAATAACAATAAATTCAAAATTAAATCACCTCACTTCAACAAAATGTTTAATATAAACAGTTTTATTCATAATCAAATAATAAAAAAAAACATGATACGTTGGCTAATACCAATATGAAAAGTAATATGTGCTTTTGCCTCAAGAATTCAAGCAATATCCAAGGAATTTGAATTCTAATGTTCAAACAGAATTTTCATATAATTTGGTTTCAACCATCCAAAGTATTGCACAAGTATCTAAAAGTTTTTTAAAAAATTACATGCAAATCAAAAGAAACAATAAATGTACAATAGCTCAGTTTTAATTTTTGCATGTATTGATGATATTTTTAAAAAAAATGAATGAACAATTGGATAGATGACAACTCAAGCGATACAAAAGAGCTCAAAATAGAACATGTTAACTGAGACACTTCAAAGCATAATAATGTAATTAAGATTTCCAAATTCCTGGCATATGAGATAAAAAGAATGCCACATTATCTATGTGATATTCTAGTTATGAAGCTCTTTTTTAATCTAATATATGATATATGTTAGTATAGGGTTAGATATAAGTTATGAAGTTCTGATACATGGAAATGAACTATTCATCAGGAAATCTAGAAACAAGTGGTTAATATGGAACTTATATGTTACTCTCAGCTGGTTTCTGAGGATGTCATATCTTTCCTTCATGAATGAAATCTGATCTTATCATGTCGGCTATACTTGGCAGTTTTAAATTCCAATGCATTAATTAGAGTTCGTCCATAAAGATCACATCTTTCTGTTGGGGGTGTTCTAAGATTTACCTGCCTTTAGTGCAGAAGCCTCTTTAGATTTCCAAGTAAATTCTTGATTAGATGACAGTTATGTTTGAAAACTTGACAAATCTAAACAATAGAAAGTAAAGCCGATCAAAACCTTAAGAAAAATATCATTTTGAGTTATATTTATTAGAGTTTAGATATATTTGCTTGGAAAATATGAGATAATAAAAGTCACTGTTCGGGTATTTCACATGGAAATGGTCACGTGTCCTCCCCAAGAAGGGTATGTAAAAATCTTTACACTATAAGAATTCATTGTTTTGACTAATCACTAATCTATGTCAGTCAGAAATGAAACCTAAACAACAACTTGTCAACAGCTATTCAAGCAGGAAGTTATATTCTCAAAGGCATCTTCAGTGCAAGGAATTGTGAGGCCACCCGTTGGATGATCGTAACCAAACTCTTTCTCAGCTTGACTCAGCAAATCTTGAAACGCAAGTTGGTTCAAATATGATATGGGAATCACAAACCTCTTCATTTTCTCTCCAACATAGACTGCAAGATAGCCCTTTGGCACAGCGACTCCTTTTGAAGATGCAAGGCTTCTCGAAAATGAAGAAGACCTTCTAATTCCGGGTAAACGAAAACCCATTGTTTTCTAAGACGAGAAAATTTTCTATAGCTTTGTGTATAAAGGAAGGCTTCTGATTGCTTCAGGATAGAGTTGTCTGTGTTGCATCTGAATGCTTGAACCCATAGGTATATATAAACGAAAGGGTATGTGGAAACCCATTATCAATGTAATAAGAACAAATCCTATTGGCAGACAAGGCCTCTCAAACTTCACAAGAGGCCACATGATATTGTCCCTAAGGTCTTTCTCAAGGACCAACTAGTACACCTTCAAAGAATACAACCAATGTGTTTGATCATATTAATTGCACTATTTCTAGTCATTATGAACCACTGTGCAAGGTTCGTCAACTTGTAAGCAGCTCCTCGTGAGACTGCTACAAGTTTGGTCCCCTTGTAAGGTTGACATTCATATCATTTACCAAAGATATGAATGTAATTATTGCGAACAGTTTCTTTCTGAAAACTAATGGGGCCAAACTTCAGGTACTCTCAACAGGTGCTGCTTAAAATTTAGCAAACATCAAATTGTGGTTCTTGCTAGCTAGAAATCTTGCAATTAATGCAGGTTTCTATCTTGCTTCCATACACATCAGTTTTATTTCAAGACAACAGCATGTGAACTCTTGTGAGTTCTCAAGCTCTTGTTTATCAGTAGCCCCACTTCATCAATCATCCAAGTGGCCAACTATTTCCTGCTTATTATTTTATCTATATATACTCATTTTTGCGGGCACTCAGAAGCAACCCAAATCTTTTCCATCCTGAAACATCAAAACACAAAAGCTTCCTCCTCGCAATAAAAGGAAAAGGGCAACGGGTTTTCATTTCCCTGAAATTAGAAGGCCTTCCTTTTTTTCAACCGAATCTGCTTGGAAGACAGTGGATGTCCCAAAGGGCTAGCTTGCAGTTAATGCTGGAGAGAAATTGAAGCGCTTTGTTATTCCTATATCATACTTAAATCAAGCTTCATTCCAAGAATTACTAAGTTTAGCTGAAGAAGAGTTTGGTTATCGTCATCCAATGGGTGGCCTCACAATTCCTTGCACAGAAGAGTCCTTTGAGAATATAATTTCTTGCTGGAATTAGTGTAGACAAGCTATTGTTTGCACAAGACTAAAAACTTAGTGATTAGTCAAGAGAGTTTTGTACTTGTACAGTAGGCAAAATTCATGTAGCTTTGTTTACTCATCTAAATGTGAATTTTATTAACAGAGTTAATATCAGATTCTGTTATTTTCCTCTTAAATCTAATCAACTGTTAACTACAAACATATTGATGAATGATAACAGAACTGATAAAACTATTCCTTTTCATAAAACAGTGGCCCTTTTCATAAAATATTCCTCAGAACCAGTGAATAATTTACTTGAGATCTTAAGGCTTCTGTAGAGAGATGAATTTAGCAAAGTATTGCGCGGGCATCTAAAAGTTTTTCAAGAAAATTGCACTCAAATAAAAAAGAAACAATAGATATACATTAGCTTTGTTTTAGTTTTTATGTGATAAAAAACTGTATTGAAAAAAGGATTATAATTGGATAGATGATAAGAGATACAAGAAAACATCAAAACAGAACCTGTAAAGATAACTGGCCCTGTAATGCATAATAGCGTAATAAGATTTCCAAACTGCTTGCATATGATATAAAACGAGTGGCCATAGCTTAATATGGAACTTATATGTTATTTACTACTCTCTGGTTTCACATGATATTGTATCCTTCTTTCATGGATGAAAACAGATCATATCATGTCAGCTTTATGTAACAGTCTTGAATTCTAGCGCACTAACTAAGAAAAAGATCATATTGAGTTATATTGATTAATGTTTAACCGCTTAATACAACCTATGTTTCAAGTTTAGAGATATTTTCTTGGAAAATATGAGATAATTGAAGTCACTGATCATATATTTCTCATTGAAATGGTCACTTTTCCTACCCAACAAGCGTAGGTAAAAATCTTTACACTACAAAATTGTTTTGACTAATAACTAATCTATGTCAGTCATGAATGAGACGTAAACAATAACTTGTCAACAGCTGTTCAGGCAGGAAGTTATATTCTCAAAGGCATCTTCAGTGCAAAGAATTGTGAGGCCACCCATCGGATGATCATAACCAAACTCTTCCTCAGCTTGACTCAGCAAAACTTGAAACGCAGGTTGGTTCAAGAATGATATAGGAATGACGAACCTCTTCATTTTTTCTCCGACATATACTGCAAGATAGCCCTTTGACACATCAACTCCTTTTGAAGATGCAAGGCTTTTTGCAAATGAGGAAGTCCTTTTAATTCCAGGTAAACGAAAACCCATTGGTTTTTCAAGAAGAAAAAGGCCTCAATAGCTTTGTGGGTGATGGAAGGCCTTGTGTTCTGAATGGCTTTTGTGTGGAGATATCTGTGTTGCTTCTCAATGCCTGAACCCAAAAGTATATATAGATGAAAGGGTATGTTGAAAACCATTATCTATATGTGAAAAGAACAAACCCACAAGAGGCCACATGGTGTTGTCTCAGAGGTCTATCTTAAGTACCAACTAGTACCCTACAAAGAATACAACCCATGTGTGTGATCAGATTGATAACTCTATTTCTATTCAGTGTGAAGCACAGTGAAATGTTCATCAAATTGTAAGCAACTCCTCGTGAGAGTGCTATAAGTCTGGTCCCATTGTTAGGCTAACATTCATATCATTTACCAAAGATATCAATGTAATTATTGTGGAGTTTTTTTTTTTCTGCAAACTAATGGGGCCAAACTTAATGTACTCTCAACAGGTACTGCTTAAAATTTAGCAAGCATCAAATTGTGGTTCTTGCTAGCTAGAAATCTTGCAATTAATAGGTGTTTCTATCTTGCTTCCAGACACATCAGTTTTATTTCAAGACAACAGCATGTGAACTCTTGTGAGTTCTCAAGCTCTTGTTTATCAGTAGGCCCCACTTCATCAATCATCCAAGTAGCCAACTATTTCCTCCTCCTCATTTTAGCTATATATTCTCATATTTGCAAGCATTCAGAAGCAACACAAATTTTTCCCATACTAAAGCATCAAAACAAAAGGCTTCCTACTCATAGAAACATGGGTTTCCGTTTACCTGGAATCAGAAAGACTTCCATTTCAGCAAATCTTGCATCTTCAAAAGGAGTTAATGTGCCAAAGGGCTATCTTGCAGTTTAAGTTGGGGACAAGATGAAGAGGTTTATGATACCCGTAGCATACTTCAATCATCCTTCATTTCAAGATTTGTTAAGTCAAGCTGAAGAGGAGTTTGGTTATCATCATCCAATGGGCGGTCTCACAATTCCTTGATCAGAAGATCCTTTGAGAATATAATTTCTGGCTTGAATGAGTGTTGAAAAGCTATTGTTTAGATAAGACTAACAACTTAGTGATTAGTCAAGAGAGTTTTGTGAAGTAGGCAAATTCTTGTAGTACAGAGATTTTTTTCCTTTCCATCAATGGGAAGTGAAGTTACTTATCTGAATGTGAATTTTATGACCAGATTTAATGTCAGATTCTGTTATTTTCCCCTTAAATGTAATTCAATTGTTAGCTAAGAAGGTATTAAGCTGTTGAATGATGATGAATGATGAATGATGATATTATATCAAAATTAGATAGATTACAGCTCGAAATACTAAAAAAGCTCAAAATAGAACATGCTAACTGAGACCCCTTTAAAGCATTATAATGTAATTAAGATTGCCAATCTCCTTGCATATGAGATAAAAAGAACACCACATTATCTATATGATATTCTAGTTAAGAAGTTCGTTTTTAATCCCATATATGATATCCGTTCCTATCAGACCTAATACAAGTTATGAAGTTTTAATTCATGGAAACAAATGAATCATTCATCATGAAATCTAGAAACCAGTTGTTATAGCTTAGTATGGTACTTGTACGTTATTTACTACTCTCAGCTGGTTTCAGAGGAGACTATCTCTTTCTTTCATGAATGAAATATGATCTTATCATGTCGACTATACTTTCCAGTTTTAAATTTCAATGCTTTAATTAGAGCTCGCCCATAAATTAAGATCTCAAAGAAAACAATATTGAAACATGGAAAATTATTTTAAATGTGATTTATGTCATCTCTTCCTTGATTGAATAAAAGTACTTCGTAAAGAAGAGATTATAACCTTTATGGAAGTAAAAGAGATCATAACCTTATGAAAAATATAATATTGAGTTAAATTCATCAATTTTTAACTGCTTAATACCACCAAAGTTTAGAGTTTAGAGATATTTGCTTGGAAAATATGAGATAGTAAAAGTCAGTGTTTATATATTTCTCATTGAAATGGTCACATTTCCTCCCCAAGAAGGGTGGGTAAAAATCTTTACACCATAAGAATTTGCTGACAGTACAAAATTGTTTTGACGAATCACTAGTCTATGTCAGTCATAAATGAAATCTAAACAATAACTTGTCAACGGCCGTTCAAGCAGGAAGTCACGTTCTCGAAGCCATCTTCAGTGCAAGGAATTGTGAGGCCACCCATCGGATGACCATAACCAAACTCTTCCTCAGCTTGCCTCGGCAAATCTTGAAACGCGGGTTGGTTCAAGTATGATATGGGGAATCACAAACCTCTTCATTCTCTCTCCAACATAGACCGCAAGATAGCCCTTTGGCACATCGGCTCCCTTTGAAGATGCAAAGTTTCTTGAAAATGAAGAAGCCCTTCTAATTCCAGGTAAACGAAAACCCATTGGTTTTTCATGAAGAGAAAGGTCTCAACAGCTTTCTGTATAAAGGAAGGCTTTGTGTTCAGATTGGCTTTTGTGTGGAGATATCTGTGTTGCTTCTCAATTCTTGAATCCGAAAGTATATATATAGATAAAAGGGTATGTGGAAAACCGTTATCTAAGTGATAAGAACAAATCCTATTGGCGGACACAAGGCCTCAAAGTTCACAAGAGGCCACATGATTTTGTCTCGGAGGTCTTTCTCAAGGACCAACTAGTACAACCTCAAAGAACACAACTCATGTGTTTGATCAAATTAATTTTATGTTCATCAACTTGTAAGCATCTCCTCGTGAGAGTGCTCAAAGTTTGGCCCCATTTGTTAGCTAACATTCATATCATTCACTATAGATGAACAAGATATGTCAAATCACACCTTTTTCTTAGAACCTTTTTCGTTTTCTTTCTTCTTTTTTTTTTTATCTGAATGATCGGAATCATTCTCTGTTAATTAAGTGGCCAATAGGAAATGCAATTTTCTTAGAAGCCACATTTAAAGGACTACTTGAGGAAGATCTTCCGGCATAGTAAGTACTTTGCAAATCGAAGAGCAAGAGGTTTGTAAAGCTCAGAACCATTATTATCCAACCGAGATCAACGGCTTATTTCTTATGCTGCAGATGTAGTCTAAGAATCTCATATTTTTGCTGGAAATCACAGATTTCCCTATATGATTCTTCGTTAAATTAACATACTTTCATTAATTTCATTTCGTTGCTTATGTCTTGTTTTATGGAATTTAGTGGCCAGAGGGTTGGTTCACAAAGATCAAATGATAAGTCTTGTATATTTGATTAGGTTGAATTTCACGTTTTCAAAGAAAAGTTCTTTCTTTTATATAACATGATTACCCAGTTGAGAGGGAAAATCATAAACAGCTTTTGGGCATGGAATATACAAATATTTTCAATTTTCAAATATAATAATGTTTAGAGCCAACTGTCGCAACAGACATGGACCACAACTCTATGAAACCGCTGAGTTTCAGTTTTGATTTATGAATGTTTAACTGCTCAATCCCTTTGATCTTCTGATTGGATGATGAGATTTGCAGGAAAATATAAAGGAAACAGAGAAGCATATGGTAATCCTTATAAATTTCTCATTGAACTGCACATTTTCCTTGCCAAGGATGGCAAAAAAAAACAAATATATTTACATCAAGGATTTGCCTACTTTACAAAACTGTGTTGGCTAAACACTAATCAGCATCCATTCAAGCGAGAAATGATACTCTCAAAGGTATATCCTTCATAAGAAATCGTGAGGCCACCCAACGGATGATCATAACCAAATTCTTCCTCGGCTTGGCTCAACAAATCTTGAAATAGAGGTTGGTTCAAGTACGATACAGGAATCACGAACCTCTTCATTTTCTCTCCAACATAGACAATAAGATAGCCCTTTGGCACGTGGGCTCCTTTAAAAGATGAACTCCTTCTGATACTAGGCAAACGAAAACCCTTTTTTTTTTGTTAGGAAGAGAATATCCTCAGATGATTTGAACAATTTGTGTTGAATCTGAATGAATGAAACTATGGATATATATAAAGATGAAGGTATAAGTGAGAAACAGCTTTCAGATTAGAATAGGACCTACTGGTAGACAAGGTTCATAGCTCACAAGGGATCACATGCACTTGTCTTACATATGTCTTTGTCAAGTATCAATTGGTATCTTATCTGAAATATTAAAAAACTGCACATAATGTGGGGGAAATCATATAATACCATGAGACAAACTTGATCTGTAAAACCAAATCTCTTCCTGACACAAATTTGAAAGTATTTAGATTTTAGACAGCTTATGAATTTGGTTTCGACCAGTTCTGCTTAGCAGATACTCTTGTGTTAACTTTTCTTGTATCATAATTCATACATGCTCAATGTTGCAGGGAAAACTGTCTGAGTGAAAAGTTTTATTCATCTAAAGTTTCATAGTCATGAAGGTTATTCTTGTTCAGAAGTCCATGTTCTGATTCATAAAAGAGAGAATCGACTACAAGAATCTATCAATAACCTGAAATTAAGATGAAATTGCATAAAAGAATAGCTTCATTAAGACCTTATAATTAAGATGAAATTAAGTAATTTGGATTTTAATATAGCAAAAGAAAACAAGCATATGTGTATTCTCACAGATGGTCATTGTGGTTAGCATATTTTCTCAAATCCTTCAATTCAAAAGAACAAGAATTTTTCATACTCGTGTTTGGCCCCAAAAAGCAAAATCATTCAGTTCAGATTCTTGTATCCATTTTCTAATTATCAAAGCCCAAAATATATCAATTGGAGTTTTCTTTATGGCAGAAAAGTTGGATTATTTTGGCCCATCAAAATGAGTTAATGTGATAGCTATTATGCTTGTAAATACTTCACACGAACAAATGAAAGCGGCATTAGCAAAAACAAAAACAAAAAAAACAGAGAGAGATTGAAGGATCTTAGTGTGTGTTTGGATATTAATTCTAATAATTGATTTTGGCCAAAACTGTGGTTTGAAATTTTTTTACACAAACAGTCATTTTTGTTGAGAATTGATTTTGGGTAAAACCTCGGCTTAAAACCTAGGTTTTGAATAAGCCACTGAAAATAGCTTTTGTTTTGAAACCTAGGTTATGGATTATCTAATTACTATTCTACCCCTACTTTTTCTTACATCTTCTCTCCTCTCTCTTCTCTTATCTCTCTTTTTCTCTTTCCTCTCTCTTCTCTTATCTCTCTTTTTCTCTCTCATCTCTCATCTCTACACTCTCTTCTTTCTCCCCTTTCTTCTCTATTATCTTTCCTCTCTCTTACTTTTAATTAAATTATAACCTTTTGGTAATTTATCAATATAAAAAGTTATTCTGCTACTAATCACCCAAATATCTCTATTTCTAAAATCTACTCTTCCCAAAATTTATTCTTCTCAGAATATATTCTCTAAAAGCTAATCCAAACACACCCTTAACCAAAAGAATGGAAAGAGGCCCAAATCCAATTCAGCCAATTATTTTTTTATATATGATGTCTAATAATTGAATATAGTAAACAAATTTATTTGCATAGGTCAAGTTTCTAAGTGACATGGCGCAAAAAAAAAGGAAGGAGTAATATATTTCTATTATATAAATATTGGAATATACAATATATATTATTTCTATATTACTTTTAATATTTTACTCCATAATAAATATTTTTTATTATATTTCTTTACAAAGGTAAAAAAATATTTCACATCAAATTTTATTTTTTATTCTTTCATTATGTGTGTTAACTGAGTCGTGGTCATCAATTATGGTGGATGCAATAATTATTTTTGGACTTTATAAATAAATAATTATCTAATTAAATTGTTAAAAAAATTTAAATATGTTTAAAACCCTTCTTCCACCGCCCCGTATCCTGCACCTGCAGGCTTATTTACGTTTGTATGGGAAGTCCAATGACTTGAATACCCTTCATAACAGCTTTGATTATCCCCTGCATCGGTGATCAAAACAGCTTTTCTAAAACCATCCCTCTGTCAAACGACATCGTAAGGACGATGAACCGTTCATCGTAATTTTGGCGGATAATCGAACCCTAGGATTTCTTATCCAGATTCAGCTTCGATTTCTCAGACGAACTTATAATTGATATGACAAATAGCTCATCTTCGGAAAAGCACGGTCAAGATCAACCTGAAATTAGTGGTCCCACTCCCAAATCACAGCGAACCAAAATGGGCAAATCCGAAGACAATGAGAAAAAGGTAAATTTCCATGTCTAAATTCGAATTTGCAGATTTCTGTTTTTGGAATTTCCGAAATACATTGGTGTCTCCAAACACTGCTATTTTAGGAAAGCAGTTCTTTGCCTTGCTCTTGCTGTATGTGTGTAGCGTGTAGCCTTGCAGCTCGATTCTGTCTGCGATTTAAATTCGAATCTTTAAATGCGGATTACGGTAATAACTCTAGTTTAATGTAAAGAATGCCTAATGTGATTGTAGAATGTACACAAGATAATAACAATGTTATCTCGAATTTTCTGAAAGTTCCATCTTTTGCGGTATAATCATTTGTGTTATGTTTAGAACTTGGGTAAGAAACTCCAAGATGTGGGAATAAGCATCCCAATAGTGTATGGTAACATGGCTTTCTGGCTTGGCAAGAAGGCAAGCGAGTAAGTATGCTCTGTATTACTGTGTAATGTCCTGCTCAGTTTCGGCATGCTGTTCTTTCAAACAAAAAAATAATTACATAATTATCTTGTTTAAGGTATCAGTCACATAAATGGACTGTGTATGTTCGTGGAGCAACCAATAAGGACCTTGGAGTGATCATAAAGCGTGCTGTTTTCAGCTGCATTCTAGTTTCAACAATCCAACAAAGGTTGTGGAGTCACCTCCTTTTGAGTTCTCAGAGTCAGGATGGGGTGAAATTGAAGTTGCCATCACACTTCATTTCTACAGCGATGTTTGTGACAAGCCTTTGAACTTGTGAGTTCCGATATACGCTTAAAGAAGGCTTTAAAGGGTTAAAAATTTCAAAATAAACTTTTTAACTTGGTCTAGCAACACTCTGCTTACCATCAACAATGGTTCAAGGCTGTTGGAATACTGCTGTGCTTTCTAAGTTTGATTAGAAAATATACAACCATTTGGCGCACAACTGCTTCAATTTTCGACTAATGAAATGTCTAGCTGATACTTCTAATATTTCTCACGCTATATACAATTAGAAGAAAAACATCTGAATGGTTTGGGTGCTTGATTATTTGACAATGAGATTATAGACTACCCGACAGCTGATATTTGTTCTACACTAAATATTGATGAATCAAAGGATGGTGTGTGATTACCTAAAGTAAATGATAGTGAGCTTAACATTTATTGAAAATAGTTACTAAACACACAGACCAATTTATGTGAACGCCAATATAATTTCTGAATCCTGTATTTTATGAAGCGTAATATATATACAGGTATCATCACTTGAAGTTATATCCAGAGTATGAGAACAGTTCCATGTCAACAAAAAAGCCTGTTGTTGTGGAATCATATGATGAGATAGTTTTCCCTGATCCTTCTGAGGCTTTTTTAGCTTGTGTGCAAAACCATCCAGTTGAACTTTCCCAGATTGCCTGCCGGAATAACCTTACCTCATCCAAGTATCTTTCTTAGCACTTCAATATGCAATTTTATTTTGTTCCATGTTTGAAATGAATGAATGCGTCTATTATATGTGCAGTTCCTGTTGAAGAAGTAAAAGGATGAGAGGTGATACTAAAGATCATCCACTAACCCAATGGTTCACAAATTTCTCTGAAGCAGATGAGCTCTTACAGCTTGCAGCAGCTCGTCAGCAGGTTCATATGAGATTATACTTTATCTTATTTAAAACTTTATATAATCTGTGTGGGAATCAAAGGCGATGTTGATAACTCTTTGATCTGATCATCCTTTCATGTATATGCTTGCAACTTTAAAATGACACTGTGCCCCTAATTCATACACACACATTTGTTTGCAATTTCCTTCCTGGAGACCTAGATCATAATTCATAATTTCTCTAGTCTCTTAGTAGAAAATCTGGACAGCTTGAATTTTTGTTATGCTTACAAGGTCTGGAAGCAACTTTTTCCTTGTACTTCATCTATACTTTGGAACATATACTTTGGAATGAGGGCTACTGCCTTATGATTCGTAGTTGATTTTTGTTAGTGTTTGTGAAGCTTTTTCCTGACTTGTCTCCCCGTTCAACTAGACCATAGTGGAACATAAAGGAGTTATGCCCTTGAAATATTGGAGCACAATGCACAGAAATTCCCTGTAATCTAGGTTGTTAACTGTGATGGTATGTGCTTGTATTGGTCTCCCGTCATTCCTAAACCAATAATATAAATGAACTTAATGAGGTGAAGGAAACTGTGATGGCATGTGCTTGTATTGGACTCCTGTCATTTCCTAACCAATAATTTAAATCCACTTAATGAGGTAAAGGGAAGATGATATAAGGTTGTATGTATGATATAACATGGTGCATTTTATGTAATAACATCAATATGTTTCTGAAACCATACTGCTGTTAGTTGTCTTACTCTGTTCTGTAAATATGTGGATTGAAGCAACTATAATACTCTTGTGCTTTAACCCCGGATCTTCATTTGATCTATCATTGGAAAATACATGGCACGCTCCACTTAGAGGCAATTTCCTTAAGATACGAAGTGCTTTGCTACCTTGACTTTCATCATTACATACATCAGAAAGGAGAACTTGTTTCTAGTTGTATTAATTGCTAACATCTTTCCTCATTCCTGCCTGTTCATCATTACATGATTCAATCACTGGGATGCCAAAATCTGATAATCACTATACTGTCTAATAATTCTACAGTCTAATAATTCTCCATGTGGTGTACAAGAATCAATCTACAATTACAACGCAATATTAATAAAATAATTTACCCCCCAAAATTATTATGGATTACTAGGGTTTTACATGGTTTTATTGGCCATTCTTGCTTACTCATTTTGGATGAACTCTTTGCTAACTCATCAGTAGGCTAAAGTCTGTAACACAGACCTAGATAAGCTATTGGTTCCTCAATTCTGTGTTCACTGGTAGCTGAATCTCATTTTTCTTGAAGCTTATATTCGGCATGTGATTATGTTAGTCTAGAAGACTTTCAATGATCAACCTTACAACAAGGTTTTGGAGCCGACTCACGATTATTTGTACATCTAATATCATAGGTTCAAGCTCATATTGCGAGACACGAACGACAGATAAGTTTGATAGATGGGCAGCATCAGCAGTTCAAATCATCCTCTGACCAGTAGCTGTACACAATTAGGACTCTGAAGTTTTTCTTCCAATTAGCTAGCAGATAAGCGCGAAAATCGGAGAACGGGATGATTATGTACCTGGTCTGCAGGTTGTCTCTTCAAATTTAATGTGTCCCCTTGTCTGTGCGATGTTGTAATTTTTTCAGATAGTTTGGCTCCACCTATATAACAAAAGGTGGCCAAATGTGCATAATTTAGTTGTAAAAGTATAGAAATTTTAATCTGCCTCTTCTATTACCATAGCTACTATATACATTTATTGTAGTGGTTACCCCATTGGGAAGAAGTCCCACTGGGAGAGATGGTAGGTTGTTTTTCAAATGTCTTTGGCTATCTTTCTTATTTCTCTCTCTGTCCCTGTTTTTCATTTGTGCCATCAAAATATATTTTGTTGGATGATAGTACCATCCGAATTTAATGCTGCACGGCCTTTCTTAAAGGGCCTGTTTGGGTTGGTCTGGGTTGGGATGTTTTCTGCTTTCTGGGTCTGCCATGCATGCTTCGGCAGGTTTTCATTTAGGAAAGGGAATTGAATCCATATAGCAAATTAATGATTGAATTCTCAAAGAGATGCTCAATAATAATATCTGGTAGTATCTTAAATAAGATTATTTTCAATAGGAAGATATCTTTGCTTAAGCCAAAAAAATTATTTATTAGGTATGGAAGTTAAAAGAGGAATGGATGGGGGAGAAATTCGTTTTTCTTCTTCAGAAAATGGCTTTTAAAATTGTAGTTAGGAATTAAGATAGAGGTGAGTGATGATGGCAAGGAAGAAGGGCTGTTGTAAATATATTAGTTTGTTTAATTTTTGTTTTAGGCAAGAGATGGGAGTATGTTTAAATTGTACTCAATATATTTCTCTTCTAAAAATTATTTGGATTTGTCATTTGAAATATTTTGCACAAACATATCTCACTAATTATTTTTCAGTGATGAAATTTAATCTAAAAATAGAGGTCGTTAAACATTCAAGTTAATGTTAGATCTCACATCTGACCAATTTTAATCTTAAAGTAATAATAAAGACAAATGACTTTTTTAAGTTAAACAACCAAATGACTTTATGTATGAAAGTGTGCATAGTACATCAAAAATTAAAGGACAATGATAAGTCCTAAAAATTCCATTTAATAATAACAGTTAGATCTTTGTGTCCAAAAAAAAATTACTGTTAGATGTCGAAAAATTTATTGAAAGATCAATTACAAATATTAATGTAGACTGTTGTAAATATTACAGCTACAATTATAAATAAAGATTAATTATAATTAAATTTCATAATTTGTAATTAAAACTCTTATTTGTACATGTCTAAATCTTATTTGCAAATTTTGGCCAAAAAAATTGATCCTTTAACAAATTTTTTCAGAGATTTTACTGTCATTATATTGAAGTTTTGGGACCTAACCCCCATTCTTAGATATGCGATATGCGACTATTTAAAACGTGTTTGATCTTTGGAGAGTACCATTTTATTGTGATTTCAGTTGCAGTGTTTGGGAAAGTATTCTAGCTCATGGATGCCTAGGTTTACGTCTAAGACTAATAGACGGCTCGTCCTATCCGACATTAGTATTGCCTAGGAGGAAGGGAGATTTTGCCCTATCCTTTGATCGTAGGTGAGCCTAACCTCTTTCCAAAAATTTTTATACAAACAAAAAAATCCTTATTTTACTAACTCCAATCTTAATTATAAGAGCTAATGGATTTTTTTGAATAAATATAGAAAATTAAATAAATTAATTAATTGTAACTAATATATTTAATTTAGGTAGATTGAATAGCCTATAATAGGAATTTATCTTAAAAATTAAATTTAATTATAATTAATTTATTTATTTAACTTCCTAAATTTATCTAAAAAATTAATTACAGTAAGAATATATCATATCAAATATAAATTATATTATAATAATTCATTTTTACTTTTGTCATATTAAATTCAGTTTAGTGACTGTAACTTGTGCGAACCTCAGATATACACATGCTAATCCAAACACACACAAGGGGTGACGTGGGATTTGGGAGAAGGCGAGATGTGTGATGGAACGAGCTTGTCTTTTCACGAAAGGATGATTATGGGGCAAGAGTAACATGGCTTTCCTGCGCTTCCATGTGCCAAAACAAAGTTGAAGTCACCATCTTCTTCAAAATCGCATATTTCATATTCTCGTGAAAATTGGTGGACCTCTCCCTTGTTCGCACTCCTCTTTTTCTTCTTTCAATCTCATTTACAGAATGCCTCGCTTACCAAACTGAAAATTGGCAAATATAATAAAAAATAAGTTTATATTTTATAGAAACTTAATTTTAATTTTCACTACTCTTATGAGAACTTTTTAATAAGTGATATCATAAGTCAATTATAAATATTCTTTAATTTTTGGGCTGATACCCTGATCTTAGTAAAAATATTTAATGCTAAATCTACTTAAATTTTTTTTGTAACAAAAAAAAAAAGAACATGCCTCGCTCTTTGCAACGACCGTGACATCCAGGTACTTGGTCGCTTGGTTTCTATGTATCTCAGCCTCTAATTATTTTCAGAAATACATATACATACATACATACATATATATATATATATAACTGTCTACTCTGCTTGAATGCAGAATACGAGAGCTTCCCCTAGACTTTAGATTACCAACTGTTTGAATTTATGCCAAGGAGAGTATGAGACTGGATATTGAATTCTACTGAGTATTTGGGAATAATAATCAACAAATCAAAATATAGATCATCACAGAAATAATGGATACTGCTTTACAAATCACTAACCGTTCAACTTCCACTGCGCTGGCATGGTGAAAAACAGAAACTGATTGAAGGACAGAGGCCTGAAATGACGGATAGTGCTATGAATCATTGTAGGATAATATATAGACACACACATACAACGTTATTTAAAGGCCTGCTACAATCATAAAAAGTGAGAGTCAACAATAAAACTTGCAGTTTTAATGTGGTGAATTTTGTTTGAAAGACTCATTTTTGGACCATGGTCTATGAATGACGTAGTCAAACCAAGAGAGCATCTTCCAATTCCACGAGCACTTTTGTGAGCCATGAAAAGATGGTAGGGTGTGGAAGTAAAAATGAAAGCAAGAAGAGGTAAGACCGAAATAGTGGTGCACATTGGATACAGATCTATGTCTTATTTATAGCGCTCTGCCATTTAGTGGATCTGGTTTAGACAGGACCACATGGGAAGCCTTGAGTTTGTTGAGGCACCTATTTGTAGCAGCCAACGCTTCCCAAGCGGATAATCCAATATGTAGGTTGAGAAATTGACAAGCATCATATAACTTTGTGTTATCAAATTCTGTTATACTTTGAACTTTGAAGCCTATCGCTATACTTGTTTATGCATCTACTCCAACAAGTGATTTGACTGTCCTACAAGAAAAACCAACCAAACACGTTGAGTACATGACCTCTTCTTTCTCCTTCGAGTTCACATTCAAACCTCCTTGACAGCTAGCTCCTTTGTCGACCATGTCGTGTCATGTCATGCTTTGCTTTTTAATCTATCCATGTTCAAATACTTTTGGAAGAGAAAGAGTTGGAATATCTTAACCAGTCAATCACATATCCATGATAGTTGAATAATTGTTAATGAGTTGGAATACATGCATAGAGGAGTACTTCAAGGAAAATGAAACAGAATACTATCTAATATTCTTCTCGTTGACCAAGCTACTCTGTTCTTGAATCTCATTTAAGAATTTAAGATGTTCCTGGCAGAAATGAATATACTCTCCTTTTTCTTTTTCATTTCCCCCCACCGTCTATCCCACAGGATGAAATGAAATGGAGAGGAGCTGATATGAGAATCACAATTTATTCACCCTAAGATAGATAGTTGATTGAGAAATTAGAAGCTTCATTTACCAAAGATTTTTAAATTAAAAAAGAGCCCTTAGATGATCGCCCCCTGTTTTTCAAGACATATATCCTGCACAAGCAAACATAACAGAGCCAAAAATGCATCACAATTCACATTATATATTATAACAGCTAGTTTTTAGAATCATGCAGAAAGAAGAATAACAGGAACAGAAGAGAGACAAGAAGGCACTTACAAGAAAAACCAAACCAGTCATATACTCTGTTTTCATATCCTTTGTATCTAGCATCGGGTCAATCTAGTTTATGAGAACTTGTGTGAGAGACACCATCTATAATCTCTTCTAATGATCTTGTAAACTTTTCTGAAGTTCATAAAATCTTTCCTAGTGGAGTAAAATTTGCTGAGGTTGAATTGTAAGCAACAATCTGATTGAAACTCTTTATTGTGTATCAAAGAAAATATATCTTTTAAAATCTTTTCTGTTTTTCATTTTATTTGTTTGCATTTAAATTCTATTTCTACTTGAACGGAACTTGCATTCAGTTCTGTAACTTTGTTAACAAACTTGCATTAAATTATAGTAGTTGTGTTGAATATCTAACTGTTCATGCATCCATAAGCGTCTTGGAATTTAACTTAAATTGAAATGGCTTTATTAATTCAACAATCAAAATTAGTTATTAGTTTACTCAATTCATAATATTCAAGCACCTGAATTGGTAGAGTAGTTATAGAATGCAGAGACTAATTAATGCCCTGTGTGCATGACTGATATGGAAATGGAACAAGGAGTAATAAGTTGAAGATGATAAACAAAAAGAATAATGAAGAGATGCACAAACAGGCACACAGCAATAGGCTTTAGGTGTAATTGTTTACTTTTTTTAGGTCAGAAATATGTTTCATTTTGAAGGTATTAGGAGTGAGGAGTCAAAACCTGCAAAGGCAGAAACAGAGACGCATGGTTTTCTGCAAAAATGGTTTGTTGTAGTTGCACTGAGTCTGTGGGTCTCTGTTTGCTTCATGTGTCACTGAGTCCACAGTATCACAAGCCCCAAACATCAGAAAAGCCAAACAAACACCAGGTTGTACCGAAGAGTACACTTTATTCTTGTAGGTCCGTGAATTATGCCGTGTAGAGGGAGAGAGAGTAGTTTAGTGGTGAGGAGAAGAGCGGGATTCTACCATAGTTGCCAAAATTAGTCTAACGGTTTTTCTGGATTTTGAATTTAAATCTCAAAAGAGATAATTATTATTAAGAGAGATACCACAAATTCTAAAATTAAATTAATCCATTACTCAAATATCTAATAATAAAATTTAAAAAAAAATTAGATATATAATGGTTTGATAGTACAGAGAAAATAAAAGAAAGAGAGGTATTGTACATAGCCCACATAAATTAGGATACGGATCTTCTTTATTTTTATTTTTTTCCTCATCCCTCATCGTCATTTCCTTTTTTTCTTTTTGCCTTACCTCCTCCTCCCTTTATCCACACTGTTGCAAAATAAAAAAATTTAAAAAGTATTTTTAAAAAAGGCTTTAAGTGGTTTTTAAAAAAATAAGCTTTTTTTAAAAAACATTTTAAGTATTTGTTAAAAGAAATTAAAAAATAAGCTTTTTTAAAAAAAATACGTTTTTTGTAAGATAATTAAAAACACTTTTTTAAAGTGTTTTTAAAATAAAAATGAGAAGACCTGCTTCCCATAAATTGATGTTAGCAAGCCTTAAGGTGAACATTCCACGTGATCAGTAGGTCATCTCAGCGTGTGTATAGATTAACTTTTGAAAAATAAATTTGAGGTAGAATAGATTCTGGATAATATATTTGAGAAGAATAGATTTTAAAAAAAAATAATTTTAAAAATTAGAGATGTTTGGATGATTAGTAGTAGAATTAATTTTTTATAGGTAATTTATCAAAAAGTAAAAAAAAGATAAAAAAGAGAGAAAAGATAGTATAAAAAAAATAAAAATAAAATAGTAATTGAGTAGTTTATAAACTCTTTTACTATTTTAAAAATTATTCTGACTAATTTTTTTAAAATTATAGTTTAGTCTAATTTTTTTTTAAATAAATATAACTATTTATTTTAAAAATATTTTAAACTTTGAGTCAGAACTTTTTAAAACTTAAATTTATAATTTCAATACAACTCTCAAGAAACTTCGACGTGATTAAAGAGCAATTATTTGAAGAAGAAAAAGAGTAAGCTTGAGTCAAATCAGTATCATTTTTAGAAATTGAGATTGAACAATTCAAATAAATCTCCCTTTTTTTTTGTTGAAATAATTATTTGTATATCTAATTTACTGTTGGAGTCAGATTTTAATTAATACTGTGGGGCATAGCTCTTTACACAATATCACATGGGATTGCAGCTTTGGTGCTTCAATAAACATGCATACACACACACACACACACACACACACGGATATAGAGGAGCGTGCCTTCGAATAATATGGTGGATGAAGATTTGATCAGAGAAGAGAAGTCCAATCGTAATCCCAGAAAACAAAAGTACATGCAATGCAAAGAGCAATAAAACTGATGAAACAGAGAAAAAATATACTAGGTTTAACAGCAAGAAGAGAGAGAAGTGGGCAATCCTTTCGGCTTTTGGTGCCAATAGTTTATATTAAGAAGATGATGTGACTTAAAATGACCAGATGAGATGAGAACCAGAACCCTTATAATATGAATAAAAAAAGAAGCAAACAAAGAAGAAAATCAGTGGGAATTGTTGAAAATGAAGAGTGTATGAAAATGGGACCAAGTTGCCTTTGGGAGGGCCAACATTGAATATCAGAAGCCAATGGGCTGCTCTCCTACCATGTCCTTCCATTTACTACACATACCCCGAAACACCCGTGGCCTGTCCTTTTAGTTTTACCCCCCCCCCTCTCTCTCTCTCCTCCGCTTATTCAATGATCTTATGATCACGTATTAGACTCAGAGTGGTTAAAAAAAATGACTGAATCTGATATTTATTTTACATGTACCCTCACTTCATAAATAACCCGTCACCCCCCCCCCCTCACTTGCCTTCACCCACTTCCTCATCTACTTCTTCATTCTCTTATCTCTCAGCTTTTTCTTCCTTCATCAAGATCAACTTTCTTTAGTTTATATCACTTATCATCCTCTCTCTCATGGCCATTAGGAAACCCAGCAAGCTTCCTCAGACTGCAGTTCTGAAACAAATCCTCAAGAGATGTTCAAGCTTGGCAAAGAAAAATGGCTATGATGATGATGGACTCCCTCTTGACGTCCCAAAAGGGCATTTTGCTGTGTATGTAGGTGAGAACAGAAGTAGGTATATTGTGCCTATCTCCTTCTTGACTCACCCAGAATTTCAGTCCCTCCTTCGTCAGGCTGAAGAAGAATTTGGCTTCGATCATGATATGGGTCTCACTATCCCTTGCGAGGAAGTTGTTTTCAGGTCCCTAACATCAATGCTTAGATGAATAAAGAGAAATTAATTAAGAAGCTGGAAACGAAAGCTTTGTTTGATGGCTCTGCCTTGAAGAAGATGCATGACCAAGATGAAGCAAGCTAGCAGCAGATTTTGCTTCTCTTTTTTTTTAACATCTCTCTTCAGAGCCATGTCTCTCTGTTCTTGTGATCAATTCTTGATCTGCTTTCTTCTTTCTTTCATTCTTTTTTTTTTTTTCTGGTTTCGTTTTTCAACAACCCTATTTGGGTTTTTTGTTTACCCTGTGACTCTAACTTTGGACCCTTGTGAAATATTTCATTTGGGTGAAATCTGTAAAAAGGTTTGAGATTTTCCTCACAGAGGTTCTATAAAACACTGCATACCCTGTGAGAGAAGTTAGTTATATCAATGGAAAAAAATGGGAGCTATTTGCCCATTCTACTTCCAATGCCTCTATGCCAATCTCTCTCTCTCTCTTAGGAAATCAAGTTCTATATATTCATATTTCATACTGTTATGCGTTCAGAGAATCATATAAATTTATATGCATGATTCTCTCTTAACTATCTCTTTCTCTTTCTGAATGTATATATGATTTGATAATTGCTAAAGATTAAGGTTGCTCTGTGTCTTCTTGGTGTGAAGAAAAACTATGGGATTTAGGATCAGACGAGATGTTTCATGTGTGCATGGTTGGAAAACGCAAGATTAGGTGCTGTATTAATTGAAAATGAGTGTAATGCATTAAAGAAAAATGAAGATAAGGGACCAGAGCATGAGCTTTGTCATGCAAGTACTTAAAGTTTTGTACGGGTCATCTGAGTACTATATGGCTTGGCTTCTAAATTGCCCCACTAGCTACATCTATGCATAGAAATTAGAATAATTATTGAAAAAAAAATATTTAACTATAAAAAAATTTTGAGCATCATAAATCTTTAAATTTATTGTTAGTTATTATTAAAAATTTTAAATAATTAAATTATTTATTTAGGGCTCATTGTAATTCCTCATAGAAATTAAATGACCAATATATTTATATATGACACGCCTTTCTGAAATATTATATTTGCCGAGCAAGAATAATAAGTATAGTGAATGCTTGAAGATCATATTTTTTTGTGTATCAAATGACCCTCTGATGTGGTGGTTAATTCAAATGACCCTTAATTTTTTTTTAGTTTCAACTAATTTTTAATAAGTTTCTTATATTTTTTTTAATCGGGTCTTTATTTTTTTTCTTTTTACCTGTGTATTTATAGTTTTACCTGATTTTAATTAAACCCCAGTATTTTTATGTGACTAATAAAAAAAATACGTGGACCTAATTAAAAATAAGTCAAATTATAAGAATCTATTGAAAACTAATTAAAAATCCAAGCAAATTGTAGGAAGTTGCAGATTAATTATCCCTCTATATTATAATGAGACTAAAGTGTGATTGAATTTTCTTGAAACAATGAGGAAGAGCGCGCAAATCATGACTAAACAGAGGAGCAAAGACGGACTCTCTACAATTTGTAATGCTTGGATCTTTCACTTTTGATCATTTTGGGTTTCAACCACACATACATATATATATACATATATAAAAAAATCCAACTAGAATAATTACTTTCTCATATATATATATATAATTCCGAATATTCCAACCCAAATAATAATAGACTTCATTCCCCACCAAACTCAATTATTCCGCAAAAGAGAATTTCTTGTGCTTCTCCCCAGGATCCACTTCAAATTTTCCTCCTCAGAAAAAAAAAATATCTGAGCTTGGATCGATGGCTTGTTCTTCTTTTTCTCTCTCTGATTTGTCTGATATAACAAAACAATTTAAAACGAACAAATATTTATACCTAAAATTTATTTAAAAACCTATAATATAATTATTCTTTAATTATATGTAATATATCTTAAACTATATATAAAATATAAAATATTTATATATATAGTTAAACATACGTTATATTTATTGAAAATGAGTTACTAATGCTCAAAAATCTAATTTTTTATATACTTTTAAACAATAAATTTGACAATCGGAGATTTTTCAACGATCAAATTCTCTAATTAGAATTGTTGAGGTAGTTATTGTCTTAAAGTGTAGAATAAGATTTGGGATCTACCATGCAGGGGATTTTTTTTTTTTCCTCTGAGCTTTTTGTCCAAAAGTGTTGACACCCATGTTCTCTGCAGTTTCGTGGAAAGCGCCATTCTTGGACTATTATTTTACTCACAACACCACTCACTCAGACGTTGGTTTGATATAGTTTCTTCAGAAGCGATGATAATTTTTGAAATAAAATTATAGAATTGCGGTTTTGATTTTCAGAGGAATAACGAGTACAAGGATTATTTTTTTTATCGCAATAACTATATTTTTATGAAATAATGTATTTATAGGGATAATTAGTCGTAAAATATACTACATAGAAATAAATATGGCATGGGAAGCAACGGAGAGGTGAATTCTTATTTTCAAATTATATATTTGTCTCTCTCTCCCTGGAAAATGAAAAGGACCCTGTTGGCAGATGGGAAGAGATGTAGGGAAGGGCATGTTTGCCCTCCAAAACGTATTTTGTTAGAGATTTGACGATTGGGACACATCATGTGTGTATGTCTATATATATTTTATACATTCATCACTTATGTTTGTGGATATGGATTTTTCTAAATGAGTATATATATATATCAATCATTGATCTTAGTAAAAATATGTGAAAGTAATTTTGTCTCAAAGTATTTAGATCGTTTTTAATATGGATTTTCAAACACACCCTTTGATATTCATGATTTATTTTCTTTTGATGAAGTATATTGATATGAATATCAAGTGGAGGAATTAATGCTTACAATGTGTTATAATTTAATGAATTTTTAAAATAAATAACACAAGGTACATAAGAAGCAATTAATCCTTATTACATTGGCATGGTTGGCTCCTCGATTAGTCGAATTGGGGTGAGGATTCAAAGGGATGGATTTTGATGGTGACAAGGGATGAAAGAAGATAAGATGGGTGAATACCCCACCTCCAACTTACCTTGATGTTTGTAAAGTTGGCCATAGATTATTGTTTTTTTTTTTTTCACCCGGTTCACCGGATCTTTATCTCGACTATATCCGGATCTGACCCGCGTCGCGCACCTAGCTATAGTGGGTGGGTCTCCCAACGAAATTTTTTTACGTACGTCAAGGCTCGAATTCGAGACCTCGTTTAAGTAATACCGAACTATTTACTACTAAGACTAATCTCGTTGGTAGATTATTGTTATTATAATAATGATAGGAAGAGGAAGAGGAAGAGGTATAATTCATCATTTACGTAACTCATTTAAGACTCTTTGCGTTTCTAATTTAAAAATATGTCTAATCAACATAGAATATTAAAAGTAAGCGCAGCATTATTTGAAAGTCGTCATTCAAATTTCATGTGAATGTACAGGATTATTGTAATTATTACTTTATTGTCAAAAGGCAGCGAATATTATTTTTCCTTGCAAATATAAAAAGGGAAAAAAATAAAAAAATACTATATAAAATTTAAAATTTTAAATAGGGTATATAAATTTATAAAAAAAAATATTGGTCACAAATATTCATCTGTCCTTTTAAAATTAAAAAATATATATATAAAATTGCCCTTATTGTTTTTGCCCTTTTAAAATGCCATAAATAAAGTAGTCAATGTTATTAAAAATATTGTTAGTAATGAAATCTATGATTGAAGGTTATTGGCTTTACTTATTTATAAAAGTTATAAATCCTATTAGCTTAGTAGTAATTGATCAAAATAATCATTTAAAACTAAATTGTTAAACGGAATAGTAAATATCTTATTCAATGTGGTCAAAATTATTATAAAAGTTATAAATTCTATTAAATGAGTAGTAATTGACCCAAGTAATATCTTGCACCCAAATTGTTCAATTATTACTTCTGTAATGAGATTGACAACTTTTATAATGATTTTTACTACGGTTTTATAAATCATTACAAAAGGTTATAAATTATATTACACGAGTAGTAATTGACTACAGTAATTACTCACAACTAAATTGTTAAATATAGTAATAAATATCTTAAGTACGGTAGTCAAAATCATTACAACAATTGTAAATCCCATTAAACGAGTAGTAATTGCCCAAATTGTTTAATTACTACTCCTGTAATAAAATTGATAACTTTTGTATTGATTTTTATTATAGTGGTAAAAATTATTACAAAAGTTATAAATCTCATTTATGAGTAGTAATTGACCTCAATAATTACGTACAACTAAATTTTTAAATATAATAGTAAATATGTTAACTACGATGATCAAAATTATTATAAATGTTATAAATCCCATACATAACGAGGGAGATCACTTTTAAAGATAATTTTGTCATTTCTTCAAAATTTTAAAAAAATAAATTGATATTTATAACTAGTTTGTTTTTTTATAAATTCATATACCCTATTTATAATTTTGAATTTCATAAGATATTTTTTTATCCTTCCCAATAAAGGGGGGTAAGATGAACATGATAGTTTGAAATATTTTTTGAAGTGTATACAATACCTAAAATATTTAATAGTATACTTAATATTTTAAACTATTTGTTAATTAATATCTATTTTCTTTATGATACACATGGGATAATTTTTAAAACTACGTGTCGTTATTAAATCTAATTGTCATTAAAGAAGATAAACGTTAAGGGTCCATTAACTTGAGATGAGGTTACTCTATTTTTAATATATTAGGGATAAAATTGTATCACTAAATATTACGAGCACCACGAAAATTAGGCTGAAATCTTCTTCAAAGAATTTTTCAAATTAAATTCAAATAGTTTAATTTTGTTTAGTTTTTATGGCTATAAAATTATCAAATTACAAAAAAAAAAACGAGAGAGAGAGAGAGGGAGAGAGCAGGAGCTAGTGAAGGGACAAAATTGTCTTATTACATAACAACGGTACGATATGCGTACTGTATGTATGGTCCTGGTTCTCCGGGGAGTCATAAAATCACCGGTGGTTAAATACAAAAAGCCGAAACCATGAAAGCGACGTGCAAGAGAATGTTGTTTTGGGTAGTGGGTGATGACAGGATGTGAGGTCTTCGTGTGGGCCCCACTCCAACCCCATTTGATTATGACGTGGGGACGAGCGGCAGGGATCGCTGGCCCCACACGAAAACCAAAACCAAGAGGGTAGTGGTCGCTGCTGTTTCTTCTGACCTTTGGATTAAAAATCACCGATCCTCTTATGGGATGGTTTTTTATATATATATATATATATATATATATATATATATATATATATATATATATATTTTAATGACATTATTGGATGATGGGTTACGTTGGGGAACGTAGGAAAACAAAACTAGAATGCATGAATATTTCTCACATGCAAATGCATGCGTTTACATGTAATGTTTCCACTATCTTAATAATTTGATTCGTTATATACTATTATTACCTTTATTTTGATTTTGATGAGTACAACATCATAGTCTTATCCGAAATTCAATATCTGAAAACAGCTGTAAGAGCAGTGACATGAATTTGCACATGAAGCTTTGGGTTGAAGGTGTTTTGTATAGCGAGGTTATATATATACAGACATCCCTATTGAAGAAAATGACGTTGCCGGATTTCACATCATACTCCCCCCACATTAATATATAATAATAATAAGACCACCTTTTCAAACATTTATTTTTATCCACTATCTTCTTTTTCTAATCATTTCAAACAAAAGCTCGAGCATGCTTTACTCGTACATCTTTCAATAAGGAAACCAGCTTAATTAATTTGCCATCATCTATACTTAAAGTTCTTAATTAGTCTAATGTGTTAGCCTTTGTGAATTATGCTTGCTCAAATTTTCAAGACACTAGTGGCAGTTTATTGTTTAGTTAGCGAAAAATCAAGAGATAAGCTTGTTGTTTTCATTTTGTGTTCGAGGAGCGTCTCTTGGGTTTGGGTAATATACTAAGGAAGAAAAAAATTAGAGAAAATTGCTGAAAATATTATTATTGTAATATGCAAATGTTACAAAATATTCTTAAGGTATAGATCTTTTAGTGGGTATAATTTTTTTATAGTTATAAATAATATATCTTTAACAATATATAAATATTTTTTTGTTCTATACACAAACGAAGATAAGTTGCTAACAATTAAATAAGGATTATATTTATTAAAGATAAATTTCATCTAAGTCTTTAAAAAATTTTAAATATTTTTAGATAATAAATTTTGTCATGAAAGATTTTTTTTAATATTTTTTAAAAAACAACAACTAGTACTTGTAATATCTTACAATTTTTCAGCGGAAAAGTTGGGCGCTTTATGACCGTCTAACATAAAGGATGGCAGATGAGTGTGATGAGGGCCCAATGTGGAAATTCTTAAGAAGTCCAAAGCAGAAAAGAAAGAACGGAAAATTTGGTAATCATAGTGAGATCGTGACAAGGATACATACATGGGGTGAGTGTGTGATGTGTGGCCCAATTGATTTTCTTTTATTTCTCATTGGATACTTTTTTATCTCCCCGGCCCTCCTTAGGCAGTGCTGACCTTGTTACAGTCGTTCAAAAGTTGATTACTACTAACGAGAGTTGGTCCGAGTGATAAGCGACTCGATATCGCTTAAATAAAGTCTTAAGTTTGAGTCTTGGCGTACGCAAACAATCCCTGTTGGGAGACTTACCCACCATAGCCAGGTGCGTGACGCGGATCTGATCCGGATGTAGTCGGGGCAAAGCTCCGGTGAACCGAGTGGGCAATAAAAAAAAGTTGATTACTTGTGACAATAATTTAGCACAAATAGTAAAAAAGAGACTTATATTTTATAAGAATGTGAGTTCAATTTTTATTACTATTGTGAGGACTCTTTTAATAGGCAACTTCGTAAGTCCCCTATAAGCGTTATTTGAGCACTACGGCTGTGCCCTGACCTTAGTAAGCGATTGGTACCCAACCTATCTAAATTTTTTTGTATAAAAAAAAGTTTATTATTGGTACCCCTTGTCCGTCGATTCAGCTGGGTAAGGGACGAGACATACGATTATTTAGACTGTGTTTGATCCTTAAGGTGTATCACGTTATTGTGGTTCAAGTCACAGAATTTGAGGAGCTATCTTAGCTCTTAGGTATTTAAGTTTTCGCCTGAAGATAATTGACGACTCGACCTACCTAGTATTAGTATCGTTTAAAAAGAAAAGAGACTTTATCTTATCTTACCTTTAAATCGTGAGTACTCAACCTCCATCCTCAAATTTTTTGTAGTAAAATAAAAGTTTTTTAATGGGCATTTTTTCTATCTGACATTTAGGATCTTAGAGAGATATGATTCTGTACATACATTTTAATTTTTTTTATTTTAATTGTAATATATGATTAATATGGTATCTTATAAAAGAGGGATCATAAAACTCTTCTTCCAAGCACTTAATAAATAGGGCATGTAAAATCCCATTTTCCAAAATTGTTTATTGTAATGCTAATAATTTGTTTTTTTTTTTAAATAGCATGTAAACAAATCAATATCCACTACTGTCCTTATAAAGTAATAATAAATAGTACATAGTATTAATTTAATATTAAATATAAGACTTAATTTAAATTTCATGATTTATACTATAAATTTAGTCCTATATTTTTTTATAATAAATTTAGTCCAATATTTAGATAGGAGGAGTAATCCAATTGTACAAATGCCTCATATCGCCTTTGGGTTTTGGATTCACGCGTGGTATGATTTTAAATGAATAATTATACTTTTCATTAA
This sequence comes from Leucaena leucocephala, assembly GCA_037074615.1. NCBI lineage: Eukaryota > Viridiplantae > Streptophyta > Magnoliopsida > Fabales > Fabaceae > Leucaena > Leucaena leucocephala. The sequence goes on along the minus strand of CM073560.1, from coordinate 21,025,887 downwards.
AGAAAACGAAAAGGGATTCTGTATATTTGTTAGTGTGTGTGTGTATATATATTATGAATGGGCAAAGTTGTATCCGCTGCAAATTATTTTTCAAATAACATGTATTAAATTAATTTATAATTGATCTAATATTTTAAAAATATATTTTTAGTAACAATCAATATCTTATAATATTTTTAGCAAAATTATTATCTTAAAATATTTTTTTAACAATAATGAGAACTTTAAATTTAAAATACTGAATTATAATAAAAAAAATATTTTAAAATATTAGTTGTATAAAAATAATTAAAAAATATTTTAAAATAGTAAGTGTCATTGAAAAAATATTTTAGAGTTATGATGAATTAAAGTTAAATATTTTAATACTGTTATAAAAAAATTAATTTAAAATATTAAATATTATTTAAAAAATAAATAATTCAAAATTAATACCTAATATGTTACTATTATAGATTTAATATTAACTCCGACAACAATCTTTAACATTTCAACTCACAATCTACTCAAAAGAGCTGTGGTTGGGGTACAAAAGGATAGAGTGGTTATGCTTTTACTTTCGCAGGCCCCCCCTTCATCTTTTCGGTACATCATAAGTACTCCTCTTTTTTTTTTTTTTGTACAAACATCATTATTACTTTATTGTTTCCCTTCTAAGTTAACAGATTATTATTAACCTTCATTTTCCCCCTCTTATATGAGAGAATAACTTTTAAACCACAGATTATCAGTGAGGAAAATAAAGAAATTTGTGGTTACTATATTATTATTTATTTAACCTTATATGACAGTGGAGAAAGCCAAAGGAATTGGGGAAAACCTATGATATTTTATATCTTAATTTTTTAAATTGTTATCAACTTTAGTTATGCTATAAATAAAATAAAATATAAAACTTATAATAAATCAGACTATTTTCAAGCTCTAAAATAATACAACTCATTAATTAGTAAAAAGAAAAAGAAAAAGAAAATCCAATCAATTCAAATTGACGTGATTAATAGGGTCTCTTATCGTTTAAACCCGAGTGATTGAGGTACTTTTTTTATTTCTAAGAAAATACGATTTATTTATTAAAAACGATATATCATGTTAAAAATTACTTCTAAATTTAAAGGGAAAAACTAACAAATTGTTAATAAAAAAAATTATTATTGTAAAAAAGATATTAGTTTTTGGTAAAGAAAGGGGCTCCATCTAATTTTAAATATATTTATGGCTGAAGCCGGAGGAGGTAGCATTGTTTAAAAGTAAGATATGAAACTGATTTTTCTATTCAGTTATTTCATAAAATATATTATTAAATTGGATTCAAATATCATGAAATATGATTACAGTTGTTTTCCAACAGAATTATTATTTTTTATATAACATTCAAGCACTTGATAAGAAATTGATATTTTCAGCCCAACCATCATGATCATAACTGGTAGGTATAAAGAACTTTTAATTAGATAATGTTTTGTACTTTTCCCTTTAACTCGGTGGCTGATCTACAATGCGGAAATACCACTTCCTCATTGTAAATTTATTATTCAAACACTTTAACTTTAGCTAATTATTATTTTTTTTTTAAAAAGGAAGATTCGGGTATCTTCAATAATATTCTATTCAAATCAAATCCACTAATTAGCTTAATTTACAATACGAATCAACCGAGAGATGCATCATCCCCTTCAACTCGTTTCGACTCAGATGACTCGGTTTTTTCCCCCAACCATCTTCTCACTCTACTGACTAAAAAACTGAAACCAACTCACCGGAACGATGAAAAATAAATATATCAGTCGTTAAAAAATTACAAAAAAAAAAATCAGTCAGTCTCGGCCATGCTTTGTCGGATTCTAAAAACCCGGCCCGACGATGTCAAATTCCCAGGTTAGCTTGAAGCCTTCAACATATGGCCTCCTCATGAAGCAACGGCCAGGATTCTCCCGCCAAGTCCACGTGGCAGCGCCTCTGGAGATCATCGAGGTTCAAAAAGCGGAACGAAGGACCCGACTCGGACCGGGACCGGGACACAACCCGGAGGACCTCCTCGAACATGGACTCGTCGCAAGGGATCGTCAAGGGACCTTGATTGCAGAACCCATACTCCTCTTCGGCTTGAGCCAGAAGCTTGTTGAAGACCGGGTGGTTCAAGTATGTCGCTCGAACGATAAACCTTCGGCAGCTGGGTCCCACACAGACGGCCACATGACCGGCCGGTACATCGGACGGTGTTCGAACGGCAGTTATGCACGCCTTCTTGCGCCACCGGAGAAGCATCTGGCGGATTCGGACAATGTGTCGGATTTTGCTGCACTTGGCGGCCGCCGGCGACATTGATTCTTGCTTGGAGTTGAAAAGAAAGAAAAGCGTAGTGAAGAGAGAGATAAAGGCGAAGAGTGAAGATTTTTGAAAAGGGAGTACGTAAAAGAGGCGACGGTTGAGTGGAATGAGGAGGGGGTTGAATACTTTATAAGGTAAGGTCAAAGGAAAATGCTCTTGATTTTGAAGATATTTACGAGATTATGCCAATTGGCCATGTCGTTGCTAAGCCCATCTGATGTCGGGAGAGAGACTGAGATCATGTGGCCTTAGCCCACTAACTGGGCATTCAACAGCTTTAATATTTTTCATAAAACAACAAATATATTATAATTTTTCATAAAATTTTGAAACAAATATAATTATAATTTAAAAAGATATATTATCATTAAAAAATTAAACAGAATCGGCACTCTAGTGTAATTGTGTCCCGATTTGGATGCAGTTCCTTGACAAGGGAAGTAACCCGTGAAAACGGTTTGATGATTCTAATCATAGTAAAATATTTTATAATGTAAATAAAGTAAAATATTTATCGTAGCTTATCATTTTAAATTATTTTGTTAGAGTGCATTACAGCATAGTATGGCATTGGCAATGCAGAATATGTTTTTTTACGTTTTTTTTTAAATTGAAAAATATATTTCCAAATGAAGGATGTGAATTTAGACTGAGAAAACTTGTCTGTTATCTTTTTCTCGGTGTATCAAAAAAAATCATGTTTCATTTAACATGCACCGAACTTTGTCTAATAGAATAAAACTTATTCTTATTTTATTGCAGGAGATAATTATGAGATTGATATATTAGTTTTAAAATTAAAACATAATAAATGTTATTTGAATGCTTAGAATTTTTTATCAACTTTTAAAGTTGAAAATATATTTTACCATGTTTTGAGATTTATATAAACTGTCAATGCAAAATGTATGCATGCGCGTGTCTAAACTACAAGGCAACCCATCATAGAAGAGTTCACGTTTGGTGGTTACTTTGGGGGGTAGCCCTGAGCAATGGGCGGGGTGGGCTGACCCGATAGCCAGCCTGTGCCCCGCCCGTTTATTTTTTTACGGGCACGGGTTAGCCCATGCTCGTACCCCAACCCGTTTAAACCCGTATTAAACGGGCTGGGCTGAACCCGTTTGGGCTGAACGGGCATGGGCAACCCGTTTGTCAAAGAGAAAAAAATATTTTAAACCTATTTAAATTTCTAATAACAATCAATGCTCACAAATAACATAGTGTACAGCAATAATAAAACAATAATAATATACACATGATATGATTATTCATCATAAAATCACAACCTTACAAAATATTCATTCAAATATTCTAAATTTAACATTATTAGTTTAAAAATTTTACAAACCCATAAAATTTCAACCCAAAAAAACTCCATCTTCTATAAAAATAATAAATAAATATTATAATATTTGCAATTTAAAATTTAACAACTTCAACAAAAATAGTAAATATTATAATTTATTTAGTACAAAAATTATTAAATAAAAAAATTATTAAAAAATATATATATACATAAACGGGCGGGCACGGGCAGCCCAATAATGTGCCCGTAGTCCGCCCATTTAAAACATATAGCCCACCCGTTACGGGCTTAATTTGGGCGGGCCCAAACCGAGTAAATATAAGCCGGGCCCGGGCGGGTACACCGGGCACGGATATTTTGCTCAGCCTTAGGGGGGGTTCTGGACGTCAAATCTTATAAATTATAATCGAGTTCTTATCCCGCAGTATCAGACAAAATTATTGTGAAATTCTTGGATTGTTGATTTTTTTGTCAGCTTTTGTAGATTTAGATCTGGAACTTCAAGAAAGAAAAAGAAAAAATGGAAAAAATACACTTATTATTTCCGGGTTCATCGAGTTGTTATGCTGCAGAACATTTTTTGGGATGAATTTATATCCTCTAATATAAAACAAAAGTTATACAATATCTCTGAAATAATGGTAATCGTAAAAAAAAAAAAGCATGGGAAGGATTTTTTTTTATAAATAAAAATTTAAATAGGTTCGATACCGATCCTCTACTAAGATCATGGTATAGTAGTAAGGTTTAGAGAACGTTTATAAGGGACTTATAAAATTATCTATCAAATAAGTTCTCATAATAATAACGAGAATCAAATTCATATTCTTATAAATATAAACTATTTTTTATTGTGTGTGTTAATTCTTATTGATAAAAGGAACGAGAGAATTAATTTTATTTGATATTAGGAATTTTGTTGTGAATTGGAGACAGGTCCATTTAGAACAAGCCCACCGTATACATGTGCTCTTAATTAATTAAACATTCATTAATTACTGAGTTTCCATCTCCATTGTTGCATTAAACACATGTGACTCGAGAAGATATTTGTCTCTGAACTGCATTAGATCCACACCACAACCCCCAAACACAACTCTGTTCCAAATCCTCTAATTCATCCCCATTTGCCTACAAAGTTAGTTTATTACTATATCATATGTATAGTTGGAGTCATTAATAAAAGAAAAATCCCTCGAAAATTCAAAATTTAAGTTAAATTTTTTAAAATTATAATAAAAATTAATATTAAATTTTACATTGCTCTGTTTGATACGGGCTGACTGGATGCGAATCAGAGGGGAAGTTCTATGTTATAATTTTTTTTTTAAAAAAAATCATATAAGAGAATGCACACCAATCATCATGATGAGAATTTTTTTTGGGGGGGAATTAGTTAATCATTATTATTAGAAAAACAGGGAACTTATAAATAATCAAGAGAACATGATTAGCGCCGCTAAACTTTCAACTAACTAACAGACCAATAATTTTGCAGTTTTGAGACTTTGGATTCTTTTCGAGACTTGTAGAGTTAGAGAGGCTATGATTTGACTCCAAGATGTTGCCTATTATTTATTTAATTAGTGATAAATAAATATTAGGAACATAAGAGAGATCCCGTGATAACAAACTGAACGGAGGTCAAATTAATGTTTGTTTAAGAATCAAGTAAATGAGAAATTAAAGAGGTAAGAGACAGACAACGAAGACAAAATCAACTGCCCTTTGTTTTGTAATGTCTGATTATCTTAATCCCACGATTTCCCTGTCCCCCAAAGGATCTCTTTAACACAGTAATCTTGATCACTACTATATATATTTAACATGTTTGAAGATATTGGAATATATGCTGGGCCCCAACATATACACACTAACAAAAGAAGGGTCAAAATTTTTTCTGCCTGAAAAAGAAAAGAGTCAATTGGGATTATGTTAAAATGTTATAAAAGTTACCGTTGGCAAAAACAAAAGGTTAGAAAAATGATCACAATTTTCAAAATCATCATCTCTCCCAACTCTTGATTTTTGGCATGCTACACTCCATAATATTTGTAATGAATGATTTTTAAGAGTTTTTCTCATGTTTAATACCCATAGATTCAAATATTACATATTGTATATTTATGTTGATTAATTTTGTCATTTATTCTGTTGTAATTTGTGGATAAAGTTAGAGGCATATAAATAAAAATAAGGATAAAGTAGCGTATAATATCTTGATCTTATTTACAGATGCCGTCAATATCTTAATCTTATTTATCATATAATTTTATCAATAATCTTTTAATTTGGTACAATTTCACCCATAATCTATGCAATTTTACCTATAATCTTATTTCTCAAATACAAAAAATTATATCAAATTAAAACGATAATAAGTAAAATTGTACTAAATTAAAAAGATTATGATAAAATTATACCATAAATAAAATTAGAATATTAACCACACCTAAACAATAAAATTAGAATATTTAGTGTTATTTTACCCTAAAAATAATGTATCACACATTTTACACATCCAAGTGGATGAAAATCACCCCCTTTTCTTCCCACTTATCTCCTGTCTTCTTCATCTCTATTTTTCTGATGTTCTTTTATCTTATTTATTCCTCTTATGCTTCTTTATTTTCATATCAACACATAGCTTTTAAGTATGAAATTTTAAAGGGTGAAATTAATAGCTTTTAATAGAGATCGTAATACTCTTTTAAGTTTTTACAGCTTCGAGAAGTGTTCTTTGCAGCCAATTTGTGAGAGTCACACACACACCCACGTGGGGTGTGGAGCGTTTTTGAAATCACACACTCAAAAAAACTTTAATATAGAAGGAACTCAGAAATTCAGAATATAAAAACATTAATAACTTCAATAAATATCATTATTTACCCACTATAAATAATACCATTCATATTTCAAATCCAATACGAAACACACTAGTTCCTTTAAAAAGCAAAAGAAACACATCTTCGTACAGCTCTGGGCTTCATGCCTTCATATGCAGTATCCTCCCAAACAAGAAAAAAATATTACTTGTACCAAAAAAAAAAAAAATTACCCATTTTCCATGAGATTAACTGACAAAAAAATAAAACTTATAATTATTTAAAACGTATTCAATCCTTAGAAAGTACTACTTTATTATAGTTCTAATCGCGACACTTAAAAATATCATAACCCTTTAATGCCTAAATTTATACTTAAAAGTAATTGACAACTCGTTGTACCTAATATTAATATCACATAAGAAAAAAGGAGACTTAACCTTACCATCATAAGTGAACTCAACCTTTTTCCAAAAAAAATTATATAAAAAATAATAATTTTTTTCCAGAGGACAAGAAGGAATTCAGAAAGACAACCCCAATCGTCACTATTTCACTTCAACAGTTAAACGATCCATATCTTCCATTTTTCTATCTCCAAATACAGTTTTCTTTTTTTGCTAAAAAAATGCAAGATAAAAATAAGTTTAACCGTAACAAAAGGATAATCAAAAGAATGAAGAATATGTTTTTATTTTTTATTTTCTTTTATCAATAAAAAATTTAGAATCTAAATCATCCAAATCAACAGTCCAATTTCCTCCCCACCAAGATTAATCAAGGATCCTATCAAATCATCTTATGACCAAAACATGGCAGGTCACAAGTGGACGCCAGGAAGCACTTGGTAACATAAATTTTGTGCCTCAAAATAAGAAAAGGCTGATTATTACACCATGTTGAAGCATATGACCATAGAATTTTCTTTCGATGGTTCACTCAACTCAAATGCTGTACCATAATCGAAGCTTAATCCCTGAATCTTGAAAAAAAATACCAGAAGAAGAAAAATGGGCAACTCCTTGTCACGAATTATTTCTATATTCTATTCCATCATAGACACTCAAAGGGATCTCATTTCCTTTCAATGATGAGACTTCGCTTCAGCTTTTCTTTGAGACTTAGCTTTCGCCTGAAATTTGGAACAAACGAATTTTAAAGGAAAACGGAAAATCAAACATCTTTTTATTTTTGGGCGGAAAAAAATCAAATATCTATGACAACACCTTGATACACCCACAAAAGTTCATCCAAGTACAAAGTTATTATAAGCAAGAGGCAAAACCCTGTCTAATTTAGAAAGCGAGAGAGCAAATGGAACAATATGGAAGTTGGAGAACAGATGACAATTTAACAATTTTACCAAGATCATCATCCACAGCTTGATTCACACAATGAACAGTCAAAAAACCATACCATGTGCTGAAATTTGATTTTAAATAAGAGAATTACTAAGTACGGGAAGGTCTGGCACCATGTCAAAAAATCATTACTACCATGAGTTTATGCCGTCAAGAAAAGGATGAGTGTTTAGATTAATCTCTTTCACATGAAGTAAGCAACGAAGGGTTTTTCCTCAATCTGAGTGCAGATCAGCCTGAAGATAGTATCAATCACGAACTGGAAGCTAAAATTTCGAATCCTCAAACTAAGAACCTTAATTCAGTGGCTAAAAATCTATTCACATTAGCCACACTGTGAATCATTATCATTATTATATAGAAAAAACAATCTGGCAGTTTCCCGAAGATACATAATCTAATACATCGAAGTACAGAGAGTGCTAAATGCAGCTGATAAATAGATAGCCAGCAATCACATTGGATAATACAGTATCCCGATTGAGCCTATTTAGCTATTACAAGCATGTGTGTGTATGTAAATACGAAGAAAATTTGCAAGTTCAGGTCAAATTTTTATTTTTAACTCCATTATGAAAAATAAAATGCATGAATTCGAGAGTAAATGCAAATATGGAAAACAGTGGGCCTTTGATCGTCAGAGCTAAACGCATTATGAAGATTCAATACGGGATATAGAGTTCACAGAGAAATGAAATGAAAGAATGTGAAAAGAATACCTGGAGGATCTTGAGCTTGATGCTTCCATAAACGAGGCCAAAGGAGAAAGCAGAAGCTCGAGCGACCTGCCAAAGTATCAGATTTGTTCATATATAAATATTTTGCTCTCACTTTCTACCATTTTTTTTCTGGAGAAACAAACAGAAAAAGGGAAATTCTGAGAACGTACCAAAGCGAGGGTGCTGGTTCCAGAATAAGGCCCGGGAGGCGGCGCCATTGGAAGATTGTTGTTGCACAAAGCTTGTGAGGGAACAGACGAAGGAGGCAACTACGAACAACGAATCTCACTCAACTCAACTCCCGGATATCAACCCTAGGATCGGAGAGGAAGGCGATCTCCAAGGGAGACTGACCTGTGCCCCACTCCCCAGACAAGTACGACGTCTTTTGGAGTTTGTTATAATTTCTTTTTCCAATTTTAAAAGCATAACAATAATTATGGAAAAGCTAAATATTTCTTTTTATGACAAAAAAAAAGGTCAGATTTAATATTTAAACAAAAAAATCAAATTTCTTAGGTGGACATGTTTATATTTATTTATCCCCATACTCGAATCTCACTCTCTATTCAATAGACATATAAAAAAAAATCTCCATTTTATATCACTTTTTTTTTATAATTTTAAACAAACCGACCTTACATATTGCCTTGGACTTCTAAAAACACTTGGTATAAATTGAAACAAAAAACCTTTTCTAGAAAAACATATATTATGAAATGGAGGGTATAATATAAGTTTTTTTCCTGTCTTATAACAAACATAAAGGGGTTACTTCCTGAAAAATTTTAAACTTTTATACCTTCTTGTTTTTCCCCCTTCCGAAAGATGGTACTATGGCAGGTAATTTTCTTTTTATATAAAAGAATTTACGTCAGTTGAGTCCTATAAACTCATTAAAATTAAGATATATCTTTAGGTTTAAAAAATATTTATAAAAAATTTATAGATCGTCTATTAATAAAGTAATCATATCAGTAATAAAATTTAAACCCACTGAATTGTAGGTTATAAGCTAACTCTTTATAATTTTTTTTTGTATAAACAAAGTTTACGTGGATTCGACACCAGTCTCCCACTAAAACTAGGGCACAACCTCAAGGCTCAAATAACACTTACAAAAGACTTACGATATTACCTACCAAATTAGCATTTATAACGGTAGTAAGAATCGAACTCACGTCCTTGTAAGATAAAAGTTCATTCCTTATCATATGTGCTAACTCTCATTGAACTAACTTTTTATTTTTTGATAAAAAAATTTAAAAAATGAGTTGGGCTCACTTACGATCCAAATGCAGGGTAAAATCTGTATTTCTCCTAAGTAATACTAATATCAGATAGAACGATCTATTAATTATCCTTGGATATAAACTTAAGCACCTAAAAACTATGATATTTCTCTAAGTACTGTGACTAGAACTATAATAAAATAATACGCTTTAAATATTAAATATATTTTAAATAATTATATGTCTAGACTCCTTCCTTCCTTCGTCAACTAAATACCATTTTGTTAGTTACGGTTGGTAGTTCGTTACAAAAAAGAAAAAGAAAGGACTGATATTTTTCTATTTGTCAACTTGGATTTCTCTGTGTATAGTCCATATTGACGTGTGGCCCAGATACCCTAAAGCTCGTAAACAAGCCCAGCCAAATAGAATACCTGTAGCCATATAAGTGATTTGTTTAACCAACAAGAGTTAATCCTAATGATAAATAACTTAATATTATTTAAATAAGATCTCGAATTTGAATCTTAGTATATATAAAAAATTTCTGTTAAGAGACTCATCCACCATAGCTAAATGCGCGATAAGAGTCGGATCCGAATATAGTCGGGGCAAAACTCTTGTAAACTGAGTAGACAAAAAAAATTTAATTTGTTTAGGATGGTAAAAAATTAGGTGCATTATTTATTTATTGTCATATAATTAATTATTTAACTACACTGTGTGATTTAGCGAGGTCAATTAACTAAGTGGTAGGGTTTGAATCTTACTCTTAGCATAAAAAATATATTATGATTAGTCGTTTACCTTTAAATAAAAATTTCGGAATGAGAAGATTCGATATTATTACTGATAATAGATGTCTTAATTTATATCAAAAAATACAATTAATCATTTGATTTTTTATTTTATCATTAATATTTGAAATTTATTACTTAAATACATTTTATTATTAAAAAATTAATAATGAAATTTTTAGTTGACGAGTTCCATCTTGTTGAAACATTTTCTTTATATAATTTCTAGTCTAATTAATTGGATTTAAAAATCGTAATCAATATATATTAATATAAAATTCCCGGCATCATTTTCTTTATATTTTTACTTTCAAATATTTTAATATAAAATATATGATTTTAATATTTTAAATTTATATATCCGAAAATTAGATGTCACAATAATGAAGTGAGTGTTTAAGGTGGGGAGAGACCTTATCCGGTAAGGTGCATTTTACTTGGTCACGGCGTATTTGAGACTCTTTCTTTACAAGACAAAAGCTCTTTAATACTTGGACGTGATATTATTATTCTTATTATCTTTATTATTATTATTATAAAATAAAATTTAATATTTTAATTTTATTTTTTATATATAGTCAGTATCTTAGTCTTATTTATGATATAATTTTATTTATAATATTTTTAATTTAGTATAATTTTATATATAATTTTTTAATTTAATATAATTTAACTATAATCTTATTTCTTAAATATTAAAAATTATATTAAATTAAAAAAATTATTAAATAAAATTATACTATAAATAAAATTAAAATATTAAACCTATAAAAAATAATATTAAAATATTAAGTATTATTTTATTATTATTATCACGACTATTTTCTCTTCTTAAATTATGTGACTCTCATCCCAACTCTCAACCGACTTTTATTCCACACCCCACGATTATTTATCCCGTGGCGTGTTTGATGTTTCAATTTCTTGATTCTCTTTCCTTTTTGGTTGGGTCAATATCTGTTGATTCTGTTTAATGACAACGGAATTGCACATTTCAAGATTCCAGATTAAAATGGACCCACCCTCACCACTTTTCAGAATCCAGTGCCCTTTTGAGTTTTTTTTATTAATAATTAGTAATTAATCTCTCAACAATTTTTTATTTAAAACATTAATCTTTATAATTTAATAAAAAATTATATTATTTTATATTTTAAAAGGCTAAAATCTATATTTTAAAATTTAAGAGATTAAAATATTAATCTTTCATAATTTGATATTCTTAATTTAAGTTTAGGTAGAATCGACCAATTTTAAATAATTATTTTTAAAATGAATAAAATAAATTATGTGTTTCAGTGTTTGTAAGGTACGGAGACTGTCCTTAGGTCATTAAACATATGAAACATGCTACTCTCTCCTCCAATAAAAACACTTATCACTGATTAAAAGTTGCTTGTAACATTAAGCCTTTCATATTTATCCCTTTAATTAAGAAAATGATCTCATTAGAAACTTAAAATATTGATACATAAGATAAATCATCGGTCTAATGTAACATTAAACAAAAAAGAACGATTTAGTCTTTTTATTAGTTCTATTAAATTTAACACAATCAAGTATTAAATAAAAATGCATTTTTAATGACACAACGATCATAATCTTAATTTACAAACTTATATAAGATTTATTATTTTTTTTACATCTTTATAGGGTTAAAGTTCATTTTTACTCTAAAAATTATTGCATAAAATTTATGAGTATCTGAAAGTTTGTTATATCAATATTATTAAAAAAATATTAAGAAAGATCAAAGTCTTATTACTTATTAAAAAATTAATATTGACAGTTAAAAAATAAAATAAAATATTAATACTTTTAATGAATGATGACATTGTTTATTTTTAAATATTTTTAAAACAAAATTGATCTAAAATTTTTTTTTTGAATATATAAAAATTTTATTAGGAATAAAATTGGGCCTCAACCTTATTTTTATATATTACTATTAACTTATTACTGCCAAATAAATTATTAACAAATACTCTTTATATTCTTTATTATAAGATACTAACAAATATACTTAATAATTTTTATAAGGCACTTGTTTAATTTTAAAAAGTATTAATTATTTTTTTATACATATCCCTATTTAATAAAGATAGTTGGTGAAAATAAAATTAATATGATACTATAATTTAGTATATTTTATAAAGGTATTATTTAAAATTTAAAATAATTTTAATATTTTGAACTATTTTTTTTAAGTACGTGAAAATTAATTAAAAATATCTCGCAACATAAGATGGAGAGGTGAAGCTCGAGGCTATTGGTAAATTTTCAATGTGTGTGAATCTGTAATTTTATACCAAGTTGCATTATTTTATGAGCCATTAGTAATGTAGCTTGTCTCATGATCAGTGTAGGGCTAGTCCGAATAATAGATCAGTAGGATTTCAATAATAAATTAGTTGGAGTATTTTAAAGTCATGTCCCCAACGAAATTATAATTACTATTTTATTTAATTCCAATAAAGAAAATAAAGCGTTTGATGATTAAGAACGACTTTGTCGTCAATACAAATTTACAATGTTCAAGCCATGATTTAGTGCTAATTTTAGAAAAAGTTGAGTAGGAAGAGTTAAGTGAAAATTGGATTTAGTTATAATATTTAAATGACGAAACAAGTAAACATAGCATGGTTCATGAGTAGAAAATCATAGCACAATTCACTTAATTATGAAGAATTACAATAAATTTGAATTACAAATACAATGAATATACAACAGAGTATTTATTTATACATAAACCTAAATCTATTATTAAGGATTATTAATTTGGATTTAGATAAAATTTGTTCTTTGGGCAGTAAAAATTTATGAATTTAGATTTGGTCCAAATCTAAAAAAATTATAATACTCCTCCGGTCCTTAATATAGGATATAATTTGGAGAGTTGATTTTGATCATAATTAAATATAATATATATTTTTTATATTTATCAATATTTTTTTAAATTACTCTTATTGGTACTTCATCAACAATAATCAAATAAGATAATGAGTTAAAGGAGATAATTATAGTACTTTAAAAAATAATATATTAACTAATATAACTAGCTTCTTAAATTTAATTAAATTAAATGATTTTATACTCTAATCTAATCTGGTTATTTCAAATACTCGCACTAATTTAGTTATTTTAAACGTGAATCCTACTAAAGGAATGTTAGAATTTGAATAAATGAATTTTAAACGTAAAATTCCAAATCCTAAATCCAAATCCAAATCTATCTACCTCAACGCATTTTAGGTTCATTTCTCAGATTTTATGCGTCATATTAGAGAAACATGTGTGGCTTATAGAATTCATCCAACTTATCATACTTGCATTTGATTTTAGCTAATTATTTGAATCACGTAGATAATCAGCAGGACTCATGTTTGAGACTGTTGCCTGATGGCTGAACAAAAGCCTCTTTTTTCCCTTGACGTGAATAAAAAATGTTTTAAAAAAAAAACAAGCATATTCTATGTAATGCAAGGGAAGAACACATGGACTAAACATCCAAGTTCGTCCTACTTTGACTATTGACATTATTTGTAGCATCTGGCAACGAATCCGTTCCCAGTTTTAGGAGCATCCGAACTATCTTATAAGGTTAGAGCCGTAAGATAGTGGCGGTTTGTCCCCCCATGATGCCATGATGCCATGATGCAAAGTACGCACGCATCTTAATTTGCCTTAAGATGTTTTTAAACAATTTAAATTAAATTACTTGTAATTATAAAATTATAAACTTTTCAAAATATACAGTTTTAAATTTTATTTTATCTTTTCTTTTTTGCATCTATGATTTAATTATCTAGTTTTTATCCATCTTTCACTGTATCATATATAGTAGATTAGTAGTTATATTACAAATTATGTTAAACTTTTTTTCAAAAAAATTATTTATATGCTTAGTTTTTTCTTATTAACCAGGGCTTGTTTGAAATTTGCGGGTGCAAATTGCATAGAAGGATAAATGACATTATTGGAGTTTCTAATATAACCAACATGGAACATGCTAAATATGAATTTTAAAGAAAATTTCGGCAAGAAATAAATCAGGTGATTTTTTTTTTTTAAATAGCTCACCTCCTCACCTTCCATAATAAAATATGGATTAATTTTAATACTTTAAATTAAAAAAATATTATCCAAATTGAAATTCTTTATGTATTACCCAAGCATTACTCTCTCTTTTCCCTAATAATAAATTCAAAATAAATTTGGAAACTTCCTCAAAACCTAAATCGAATTACATCTATATATATTGCTTCCGCGGTCGTCTTCTTCCAGTGTCTCTTCATCTCTTTTCTGCTTTGCCTTTACAGCCAAAGCTTGTCTTTCTCAGTTTCCATGGCTGCTTCCAATCTCTCTACTCTCTCTTCCTCAATTCTAAAAACCTCTTCTTTCCCTCTTAGCAAGTCTCACGCCCACACTTCTTTCTCCGCTCAAACCCTCGCAAACCCCTCTTTCTTTCTCAACCCAACTATTCCTCACAAATCATCTTTCGCGCTTTCCTGCAAGAACCCACTTTCTGATATTGTCTCTGTAAATAAGCCATACCCAGAAATTCAATTTGACGATGCTGATGATGACGAAAAGCCTCGCGAGGAGTGTGGGGTCGTGGGTATATACGGCGACCCAGAAGCCTCTCGTCTCTGCTATTTAGCCCTGCACGCTCTGCAACACCGTGGACAAGAAGGTGCTGGAATTGTCGCTGTGAACAAGAACGTTCTTCAATCGATAACTGGTGTTGGGCTTGTCTCCGATGTGTTCAACGAATCCAAGCTCGATCAACTTCCGGGAAGTTTGGCTATAGGGCATGTTCGATACTCCACTGCAGGTCAGTCGATGCTCAAGAATGTTCAACCTTTTGTTGCAGGGTATCGATTTGGGTCTGTTGGGGTTGCTCATAATGGAAATTTGGTGAATTATCGAACGTTGAGAGCCAAGCTTGAAGATAATGGGTCGATTTTTAACACTAGTTCTGATACCGAGGTTGTGCTTCATCTTATTGCTACTTCAAAACACAGACCCTTTATATCAAGGATTGTTGATGCTTGTGAGAAGCTTGAAGGGGCTTATTCTATTGTTTTCGTGACAGAGGATAAGCTTGTTGCAGTGAGGGATCCATATGGGTTTCGACCTTTGGTCATGGGAAGAAGAAGTAACGGTGCTGTTGTTTTTGCTTCTGAAACTTGTGCTCTTGATTTGATCGAAGCAACATATGAAAGGGAGGTTTTCCCAGGTGAAGTATTGGTGGTGGACAAACATGGGCTTCAATCTCTTTGCTTAATGCCGCATCCACAACCAAAACAATGCATTTTTGAGCATATTTACTTTGCACTTCCCAACTCAGTTGTCTTTGGAAGATCAGTGTATGAATCCAGGAGAAAATTTGGTGAAATTCTAGCCACAGAAAGCCCTGTGGATTGTGATGTTGTGATTGCAGTTCCAGATTCTGGTGTGGTTGCTGCACTTGGTTATGCTGCAAAAGCTGGTGTTCCTTTCCAACAAGGCCTGATAAGATCTCACTATGTGGGAAGAACTTTCATTGAGCCATCACAGAAGATCAGAGACTTTGGTGTGAAACTGAAACTCTCACCTGTTAGAGCTGTTCTTGAAGGCAAAAGAGTTGTGGTTGTGGATGATTCTATTGTGAGAGGAACAACATCTTCTAAAATTGTGAGGTTGATTAAAGAAGCAGGGGCTAAAGAAGTTCACATGAGGATTGCAAGCCCACCAATTATTGCTTCATGCTATTATGGAGTGGATACACCAAGTTCAGAGGAATTGATATCTAATAGAATGAGTGTGGAGGAAATCAGAGAGTTTATTGGGTCAGATTCACTTGCTTTTCTTCCATTTGATAGCTTGAAGAAGCTTTTGGGGGATGATTCTGGTAATTTCTGTTATGCTTGCTTTTCTGGGAAGTATCCGGTTGAGCCAAGAGAGCTTAAAGTGAAGAGGGTTGGTGATTTTGTGGATGATGGATTGAATGGGAGCTTGGAATCCATTGATGGAGGTTGGGTTCAAGCAAATCTGAATCAGAGAGAGATCAAAGTGGGTAGTTTCTGATAATTATCATTGTCAGTGTTTTAAGATTATGATGAATGAGGAAGGTCCTTGAGGTAACAGAAACTGTCTAACTATAGTAGTAGTACTAGTTTGCTTCATCTAATTCATTTTGATTCTGAAGGTGAAATGTGGATCTTCATTTTTTTCTTTTTGGGTCATTTAGAACAATGGTATTATATGCTTACTTGGTCCTTGTTTTAATATAGGATGTTATTAATAATTTATCAGTGCTTTGATCTATGTATCAGCTCAAGAGTTTCCTAGCAGCGCTCCTTAAATTCTTCTATGGAAGAGCAAAATATAATTATATTTTTTTTCCCATTATGTATCCTTGTTTTCGACGGGAAAAGAAATGGGACATAAAATATTTTTTTTATAATTAATTATTTACAAACCTCTATTAAATATTAATATATCATGGGAGACGATTCAATTGATATTCCAGCCAAATCTGACTTAGAACTTCATGATGAACTGCCAGAGTTTGAACTTGATCATAACAGTCATTATGATTATCAATTAAGTTTTTCATATTTCTGTTTTTTTTCCCGTTTTGGTAATTATAATATTGTTCAGAATTTATTTACATATTTTTAAAACACATCGTGGCTCGCGCATGTAAGTATGCTGTGTGACGCACATGTTTTGCGTAAGAAATATCTCATGCCTAACCATTTCTTCAGTTATGAGTAAAAAAGATTCCTTTTTTTTTTTGGCCAAAACAATATTCCATTTTCAGGTCAAAAAGATTAAAAAAAAAACAGATCAGATTCCATATAAGATAGATTTCGTTTAAACAATGAAAATTAGAGCTCACGGAGATACTAGGCTTTTCCACAAATGCAAGTCGTGTTATCTTTTAAGGCCCATTTAATAATATAAAATGAAATGAAATAATTCTAAATTTAACAAAGTAACTAATATTATTTGAAGAATAAAACAAACGCTCCTAAATAATACAAGTAACATTACAAAAACATTTTCCTCCCTTCATTAAGGGGTAGCCAAGCAGGGTCGTACACTTCTAAAAGGAGGGCAAATTTCAACCAACATGCCTCCAAGTTTCAAAGAAATTAAGAAAAGGAACTCATGCCCATAAATAAGTACCTCGACTATAGGTGATCAAAGTTGACCCAAGTACACATGTCGGCATCATTCTCAATAAATCACTGTTTACATTTCAATATCAAAGAACATTCAATGTTTTTCTTTTCCTACCCAAGTAGACGGTGGGTAAGTCAAAGTCAATAAGAAGCATGAAGCAGAAACGCACCCACCAATGTCACCTCGTGAGTGTGGGGGGTGGGGGCGGGAGGGCAACAGTCTTAACACAGAAATTATTGCATACGCACACGTATTAGATATAAAAGCAACGACTCAGATTTAATCAAAAAAATCTGACACGGACTCCACGTGTGCACATTTCGTTCATACCGTGTAGTGCCTGCCATCCAATAAAATAAACTGCATAAGATCAGCCATTCTGAGCACTGTCGTAAGCATTTGATTTATGCTTTGGCGTAAATGAAAAGCCATCTGGAACCTTGCCAAGTAACATCTCTGATATTCGTATCTGGGAATCAAAAGGCAAGTGTAAGTCAGACAAGTATATCATCGTGGCCGAAAGGTATGTTATTCGGAACTAAATTCCCGGAATATAGTAAATAAATGCACCAAATTCGAAAAAACAAAAGCCCCAAGATGGAATTTTGCCTGAAACAAATGGAAATTGATAAAAAAGGTGACTCAGCACATAAATCTCCCACTAAATAAAATATAGGAAGGGGCACATGTATGCAACCTTACTCCTGCCAACAGAGAAGCTGTTTCTGGAATTTGAACCAATGACCTCCATGTCATATAGTAACAATCTTACCATCACTCTGAATCTCACCCTCTAGCCTCTACACGAAGTGAGACTGATAACTCAAAACAAATGGCAGAAGTATACGTACCCAGTCAGCTGCAGAGTCTGAAGCCATTAGTGTCTCAAGGTCATCACGTCCGTAGTAAGATGGCGGACGCCAGTTTAATCTTTGTGGAATAACATCTAATAGGTCAACAGGTATATATCTACATGTGTAGCTAAGCCATTCCAATAAAAACCGTCTGGTTATCTCCACTCCTGTAATATAATACAAAGAATAAGTTCACAATAGTATAGAAACAAGCTTGGACGATAAATTAAATAACAAGCCTTGCGCAGACATATCTAGATGATTATTGTTTCATGATTTGGAGGGTCAAAAAGATCAAAGTTATGATTAAAAGCCAAAAAATAAAAAGCCTTGTTTTTATTTTCTTTACAGATAACTACTTGGAGAGCTAGTTTAATAATTATAAAAATAAATAAATCAAATACAGCTATCCTTACTCCAATGATAAAATGTACCTTTTGTGTCAGAACCCCAGTGCTCAAGGCCAAAATGTACAAAATCTTTCAAAATATTAAATCGCTCCCCAGAACTAATGTCCCAGTGCCTTTGTTCCTTGATTTCTGTAAATATCCAAGGCTGCAAAAATGCAGGCGTTAGTCAACCCCATTCAGACTCGGAATTTTGTCCACGTAAGTCATAATGTTTCTGATACACATCTCATAACAGGAATTGACCCACATTACTCAGACAAACTGATTTGACTCAAACAAACTAACCTTAATCAGTGCTCCACGAGCAATCATGCATGTAGCAAGCTCAGAGCATTCAGCCTTTTGTTTGTTCCAGTCAACAAATGAAAAAATATCACCATTCCCCACTACTTGCAAAGTACTAGGGGCCTTCCTGGCACATTGGTAGACATAGTCCCAGTCAGCAAGCTTGCTGTATCGTTGCTGACGTGATCTACCATGTATCGTTACTGCATTAGTTCCCCAAGAGCCCATGTCCGCAATAATAGAATCGACACGATTTTTCCCTTCAAAATAAGCTGTTCGCACCTAGTGCAACAAAGAGAACGAGGACAAGCTTAATGAGGAAACTTTAAAATTAAAATGTGGCATATTAAAGGATGAAATAACATTTTTTATGCATACTTGCAGAGGTAACAAGACTTAATCCAGATGTCAAAATTTCGGAACCACAGAATCAAAGAGGAAAGTAATTACAGGTGCTGACTGAATTTTGTCTCAGATCATATCTTCTTCATTTGTAAAGTGCTAGAATAACTATTACCTTGATAGTTATTGGTTTCTCCACTGTGCCTGAAGCTACCTCTATAATACTTTTCATCCGCATTGGTTTTGTAAGAAGAGCTGATCCAGCACCCTTATTCACAACAATATCAATTGGGCAACCCATATTTATATCAACAAAATCTATTGTACATTCCTTCTCTATCAGTTCTACAGTTCGTGCAATGGTGTCTGGATATGCCCCACATATTTGCACGCCGAATAAATCTTCAGATAAATGACGTCTCAGCAATGCCCATTCTGATGCTTGACCCTATAGCAATCACAAAATTAGAAGGTAAATTGAAAGCACTGCATAAGCAAAATAAGATGGAACAAAACTATTAAAAACAATCCTAAAGAGGGAAAAGGTAAAAAATACAAGGGACAAAACAAAGAAAGGGTTAAAAAAGACACTAAAGTTCTATTATGGTGATAAATCTCTGTTCACAGCTGAAAGTTCAAATCAAGAATACTGATTTCAGAAAATGCACATGCAGAAAGTCACAATGATAAAAGAATCGTGATTTGTGAACTTATGTGCATATAAATCAACTTTAATGAATCAAATTTAGGACAAAGTAACAGGAACATAAACCAAGGTATAAACTCCAGAAAGAAGATTTACATCATACTGAAGAATGAACAAAGCAAACATATCAACCATTGAAAAGCCTTATATGTACCTGCAAAAGATTTGTGCACATTGCCATTTCACCACACGTCACATCAGCTCCTAATACTTTGCAAACCCTCCTGAATGGTAGATTCCCCACAGTGGTCAAGGGCGCAAGATACAACTTATTTCTAAAATCAATAAGCTTCTTTTCTCGTGGGTGTAACTTCATGCTTTGATCAGTTTCAGGGGGTATGACATCAGTTACTGCAGCAAGTTCAGCTTGTATGCAGCTTTTTTTAATGTTATCGTCAGCAGCACACACACCTATTGAAAATAGTAAGAGGCTTGCAAGTATAAGAAAATACTAGGCTATCATATTTATTGTTTAAAAAATTAAATAAATCAGAAGATAATATAACCTTCATTTTCTGCCGCATCAAGGCCAGAATTTTCTTCAGTTCTCCTTCTCTTTTGAGGGCAAGGGGAATCAGAATCTAAATTTCCATCAACACCATCAAATTTTGCGTCCTCAGCAGAGCTTTCTAAGTTAGAACCCAAGTCATTGGTAACTTCACAAGAGCCATTATTATCAGCATTGTGGCAATCATTTGAATCAACGTTGCCACCCTCCTTATCTTCTAAGTTGTTCCGTTTTAACTTAGATGATTCCTACAACAATTGCTATTCATTTCAGATAAAAAGTATGTTATGATACAAAGCGGAGTGGGGAACCCACCCTCAAAAGGCGCCTCATAAGGGGGAAGAACCACACCACTTATATACCCCAACGAGCAGCCTAAGCTACCCGATGTGGGACTTGGGTCATTACTCCGTCCCATAACAGTGGCCCTCCCCGGAAGAGCCGGCGTCCACGCTGGGCAGAAGTCGCCGCTGGGACGAGCCAACGGAGCCACCCGGGCAGAGGCCGATGACAGCTCTGATACCATCTGTTATGATACAAAGCGGAGTGGGGAACCCACCCTCAAAAGGCGCCTCATAAGGGGGAAGAACCACACCACTTATATACCCCAGCGAGCAGCCTAAGCTACCCGATGTGGGACTTGGGTCATTACTCCGTCCCATAACAAAGTATGGGTAACATACATCTAGATCAAATTATTACTCAAAGGAAAGGTTCCATGAACAAAAATGCCAGAGTTGAAGAAAGAGAATAACTAAAAATAGTTAGGATTACAAGATCATAAATTTTAAATGAAGCAATAGGAAGTTGGCTTTTTTTTCTTTTTTTTTACTTAGCAAACCTTTATATAAAGTTCTGACAAAAGAGCAGGAACAACCGAGAAAATAATATTGAATATTTAAATATGCAGTGGATATTAATATCCCTTGTCTCCCTTTGTTCACACATCACACTCTTACTAATGTAAATATAGTTGCCAGTTTCACTATCTCACTACATTTAATTTAAACACTGTAGTTCTTCTAGCTGAAATTAATAAAGACTTCACTTGTACCCTTCCTGACTTTATTACTCACAGTCACAAAGGATCAAACTTTAACTTTCTACACTCAAAAATAAATATATAAACAGATGAAGAAAGACAAAAGCAAAGATAAACAACATACCCAAAGTCCAAGAGCTTTAAGGTTGGCATCTGCGTTGGGGAAGCGCATCTTATTTTTCCATAAAAGCTTTTGAACATCTTTGCTCAGTCCATTTATTTCAGAAGTTTTTCTCCGATCATTCAGATTTTCAGAAGGCATGCCTTCTGTATGCGTGCTGGAAAATCTACATGCTAATCCATAGGGACAAGAACCTTCAGCTTTAAAAAAAGGGCATTCTCCCTCTAAATCAGTTGGTTTCTGCAATTGAAGGAGTTTGCTACGAGACTTGAAATAATGTTTAAGAAAACAAATCAGTACATGTACAAATCACCCAGGGAGCAAAGGAATTTAGTACCTGGGCCTTGAAGGCTTCTAAGTCATGGCTGAAGCGGCATTTATCTTTGTAAGGACATGAACTAATATCTCCTGTCTTTGCAATTTCCGGACAAATGTTTTTAGCAGACTTCTGTTCCTGTACATGTTTTAAAGCAGCCTTAGTCCAGAGTTGCAAACTTGTTCAAGCAAGCAAATATCATTGTGGACTTGGCCGATTGATCAGAGTATTAGTTGTATTACTATCTATAATCAATCTTTTACAAACAAATGGTTCTGATTTTCCTCTCAACATGCAAACCGAATTAAACATTCTAATCTTCAATGCGCACCTTCATGGTGCTCTAAATGGCATGACCAATACACCACAAACTCACGAAACTCTCGGCTAAAGCAGAGTTGGAAGTTACCAACATTATATCACTTTAACGGCAAGACAAGTGCCAAGACTGATTTTTGAAGATGCAACAGTTAAACTTTTTTCATGAGACATCAGCTGAAGAGCATGAAAGAGAAAGAATGAAGCACCTGACGACGTTCACGCTTGAGTTGGCGCTTGGACTTCTTCTCCTTCACCAATCCGCCGGATTGAACAGCGGCCTTGTCCTTGTCTTCAGAAACATCTATGTTCTGGGTTGTGGAGGAAGTTCTAACAGGAGGAGGACGAAGGAACTCCGCCTTCACAGGAGCTATGGCACTGGCCACGAGTTGCTCCGGCGTTTGCTGAGTTAACCCATTCGAGTTGGACGAAGGTTGCTCCCCCTCCAACACCTCGGAACCTGGTACGGTCTTTGTCACAGTCACAGACTCGTCCATATCGGGACGAGGCGACTCGGACAACAGTAAAACAAGTATATGGGTCTGAAAGCTTTGTTTTACAGAGGCTGGAACTGGATATGGAAATGGGATGCTTTCATTCAACTTTTTAAGCAGTTAACGCCTTCATGGAGTAGGGTTTTATACTTGTGTTCCGCAGGGCGGGCGACTCAATGAAGTGCTTGTTCAACGACGCGTTGAGAAGTCGTTTAGGATATGTGGACATAAAAGTAATATATGCAAAAATATAATGTCAGAAGTGGGATTTGAACCCACGCCCTCTCACGAGGACCAGAACTTGAGTCTGGCGCCTTAGACCACTCGGCCATCCTGACATTGACAATCGCATGGTCTCATTTTTTTATATATTAATGTATTTAAATATTTTTAGCATACATACATACTAAATAAATGTTAAAAGCACTTTTATTTTTTATTCACAGACTAATATTACAAAACTGATCCATATATTATTTGATTAAATCATTATTTTGTTACAATCTTTTTCTGTCAGGTGAGTTGTTATGGTTTATCTGTTGGCTAATACTGCAGGTTTATTAAGGAACACAGTCAAAATAATTATAATAACGTAATTCAACCAATGTCAAAATCTTCGAATCCCACGTGTAGGCAAGTGACGTTGTTTTTGGATATAAAATATTTGGATAAAGTTAGACATTTCTAACTAACGATCATCGTTTATTGATACAAAATCTTTAACGGAATATTTCAATTTTCAAGTGAAAAAACAATTTCTTATAATTTTAATTTGACGAGCTTTATCTCATTTTTTTTATCTGATTAAGGTTTATAGTTCAATTATTTGTTTTTTTTATTTAACTAGTTATATTTCTCTTGTTTATGTATATCTTATTTTGATGATTTGATTTGATAATTGATATCGATGTTTGGTCTTTAGTTGTGATTAGGATTTTCTTATTTTAAAATTTTGAGTTTTATCATTATTCTGTTTACAACAATATTAAATATAAAGCAAAATAAGCTAGTTGTTGGACTGTATTGGGCAATTTCTATCGGGTCAATTTAACCCGGATAGAACTAAATTAAACGAGCGATTATTAATATCCACGTCTCCTGATTCTGCGGCACCATCGGCATACAGAGAGAGATCGGTACGCGAAGATCTCTCTGGGAACAAATTGAAACTATCAGATCTATTAGACTGCCTTGGAGATCCACTATCAAATCATGGCTCCGTTCAGCGGCGATGAAACAGCACCGTTTTTTGGCTTCCTCGGAGCCGCGGCTGCTCTCGTTTTCTCCTGTAAGTTAACCCCCAATCGTATACTTCGTGTTTTTATCTATCTGTTGATTACATCTGAGTTCGATCTGGATTCCTGCTTGCGCGATCTATTTAGTGTCTGTTTAATTGTCTTGTTAAGAATTTTTCTGATGTTCGATGTTCAAAATTGTTTGATCCTAGAACTAGTGGAATCGTTCTTCTTAATTTAGCTTTTAATTGTTAGTTTGGTTGATATTTCGTTGATGTGGGAAAAGAAGCAAGCGCGATCCTTTTGAATATTTTCAATAAAAGTGACCTGGATCTAGGGTTTTATTGTATCTCGTTTTGATGTTTATGGTTATAAATTCAGTTGTGCTTTGATCAGTTTTGGGAAAAAAGTTGTTGGACATGCAAGAAACTACTTCAGATTATATATTTTATTTAATATGCACTGTCTATGATTCGTCTTTTAAATACACGTCAGGTGTTTCAGTTATTACCAGAATTTCAGTTCGACACGGCAGACAGAATATGTCTATAGAATTGTTTCACTTGATCTTAAAAGTGACTTTTCTTTGGCGAAAAGAAGGGATCAGAGGCCTTTACTTAAAAAGTGACTTGAAACGATGAACTTTAATAATTCGTGAGCTTATGTGTTCTGTTATAACTTATTGTTGTATGGCTCATTTTACTTATGGTAGGTATGGGAGCTGCCTACGGCACAGCAAAGAGTGGTGTAGGTGTGGCCTCGATGGGTGTCATGAGACCTGAGCTGGTTATGAAGTCCATTGTCCCTGTTGTTATGGCTGGAGTTTTGGGTATTTATGGCCTTATTATTGCTGTTATAATCAGTACCGGGATTAATCCTAAGGCAAAATCTTATTACCTGTTCGATGGTTATGCACATCTCTCCTCTGGTCTTGCCTGTGGGTTGGCTGGTCTCTCTGCTGGCATGGCAATTGGTATTGTTGGTGATGCTGGTGTTAGGTAAACCCTCTTACTTTAGTTTATTTTGATTGATTACTTTTCAAATGAACTTTTTGTTGATAATCTGGTTATTCTGGTATCTAGAGAACGTAGTTTCTTTTCCTTGATTTGCAATACTTCATTGCGGACTTTACATGAAAAAAATGTACTTATAATTTTATATTATATGCTTTGAATTGATCAAATTAGCATATTCTTCCGCATCTGTGACTCTTTCCTGGAAAAGCAAGTGTCCTTACAAGCCTTGCCCTTTAGACCTTGAAATATTGTATGATCCCTTTTGGGAAACCTTTATCTGTGGTGAATAACTGCATCCTAATACATTGATATGCCTTTTCCGATGATACCAATGCAAATTTCCCCCTTTAAGTTGTTCAATATCTTTTGCAGAGCAAATGCCCAACAACCTAAATTGTTCGTTGGAATGATTCTCATCCTCATCTTTGCTGAAGCTCTTGCTCTCTATGGTCTCATTGTTGGTATTATCTTGTCTTCTCGTGCTGGTCAGTCCAGAGCAGATTAGAAAAGGAGTTATGCTGCCAAATATTCTTTCGCCGCCTATTTATTTCAATCTACCTATTTGTGGTTCGACGTTGTGAATTTTGGTTATCACGAGATTAGTGATTTGGTGGCATCAATCTAGGCTTTTAGTTGCAGATGTATTAGTGGGGATTGTTCCGTCGTTCCTTTGGCGGTGTTCTGTTTGTACAAGTAGGCGTTCCTTGTCCCATAATAAAGCCTGAAGCTTGGTCTTTTTCTTTTTTATAAATTTATCATCGAATGAAGCCTCCATGCATTCTTAGTCTTTCCATCATATGGGCAGAATCATTACTTTGAGTCTTACGGTTAAGCGGATATGCTTGGCTTTATTGTTGTGAAGGATATTTTGTAGAAATTTTAAAGGCGCTCCTTTTTAAGGTGCATCCAAAATTTTGTTTTTAAGGTGTTCTAATAAAAATTTAAGTCGCATAAATTAAAAATTATTTTTTTTTATTTTAATTATAAGAGTTAGATGGAAGTTTTATTTGATTTTAAATATAAGATCTTAATTTATTGTTTTATAAAATTATAATTTTTTTAAAATATTTTTATATAATTGTATATACTAAGATAGTTTTTATTAAGAGTAGTTTAAATGTATATAACTAGAGGAGATATTTTAAAAAAATAAATATATAATTATTGTAAATAATTAATTTTTTTATTTTTTTTAATTAATTGAGTAGATATAATAAAAATGGTAAAATAATAAAGGTAGATCATTCTATACTTTTCATGAGCACGTGCTCCTGAATGTAATGCTTTTAAGGGATACATGTAGATTATCCAGATGGTCGGGATTCGGGAATATGGACACTGAGAAATTTACTCTTATTTTTGTTTATTTATTGGGTTGGGGATGGAGGGGGGGGGGGCTGTTTCAGCGTGGAATTTTGGGCCGGAGTCGAGTTAATTTTTATTTTTTCACATATAAGGGATGGCAAAACAAAATTGAATGGTTTGGAACGGGCTCATTCTTTTTAAAGGCCTGCATTTGAATGCTGGAGTATTCTATAAATGTCTTCTTTTTTCACTCAAAACTCAAAAGTTCTCAAATTCATAGGAAATCGGGTAGTGTATTCTGTTTGTCTTTTTGTGACAACAAATTAATGGGCTTACTGACATGCTGTAATTTGGGCCTTAAAACTTAATGGGCGTAAACACCAAGATCACAACTGTAGGTACAACGTAATGACCCAAGAGAGAAATATATCCAACAATATATAGTTTACTTGGGAAGGACCAACGGGGGTTAGTCCGAGTGGTAAGCGATTCGGTATCACTTAAGCGAGGTCTCGAGTTCGAGCCTTGGCGTACGCAGAAAATCCCCGTTGGGAGACTCACCCACCATAGCCAGATGCGCGACGCGGGTCGGATCCGGATGTAGTCGGGGCAAAGCTCCGGTGAACCGGGTGGGCAACAAAAAAAAAAAGTTTACTTGGGAAGGGCCGACTTATTTTATAAACAAGTACGAGTTTAAAATCCCAACATTAACCCATCGTATGTGGGTTCAACTAATAAAGGGATAAAATATACGATCATTTAAAGTATGTTTGAACTCTAAAGAGTATCACTTTGTTGTGATTCCAGTCGCGGTGCTTGAGGAGGCATCCTAACTCTTGGGTTCTTAGGTTTACGCCTGAGGACAATAGACGGCTCGCCCTACTTAACATTAGTATCACCTAAGAGGAAAAAAGATTTCACCCTGCCCTTGGATAGTAAATAAGCCAAACTTTTTTCTAAAAATTTATTTATAAAAAAAAATCCCACCGTTAACCAAAAAAATTTGACACACTTACTATATAGTTTGATCTCTTAAATATAATATATTGAATTCGAACTAAGCTGTGCAGATTACAAAATGCTTTATTTTGAAAGGCAAAATATATTTCGGTGATTTTTACACTTGAAGAGGATTAGTCTCTAAGTTATTGGATAGGGGATATCACTCTAATTTTACTAGAAAAACATTCCATGGTTAAACCCATTTGATTAATATCAATCTATCAGTTAGAGGATACCGTTTAAATTTTATAAAAAAAAAATCCCATGGCTAATATGATAATTTTTTAAAAAAATCCGAGGTTTCTTATAATCTAGTGAGCCTCCAAGCATATTATAATCCAAATTCCTTTACCAACAAAAACTCATATGATAGGGGTCTTAAAAAAAGTTCAAACAAATAATTTTGCATGCGTCTATAACGAAATAAAATATTACAAGATAAATTTCATGCACCCGCGACAATCGTTATCGCATTATTTTTTTTGAAAAAAAATATAAATTCAAACTTCAAATATATCTTAGGAATTTTGGCCATAAGAATCTCATGGATTTAAAGAGTGGAGGTCGTGGTTGAGTGAGAAGGCCAGTGATAACATAGGGTGTGTATGTGAAAATAAAAAAAAATGAGGTTCTGTTGATAAAAAAATTAAGTTTAGTGATGTGACAAATTAATACTCAAATTTTTGTTGGAAAAAAAAACGAGTGAGACAGAATGAACCGTGTATTCATAGGAGCAGGAATTTCATTTCCCATGTGAGAGAACAGCGTGCTTCTTTCTTTTTGAGTGGGGAAGAGACGCCGAGTCAGTCCAATTCAACGCTGACTCAGTCTCTCTTCAGCTCACACTGTCCACTCTTGTCTCTTTCTTCTTCCCTGGCACGGCCCTTTATCGCACGTTCATCTCGTTGCGTTTGTCTAAAATTAATCTTATTTCTTTTATACAATAAAACGAATTTAAATAAATCCCTCCGAAATAATTTTTGAACGTATGATTGGTTGAGTCTTGGGGTAAAGAAAGAATTATAGAGAAACTCAGTGTGACAATACATAGGTTTCACTTTTACGTCGGTATGTGTTTTTGCGTTTTGATTTTCATCAAAATTGAGTTAAAAAATTTGGGATGATGGAAGCTTGATTTGTGTTTGGAATATCTTCAGATGAGAGGGATATGCCTCCCATTGTTAAATTCTTCATCTTCCACCCGTGATCCTTTCATACTGCCCCAGCCTTTTGGTACCACGTCGCATTTTGAATTTGAACCGTGGTCTTTTTTCTTGATTTTGCTTAAATTCCATCTAATTTTTATGCACATCTTAAAAATAATTTGTTAACTATTATTTTAACAAAACTATAAAACCTAACGTTTTAAGAGTTTAGGTCATGATGTCGGTATTTGATGGTCGTAACGGTTATAAAAGGACCACCCAAGTTCTTGGTAGCTCAATCAACTCTTAGCCATGGAATATCTTCCCATGCGTGGATATTCCTTCCTTGTACTATTAGATAAAATTATGAGGAGTTATACCTTATGTTTGGATAAGAAAAATATCAGAGAGAGAAAAATATTATAAAAAAATTAAAATATTAATTTTTTATCATTTTAGTTAAAAAAAAAATTAGTATTCTATTTTCATTTTTTTTTTCCTTTTTTTTCCATTCAAACATAGCCATAATGTTCTTAAGGTATTTTTTTTATAGAGTCTATATTTCCCAACCAATATAGCTAGAAGCTTATTCCCGTGAGATTTAAAAATTACTAAAACAAATTTAGTCTCTTCTAACAAAATATTTATATAAGGTAGCTTTTAAATGCATCAAAAAATGAATTAATTAAACAAAATCTACAAAAAATCCTCTTTATAATTATTAAAAAATGTGAAGACACTTTTAGTATTGTGAGAGTGACCACAAAAAAATATACAATAGCGCAATCATAACTTTTTTTATCTATTTAGTCCTTATGGTAGAATAAAAATTGTAAAATAATATATTAATAGAAAAATCTACAAATCTCCTTAGAATTTGGATACTTGATTTTCTTTTCGTGACCAAATAATACTCTTTTAACGAATTGGTAGTTATTTTAAAAATAAACATTGTATTAAATGATACCGGTAAAAAAAACATGCTATTAAGAATATAAAAAAAACAACGGCCACGTCTCCATTGGATACCCTGAGACGTACCCTCGTGACGATGACTCCTATTAAAAAATCATACAAAATGACACAAGAAGAAACAAATTTAATTAAACGTGAGATTTACAGTATTTAATAATTATACTTCATTCTTCTTCTCATACCATGCAATCAATTCATTTTACCTAGTTATCGTATTCGAGGCCCTAGGTTTTTTCAACCATATCATGTGTAGGCTTTTAAATCGACATTGGTTTCTTTCCTTCCCCTTCCACTAGAAAGAAATATCGTGAAATAACTTACTTCCTTTGATATTATATGAATTAGATAAAAAATTTATTTTATCATAAATATAAGATTTTGATTAATATTTTTTTATAAATTTATAATTTTTTAAAATTATCGTTATTGATTTATATATATTAATAAAGTTTCCATCCATCAATACAAATGATTAATGGGTAAAATTTAAAGCATATTTTTTATAAATAATTAATTCAAATAATTTTTTTAAAAATGTATGCATATTACTTATCTACATTCTACGTTAACCATCTTATTGTTGCATGAGATGGGATTCTTAATTAACGGGGGGGAGGGGGGGGGAGGGGGGAAAACAATAAATGGGAGTGGTGGAAAGTGATGAATGATGATCTGGAAGAAAGCTTTTGATGAAATGGGGAAACATTATACGTGGGACTCTTGTGATCGTGAATGAATGATTTGGGGACATATTTGGTTACATGACCTGAAAAAATTAGGTTACCCTTTTGCTTTTAGTAGTACCCTATAATATTAAATGAATAAATTAAATTGATGAACCTCATCTTGATACACCCCCCATTCCTTCTCTTTCTTAACCCTTATCTTATCACATGCCATGTTCTCTTCCCCTATCTTCTTTGATTTCTCTTTCTCCTTTCTCCTTTCAATTTTATGATTCCTTTCACAATGCCTCACAAGGCCAATTTCATTAATACGTAGTCATTTTGACTGTTTAAATCTAGGATCTTAAATTTAAATTTATATAAATATAAAAAAAATATTTAAAAGAGCTACTTTTAATTTATATATAAAAAATGATTATCTACCCCAATTTGTAATTATTAGTTAAAAAAGAATAAATATAGAGATTCTTGTTGCCTTGGTCTGAGAAATTGACGATTACAGCACGTACATTTGATGAGATTAATGTGGGGCATGGCTATGTTTGGGGAGTTTTATGGGGGAGGTGAGTTGTTTGAAGGATGAAAAGTGACTCCATAATTATTTGGATTGTATGTATGTGGCGAATCAAAACCGTGCAACGTCTCCAGAGGGTCCACACACGCTCCTTCACTAAGTCCAAATTCGACCAGACACACTCCTAATCTTTTTATCGTATTCCTTAAAATTATGCTGTTTTTTTTTTTTTTGCAATTTTTAATCTGCAAAAGATATAGTTCACGAGGCCTTAAATTAAATATCAAATATTATTCTTGTGTTTTATTGGAAAGCTAGCTATCAGGTTTGGTCATCATTTTTTTCGACCCAATCAGTGTCCTGGTTCATGAAAGCTCTCCCCGCAACTAAACTTCTCTGGCCATTCCCTTCCCCACAAGTTTCTCTGCAACTCACAATACATTATCATCACTTTTCCAATTATCTCTTTTTTAATTCCGATTTTCATTTATACTTTCTACCTTCTCTTAATAAAGGCAATTTCAGGACACTTCCCTGCTGACATGCTTACAATTAGGTACACCTTTGATGGCCTCTACGTACCCTCAACACATAATCTTCTTTCTTAATTTACATCATCGTCATCTTCTTATTCCCCCGTCTATCAAAACACAGTTTGATTTGGATTCCATCTTTATCGTGTTTATCCTTGCTCAGCTTCCAACCACCTCTTATTCTATTTTTTTGCATATAACTTCATATTATTTTATCTATTCCCCTTAATATTAATGTATTTAATAATTTTCTTTATACATATCTAAATCTCTCAAATAATTTTCAATCATTTTTATGTAATAAATGTCACTTAAATTCTTTTAGTTACACTTTTAGAGCACAGTATTAATTATTTTATAATACAATATTTATTATCATATAATATTATTAATCTTATAATAATACGATATAACTTTATTTTTATCTTAGGTATTTTCTAATCAAATGATTCTTATTACGTAATACCAAGGGGAAAAAAGTTAGGGAAAATCCAAAAAAAAAAAGTCCATTTAAAATTTAAAAGGATAAAAAGGCCTATAAATTTGAAAAAAGATAGATTGGGCAGGAGGTATAATTTGTCATTTTTAAATTACTGTGCACAGTTGCAAATACCATTATAGGAGTTATAAATACCATTAGCAGAGTTGTAAATACCATTATAAAAATTCAAATACAACTAGTAGAGTTGTAAATACCATTGAAAATGTTACAAATACCATTACAAGAATTGCAAATACCATTGACAGAGTTGTAAAAAGTACAATTTCATTTTTTATTTGCAACTCTGCCAATAGTATTTGTAACTCCCATAATGGTATTTGTAATTATGCACAATAATTTCTAAATGACAGATTAAGCCTCCTGCCCAATCTATCTTTTTTTAAATTTATAGATCCTTTTTATTATATTAATAATGAAGGACGATCTATCCTAGAGTTTTCCTTAGCCTACAATTTTAAAATTGTCAACACATGCTTTAAAAAGCGGGAGGAGCACTTGATCACTTACAAGAGTGGGGTTCACAGGTCACAGATTGATTTCTTTTTGGTAAGGAGTTATGATAGAAGATTTTGTACAAATTGTAAAGTGATTCCAGGGGACGGAGTGACTACCCAGTACAGGTTAATGGCCCTTGACGTACGTATTAAGTGCAGCAAGGAGAAGCGCCAACGTGCTTTATACACAAGAGTTAAGTGGTGGCAGTTAAAGGGGGAGAAGAGGGAAACTTTTAAAAGAACTATGTTAAATGAAGGGGTTTGGGAGGTGCAGGAAAATGCTAACATCATGTGGAAGAAAATGGCTGAAAAAGTCTAAACAGTTGCTAAAGTGATTTTGGGAGAATCTAAAGGTTTTGGTCGACGAGATAAGAAGACTTAGTGGTGGAACGAGGACGTGCAAGAGAAAGTTAAGAACAAGAGAGACTGTTTCAAGGCTATACACTTATGTG
This sequence comes from Leucaena leucocephala, assembly GCA_037074615.1. Lineage (NCBI taxonomy): Eukaryota > Viridiplantae > Streptophyta > Magnoliopsida > Fabales > Fabaceae > Leucaena > Leucaena leucocephala. Next base: position 20,992,888 of record CM073560.1, on the reverse strand, counting down.
ATAATACTGAAAATTGGGATAAATATCGTTTAGCTAAGAAGGAAACGAAGAAGGCGGTGAGTGCGGCTCGTTCTAGAGCTTTTGAGGAATTTTATAAGAAATTAGGGACAAAGTCGGGAGAACGAAAGATTTATAAGATTGCAAGAGATAGGGAAAGGAAATCGAGGGATTTGGATCAAGTACGATGTATTAAGGATCAATAAGGCAAGGTCTTGGTTGCAGATGGTGATATTAAAGAACGGTGGGAGACCTATTTTTACAAATTGTTTAATGACGAGGGAGGAGGGTCGAGTTATGAGATAGGAGATTTATCACGAGAAGTTGAACCAAATTTGGCATTTTACCGTAGGATCCGTGTTGGCGAGGTTAAAGAGGCGCTTAAGAAAATGGAAAATAGTAAAGCGGTTGGACCTGACGGTATTCCTATTGAAGTTTGGAAGTGTTTAGGCGAAACGGGGGTGGTGTGGCTTGCCAAACTATTTAATGTGATCTTAAGTTCTAAGAAAATGCCCGATGATTGGAGGAAAAGTACTTTAGTTCCTATTTATAAAAATAAAGGAGATATTCAAAATTGTGCAAATTATAGAGGGATAAAGCTTATGAGTCACACTATGAAGTTATGGGAAAAGGTAATTGAACACAGGTTGAGATTAGAGACTGATATTACGGAGAATCAGTGTGGTTTCATGCCAGGTAGGTCTACAATGGAGGAGATTTATTTATTAAAGGGGTTAATGGAAAGGTACCGGACAAAAAGAAGAGATTTGCATGTAGTCTTCATTGACTTAGAAAAAACATATGATCGAGTGCCAAGGGAGGTGCTTTGGAGAGCTTTAGAAAAGAAAGGTGTGCGCATGGCATATATCAAAACAATAAAAAATATGTATGAAGGGGTAACTACTACTGTAAGAACGTCTGGGGGCGAAACAAAGGATTTTCCCATAAAGATTGGTCTACATCAAGGATAATCATTGAGTCCTTATTTATTTAATCTGATAGTGGATGTTCTAACTAAGCCTATTCAAGATGAAATCCCTAAGTGCATGCTTTTTGCGGATGATATAGTTCTTATGGCGGAGTCAATAGAAGAGATTAATTTTAAACTTGAGTTATGGAGAAGTACTTTAGAGTCGAAGGGTTTTTGTCTGAGTAGAAGTAAGACTGAATACATGCATTGTAATTTTTCTAAGAGGCAAGTTAGAAGTAACTTGGAGGTCAGATTAGGAGATCAAGTTATTCCACAAATAGATAAGTTCAAATATTTGGGATCAATTATACAGAAAGATGGTGAAATTTTGGAGGATGTTAATCATAAAATCCAGGCTGGGTGGTTTAAATGGAGAAAGGCTACTGGGGTTATATGTGATCGGAAAGTACCAGATAAAGTAAAAGGAAAGTTTTATCGTACTGCTATAAGACCAGCAATGCTTTATGGAAGTGAATGTTGGGCTTTAAAAGGACAGCAAGAGCATAAAATTGGGGTAGCCGAAATGAGGATGTTGAGATGAATGTGTGGGCATACAAGAAAAGATAAGATTCGTAATGAACAAATACGGGGAAGAGTTGGAGTGGCAACTATTGAGGAGAAAATAGTGGAGAACCGTCTTAGGTGGTTTGGACACGTACAAAGAAGGCCAAGGGATATGCCGGTGAGGAGGGTGGATCAAACGGATTGGAGTCCGGTTAAAAGGAGTCGAGGAAGGCCAAAGAAAACGCTTAACGAGGTCATTGAGCGGGATCTCCGGGTTAATAACCTATCTAAGGATTTAGTTTTTGACAGAGCACAATGGCGTCGTATGATCTATGTAGCCGACCCCATTTAATGGAAAAAGGCTTTGTTATTGTTGTTGTTGTATAGATCTTTTTTATTCTTTTAAATTTTAAATAGTCTTTTTTTTTTCCCAAAAAATTATAACATTCCCGGGGTTATGCCCCGGCAAGTCCCCACCCTCCGCCATAGATATAATATTACTATTTTTTAGGTAGAAAGATAATAATATTTAATTTCTTAATATAATAATGTCCAAGAGCACACTTTCCTCGCAACCACTCGATCATCCAGTTTTTACTTTAGGGTTTTTTTTTAAAGGCAACTGTCCTAACAAGCAAAGTTATAACCGCACACACATTTGTTCCAATCAATGAATCATTACTCCCATGAACTTTTGTTATGACAAAAACTTATTTTATATAAACCTCAAAGTGGATACTTGTTGATCTAAAGTGGGGGTGATATATTCTTTTTTTACTCTCTTAATTAGAATCCCTTCCATGGGTTAGTGGTTAAGTTAAGGGCCCTTTTGACCTAAAGTGGTGATGATATAATTCTTTCTTTCTTTTTTTATAATTATAATCTCTTCCACACTTCAATTCATAATACATGGCCATGGTATTATTCTTTTTTTTTATAAAAATATATAATTGACCTAAAGCGCTTAAACAGCCAAAGGTTCAGCTTTCTACCCCTTTTTTTTTTTATTTTATCACAAAAACTTAGTGACAATTAATTCAATCCCGTGACTCATGAAGACTAATATAAGCGTTAGAAGCAAAATCAAAATTATCTATCAATACCTATTTATAAAGATAGATTTTGTAATGTGACATTTGGTTCATGTTTAGAGAAAAAAGAAACAACAGATTTTTACATTTGGGTATTAACTATTATTCTCTGATTATGTGCCTATTTAATTTTCTTTGGGAAAAGATAAAGAGAAAAAAGATATGAGAATAATTTATATATATATAGAAAGAATTGTTTTTAGTAAAGATAAATTTAAAAAAACGGTCAATACAACATATTTAATAATTTAATTATGATTACTTAGAGTGTAAAAATTAATTAGAATAGGCTTACAAAAGAGATAAGAGGGTAGGGCTAGATTTCAGTGTTTTGTCAAAATGCGTGTTTAGAGAAATGGGGAGCAGACGGTGTAATTATAACGAATCATGATATATGATGATTCATTGTTGCAGGAACCGAGAAGAGGCTATGAAGAGGATACAAGGAAAGAGTTGAAGTCCGGGTAGGTGGGGCCCACTGATGGGTCAAGAATCTAGAAACCAAGCAAGCACCGCCCTGTCGCTATCGAGACCTGCCCACGACAATAGCGGATACTTGGGCCCCACTCCCCACATTCTCTCTTCCCCGTTTAATTTTTTTACTGTCTCTCCTGAGTAATGCAGTCCTCGTTAAATTGTTTTTTTTTTTTTTGATGCAATCCTTGTGAACGTTTCTAAGTTCTAACGGCTACAAGTAAATTTTTTATCAAAAGTCAGTGCTTAAGATATCCCAAGATCCCTCGCTTCCTATCACACCCTGCCACCTCAGCACTATCCCTACCCCTGCAGATTTACCCTCCTTTCTACTTTCTTTCCTAAATGACCAAGATATCCTTCCTACACACAAGTTTTTACGTCGTTATTACTATAATTATGTGGACCAACAAATTTGTTTATGCCTGAATAATTTTTAACTATCGTCAAATCCACTCTTAATTAAATAGGAATTCTGTTTACAATAATATCATTTATTAAAGAGCATGACAAAATTATTTTATTTCTCTCATCTTTAATATAAAAATTAGATAATTAATGTAAATAAATTATAAAATTAGTTATTTATAATAAATAAAAAATCAATAGTTAAATAATTAGTTTGATGGTCCCGATTTCATTGGATCAAAGGCTGCGATGCGTCCTAAAATTAGTGGCGTTTCTGTCCAACAAACCACACCAACGACTGCGACTTAAACCATCCAAAACGGCATCGTTGCATCAAAGTTGACGGTGTGCTCATTGGGGCAGATATATGATGCTTTCCATTGTAGTATATGTTTTACAGTGAAAGGGTGAACCAGAAGTAGATTATATTTCCACGTGGAGGAAGGCGATTGAAAAGGACAAAAGAGAAGATGCATCGGGAACTAGGGAGTTGAGACCTGCCTACATGCACCCAACCCGAGTCACCAACCACTCCTCTCTTTTCAATTCTCTTCAGGTACGTTTGGCAGAAAGAAAGAATTTTTGATAAAGTTAAGAATGAAAATAAAAATAGAAATAAAATTAAAATTAAATTAAAAATAAATTTTAAAAAATTATTTAATATGATATAAATTAGTATTAAAATTGATATATATATTTATAATTTAAGGTAAAATTATCTAAAATATTATTTTATAATTTAAGAGTAATTAAAATTATCTAAAAATTTTATAACTTATAATAAAATAGTATAAAATATTTTACTTCTATTTTTATTATCTTATTTATTAATTTTTTATTAAATTAAAATAATTTAAAACATTAAAAATAAAAATAGAACTGTAAGTATTTAATTTCTATTTGAAGTGGAATTACATTGCATCAAGCATACTCTTCATGTATTTTAAAATAATTCACTTATACAAATCATTTTGTCCTTTTAGTTACATAAAAACTATCCGATAATTGTGGGTCACAGATTTGGATTCCATTCAATTTATAATTTTAAATTATTAGTATACATCTTTTTAAATAAAAATGCTCCACCTAGTTTATATCATAAGAATAACTAGATAATTAATTTATAAATATTAAAATAATAAATTTTGGAAAAAAAATATATTGATATCCTATAGTTAATAGTTAAAATAAATTTATTATTTAACTCTTATATTTAATGCGAGAAGTAATGATAATTAATTTATATTTTTGTTAGATAAATTATTAGTATGATATATTCATTCTAATATTAATTATAAAAATCAATTGACTTTTTTTTAGATAGATTAAGAAACTAAATAAATAAATTTATTTTTATAATACTAAATAAAAAAAATGAAAAAAATTCCTTATTTCTCCTCCCATTCCTTACAAATCTCTCCTACCAAATACACATTTATCGTGTATTTATATATATCAAGTAATTTTTTTTTTCACAACTAGAGAGATAGATTCAAAATAATTAAGCATGGACAAAGTGTTAACCATACTTAACCATGATCCCGGAGTCACGTGATAAGGAAGATAACAACAATAGTAACGTTATAATGGGAAAAACTTACATATTTAATGTCTTTTTGGCCAAAGAAAGAGAAATCACATATTTAAATTTTATTTACTTATAGTGCTTTCGCAGAAACGCCATGAACATTTTAATTATTTTGTCTTGCTAACCATGGAAAAATTCACTGTATAATATCAAGGACATCGTGACGATTTGGTCGCACACAGGCAATCTTAATAATGGGATTAACTTGAATCGTGACGCCAAAAACTTGAGTGGGCTGCTAATTAAGTATCTTGTCCTGTGGGTTAGCGGCGCCTCATTATCTTTATGCTAATGCATTATTTTTTAAACACTTATATAATACTTAATATCCTGATCTTATTTTTTATATACGTTTAGTATTCTAATATTATTTGTAGTATAATTTTATCTATGATTTTTTTAATTTAATATAATTTTACCCATAATTTTATTAATTTGGTATAATTTTACACATAATATTATTTTTTAAATACTAAAAATTATACTAAATTAAAAAATATTATAAATAAAATTATACTAAGTTAAAAAGATTATAGGTAAAATTATACCATAAATAAAATTAAGATATTAAACGTATATAAAAAATAATATTAAAATATTAAGTGTTATATAATTATTCCTTAAATATCTGAATAAGTAACAATTATATTTTGATTTTCCATGAGAGGATTATGGGGAATGGCATCTATAAAAGAAAAAATATTTTCTTTTAAATATCGATTCGTACAATTGTAAATTGAAAGTTAGATGTGAAACTTAGATTTTTTATTTGCAAATTAAACTCAGGAATCTGCAGTTGTTTAAAATCGTTATTTTCAATTCAATCTTAAAAAATCACTGAAAACCCGATTGTTGTTAATTTTTCTTTCAGACCTAACTCTCATTATCTTAAAAATTATTTCTCAATTTGAACTCAGAAATCTAAATTATTAATTTAGAGAAAAATATTTTAGAATTTTGATCTATCACAAGATAACCATTACCATTTAATTAGATATTTCAGAAGTAAAACTATTGTTGATTTTGGCCAAAAAAATATCATTGATAAGGTTTCTATTAATTTTATGTAAATAGAGCCAGATATATTTTTTTTGGTCACAAAGACGAAATGAAACCAATATTTAATTAATAAGTAAAAATATATAATTTATAAAAATTAGATAGAAGTAATACTTTTAATAAGTGGAAATAGAAGTACAAAACTCATTCCCGAGAACAGAATGAAACAATGTATATGTTTAGATAAAATTTAAAAAAAAAATTATGAAAAAAATAGGTTTTTGGAGAGTTTATAATAGAGATCTTTTGGAGAAGAGTTTATAGAAAAAAAATGGTTATGAATAAATGAGTGTTTGGATAGTTATTACTAAAAGAGAATTTGTAATTGAAAAATTATTAAAAAAAGTATGTATAACAGATGAGAGAGGAGAGAGGATAAAAAAGATAGAGGAGAGACGATGAAGAAAATAGAAGAGAGATAAGAGATAGTAGAAAAGATAGAGGAGAGAGGAGAGAGGGCGCAAGAAAAAATAAGGGTAAAATAGTAATTAAATAGTTAATAAATTTTTTTATTGTTCTAAAAGTTACTCTGACCAGTTTATATGAAACCATGATTTTAAACTATAGTTTTGTTTAAACCGAAGTTTGGATAGATATGATTATTTATTTTAAAAAAATTTTAAACTAAAATTCAGTAAAAAATCCTTTTTTTATAATTATGCTTTTTACGTTTTCCAAACAGGCCCAATAGTGCTTCAGCCGCACGGCAAGGACTAATGTCGACGTGTCACCATCGTGAGGGTTCATCGGTATCCTGGTATGTGGCATCTTCCCTACCAAGAAGGAAACTTCCTAGTGGCTTCCTCCACAAAATATAGCCCCAAAGAACGGGAAATGAACCCGCCTAATCCCTTTTTATGGCGAACGCGAGATGAAAACAAGGGCCCCGCAACGCATCCCCAAGTCCCGCGGCGACTCGACGCTGATTAGTCCTGGCCAAGCAAGGACAAATAAACATGAACATGATATAAATTTCAAGAGAAAATGGGAATACTCGAACAGACAATTCAGAATTCCTTTATGAATAAAACACGAGAATTTCAATTTACATATGCCAACTTATATTTTATATTTGAATAAACATTTTTGGTATTTCTTACTAAATATTTTTAAAATATTTCTATATAATATTAAATTATATATTAATTTATAAATTAATTTAAAACATAAAAAATATAAAAAACAAAATATCAATATAAAGTTATTAGAGTGATACAAAGCATTTAAATATCTCTAACTCTTATAGTAGATATCAAATTTTGATGATCATATCTGTTTACTTTTATTATTTTTTTAAAAAAAGAATTTAAGGGTTTGTTACGTTAAAAATAATAATAGATGGCTACTTGGGTCCAAGGTTGGGCCCACGGCCCAATCCACCCTCCCACGCTATATAAATTAGCTTCGCCGCTCATGCATATCTCGCCCATTCCACAATTTCCGTCTTTCTTGCATCCAACTTCTCAATTTCTGGAGCCTCTTCCTATAATCTTCATTAAATTTTCGTTCTGTGTTATTTTTCTACAGTTTTCCTGTTTTCCCTCTCCATCCTTCCACTTTCTATTTCCTCGATATTGATCTCACTGGAATTGCTTGTCCTGTTTCGTCGTTATTTCCCCCCTCTTTCGCCGGTTACGTTGCTCTTGTGGTTATTTTCTTTATTTGTATCTATGAACCAGATCTGCATGGTGTGGGAAGCTTTCTGTGTTTAATTGTCGTCCTCATTTTCTCCTTACCTGTCTCATTTCCTTACCCGCGAGGAAATTCTTATTCTGAGGGGTCGGTGTGGGGATTTCGGAGTTGTGTGAGAAGAGGGAGGGTTTCTCCAGTTTCAATAGATCTTCTACTGTTTTCTTTTGAGGGGGTAGCCGGGGCCTCGGCCTCGGCGGGTTTTAAAGCCCCCATCTGAACGAGATTACAAAAATCTTAAGAATCATTTTCCCTAATTTAATTTGATCGTCACTGAAGAGATGCCGGCCTTAGCTTGTTGCGTGGATGCTGCACTTGGTCCTCCTGGCTACGCTTTAGCTGGGGATAGCTCTCTTCTGGCGCCGGTCACATTTTTTGGCGTACCTCCGGCGACCACCAACACTACCGCCGATGACAACACCGTCACCGTTTCTCTGGAAGATTCCCATTGGTCACCCTCTCTGTCTGCTTCCCTTTACAAGATCGATGGGTGGGGTGCTCCATACTTCTCTGTGAATTCCTCCGGGAATATCGCTGTCCGGCCTCATGGTTCAGAGACCCTTTCTCACCAGGATATTGATTTGCTCAAGATTGTTAAGAAAGTCTCAGATCCCAAATCATCCGGTGGCCTCGGGTTGCAGCTTCCTCTTGTTGTTCGGTTCCCGGACGTGCTGAAGAACCGGCTTGAGTCCATTAACTCGGCGTTCCAGTGTGCAATCCAATCTCTGGGTTACGAATCCCATTACCAAGGCGTTTACCCGGTGAAATGCAACCAGGACCGGTTCGTTGTGGAAGATATTGTGAAGTTTGGATCTCCATTCCGGTTTGGGCTAGAGGCAGGATCGAAACCCGAACTCCTCCTGGCTATGAGTTGTTTGTGCAAGGGTAATCCAGAAGCCTTTTTGGTATGTAATGGGTTTAAAGACGGAGAATATATTTCTCTGGCTCTTATAGCAAGGAAGCTTGCATTGAATACCGTAATTGTTCTTGAGCAAGAGGATGAGCTTGATTTGATTATTGATTTGAGCAAGCAGCTTTGCATTCGACCTGTGATTGGAGTTCGAGCTAAGCTGAGGACAAAGCATTCTGGTCATTTCGGTTCAACTTCAGGGGAGAAAGGGAAGTTTGGGCTGACCACAGTCCAGATTCTGCGCGTTGTGAAAAAGCTTGAACAATTGGGTATGCTTGATTGCCTACAGTTGCTGCATTTCCATATAGGCTCTCAAATTCCTTCCACCACATTGCTGGCTGATGGGGTTGGAGAGGCTGCACAGATCTATTGTGAATTGGTTCGGCTAGGCGCTCATATGCAAGTATTCGATATTGGAGGTGGTCTGGGCATAGATTACGATGGTTCCAAGTCGGCTGACTCTGATGTATCTGTTGGATACAGTCTCCAAGAGTATGCTGCGGCGGTTGTTCAAGCCGTTCAGAGTGTCTGTGATCGCAGGTCCATCAAGCACCCCGTTCTTTGTAGTGAAAGTGGCAGAGCCATCGTCTCTCATCACTCTGTTTTGGTCTTTGAAGTGGTTTCTGCAACTTCATACGAAGCTCCAGCAATGTCCACCCTTGGGCTGCAATACTTGGTCGAGAGGCTGTCTGAGGATGCTCGTGCAGATTATAGTAACCTTTCTGCTGCGGCCATGACAGGTGATTATGATACCTGCTTGTTGTACACCGATCAATTGAAGCAACGATGCGTTGATCAATTCAAACAAGGTTCTCTGGACATGGAGCAACTTGCTGCTGTTGATGGTTTGTGTGACTTGGTGAATAAGGCAATTGGGGCAAAAGATCCTGCAAGGACATACCACGCCAATCTCTCGATATTCACTTCCATTCCTGATTTCTGGGCCTTTGGACAACTGTTTCCCATCGCCCCCATTCATCGTCTGGACGAGAAGCCCACAGCGAGGGGAATTTTATCAGATTTGACCTGTGACAGTGATGGAAAAATCGACAAGTTCATAGGAGGCGAGTCTAGTTTGCCGCTCCATGAACTGGAAGGCGAAGGTGGTAATGTTGGAAAATACTATCTAGGAATGTTCTTGGGTGGGGCTTACGAGGAGGCGCTCGGAGGATTCCATAATCTGTTCGGTGGCCCGAGCGTTGTTCGGGTGTCGCAGAGCGACGGTCCTTACAGCTTCGCGGTGACGCGTGCTGCTCCGGGGCCGTCGTGCGCGGACGTCCTACGGGTGATGCAGCACGAGCCCGAGCTCATGTTTGAGACTCTGAAGCACCGCGTGCAAGAGTGCTTTGAGCAGCAAATGGAGGACGAGGATGAAGATGGCATCCACAATGCTTCAGCTCTGGCGTCCAGCCTCGCCCAGTCCTTCAACAAGATGCCTTATCTGGCTGTTGATTCGTGTGGCTTGACCGCTGCTCGCAACAACAACAACGGCTTTTACTACTGCGCTTCTGATGATGGTTTCAATGGCGTTTCCTCTGCTGATTCTGTTGCCACAGACGATGAGCAGTGGTCTTATTGCGTTGCTTAACATGAGTTTGTCCTGTCCGCCGTGTGTGTATTTTTAAATTAAGAATTTATGGTTGTCGTTGAGGTCGCGTATGTTAATGTTTGATTTTTCTTTTGCTGCTTTTATTGTCAATTAGGAAAAGCAAAGGATTGAATGTTGTGTTCTTCCCTGCATTCATGTCTATCTGCCAGAATTTCGATTCTAAGTCCCATGAGTTCTTGTACTTTGGTTTTTTTGACCACCAGAACCACGGAGTTACTGTTCAAATCCATTTCTTTTAATTTTTCGCTGAATCCTCTGTACAGGTGCTTAACGTGATTAAGGGTGTGTTTGTATTAGCTTTTAGAGAATAGATTATGGGAAAAAAAGATTCTGTAAAATAGATTTTGGGTAGAATAGATTTTGGGAAAAATAGATTTTGGGAATAAAGATGTTTGGATGATTAGTAGTAGAATCATTTTTTATATTAGTAAATTACTAAAAAGGTTATGATATGATTAAAAGTAAAAGAGATGAAAGATGATAGAGAAGAAAGAGGAGAGAGAGAGAGAGAGAGAGGGGGGAGAGAGGAGAGAGGAGAGAGGAGAGAGGAGAGAGGAGAGGGTGTAAGAAAAAGTAAGGGTATAATAGTAATTGGATAATCCAAAATCTAGGTTTCAAAGAAAAAGCTATTTTCAGTAGCTTATTCAAAACTTAGGTTTCAAACCGATATTTTATCCAAAATCAATTCTCAACAAAAATTGCTGTTTGTGTAAAAATTTTTTAAACCGAAATTTTACCCTAAAACCGTGGTGGCAAACACGTACTAATACACGTGCTTAGGGTCAGCTAAATCTTAACCATAAGAATGGGGCGAAGTACGACTTAGATTTTATTAGCTATTGATATAAATTTTATTAAATTGTCTTAATATCAAATTATTTTTTTGAAGTTTTTTATTTATTTTTATTAAAGTTAGAATCTAATAGGAGTAAACGACTTGTATCATTAGTAAATTTAGTTTTCGACCAAAAATTGGATTTATTCCTAATGATAAGGATAAAAATGATTGTAAAGATTTATTACTAATATTATATTGATACGATAAATATAAAGGTTATTGTAGTTACAATGAAAATGGATGAAAAAGCGGGAGTGAATCATTTCCGTGATTGTGTGAGGGGATTGATTTAATTTGGTTTAATTTGATTGGGGATTCTGTGTGGGGCCTTTGCTGGGGTGGTTTTTCCATGAGTTGGCGCGTGGGGACGGAACAAACGGTGTTGAGTCAATCCAATTCAACGAGGAAAAGTTGGATTCTAATTTCTGATCTCCACAAATATCAATAAATCATATGGAATATCATGACCCATTGTATCATACTAGAATCTATAACAAGTGGCATATATTTTAAGACTTGAATGAAGTGTTATTAAATGAAAGTATAAAAATTAATTAATTAATTTAAATAAATTAAAAAATTAAATTAATTAATTGTGATTAAATATAAATTTATATTATATAATTATTAATCTATTCAAAATTAGTCAATTAATTATAATTAATTTAATTTAATTAATCTATCTAATTAATTGACTTTTTATATTAAGGTTGGGAGCTAGTATTTTAGAAGAAAACGATGAGGGAAGTTAACAAGCAACGTATAAAATATTTAGAATATACATGAACAGAGTCACAGAATTAGGGACGAATTGAATTGTTTGTTTTTTTTATAAAAATTTTTAAAAAAGAGTTAGGGTCACTTACAATTTAAGAGTAGGGTAGAATCTACTTTCTTTATAGGCGATACTAATATCAGACAAAGTGAACTAAACACTGCGATTAGAATTATAATAAAATAATACTCTCTAAAAATTAAATATATTTTAAATAATCATCTATCTCACATTTTACAGTTGAAATTTTAGATTGATATGCTAAAATGACATATGAATGAATGGGTGGGTTGGGTGGCGGCGTTGGGTGTGAATAGGGGGAGTTTTTTTTTTTTGAATAGGGGGAATTTTTTTTTTGAATAGGGGGAATTGCGTGTAAGTGTTGACCACAATTTTGTAGGCATTTTTGTGGTCTCTATTGGATTTGGATGCTTCCTTCTTCCAAGTGGGCTTCTTGAGTTCTTTCACCCTATGCGTCCCCACACAACCACCCATTGGGCGCTTTCCCTTCCCACGCCTCCAAACTTAGGATGCTCATCATCAATTTGGATTGTCTATATTAATTTTGGATGATTCTGATTTAATTTAATTTTTATATTTTAAATAAAAATAATTTTATAATTGTCACTTCTAAAAAATTAAATTTATCTTTTAAGAAAATTATGGATGAAAAATTTTAAATTTGTATGATTGAGATCTCATTACACAACGATGCTCATTATTGGGATAAGCACTAATAGAGAACTCCCAAATTTAGCATCACAGCCCTCACCCAAATATATCACACTTGTTAGTAAGAATGTTAATTTAATTGATAAAGATTATATATATAATTATAAAATTATTAGATAAAATATTATTGATAATATAAGAATTTTATTAATGAACGATTTATAAATATTTTAATAAATATTTTTTAATTCCTCAATTTGTCAATAATTTAAGTTTTTTTTAAATGTTCATATTGGTGATAGTGAAACATGGATTCTTTAATAACGACCGACATGTAAGCAATGTGTACGACAAATGAAGATAACAAATTCTCTGTTGGTCTCCATTTCTTGAAACCTCTTCCATTAATATGAAACATGACCTTTGGACCTTTGAAGCTGAAATTCTCGCAGATAGAGATGAATAAGAAAGGGTCTTAGTCTTACATAAGAAAATTGCTCTCCATTTCTTTCCCTATTACATTCCAACCAAACATAACAGAAAAATGAAGAGGAAATATTGGTATATGCAAAAGAAACCATAACAAGTAGGGAAAAAGTCAAGATTGTCCTTCATATTCGCACTGTCTCATAGTTCTTGGAATTGGATCTAAGCTAGTTTCATAATCTAAGAGCCTCCCGAATAAAGATTTGCTTTGTGGGTAGTTGCGTTGGGTTTACTTGTATGGCGGGGGCATATATACATGAATAGATGTTATGGGATAGGCTTTTCAAAGAAGATTCAAGATTCCATATCAGAGCAATCAACAAGGCATATATATAAATGGGCAGCTGTAGAAGCATAATAAAGAATACAGGCAAAGTGGGATATGAATAACAGCAAATGGCACGTAAGAATATCTAAGGAATAATTGTGATGTGCACGTGTAAGTTGCTATGGCTGCAAGTCTCAGCATCCTATGCTTTTGGGGCTTTCTTTTTCGAATCATCATATATCTGCAACTACATGCTGAATTTCCACTTTAATTAACGAAGGCAACTGTTCACATCCCCAGCCCCTCACCCCTCTCTTCTCAGATTTTAACTTCAATTTATTTGCTTTTGTGGGTTTTCTTTTGCAAATAATTCTTTTGATCATTAGCATGTAGATAACACAGGAGATATTCTACTAAAAAAAATTGTTTCAGTTAGTAAAGAGATGACTCATAATCCAAAAGTCGTTAGTTCAAGTTTTATTGTTGGTAGATGATCTGTAAATACTTTTATAAATATTTTTTAACTTTAAAGATATGCCTTAACTCTGGTGAGTTTTAGAAACCTAACTCGTCTAACATTTTTATTTCAAAAAATAGGAGACATTTTAATATTTTCAGCCATAAAATGGCACATATTTTTTTTATGATTTTTCAAATGAACAAAAATCATCACATAGGCTAGTGATGTGAAAATCTTTTATAAATGAGAGGTTATAAATTCAATTTTAATTATAATGATAGGTTATTAGTATGTATTACTCTAATTTTAAAAAATATATATAAATAAAATTGTGCCTGAAAAATGATAACTTCGCCTAGAAAAAAAATCAAAATCGTAAATATAAATATTGTGAAGTGGAGATAAGGATGAAAATTTATTTAATTGTTATTGTCTTATAACTGTTAAATATGTCTCCGAATATTTGACACCATAAAAACGTCAAGTATTTGTTCAGACCATATGTGATGTATTCAGAGTCAGAGCCCATATTTGAAATTGTCAAGTAACTGGAGGAGCCTATTCTGGTAATCTGCCTTCGTGCACTAAATGTAACGTGGTTCAACGGAAAAAGTTAACAGTTAACTAACAATTAAGAGGATAGAAATATAATCTTAAAATTAAAATAGATATTTATATAACATATATTTTAATTTAAAAAAAAGGTCTATATAAGTTGTTTAAATAAAAAAAATGAGGGTTTTGTAATTTAGATTAATCGGAGGAGGTATAAATATATTTTACTCAATTTTATATAGAAGCTCTCATGTGGTAAAAACATGAAGGCACACTTTCTTGATATAAAATCATGATTTGTTTATCTTGATTGTTTATAAATATTAGCCTCAATTCCCACTTCTTTTACCCCATAAAAAATGTGATTAGCAATATATATTGGACTGTGTTACTCATTAACTCGAGGGCTGACCTAGAAAAGTTTTGAACTGAATAAGAGAGTTTGTGGTCTGGTATGATATAATTCTAACTCATATTAGAGTTCAACTTAGTGCGTGTTTGGCAAGAGCGGTGGAGAATGAATTCTGGCCAAAATCGCGGTTTGGAAATTTTTTATACAAACAATAATTTTTGTTGAGAATTGATTTTGGACAAAACCTCGGTTTGAAACCTAGGTTTTGAATAAGCTACTGAAAATAGATTTTTCTTTGAAACATAGGTTTTGGATTATCCAATTACTATTATACCCTTACTTTTTCTTACACCCTCTCTCCTCTCTCTTCTCTTATCTCTCTTTTTCTCTTTCCTCTCTCCTCTTTTATCTCTCTTTTTCTCTCTCCTCTCTCCTCTCTACTCTCTCTTCTCTCTCCTCTCTCCTCTTTCTTCTCTATCATCTTTCATCTCTCTTACTTTTAATCATATCATACCCTTTTTAGTAATTTACCAATATAAAAAGTGATTCTACTACTAATCATCCAAACATCTTTATTCCCAAAATCTATTCTTCCCAAAATCTATTCTACCCAAAATCTATTCTCCAGAATCTATTCTTCCCAGAATCTATTCTCCAAAAACTAATCCAAACACACCCTTAGTCCATCTAATCGCCTGATCTAGGAAATTTAGAACCTCAATTTTCTTTTCTTTTTTTTCCTTTTAATATTTTTTCTTTATGTACAGTAAGATTTCAATTTGGAAAACACAATTAAGACGATAAAAATTATCTATAATCATGTAAAACTCATATTAAAATATAATTATTAATCCATAAAAATAATCAATAATAATAAAAAATAGTATCCAAATTACAAAATATTAAAAAGCATCTCCTCCGTCATACCAAACTAAGTTAATTACATAGTCTAACACCCAGTACAACATAACCAACTAGTCCAATGTAATTCTAGCATAGAATTTATTTAGATTAGACCAAACTACCTTAGTTTAGATTAGACCAACGAGTTTATACACGCCTTAATTATTAGGTAGGGGTATTCACTTTCATCCAATCTCGGGTGACCTATCCTAGTCTCAGTAGATTCGGGACGGGACGGATGAATTAGGACGGCGAACCATCAAGACATGACAAGGGTTGTTTCGAGACGGGACGGATTTTTGTATGACGTTTGGGACATCCCGTCCAGAGGGTAATTTTTGTTTTTAAATAAAATAAATGAAGCAAAGGATTGGGCTTTAGTTTTTGGGAACCACTAAACCTAACATTTAACGGAACAAAGGATTTGGGGTTGGCTTTAGTTTTGGGGAGCCACTAAATCCCATTCCATTCCATAGTCCGGTTCTGAAGATTTGTTAATCTCCTCTCAACATGTATAAGTCGGGATAATTATCTAGACAATATCTTATCAAAAATAAATAAATTATCTGGACAATATTACTATGGCGAATATTATTTTGAAAGTCAATATACAGCATATTTTTAACCAAACAAGTTTACGGATACTATAGCAAAAAAAACATTGTTTATTATGATAATATTATATTAATATTTTTTAAAATTAATATGAATAATTAGAGACTAGTACTTAGGATTTAATTTTTTTTTTAAATTAATACTATTTTATTTAGACATTTAGTTTTTGTTTATAGAAAAAAAAAAGTCGGGATAATTATTGAGGCAGGGCTACAGACCTACAGTCATAGAGATGTCCCCTGGAGATAGATCTTCAGTCTTCCTCCTCCGCCTCTTGCCTTCTCCCTCCTCTATCACTCCCTCGTCCCTCCCCTGGAGATGTACAAGTCGCAGATTGAGGACCCCAGCTCGCCATCAAAGTTGCAGTCACAGATCAAGGCTCCCAGTTCACCATCGATGTAATCGCTCCAACCATCTTCTTCCTCGTCCACCTTGCCTTCTCCCTCCTTTATCACTCGTTTCTGCCTCCTCTACGACTATGATTCATCTGTTTGTGATTAAGGAACCAGTTTGCATTTTGTGTCTTTGATTTGTTGTAGTTTTGTGTTTGGCTGGATTTTTTGTTCTTGAATTGCAGGAATTTCTTAAATCCCATATATATTAATTGTCTTGTTAATTTTGACTTTGAATGTTGTTTGTTCAATATATGCTGTTTGTAGCAGATGAAGCAACCGATAATTTTATTTGTTTATCATTTGTCCACTTTTTTTGTTTAAAGAAGTTCGGAAATTCCCTATCCGTCTCGGTCCAGTCAGGACTAGAATAAACTTGAGAGAGCATATAGGATAAAGGTATCTTAATCCCGACCCATATTATGAATTCTCTATTATTATGGAAGTCATGACAATATTTGAATCCTTTGTAATTGTTATTTTCATGTGGTGCTCAAATTATGATATATTAAAAATATAAGATAAATTAATATATATATTCTTATAATTTATTTGTTTTTAATTAGATTCTTATACTTTTTTTTATCAGTTACTTACAATTTTACTTGACCTTTAGTTTTCATTTTATTAAATCATTATAGTTTCACCTAATCTTTGTCCAAGGCCATGAGGTATTTTTATTCTTTATTCTATAATTATAAAATATAAATATTATATTTAATATTATTCTTTAAAGAATAATACTATTGATATAAATAATATATTATTATTATAATATTATTTTTAATTTTTATTTAAAATATATTTATATTATCATTATAATTTTTATTTACTTTTATGGTTATAAAAAACTAATATAATTATATTTAATTTATAATTAATTATTATAGTCAATTAATAATTATAATTAATTATATTTATTATTTATCATAATATATAACTAATAATGTAAATTTAAAATTGATATTGAAGATTTTAATATTATTTAATTTAAATTAAATTTGTAAATTAAGTTAAAAAATCTACCAATATCAAATTAAAAATAATGTGAAATTATAAGGATATGATAAAAAAAAATATAGGGACTGAATTAAAAATTAAATAAAATTATAAAGACTTACTAATTAATTTACCTAATATATATATGTATATAAAAGTATTACAATAAGGACCTTGCTAATTAGTTCTTCGAGGTTAAAAACCGAAACCCCTATGCCATTTGTTAAACTGTGA
The DNA here is from genome assembly GCA_037074615.1 of Leucaena leucocephala. NCBI lineage: Eukaryota > Viridiplantae > Streptophyta > Magnoliopsida > Fabales > Fabaceae > Leucaena > Leucaena leucocephala. The sequence continues at coordinate 20,975,040 of CM073560.1, read as the reverse complement.
GAAATGGGCCTGGAGAACCTACAGGCCTAATTAGGAAGCGAAGCCCAGCCCATGCAAGCCTAATGGGCCATAAAATGTTCAAACAGTAATAATTGGGCCTAATTTGGTTCCAGGCCCAATACGGAAGTTTAACACAGCCCAATTAAGCCTAATGGGCCTGGCAGCGAAGGACCAAACGGTAACAATTGGGCCTAAGTAGTTTGGAGGTTCAATTCATTGGCTAAGCCCAGCCCGTGTAAGCATAATGGGCCTGCATCAAATGTGTAAATAGTAACAATTGGACCTGAAGGGCCTACAGGCCCAATTTGAAAGCGAAGCCCCGCATGTGGCTTAATGGGCCCATCTGGCAAATGTAAACAGGATCTATTGGGCCTGAAGATCGAAGTGATTCCTAGCTTATGTAAGCCTAATGGGCCCATAATCAAATCTTCTCAGTAAACATTGGGCCTATGTAACCTGTAGGCCCAATTGCGCTGCCAAACCCATCGCATTAGGCCTTCAGCGACTCCCCTCCCCTCCTGCTGCGTTCTTGGTGTTCGGCCACTGATGCAAGACGCCCAAAACCATGGCAACAAGTGCGATGCAGAGATGCTGTGCAGTATGGTGGCGGGTTGTGATGACGCCGAGACTGACCTCGACGGCTACTTCTCCTGCGGCTCCGTCCTGTGAGGGTACTATTCCGTTGCCGGTATTGTGTGGGCGCGGGGACAAAAAGACGAAGAGAGGGAAGAGATTCAAGGGATCATACGGCAACGCTAGGCCAAAGAAGGAGAAGATGATCGAGCGCATTAAGGACAAGGTCGAGGTTCCCAGGTCTACTCCTTGGCCTCTTCCATTCAAGCTCATCTAATTTTGAATGCAAGGGTTTTCTTGCTCATAATTTGGGGTTTTGGGACTTGGGACTTGGGATTAGACTTGATGAGTCTCTGACCGTTACCGTTTATTGTTGAATACTAGATTCTGTTTGGATTCATCTAACTACTGCTACATGTGCTTCGCTTTTCATAGTGGATTTTATGCCTCTTACTTTGTTGGCGTTTACAAATGGAGATTCATCCTTTATTTATGCTATATACTGAATAAAGATAGCAGTTTTGTAATGCGCTGTTTGGTTGTGAACTTAATCATCATGACGATTCAGTTTCTTTTTTTCCTCTTCCCTGTTTTCCCGTCCTTTTCTGGTTTTACTCATGCATAAGTTCCTGTATAGTTTTGTGTAATGGGGATGTCATAGCTATTCCTTCTTTAGCATTTCTAGCAATTTCATGGTGCTCTTTTTTTTGGCCAAGGGATTGCTTCAAGGACAAGGAAAAATATCGTCATATATATGCCATTTACTTCCCCTTTTTGCTTGGTTAGCATGGACTTCAAACCACGAACAAGAGGGATAAATTGTTTGCTGACACATTTTCTAGTTTCAATGTTAAATACTACGATTTCTTATAAATGGCAAGTAATGCATCGATTTCACTTAGCTACATTTTCTTTTTATCTTTTCAAGGGCATTCTAAAAGCTTCATATTTCAAATGTCCCAAAATTAAGATTAGAATGAGTTGACATTTAAAATTAACTCAAGACAATAACATCGATTATTGATTTATGCGACATTGCCATGTTATTACTTAATTATTATAAGCTATGAGACATCCCATATCATAAACACAAAAAAACTTTATAACTTCGGCTTCTCAATCTGATGATCGAGCGTTCAGACAAGACGTTATGGTTTTATCAGGAAATTCGATAATCCTCTTGCTGATTGTATTAATATTTTCTTTCTCGACCTGTTGGATCCTTATGGGGTATAACGTATAAAATAAAAGTGACAAAAAAAGGAATACGGGGGAAAATAAAATTGTATGCCCATAGCTTGCAGTTAAATTCGAGGATTCATCCAAATCCAGCAACATAACAAGCTATTTTTGTGTCGGACGAATAACCATAAAGAAACTCCAACTTTCAACAACAATAATGAAATAACAATCAGTCACGGTTCAAGTAACAAAGCAAGCCTGCTGCCATAGCCTTCCCCATTCTCGTAAGTCTGGATAATTTCTATCTGCATAATTAGATTAAAATTACACTTTTAAAAATAAGAAGTAAAATGGGCAATTTTTCCCAATATGAATGTCGGGGGGAGAAGTGAAAGCTATGCAACAAATATAGTAGTATCTACCTGACACAGATTATTTTATACATAAAACTTCAAAAAGCCGTGAGCATGAGATATGATTGAAAATGCCATAAAGGTTAAGACTGTGTTTATACATTATGTCATGCTTTTCATCCAAGCAAGGGGAAACTAACACATACTTCACGAGTAATTGTGTAGTCAGAGTACTGGAATTTTAGTAAAAGAACAATTTGACTGCTGACCTTTATTCATTGCACAGAAAATGACTGTTTCAGTTATTATCTTCACGACCATAATCATATATTATCTCAATCTGCATCAACAACATATTATCAAATTCAGCCAGAAATAAGCTCAAACCAGAGCTAAATAAGTGCAAATTTAAAGGACCTCGTCAGCAACAGGAGAGAATTAAATGAGGAACCAGGGACAGAAAAAACATAAAGAATAACATACTCTAGAGCGAAGAATGTTCCCTTTTCCCGCATTCCTTACAATATTTTAGGTACTTTGTCTCTTATAAACGCTGAATTATTGACAGGCAATTTCTTGATTAGTGCATCCATGATATTCTATTCTGTACACATGGGCAATAACCTATTGAAGGATTTAGAGGTAAAGGGAGATAATAGATCCGATAGCGATTATAAAAGTGGAATAGGGAATGGTAGGATCCAAACTAACTGTCCGCACAAAAAATGATCACATGATCTTCTCTGTTCTATTGTTTTTTAATATTTAATCATTCTTGTGCCATCCACCAAATGCATTTAGTTGTCAACTTTGATGAGAGTAATCCATGTGTTAGTTATAACCATGACATGAAGCATAAGTCATGAAAAAATAAACACACAGACAAACTTATTAGCATATAACCATAATGACTTACCCCTTCAGGTGGAGTTGGGTTGCGAGTAAACTTGGAACCACCAGGAGCCCAAGGAACTATTATAAATCAGAAAAAAGGAGAAAGGGGGTTAGTGATTGATTGCAAAAAATAACATAACAAGAAATGTAATGCCATTGAACACACTATCATCAAGAAAGCATAACCTTGAAGATCAAATGCAATGCCATTGGCTTGGTTCTGTCTCAGTTGAGAACAATATAGCCTAATATACTTACTAGTTAATACTTAATAGATCAATAATATTAAGGCCTAATAGCTTTATTGAGTAGTTACTTTATTCATTTTCATCCCTAGGGGTGACAAAGTGCAAGTAGGATATGAATTTAGGCCACATTCATAAACATATGTAAAGAGTACATGTACGCTAAGAAAATAACCATATCTAATCTTTTTCTTTCTTTTATTTTAATTTGCATACATCCAATACATGGGTACATGAGCACATGTAATTCTTTAATTTTCTATGTTATGTGAAGCTTGTTATTCTTAGTAAACAGCACATTGAATTCATCCTACCAAATTATCTATTCTAAGATCTGCCTAAAACCTATCATGACAGTCACCTCAACTCTTTAAAGCACCTTTTAAGGTTCCCCATCCCCCACAAATCCTCCAAACAAGATTAGGGATGCTTACGATTATGCTTGAAGGAAGTATCCACGGGAACTAAATAAAATCATGGCAACATATTGTCATAAAACAACGACCGTCACAACCACCCGTTATAGCCCAGAAAGCAGTGTCAATGCAAGTTTGATTACATGTTTACCTATATAAGGGTCAGGGTGCCGCCACTTATTGTAGGTTGCTTCAGCATCTTCTATCAGTCTATCGATAGTATCAAGGTCTTCCTACAAGTATCCAGCCGAAACGAAATGCAGCCAAAATCAGAGGATGGAGAAGTCAGTGAATTCAATTGAGTATCGAAAGAATACATCAATACAAAATACGAGTGACAAAATGCAAGCTTCTTTTCTTTTCCTAATTGCTATACAGTCCTCATAACATCAGAGCCAATCATTCTTCGGTCAGATTACCCAGCCACTTTCACCTCAGAACATATATAATTCATATGAAAGTAAACAGTAACACATTCCCTCTTCCTCACCATCTTAACCTCGTTAACCGAAAATTTTGTAGCCATTAATTAAAAAGATAATTCTTTCGATAGCTAATCAAAGCAGAATTTCAAAGCTACTTTACACTATATTCCGGAACAAATCTATGAAATATATCATTTTACAAAAAAAATCCACCACGACCAAAATTTGATAGAAAGTAAAAAGGGGAATCAAGGAAACGAACCACATGTCTGTTTGCTTCGAACCTTTCACGGAGGTTAGAAGCCTGGAACGAATAAATAGAGTATAATGAGAACATTGAAAAATTCAGCTGGAAATTGAAGTTTAAAATGAGAGAGATCGGGAAAACGGACAATACGTCGTCATAAAAGAGGTGGCGATGGACAGCCCAGTTGAGGGTGTCTTTAAGGGCGCGGCGGTAGAGGATCCGAACCTTCTCCTTCTGCGCAGCTCGCCGAGCAAGGTACGCTGCAGTCGATGCGATGCTCATTTCTCTCTCACGGACTCTCTCGCTTCCACTGATCGGCTTTTCCACTCTCAGGTGAGGAAGAAGTACCAGGAAAGTCGCCCGAGCATTTCTAGCGCAGCGGCACGGCCCTCAAACGACGTCGTATGTCATTGTGGCTGATTTGGTTTTTGGTATACAAATTTTTTTAAAATGGTTAGGCTCACCACGTTAAAACTAGGATAAAATCTCTCTTCTTTCTAAATTAATCTTACAAAGTCCAATAGAGTTATTTTTCTTTTGTGTTTTGGTAAAAGAAAGCCCAATAACTATCGTCCGTAGATTGAGCTAGTTTAAGGGTCAAACATATTACTATTTAAAATAAGTTTGATTTTTTAGAAGTATTATTTTTGTTGTAGTTTTAATCGCGGAGCTTAAGGAGGCATACTAGCTCTTGGGTGCCTAAATTTATATTTGAGAGTAATTGACGACTCACCTTACCTAATATTAGTATCACTTAAGAGAAAAAGAAACTTTTTCCTCCTTTTAGATCGTCGGTAGACCTAATTTTTTTTTATACTGAAATTTTTGTAAAGGGTTAGGCTCACCTACGATGTAAGGGTAGAGTAAAGTCTCCCTTTTTAACTTCACTTTATATCAGAAAAAAAGAAGAAAGAAAGAAAACCCAATAGCTTAACTCTCGTACAATCGACTCATTGAAGTATATCATTCATCATTCACAAAAGAAAAATGCCCTTCATGTTTTGATCAAATGGGAGATTTAATTTGTTGACTCCCTAACCTATAGGTTTAGTTTGTGACACCAAGAAAATTGAATCCAATCATCAGTTCATCACACTTTTGTAAATTCAAAGTGATTATCCAAATAACAAGCGAAAGGCCTTACAGATTAAAGCTCAGAAGATTAAAGATTTTGAAAATTGTTACCGATTTTCGAGTGTTTTACAGCGCTGTTTTCGTAATTCTGATAAAATTTATATGCCCAAGCTACCTTTATAGATTTATAAAATTATTACCACCGTTTTTTTTAAGTTGCAATGGATTTCTTTATATACCAGAATATGAAAAATTATGACTTAAATTTTTACTATTATAACTATCATGTTTTAGAAATTTCGTTGTGAAAATATTTTTATAAACTCACAAAAAGAAATTCTTTTCAGATAAGCCTCCTCTATAGGAGATTTCTGGTTTCTGGCTAGAGATTCTGTGTTATGTTTTGGTCCTGATCTTTTTTGTTTTATTCAGGAAATGCAATTCTGTAAGAGAAGCATAATAATGATTCTGTACCCAAAGAAGTGGGGGAAAACATGATATTTATTCACTATCTCAATCGGTACAACACTTTAAGGAGAAAAACAAAAACACCCAAAAAGCGCCTGCATTGAATTCTCAGATTTTGTCTGAAATTAATCCCTTCCCAATTGATCATTTAAGAACTTACAGAAGTCCAATTCAGTAGTTTTTTTCGTGTAATCAGACAAATCTATGTCCAATAGGCACTCTGATAGAAAGTGCTGTCAAACTGTACATAAAACATGAGGACTAGCCCCCACAGTTATAAGGGTAAAAAAACAGGCCTATAAAAGTGTTGGTTTGCTAGTAATCCAGGAAAAAGACCTCCTTTTAGAGTAAAGGGGTGTGAAGCTGAGGCCAAACATCTCTTTAAGTGCCTTACCCTTTTCTGAGAACCTCAACAACTTGGCAATTAAATTAGAACTCTCCTTTGCGAGAGTAATGTTAGTGTTGCTCCACAAAAGGTTTACTAATTGCACCCTCCTGCGTTTTGATTCCAATGCAATGTTCCACTTCTCGTATAGGTCTTCCCTTTCTTCCTCTGTAAGCCTTTTTTGCATCAGCTTCACCAGTGCTTCCCTCTCCCGCCTAAGAGTCTTCATGCTGCGTCCCAACACAAGCACGTGAGTAAATTCCACTAGCTGTTTACTATCATACTATTCAGCAGAAGTATAAGAGGTGAACGAACTTTAATTATTATTCAAGGGTCAGTCAATTTCAATTATGTAATTCTTAACTGTATAACATATCCATATCTTGTGTGTGTTAGATAATAGCATAAATAAGAGACGGATCTAAATTTGCGTAATACTATGCCCAATATCTAAATTGTTTCTCTCAAGTTTGAAGGAAATTTAGGAGGTGGATAGTGTGCTTCAACTCTGATGCAGACTTCATTAACTAAACGTTAACAGCAAGGCATTAGAGCTCCTCAAAAGAAGATTCATTAAGCCTTCTTTTTCATTGGACTTTGAGATAAAATGTATAAGTAGGTTTATCATCACCTCTTGACTTCCATATATAAGTCTTTTTTTTTTTTTTGGTAAATGTGCAGGTTCGTTTCACTTATATACTCACTCCATCTCAATTTTATTCATTGTGAGACTTTTTTTTTAAATAATTTTTTACTCTCAATTGACCCAAGCACAGTCGCAAGAATTGAACCCAAAATTTTTAGGTTAATGTAGCCTGATTATGCTATTCAATCAGCCCCAGTTGGCATGTCCTTGTATGTAACAAAACCAAATGTGTGAGATTCTTAAGTAAATAAATGTGCATGAGAAGGAGAAATTAAGAGACCACCTTGAAGCTAATGTTTCATTCTGACCATCCTTCTCAGACCCCGTCAAAAATGATTCTTTCAAGAAAGATAGTCTTCGAAGCTCTACCTCCATGTAAATGGAGTCGGAGGGATCACCACTGAACAGAAGAAAGAAGTAAGTTCTGTGGATCAATGATACATGGCAAGTGTGCCAAAGTTCAACTATCTCCCTTTGCTGCCTCTCGAATTGCAGGGTCCAATTCAAAGGAGTTCCAGGTCCCTCAAGCATTGAATCCATACCTACATCTTTCACATTCTTCCCTAATGTAGAAACACCTCTCTCCGTTTCCTTGCCCTACAATTCAGAAACTAGAATTTAGGAAAAGCATAAGGGGTTCGAATCAATAATGACATACAAACGAGTCCCTTCTAAACAGCAAACGCAACATAATAAGTGTGGTATCTAAAACAAGCTACAGATAAAGATATAATTATGTGAAATATGTTCCATGTCAGCTACAATTATCGACCAATATGCATGTATAAATAAAGTAGAAGGTAAAGACTCTCCCACTATTTGCTGCAAAAAGGAAGAACAACGTGAACATATACTCCCATCGTATATAAATAATTTACATACAAGGATAACTAATGATGGATTTAAACATAAAATCTCGTTGTTAGACCTTTAAAATAATTATCAAATTAAAGATTACAGGAATTAACAATTTGAAGGGAAAAATTTAAGGGTACTTACTAGTTACTTAAGAAAATATAACAGACTGCGGTAACAAAGCTCATAAAGCTTTATAACATACCACGATTGCATCAATATTCCTCCAAACCCCACCCCACAAGGAAACAAAAAAGAAAATAAAATAAGGGGATAAGAACAAAATCAGTTTAGGAAGGAGAATAAATAAATCTGTTTTTCTTTTAATCAAATTTAATAGTAAAAATTGCATTTGAAATGTCACCCCAAGAAAATGCGATTGAAAAATGATTTTGTCGCACCTGACCATCAGCAAGTTGCTTCTCATACTCAAGCTTGACCATTTCCTTCATACCAGCGACAAAAGTTTGAATGCTAGGAATGCCCTCATGGCCAGGTGTTCTCATGCTGTCTAGGCTAGGACTTCCAACAGAAAATCTTGTGCTTGTGGCAGGATCAAACCTTAAATGAAGAAGATTTCTCCGAAATCTTTCAGGTCTTCCCGGAAATCCTTTCTCAATCCCATTGGCAGGAGTGCTTTCTAATTCTCCTGCGCTCTCTAGAGAATCAGTCAAGAAATATTCCCTACAACTCCAGCTCCTGGATAAGTTCAAGTTCCGTAAATTTGACATATTTGGTAAAGTGGCCCGAGGAGATTGACTATCAGGTCGCCGGCATACAGGAGAATCAACGGCCATTACTTCATCATGGAGTCTCGGCTCCGCAGCACCATATGTAGGTGCAGGACTATCACGGACCTGATTGGCTTGCCTATATTCATTCACAGAGGTTGGCTCTTCCTGGCCTGGTGCAATTACCTCTTCGGAGATTGGTAATGCCAACCCCCCATTTTCACTTATTGATGGATTAAGCGATTCAGAGTTCTCCCTATTTGAGTCCTCCTTCTCGACACATTGAACTTCTTTGCAGAACTGATCAGAGAACTCTAAAGGAAAAAAAAAATAACAAATATATAATGATTTGATATAGTTCAGCTATGAAAATACCATATTTTTTTCCGATTGATTACTTGAAGTAGAGAAGAAAATGTTACCATCAGAGTGTGAATGATCTTCAGTCACTTCAGAGTGGCGATAGGGCTGCTCGGGATTACTTCCACTATCTCCATTGTTATGGTGAGGATTGTTAAGCTCTCTAATGCCTACATCTGGATGAGGAGGGGAGGAAACGCTTAATGACTCTCTGACTGAATAGTCATCTTCCCAGGTATCCTCCTCTTCCAGCGTATGAGGAGGACTATCAATGCCGGCCTGAATGAAAATAAAATAAGATCCCAAATTTAGAGCAAGACCTTTCACGCATTTATAGACATCTCAGAAATTAGGAAATGATTACTTTTCCGGATTTCTGATCATTATCAATCATGCCTAGCAAATCCTCAATCCTTGATTGTGCAAGCTTAAGCTGCTGAGTTAGCTCCCTGATCTCCTTGTCCATCTGAAATTTAAGAACCCATATCATCAACATTCCAAGAAAATGTATCATAGATGTGCCTAAAAACTGTACCTCTAATAATAAATATTACTAAGAATCTAGCTATTTCGGACATGTGAAATAGAAAATAATGACCTTCTCTATTTGGAGATCTTTCTTTCTCAGCAATGCCGCATGATCACATCCGGAAGTAGCAGGAGCGGGTGTTCTCAACTCGCTCTCCAATCTGGCCACCTCTTTTTGCAATTGTTTGACCAAGGCCTTATCAGACATCACTACGTTAACCTGTGCTTTAGTGGTCACTTCTTTTGCACGACAGGCAAAAAGAAGTGTGTTTCTAGTCTGCTCAACGTGGCTCCTAGCAGGGCTCAAAGTGCAAATGACGGCTGTTCTAGCATTGCCACCTAAGCAAGGCTGCAGTAGGCGCGTTAACTTAGAGTCTCTGTAGTTGATGTGCCCATGTCTTCCCTTACTGCGCTCAATCACATTAGGCCAACAAAAACGTGTGAATACTTTTCTAAAAACGGGAAATGGTGGCTCTATCAATTATGTTCTCTAATGGAAAGACATCTTTGATTCGTATAAAGAATAATATCTCTTTGTTTCTGTCACGTTTTTTACCCAAGAATGAAAGTGACATTGCATAAACTAATTACTCAGCTCCCGAAAAGTAATTCAATCGCTAATAGCATATAAGAAAAAGGCTATCCTGTTGTCATAATGTTGCCAGTAAATTTCACACAACAAAACACTCAAGACAACTTAATCACCAGGGGTTTCATCACAACAGACTAGAAATTAAAGCGGATATCACAAACTAAGGAAGAGGTAGACCACCTAAGCTTACGAATGACAGTTCCAAGAGTAAGTAAACTCCGATTTATATGACAACCTTCTTTCAATCTCGTACCAGCTGATAATGCCTGAGATGCACGCTCACTCCCTGCCAAATCAACAAAATTCTGCACAGAAACAAAACACGTTTAATATATCTAAAATCTACAAGAACCATTTCTTTAACAAGCATGGATGAAGAGAATCTAGTCATACCACAGAACCTGCTAGGGTGGCACAGTTGCCTTTACCCAAGAATTCTCGAGCAGAACTTTCAATTGTCTGCAATTTTACAAATCTATTATTAAGATACAAGTAAGAAAAATCTAAAGCATAGTTTTTAACCAGAAAAGACAGGCGCAAACCAGTCTGATAATTTGGTGAGATCTAGAACTCTTTTCGTTCAGGTAAGTCTCTCCCACCTGTCTTTGAGCTGCAATAATATATAGTGATCAATGCAATGGTACAATTCACCCTAGTACAAGAAGTTTAGGTATATTCCCTTACCTTCACAAAAAGATAGGAGCGATTTCAAATGTCCCCAGTCCCGTAGAGTCTCCTCAGTAAGTTTCTCTACAATGATTCCTTTCTGATAAAAGTTAGAGATCATGAGAACTTTATATGGGGACACTCATTAATTAATTTACAATAAAATAAATAAATAAATAAAATTTCACCTCAGGATCATCACGCAGTCTAAGTGTGCTGTTGTCTGCACTTAAGAGGTCTCTAACAATTTCATTGTAAATTTCAATTGCTGAGAACTTCACCACAAATGCTCTTTCTTCGTGCTATAAAAGAAAGAGCAACCTCGTGTTGACATGACTTAGATGAATAACTATATTGAAGAATCAAACAGGCATTGATTAGTAGTCTAATTACCTTATTTATATAGTTAAATATATCTGCTACAGCATACTCAGTTATTCCAACCATGGTGTATGTCTTTCCGCTACTTGTCTGTCCATATGCAAATATAGTTGCTGAAGAAATATACAGACTCATACATTAGTTAAAGCCTTAAGATGGTCAAGTGGAAAGTGGGTCATAACTCATATGAAAGAAACCAGCCAACAAAACAATTTATACTTACAGTTAATTCCATTAACAACTGAAAGTGCAATTTCTTTGGCTCCTTCCTCGTATAGTTGCTTTGTGGGGCAATCACCACGAAATACTCTGTCTACCACCAACTCATAAACCAAATATTCAGAATCACTCTTTCTTATGATAAATGGACCTTTGGTACAAGTGCTTACTGAAATTAGAAATGCTTCCAAACCCTATCCTTTAACAAAACTATCCATTATGCTTTTCAAAGTATATAAAGTTATCTCAGATTAAAATTAAAATTCAATGTAGTAACAGAAGGAATTGACGCGACTTGAATCTAACAAACAAAACTAGAAAGAATCACCAAATGGTTTGTCTCGCCACCGAAGCATTTCAAAACTTGGCCCCAGGAAAATAAGGGGAAGAGCTCTTCTCGGGGAAAAACAAAAAAAGAAGAAGTTGTTTTCAAAGCAACGGAATATTGAACTGCTCAAGATCTTGTTCTCCATGTAAGAGAAAGTGATCTTTTAGAAAAATAAAACATGTTTGACGAATCAGACCCACATTGTGAGATCCCAATTCTTGTAGTTAAATATGAAACTGTATAATTCAGATTTAGTTGCAACACAAACCTGCCAATGAGAAGGCATCAGAGACATTTGCTTACCAAAGGTGTAGGCACTTGGAAATGTGGAACCCTCCCGCAGAGTGTTCCGGTACAAGATGGTGGTATCATTGATGCCTTCCCAATCTGCTACTTCGTTAGCTGTGATTTCCTTCTCACTCAAAGGCCTCAACCTTACTAACACGAGAATCTTCTCTTCACGGCCATCCGGTCCTTGCATCCTCTCCCATTTGACCAGCTCCTCACCGCCAATAGACCCCATTGCTCACTTTTTACCTATTGTTCTTCAGAATTCGGTTCACAAGGTTATCAGAACATGCCCGTGACCTCAAAATCCAAAATTTAGTTGCTTACCTAAAATGCAAGACATTAAGAGAGAAAAAGTGTCCCTGATAGTTCACGTAAATACTTAGCTCTTCATTTGAAAAAAGCTATGAACAAGATTCTTTACTCTTTTTTTGGCTTTTTTTTTGGGGGGGCTGTGAAATTGCGAACAAGATTCTAATAATGGATATATATACTAACGATGCAAAATCTCAATAGGCAACAACTGGGACAACAAGCTAACCTTGCTTTGCATCTAACAACCAGAACGAAAAAGAAAGGTGAAACAGAATGCCAACTAATTACGTTTCTGTCAATAACAAATTATCTGTCACCGGCATGTCATGATCCAAAACCTCTTTTTCAAAAATTAAAAAAAAAATACCAATCATGGGTCCGTTGTGATTATATCATACGCTGGTCTTTTGCTTGTAAAAAGAGGGAAGAATGAAGAAAGAAGGATGAGATGAGCCCCGGAAAAAAAAAAGGGATAGAAAGCAAGGGCAGGTCCCAGAAATGTACAAAGTCTAGTCTCCAATTAATATCCTTCCTTCAACCAACATGGCGGCCCACAATGCTTGAGAACGAAGTAAATCCAATTTAACGTATATCTGCACGCTGGTGACTAACAAAGAGGACGATCCTTTTCACCGTATGTCACTTTGTCTCTCTCATAATCATAGAGATTTTAGAAGCGTGATGTTATACGCAGTAATTAAAGGAATTTACCTTCCCAGTTTCCACGACGCATTCGGCGGAAATCACTGGAACAAAATTCACAGAGCACTTACTACAGGAATCTGAATCCTCTGCCACGCATGTTTCGCTTCTCAAACAGCATTCATCGTGATCCATCGACTATAATCGGATACGAATATGTTTTTCTTATTAGAGAACAACATAATCGAATACTAAACCACAATGGCTATGATCAATCGATTTGAGAATGAGTAATTACGACGGCACAACGACCAGAAAGTTAGATTCGGCGCATTAATCCCTCTGGCTCTCTTCAACATTCATTGACATGCCCCCTGAATATTTTAGCAGTCCAGAAAAAAAACGAGTCACACAAGACCAAAAGACCGCCAGATCTCTGAACTTTCTCTATAAGTTTAATCCCCTCTTCACACAAACAATTCTATAGACGGTTATAAGCTGCGAGCCGTAGCTTCAAAGAAAAGACGGAAATGCAGAAGGCTTCTATAAATGTGAATAAAGTGACAACAACAGGAAAAAAGGGAAAAGAAAAATCTGTACCTGAAGAAAAACTTCAGCATTCACGATCTGAAGAGAAGACGAAAACTACAAAAATCGACAATATAAGATCATGTGTGTGAGAGAGAGAGTCGTCGATTGCACTCTCTCTCTCTCTCTCGCAGTGTGAAAATGGATCAACGCCAAACAGGTCCGTGTAAATCTGAAGCCTGCGAGGAGTGTCAATGATAAATGACAACGTCGTTGAAGTTTCTATTTTCTGTATATTTATTTGTTTTTCCCCTCGCGGTGGTGGGAGAAGCAAAGATCGAAATCGCACGGCCATTTCCATTTTCTTTTGTGGTCAAAAATATTTTCTTTGTTTTATCGGCGCAGAAAAAACAAATAAAAAAACTTATTTTCCACGTGGGAGGGTTGGCAGTTAATCACGAACACCGTTAAAAGACGGTCAGACGATAATGTTAGCGAAGATAAATGCGCCTCAAGATTTGACGTTATGACTACTAACGGTCATTGGCTCGCAGTTCACGACGGAACAGTAATTTGCAGTAAACCCAAAATAGGAAAATAATAAAAGGGTAATAATAATATTACCTTTTTTTTTGTTGAAATTTATTGAATTGAATGCGGTAAAATTTTGAGAATCTAAAAATTATCCTTTGTTTTCCAACTCAAACAGTTGAATAAATGAGGATTGAAGATCGTGATCATAACTGCAAATATGTCACTTTATATTTTATATATTTATTTTTGTTTTTATTATGGAAGATGGGACCCCTATTTATTATAATCTATTTAAATAACCATTATTTCAGGATTATTTATTTTTGAATCAATGTTTCAACTGGATCAATGATGATGGTTCTAGTTTCAATAGATACCTTAATTTTATACATATGAATTGGAAGTCAAAAAATGAAATTCCAACCATACACCTGCTTGCGGGATAAGAATTAATCCGGTTTACGTCAACCTAAGTTAATATGGTATTTTAGTTTCAACGCTTGATTACCAAACAAATTCTCACAATCAGCACGAAAATTGTAATATAATATATATATATATATATATATATATATATTGTGGTTGACACTTGACAAGAACCCTTGAACTATATATTTGGTTGAATTAATTAATAAATAGAAACATTCATACATTACAGCTGTTTCCGCCTGATAATATATATATATATTAGTGTCTCGCCACTAAAACAAGAAAATTGCGTGCGCGCGCGCATTAAGTCAAGATCCCATCATATGATAGGGAAATCATGGCCATCATTATTTTAAGAAAGAAATGGTCATGAAGGATTTTAGTCGTAAGCCAAATATAATTAAATTCTAAATTCTAAATCATCTAAAAGTCAAACCAAGGGCGATCAAATTGTTTTTTTCTAGTAGGAAGAATTAATAAATAAAATAAAATAAACACCCCCCATTATATTGTAGGAGACTGGGAGTAGTACCTGTTTTTGTAGTCATTTTTTCAAGAGTTACTATTATTTACATTTGATTGTAAATTATAAATTTTAATCTATGTGTGGATTACACTATTTATGGATTAAATTAAATATTGAGCTCTTACTGAAAATCATTAATCAGTTAAAATACTATCAAATTTTTAAAATACTTAAATGGCAATGGAAGGCCACCTTCTTATTAATTTTTTTTTTCTAAACTATATTAAGAGTATCCTAACAGTAGATTCTTCCTGATTATTGGTAAATTTGCTTCGTGCACTCACTCAA
Source organism: Leucaena leucocephala (assembly GCA_037074615.1). Taxonomy (NCBI): domain Eukaryota; kingdom Viridiplantae; phylum Streptophyta; class Magnoliopsida; order Fabales; family Fabaceae; genus Leucaena; species Leucaena leucocephala. Next base: position 20,959,922 of record CM073560.1, on the reverse strand, counting down.
GAAGGACTTTATATTTTAAAAGTGTCTAATTCGGTATCTCGGTATTAAAATGATTTATTTTTATATTAAGTCTAACTGATTATCCATGAGTAATTTAGAGATAGACCAATCATTTTCATAATACTCCCTTTGACAATCTGAATCGTTTTATTTGGAGCACCAACGAAATTAACTACTCCTAGTAGCTCTATTTTTAATCTTTGAAGTAAATCAGAACTGATAAACTTGCATTTAATAATCCCAGCAAAGAAGTTATATAAAAGGAGTTGTTTTTGGTTTTTGGCCTAGTGCTATGAGGAAATAGAAAACTTAGTTGTAATTTTTAATTCATAAGGCTATATAATAGTATCCAGGGCAGCCAACCAAGAGATTTTATATTATATTAAAAAAAATTAACTTTTATTCACTTTTTTTATATAAAATTTTTTAAAAAAGGTTGAGCTTATTTATTATCTAAAGATATGATAAAATCTTCCTTTCTCTTAGGCAATACTAATATCAGGTAAAGCGAGCTGTCTATTACTCTTAGACGTAAATTTAAATAATAAAAAATTAAAATATTTTTTTAAATATTATAATTAAAATCACAATAAAATAATATTTTTTATCGACCAAACACTCTACAGATAATGATAATGAATAGTGAATAGCGAAGCGGCGCGACTTTTATTCACATTTCAATAAGGAATGGCTAAACAATTTCTTGAGGACTTTTTCGATACGAGAGATTATGATAGGCCCAATGCACAGCCAACCACGACATTAATTACAAGATTATTGAATTACAGCAACTAACCATAAACAAAAATATCTCCCAAACACAGGACTATATCATAACTTACATATTCTTGTTACAATAAAAACAAATATGTGTGTGTAGTTTTAATAAATTTCCGAGGGAAAAAGCAAATATATATTATAGTAAGTTAGTAACAGAAATTACACGAACATTTCAGAAAATTTATGAAGTTAGAGAATTATAATCGTATATGAAGTAAAATCTTACAAATGGCTACGTTGCCACTTTACTGTCTGAATTTGTGTAGCTTCTTTTATGTATAATCATTTTTCAAGTGTAGAATACAAATGATTTTCACTTCACTTAATAAATACACTCTCTGAAATTTAAACGTGTTATTTTAGATACGGACTAACGACACTTCCAACAGTAATCAAGAGTATGTTGATATTATTATTTTTTGTACAAATAAATTTAAGTAGGTTCGGTATCCATTTTTTATTAAGATCAAATCATAGTTCTAAGGCTCAGAAAGTATTTATAGATGACTTACGAGATCACCTATCAAATAATTCATTACAATATTAATAGGAATTAAACTCATATCTTTATAAAATATTAACTCAGTATTTTACTATCATTGTCATGTTGATATTTATCTAGGTGATTGATGAAGACCTCTGTTTTTTTTTTTGCTCACCCGATTCACCTGAACTTTACCCCAACTACATCCAGATCCGACCCGCGTCGCGCACTTGGCTATGGTGAGTGAGTCTCCTAACGAAATTTTTTTGTATATACCAAGGTTTAAACTCGAGATCTCGCTTAAATGATACCGAGCCGTTTATCACTCAGACTAACTCCTGTTAGTTGATGAAGACCTCTCAAAATTTGTTTGTTTGGTTACAATGGAAGCCCAATTGAAAAAACGATTAGGATTTCGCTTTATTCTGTTCAATAGCCCACAAGCAGGAGGAACCGAAAAAAGCCCATTTATAGTCCCTGTCATAAGATTTACATTAATTTGTTGTGAGTTCACATATAGTACTTAACAGTAACACTAATAATTGTTTTTTATTACCAATCTAGTTTATCAGAATTTTGCTTTGACTATATCCAGATCCAACTCGCATCACGTACTGACTATGGTGGGTGAGTCTCCCAATAAAAATTTTCTGCATACGCCAAAGCTAGAATTTGAAACTTCGCTTAAACGATATCGAGCCGCTTGCCACTCAGACCAATCCCTGTTGATTAGTGACACCAATAATATTACATCGAATAAGAATAGAAAGATACATAAGTTTAAAAAAAAAATTTGTTTGTAAGCCCGCAACCAAAGGACCTAGAAAAGCTCATTTATGCTGTTGTTCGTGCTCTTTCTAGGAGGATCTTATTAACGAATAATTTATAAATAATTCTTTAAACATTCTTTTAAATTACGAGACTTGCTCTTTTAAGTTATGAGACATATTCCAATTATGAGGAAGTCTTTAAAACCCAACTCCTGAACTTCATTCTACCAAATAAAAGAGTGTACCGTATATTTTCATGATCGCTTTAATATAGTTGTAATTTGAAAGATGTTTCTAGTAGTGCTATGCAATTAAAATTAATTTGTGGCTATATGATTTGTGATTGCTTGTTTTGGTGGTTTTATTTGGTTTGGCCAATTTATGGTGTTCTTGTGTTCGCTGTTCAGCTTTCCCATACGTTATATACCATTGATGACTTATGGTTTCTACCAACAGTTATAATCCAAACATATCTTTGTTTGATAAATTAAATGTTAGATTCCTGCAGTTGGTGTCGTGTTTTAATAACAACTTAGTATTACAAGTATTATATAAGTTAAGAGTGATTATTAATCATTAATAAATAAAAAAACAAATTATTTTTTATATACAAAAATTTAGATGAATTAGGTTCCAGGGACTTATCAGGGTTAGGCCATATCTTCAGGCTAAAAAAATATTTATAGAGGTACTTACAAATCACATACTAATAAAATTCTTATATCAGCAACAGTAGGATTTGAACTCACGACTTTGTGGTTTATATATCAAATTTGTTATCAATTAAACTAATATGTGTTTGGCAAAAAACAAAGCAAATGATTGAGAGTGCTATAGTTGCCCCGACAATTAGATATAGCAGTAGTTCGTTTGAAACAAAAGGGAGGAAAGCATCATATTAATTAATTCATTAATATAATTAATGATATTTAACAAACTTACAACGAACACAATTAATCTCAGTTTTTCCCCTCTATTTTCAAAATCAAGAATAGAACAGCTCAAACTAAATATAATACACCATTCAAGTTGAACAATGTAATTTAAAAACCACAAGTAGCGCACCAAACTCTAACAAGCACAATATCCTAGATATATCCGACACAATGCAAGCCTCTTCCCTCTTGCCTTTTTTCAAGACGAGAGACATCTTTACTGTATACGGCATCTCCTTTTATTTACAAAACCATAATAGAGACAAAACTTAAGAACAGTTCTTCTAGTATTTACTCATTAGGTTCTTCAGTAATTTAAAAATATATAACATGCATGTGAATAGATTTTATTCAATTAAAACACCTAATCACATGCAAACAAGAAATATCAACATCGCATGTGACTAGCTTTTTGTGAAGAACCTGACAATAAATGCCTAAAAATACCTGTTCTTAAGTTATGTCCTTGTGTTAGTAGGAGTGATATTAATCCATCAATATGGGTGATGAGGATGAGCGGCAAAGTAGGCTAAAACCCCAACAAAAGGAGCATTAATATAAGTAGTGGGCTCAGACTTTCTGAAATTGCCTCGATCATCCTCGTACACATCATCGTCCTCAGGCCCTCCGACAACCGCCCCGACAAGAATATTAGGGTTAGGGTTAGAAGAATTGAAATAGACAGAGCCTTCCTTGCATGCAATGACCTGAGGATAGTCCTTAACGGAAGGCAGAGAAGAGCCACGATGGTGAATCCTTTGAGGGTAACGGTCACTGTATCCCACCATGTACGACATTCCCATGGGGTTGTCGCCTAAGATGTAGTCAACTTGTTTCTTGGCGTTGTGACGAAGGGTTTGATGATTGCTGTTGGAAAGGGTCCCACAAGTTAGGGTTTGGGAGGAACGATTCAGATAATTGGCATAGACAAGTTGAAGGACGGAGAGAGAAGTGGCGTGCTGTAAATTGCTACCTCCAGGTCTGTAAATGAGGCCTCCAGGAGTGTATTGGGTTTGTGAAGTTGGTGATTGAGGTATCAATGTGCATATGAAGCTCTCTGCTGAGTCCCTGTAGGATTGTAGAGAGTACAAGTTTCCTTCTACTACTTCCTGAAAATTCAATTCAACTCGTCGTACTTAGATGAAGTTTTAGGATCAAATTCAATGTTGACATGTTTGTACATATGGGTGTGTTTAAATTGATCATACTAAAAAAAGATAGAACATTGAATATATATGATAGGACGTTAAACATATATATATTTACATAGTGCTATTAGCCACGTTTGAATGAGATTCTGAACTCAAACATGTGTGTATAAGTGCGTTTAAATTGATCATATTTAAAAAAGATAGAACGTTGGAGACTTATAGGGGTTAAATAAATTAAATACCTTGGAGACAAGAACGTTGAGGCCAGCATGCTTGTTTTCCCAGCCAAACTCGTTGATGTTATCATCAGCACCGAATGGTTTGGCATTGTATTGGACGTAGTTTAAGAAGTCATCGTCCCCTGTTGCCCTCCTTAGCCATGCTGCTCCCCACAACAACTCGTCCTGTATCGTCTTCATTTCTTGATTATTCACATATATTTCTATAATTTTTTGTTTAATAAATTATAGTTATTGCATCATTATTTAATTTACCTGATAGCCTCCAAAGTTGCAGTAATAAGGGCAAGCACCTTCCCTAATGTGATCATTGTCCGTGTAAGCACCTCTGTAGTTATCAGCATACTGAAAGGCCTTGATCGCGTTTCGTAGCAATGTCTCGGAATATCCGGGGTCCGATGACCGGAACGCCATGGATGAAGCGGCTAGTGCCGCCGCTGTTTCGCCTGCGATGTCAGAAGCTGGATTTGGAGCATCAATGGCGTAAACCGTCCTGGCTGTGTCCATGTCCTCTGGCCTCTCCCAACAGTTATGGTCTGAGCTTGGATCCCCCACCTTCAATTAAATTTATCCATCCATCAATTAATAATAATTAAAGCGTTGTGAACTGGTTAGTGAGGGATACACGATCATCGTTAGCGCGTGGGTGAAGCATCTTATGCCAAAAGAAGAATCTTAACTTACAATACTTGCAGTACTAATCACTAGTCTAGTTAGATTCTTCGCCCCATATATCATATATTCCTTTTTATTTAATTTTTTAATAGAAACTTTTTTAGAACATACAGATGATATAATAACAATACTTTTTTCAGTTACTAATTCAAAAATAAATACAATCATATTAAATATTAAAATTCAAAGTACATGAAATATAAGTTGTTTATATATTGTGATAAATTTAAAATTAAAAAAAACACTTTAAAAAAAGATAAAACTTGATGCATTCCTACACATAAGATTGATTATTAATATTGGTCCCTTTGGGTCATCCGATTTTAATTAAAAAAAGATCAATATTGACGGAAAAGAAAGTGGCCCAATCATTTGTATTCTGTATAGGAGAATCTCATATCGTTCAGAATTTTTGTGATTGCATGCATACAAAAGATTGATGAGCGAGGTATCAATATCAATTAATAAAAAATAATGAATAGAAAAACTTAAATATCAGGTGAAGAGGTGTATATTATACGAGTAGTTTTGATTTTAGTATAAAAAGAAGAAATCGAAATGAAATGAACGTACGTGGATACGAAAGGGTCAAGATAAAAGAAGAAAATTAAAAGGCGAAGACTAATGTGACCACGTAACTGCATTCTCGCTACCCATTCACGCACTGATAGAGCACTCAACACAAGATCATGTCTACCCTTTCAATTCTCCAAACTAACCCCACCTACCTTCTCAATCTGTTAAACCTCGACCACAGGACACTGCCATGGGATTATTAATCTAACAAGTTTATATTACTTTACAATATCTTAAATTTCACAAAAACATTAAGAAAATGTATATGAAGAAGATCTACGTAAAAATATTGTCGACGACGAGAAGGGGAATAAATTTACCTGAACAAAAATCCGATCGGGCTGAGACACGGTCTTGAGCAGATAATCGGTAGCCCAGCGAATGGCAACAAGGCAATTCCGAAGCTCCTGAGGTGGCATCTCGTCTCCGAATTCGACGACGCTCCAAGCCAGCATTGTGGTGGTGAACGCCATCGGGAACCCAAACTTCACGTTGTCGCCGGCGTCGTAGTAGCCGCCGGTGAGGTCTGTGTTGTAAGTCCACCCGTCGCTCAGGCCTGAATGGTTTCTCCATGTCATTCTCTGGTCGTCCGGCAGATACCCCGATCGCTGGCCCTCGAAGAACAAGATCGCCTTCGACAATGCGTCTCTGTAATCATGATGGGCGATTCCAGAATCAGGAAACCCAACGAGGAAGACGATGAACAGAGCGAGGTAAGAGAATCTGAGGAACTTCATTGTCGAGTACTGAGAACACAGTGTTTGATGAAATGGTTGCTGCTGTGTGTTGAAACTGAAATGAAAGTTACGTTTTCATTTATAGTAGCAGAGAGTCTCACGGGTTTGAGACGTGAAAGCCAAGCGAGAGAGAGAGAGACACTTTGAAATCTTCAGAAAAATAGTTAGTCGTATCTTGATTTGTTTTTTAAAATCAAACAGTTAGTGACTTCAAATTTTAAAATAGATACTAATTATTTTTAACTCTCTCTTAAATATGATATATATTATAGAAAAGTATATTAATAATTAATAATCGGAATAAGAAAAAGAAAGGTGAGGGTGGTGATATAGGGAAGCGCCGACAGTAAAATGGGAAATGAGAGTGAGGTCACATGCAAGCACAGAGCAAAGGACACGAAGTGTGAGGGGGCTTTATTTCTGGGCCCAATTCATATCATTTTTTAAATAATATTATAATAGTAATATTGCTATTGATAATTAATCTGAATTTGTCAAGTTATTATATTCCACTACTATGATCCATACGCGCGAGCTCGTGACACATGCTGGTGAGGAGAGAGGGGGCTTTGATTTTGAAACAGTGGCTAATAAAGAGAAGGGAACGGTGAAGAGGAAGTGGAGGGAAGAGACATATATACTTATCCCTCTAATCAAGTAAGCAAAAAGCAGCTTTGTGATTGTGCTGTTCTTTTTTTTTAAATTCCCTTCTTTGTTCTTCATATGTTTGAGAAAACTCGTATATTTTCAAAATGTAGTGTGTGTATTATATTTTTATTGTCTAATTATATAATTTTTTATTTACTTTTAATATGAATATGATATGGGAGTTATTCTTTATTCACATGAGTTATGATTTTTTTACTTTTATTTAAGATTAATTTTAAAAGAACAAAAGAATGATGATTGAGAAAAACCGTCAAATTCTTCGCAGAAAAAAAGGAGGAAAAATAGCAGGGCAAAGAACGTGTAGTTTGGATCTTTGTATAGTGCGTGCAGCGTATAGAGTTTGCCTTGATGAAAGGTTTTTTGATATATTGATCGTTGGGAATCCTTTTATAAAAATATTTAAATTTCATAATAAAAATATTCCTTTTTGGTTATATCAAAGAATTTAAATCCTGTATCCGTAACTAATCCCCCCACAATCTAACCACCGATTTTATCAAATTTTCATTCACTAAAAGCTTTGAGTTTGAACATAGGCAGATGAAAAAATATAAATATTTTCAATATCGACATATTAATCATATACTCGTACTACTTAAAATGCGAGTGAAGAGCGTAGCGTACCCGATACTGTTGTAATCTTAACATGAATCACATTTTAAAAATCTTATGAGTCACTAAAAACGGGAAAATAGAATCATTCATATATGCCTAGCTCGAAGCTTCTGCTAAAGATATCATTTTTCAAAACCTTTTTGTCATCATGATCTTGATGTGACAATCAGGGTCAACTGTGCAACTTCGTAGGTGGGCTAAATACGGTCACAATAGGAATTTCCAAAAACAAAAAAAAATTGTTAGTTAATACTAATCAAATAAAATCTCTGCACAAGGAATTATTAACACATTGCTGTGATCATCCCCCGAGTTATCATATATACATAAGAAAGATTAATTAGGGTTAGAGTTATCATTAGTAATAGAATTTGGAGTTTGATTTCCTCCCCTTGCCTGGGAAACAAGTTTCAGTATTAAACGGAGTAAGAGCTCATCGCTACTGCGTACTATTTAGATCTACAGAATCTAAAATATAAATAATCTCTTAATTATTAGTTATTAAAAAAAGTATGTTTTTTTTAAATATTATTAGTCAAAAACTTTAAATTTGAACCTTAAAAACTATATTTGACGGTGCAAAACTGCAAATCTTATGCCAGTGATGATTTCCTTGCCTACTCTCTATTCATTTTTCACTGCTAGATTTTTTTTTTATAAAAAAGTTTAAGTAGGTTTGATATGTGTCCTCTACTAAGCACAATTTTAGAGCTCAGAGAGAACTTACAGAAGACTTACGAAATCGCCTACCAAATGACTCTTCCAACAGCAATAAAAATTGAATTTACATCATTGTGAGATATAAGTTTGTTCTTTATCATATGTGTCAACTTTTAATTTTTTTGTTGATATTAAAATTTTTTAAAAGAAGTTAAGCTTATTCACAATCTAAAGATAGGGTGAAGTTTCTTTTCTTTTTAAGTGATACCGATAGGATGTGTCAACTTTTTTTTTTTAGTTGCCCACCCGATTCACCGGAATTTTGCTCTGACTATATTTAGATTTGACCTGGGTCGCGTACCTGCCTATGGTAGGTGAGTCTCCCAATAGAAATTTTCTATATATGCCAAGACTCAAACTCAAAACCTCGTTTAAGCGATACTAAGTCACTTACTAGACTAATTTTCGTTGGTGATGTGTCAACTTTAACTGTTTTCATGATCTCCTTCTAACCAGAGTTTAGAGATTTTTGGCCCAAAATAAAAACAGTTTAAAGATGGGAAGTTGGCCTTTGCTAACATTACAAAATGGACCAATGTTGAATGCATGTTAGCCAACCATAAAGGGCAAATGTTATGAAGGCCTTGCATGAATTCATAGGCCTAAAATGGAACAATCGGTTATTAAGACCCGCATCACTATGCCAACGAACTTCTTTCTCAAGAGCCTATATAGAATAAATCATCGTCATGTCTAATATTAATATCGCTTAACAACAATAATAAAACCTTATCCCATTAAATAGGGCTAACTACATTGATCAATTAATATCGCTTAAATAAAAAAAATTACTTTATTCTTAAATCGTGAGTAAGTCTAACTCTTTTTTAAAAATTTCAGTAAAAAAAATAGCCTCGTGCAGAACCGATCATCCGTGGGTTTATCTGACAAAGGGGTAAAACGTTCGATTATTTAAAGCATGTTTAATCTATGGGGAGTATCATTTTATTATAGTTTTAGTCGTAGCGCTTAGGGAAGCATCCTAACTCTTAAGTGCTTAAATTTATATCTGAAGGTAATAGACGACTTACCTTACTCGATATTAGTATTGTTTAAGAGAAGGAAAACCTTGTCCTGCCCTTAGATCGTGTGTGAACCTAACTCTTTATAAAAAAATTTGTAACCAAACAAAAATCTAGTGCAGAAGGGTGTATGCCCACTGATTTTGGCAAATCCCTGTAATCACTTTTTGGAGATGCATTCTTATGATGTTGATCCATTGGATTTGGATTGTTGCTCTAGTTTCTTTCTTCCTTTTTTTTTTATTAGGTTCTATTTTTTTTAGGGGAGTTCTAAAAAAAATTTGGGAAAATAAATGATATGACCAATAATCCATTTGTGTTGATCCATTGATGCAAGTTCATTGAACACCGATCGTAGGTTCGCCTATTATTTGATGTCACACTGACCCACCCCCACCCTCCATAATTGGCTCCACATGCATGCACGATAATGTCAAGGGCGGCTCATGCTTTCACTCCGCGCCTCCATTTCTTATCAGCCTTTTTCTTTCAACTACAATAATATAATTCTAAATGGACAAAGATGCAAATTTCTTTTTTTTTTGAATTTCACTCAGAAACAATATTATTTTAAAAATATTAAAATTGAGTAATATTATCTCTGTCAACATTAGTTTTTTATTGAGGTGATGAACATAGTACATGGACTCTATTAACAAGCAAAGACAATAAAAAAACACTAAAACTAGAGACTCACTTGGCAGAAACGATAGCATTACAAATAGAAAAATAATGGACAAGAAGACTGAAACATAAACTGCACACTACAATACTACAATAATATAATCCACAGTGAAATGAAAAACTGAAGCAAAAGGCGAATCACTGACCCGATTGATTGGAAGCCGCTACACCAACTATGATAACGAGAGCTTGAAAGGCGATGCTGAGGTAGAAGGTGATAACCATAAGTACCCATAACGCCAATGAGAGGCAAGAGTAGAAGACATCCAAATATGCCACCAAGGACGTTGGTATCCTAAAAGACACTAAAAAAGCTACTAGCACCATATAGCAGAAGCATAAAACATGGCAAAAATGCCAAGAAGTACCAAAAGCAACGGGGATTCATGGACCAGAACCAAAGCTAGAGCAGTGGAATTATAATAAACAACGATAAGCATGAGACATCGACAGCAGCAACATAACAAGAAGAAACTGAAAGGGTACCAACAGACAAAAGATAAAAACGCTGCATGATGAACTTCTAAGTAGTTGCTAATAATCTTAGAGATCCCTACTAGCATCATAAGCATTTGCGGAGCTTTTTGGCAGAAGCTCCGCAAGAACCCAGTAGAAAATCACAAGACCCAAACAAAAGATATAATTTTTTCCATATAGTTATATTGTCCAAGAAAATACTAGCATCTCTATTCCTGGCAATCTCCTTTGAGAATATGAGATCAACCCCCAAAAAAACAACATATGCGCTTTCTTTTAACATTTGGGAAAGACGGCTCAGAAGTTATATGTACTCCTTTACCAAGGAAAGGAGTACAGTCCCTCTTAAAGCAAGCATCCTTTGAGTCCTTCTCACCATTGCAAAGGCTTAGTTTACATCTCTTCTCTTCACGTGACATCACGGTGTCAACAAATTTCCTCTTCTTCATTGTGGACTTAGGAAATTGTAACACCTCAGACACATCATGTAAACCTGAGCCTTCATCATTACAAGCTGTACTTGAAACAGGGGAAGGCGTGGGTTGAACTGGAGAATAGGCAGGTAGAGCTTGAGAAGGAAATGCCTTGTGCGAATGCCGAGTGGGATGTGAGGAGCGACAAATCAACCCAATATCACGACGACGAGAAACATACTGAGAACCTGAAAAAAGGATATGGCCAAATTTGGGACCAACAAACTGAAAGAGGACATGATCTTTTCTTATTGCCATACTGCAGTGATTGCAGCAAAATCCTACGCTTCCACAACTATAACAAACCAATCTTGCATGTTTAAGAAGAAATGAAAAAGGAATCTTTTCACCCGATCTTGTTTGCAAATATAAAATATCCGGGAAGCTAAGCCTTACTGGAAGTGAAACCTGGATGCGAAGACCAATAAAACTTAATAGAGAACCGGAATCATAATCCACAAATGAGCCAAACATTCCACCAATTTGTTAAGCAACTCCTCGGTGTAATAGTCGAGAGGGAGATCTAACCCTTGTATCCATACATGAATGAAGGAAAACGAGATTGTGGATATAGATGTATCAGGTTGCTAAGCATAAACAGCAACTTGGAGAACTTGAAGCAACCAAAGACCCTGATTCATAATAAAGGAACAATCTTGCTAGTTGCGTAAGGGAATAAGGAAGTAATTATACTCTTTTAATAATAATTAAATAAATAAGTGAAAGAGAGATAAAATTAAAAAAATAGTTAAAATATTTTTAAAAAATATATTATATTAACTAATTTAATTAATTTTTTTATTATAATTATATTAATTAAATATATTATATACTAACTGAAGGAATATTAAATAAAGAAAATTATGAAATATAAATTAAGTTGATTATTAGCTTAAAGAATAATTTAAACTTGAAACACTAAAATACAAACCATTCAAATCAAAATTAAATGATTCGAATTTCATCCTAAAAAATAACTAATTCATGCATAAATTTAGAATAAAATTGAAATGTTTTCTACTTATAACGAATTTTTATTTTAGTAATTACCAAAAAAAATTATACATTTTTTTATAAATATAATTTATTTGGTAGTTGGTACAATCAACTAATATAAATTTGGATATTTTTAAATCTAAATAGAACTAATATTATTTTCATACACTCACGATTTGCACCTCAACTTTACTTACAATATTAAAGGGATTAAAGAATGAACTCATTAAGACTTCAAAATTCACTTTAATACTTTTTTTGGCCAGTTAACTTTTGGAATTACCACTATGCTTTAATTATTATATTTTAATAAAGGCATTTTGATTAAAAATATAGAAATTTAAAATATGATTAGGAAAGAAAAATCTTGTGTCAACTTATATCTTCCTCACACTGCTTCCCACTTGGCCACTCCAATTACTAACACAGATTCAGTGGCCTCAAATCAATAATACAAAACTCTAAAGTTTCAATCTGTCTCACGTCCACTCGTTAGAATCTAGCATCACTCAACACAGAGCAAACTTGAATGCTTCAAACGCAATTAAAATATCAAAAGACCAGACTCAATAAATGGCTCAAATTAAAAGGCTTACATATATTTATATATCTATATATATTTTTTCTCATCTGCTTCTACTTTACTCTAATAATAAATATAAGTTAAATCAACTGCCCTATATTCTAAAGTAATACAAACAAGCAAACAATCAACCTCCTCCTAATTAATACCTACTTGTAACCTTCCTAGCTGACTTCCACTAATTGAGACTGACCGTTAAGTAATGTAGTACAAAAACCGCACCGGGTTGGACCCGGTTTCCTCCTATCGAGACTCCTATTGGGGATTTGAAACTTCAGAAGCTCCGAACCATTTGTGTTTGGGTCAAACCTGCCTCCGGACCAACCATCTCCTTCTTCTTCCTCATCTCCAACACTTTCCGATGGCTATTTGAGTGCGAATCGCTCGAGAACGTTGGGCTACAGGCTGGTCTGTACTCTGGAAAAAGCCGACCGGACTTGAACCGGACCCCACATGCATTACACAGAGTTTTAGCGCCTAGTGGGCCGGTTCTCCACTGTGGCGTCTTCTGCACATGACAATGACTGCACCGACGCTGCATCTGGGACCCACTTGTTTCCCTTTCCACCGGCTTCCTCTTTTTCTGCTTTATTGCCGGCGGTTCACCGGCGAACACGAGGGCCGAGGAAGACTTTGGAGATGGCCGGGAAACGAAAAGTATTGAGCTGGATGACCACACACGAGCGTTGGCTTTTCTATATTTAGTGCTTCTCGTTTTCACCGGAATTTTAGACGGAAAACGTGGGGTTTTCACTGTCGTTAAATCCGGTCTAAGCTCCGTCGCAGAGTGCTTCTCAACCTTCGACTGCTCTGAGTAAACCGGATACGAGAACTCTAGTAGAGAATCGTCTACAAAGTGAGAAACCCACTCAAGGTCTGCTAAATCATCGGCCTGTGGAATATTCAAATAGGTTTTAAATTTCAATTCATTGCTAGAAACAAAACGAAAATCGTGAAGCTTGTGAAAGTAAACTTGCCGGAACCGCGAGTTCGCTTGCAAAAGCCGACTCAGAATCGCCGGTGCCGGAATCACTGCCAGAGTTGGAGTTTACATCGTCCGAAACAAAGGAGCCATCTTTTTTGTCGTCGTCGTCTTCGAAATCGTTTTCCTTCTCAGCAAGCACGTGTTGAAATTCGTCGTGAGACAAGTCAAGAAGGTCATCCACCGAGAAATCTTCGCCAGCGACGCCGTTGTTTCCGTTCAAGTACAAAATTTCCTCGCACAAGGCTTTCTGTTGAAAAGACAGTTCTCTTCGTAAACTGGGTTTCAACGCTTTTGCTACTGCAAACTCCATTTCTGCACACAGTTTATTCAATCAGTATCTGAGCAAAGGTTTTGAAACTGAAAGTTGTGAAACATTTACCTGAAAGAAGAAGACGAAGAAGGAAGGAAGGAATGATGCGAAACGACGAGAAGGTTTATTTTTTTGTGGTTAGAAAGAAAGCACTGAAACAAATAGGGGGAGATTCGCGGAGCGGAACTGTTAATGGATTATTGGTTTATCTTTATCTTTTTCTGCTTTTCTTCTTACTACGTCTCTCACTACCAAATTTCAATTCAAATATGTTACTCAATTTTCCAAAGAGAGGGTGGCTGAACCAGGCGTATGGCATTTGATCTTGTGGTGCGACTTGAGGATGTTATGGAAAACGCACCGGGGATTGAATCGGTTAATTTAATGCACCGGTTTCCGGTTATTAGTAAATAAATATATTTTAAAATTAAATATTATAATAGTCAATATATTGTTGGGTAAAGGTGCATCCAACACCCCAAATTAATTTTGGAGGAGCAATTAACACCCTAAAGTATTTAAAGGTGCAATTAGCACCCTAAACTAATTTTAGAGGTGCAACCAGCACCCTGAACTAATTTTAGAGGTACAACCAGCACCCTAAAATATTTAAAGGTGCAATTAACACCCTAAACTAATATTTAATATTATAAACAAGTAATATAAATAATAAAATATGATTAGAAAACTTAATAAAATATGCATAAAAAACTTGATATAAATATTTTCTATTTTTAATTAGTTTATGATCAATTTTCAATTTAATTAGCACCATAGACAACGGGTTTAACTATGGGGTTTTCCTTATTTTTATTTTGTTATAATTGAATAAATTTTTCCATGTTTGATAAAATCTGTGTTAAACTGGTTTACAAAGAAAAAAAATGTATATAACATGAAAAATAGATAAGTAAAAATATATTATAAGTTCAAATTGAGCAATATATAACTTTTTGAATTTCAAAGATTCATTGACATATTTTGACTAAATTTAAAACTGACTCGGTGCCCATGGTTAAGTCCAAGCCAATTAAATTTGAAACTTTAATGTCAGTCAGGCACCAGTTTTGACTTTTACTTCGCAGCCACTTTGATCATAGTTTACCCGTTGTAGTGATCAACGGCTGAGATTGACTCGACTGACAGCTTCAGAACAAAGAGCCTTGTGAGAATGTTCAATTTTCAATTTCAATTAAATTCCTATCTCAGTCTTAGCAGCCTGTTGGAAGTAGCTCTCTCTTTATTATTTGCTTAGAGTCCTATTGGAAAAATTTTCTGTCAAGACTCGATAATAGTAATAAAAAAATCAATGATGGCTGGGTTAAATGAAAAAAATAGGATTCTTCTAGAGCAAAATCAAAGGTCTAAATCTTATAAATTAAAAAAAAAAATCCTATTGAAAGTTATCCCAATCAAGCCAAACAGTGCATAAATTTAATGATTAGCATTAGATATTAGATAATCATATAAAAATATTTAGAACAAAATTAGTACGTTAAGAATGTCTGTATCAATTAGCCAAAACAAAAACAAAGAATGTTGATATAAACCTACTTTTGATGTTTAATAGAGGGACCAAAAAAATTAAGTTTAAATGAACGCGATTTCTATCAATCTATAAAGTTATTTTTACCATTGATGCCATTCATCCAAAGCAAGAACATTTGTTCCCCAATTCCAAAAAAGTATTCTTTTTTTGTAAAATGATAAACTATATATTGTTATTACTGAAAAACAAACAATTTAGGAGAAAAATCTAACGATGACACAGATAAGGTTGATACTACTCATCTAGTCATTAATATAAAAATTAGTTAATTAATTTAAGTTAATTAAAAGGTGTATAATATAAATTTATTTTGAAAAATTAAATTTAATCATGATTAATTGATTTATATAATTTATTTAAATTTATTAAAAAAAATAGTCAGCTCTTATATTAATAAAAAAGAAAGGAGTATTATTTTGGCAAACAAATAAGCTTCTTCGTTCTTCAAAAGATTAAAAGTTAAAGACTAAATGTTTTTAGAGAATAGATTTAAGGTGGGTTTGGTTTAGCTTCTAGAATAAATTAATTATAAAATAATTTTAGAGAATAAATTTTATATAAAAAATAATTTTAAATAAATAAATATTTGAATAGGTATTATCATAATACTTTTTTATATGTAAATTAATATAAATGATATGAGATAAAATGATAATTATATAAAGTGTAATTTTAAATTTATATTTTTTATTTGATATTAAAATAATAAATAATAAATACATATATATATGTTATTATAGTAGTTAATGATGAATAATTTAAAAATTATATTTACATATTTTATTTTCCTATACATAATTAGGAATATTAATTTTATATAGTTATTAATTTTTTTCTTAAATTACTTTATTAATACTCCATCAATAATAATTAAATAATAGATGGGGGTTAAGGAAGATGATTATGAATATTTTAGAAAAAAATATATCATATTAATAAATTTAACTAATTTTTATAATCTAATTAAATTAGTTAAATATATCTTATATTAAAGATTAGATGAGCATAATTTAACAAAAATAGAAATCTCAAGTCAAAGACATGTAAAACCAATTTATTATTTGTAAAATTGATAATTAATAAGTGTATATTTTTATAAAATATTGTGTTGAGAGATATTTTTAAAAAATATAAGTTTAGAAAGAATGAAAGTTTATTGTTTTAAAACATCAAGGTATTTTTTTTAAAGAATAAAGTAGTATCTAATATTTTGATTTTATTTTTTATATGTGGTCAGTATTTTAATTTTAGTTGTGTACAATTTTACTTATAATTTTTTTAATTTGATACAATTTTACTAATAATATTTTTAATTTAATATAATTCTTAGTACTTAAAAAAGAAGATTATGGATAAAATTATACTAAATTTAAAAAATTATAGATAAAATTATATCAAATTAAAAAAATTATAGATAAAAGTATACTATAAATAAAATTAAAATATTAACCACATATAAAAAATAAAATCATATATTATGTGATACTTTAGCCATCTTTAAACATCAAACAATTTCAGTAAATAATTAGAAGATAGCTTTTTCAAATGGGAGGAGAGAAGTCATGGAGAGCATTTTGGGTAAAGAAAAATGCTGACAAGTGTCATAATAAGTTTAATACAAATGTTGAAAAGTAAAAACAAAAATTACTTTTAAGAAAACTATGATTTTATACTTAAAAGTGCTTTCCAAAAAAAAAAACATATATATTTGACTATTCAACTTTTAAAATTATATTTTTAAAAGTTTACTAAACATGTAACACGCCCCTACTATTTAATTTTAGTTTTTTTTACAAAGCTATTTGTCTATTTAGTTTAAAACATGGCATTATTATCGAAACATTTACATAGCGTATTTTGTTCAAAGGTCTTTTCTTATATGGGGTTGTACAGAAGCATTCAAAATTTCAAATTCAAATTTTAACTTTGAATTTAAAAAATTTACTTATTTAAAGAATTAACCACTCCCCGTCAAAAGTGAAGTTGTTTTTTTTTTAAATATAATAAATATTGTGAAATATGATTTTGTTCCAACACAAGCAGCATACTTTATTTATAATTAAAGTTGTCAATTTGAGTATTATAAAAAAAAAAGTTGTCAATTTGAGAACTTAAATAAGTCGTGTAGATAAGGTAAACTTGTAGCACAAATTCGTTAGAGTTTACCTTTTATTAATGAATAATTATTAAAATATATAATCCATTTCCATTTTATATATTATTAGGATGATTCTTCTCGACAACAATAACATTTTCTAATAATCTTATTGGCACAGGCATATTCAACTCAATATATTTACCGATAAAAATAGCCACATGAAAAATCTAAAAATCTATATATGAATAAAAGATTTATAAATTTAGTATTTAGTCGTAATTCTCCCATTCAGTCTTTTTTTGGTCCATGAAAAGTTTTCTTTTTTGGGAAATCAGGTCAATAATTGGTTTTATTTCGAGTAAAGAGAAATGATTGGATATTTACGAGAAAGGCATCGTTTAGTGGCGTTAATCACGCCTCGTAATGAGGTTAATTTTATAAATTAATCATTCCCGCTCTCTGTTTTCTAATTTCCCTTTTTCATTTATTCTTTCACCCCTATTTCTGTTGTGCCCCGCCACCGCCATCTGTCTTCTAACGTTATAGCATTGTGATGATTACGTCACGCACGATTGATCGTACGGTCACATTTCCCTAGTGGATTCCAATCGGGTGGTTATAGTGGATTTGAGTGCTTTCGGTGACTTTTTAAGCACGCGTGGGGAAACTCCCGATCGCACCACTTATTTTTCTTTCCGAGACCGTGTTTATTATATGTAAGCTCAGTTAATTAATTTATTTATCTTAAAAAAATTAAATATATTAATTAATTATAATAAATATAATATGATATTTTTAAAATATTTTTATTTAATACTCATTCAAAACTTAATATATGATATATTTAATTAGATTATAAAATTAGTTAAATTAGTTAATACAATATATTTTTTCTAAAATACTCTAATTATTTTTCTTAACTCATTCCCTTCATATCTTAATTGATTTTTGTTAAAAGATTATTAATAAAAATAATTTATAAAAATTTTAATAAATATAAAAAATATGTATTATATTTAAAATTATGATCAACTCTCTAATTATATCTTATATTAAAAACTAAATGAGTATTACATTGTATACCGATTTATAAATTAGATAAATTAATTTAAAAATTATATAAATATTATATATAAAATATATTAAGATTAATTTAATAACTAGTTTCTATATTTAGGAATAGAGGAGTATTTATAAGGGACAAGAGTATCTTATATTTTTTAATTTAATGATAAATTTTATTTAACTAATATATTTTTCATGCATTAAACCAAATATAAGAAAAAAGGTACATCTATTAATGAGAGGTAGGGTTTACTATAGTATATCATTGTATATCATGCATGTATTATAATTATATACGTCAATTTAAAACGGTAAGTATATAGATAGATTTTCATTTGGTCATGTATTTATAAAAAAAATATAAAAGGGATAAAAAACAAATAAGTTATTTCCTCTAGAACCATACATGTTCATCGATATCGATAGAAAAAAAATATGTTAATCGATATTTTTGGTCAATTTGTCTCATTGATCAGCTATGTACAGTATGTTTAGTAGGATATAAAAAAAATTTATAAAAAAAAAAGTAAAAATGAAAATAGAATTATGTTAAAAATTAATTTTAAAAATTTGTTTAATATATTAGAAGTGAGTATATAATTGATATATATATTTTTTATAATTTTATGATAAAATAGTCTAAAATATTTTTTTATAAATTGAAAAAGATTAAAGTTGTCTAAAAATTTTATAATTTAGAATAAAATAATTTAAAATATTTCACTTTTACTTCTCCCATATCATTTCTTAATTTTTTTAATAAAATTAAAATAGTCTAAAATATTAGAAATTAAAATAAAAATAGTTTTCTTGTATCAGATAAGGGTGATACTTGATTTCACTTCCATATTTCTCCTTCCCCACTCCTTCTTCCAAGTTACCAAACATGTCTCTAGAGTGAGTTTGTTAAATATGAATTTATTTTTAATTGTATCATTCGATAAATAGATATTAGTACTACTATATATAATCCATCTTATCATCGTCACCGCTAAATGTGGTTTTAATTAAGTATTAATTATGTTTACGAAAGTAGAAACAATGATTAGATTAGTTTCAATCATGAGTTTTGCGGTACAAATTCAAAACAGAAGTTGATTAAATGGCGGCTAATGAGAATGGTGATTGGAAATTGAAGATGTCAAAGAAAAGGTCTAAAAAGAAATGGCATGGCAATTAGCCGGGTCTTAAGGTCCGGCAGGGTAATGTTTATCCTGGCTTTAGGCTTTACTATTAAAGCTGGAATTGGGTCTCTCTTTATAAAAGTTTGTGGAAAAGTATCTCAAGTCTTCTTTGTTATTAGTATGTTTAGATTAACTTTTAAAAAATAAATTTTAAAAAAAATAAATTTTGGAGAATAGATTTTAAAAAAAATAATTTAAAAAAATAAGTGTTTAGATAGTTATTTTTAAAATAATTTTTTATATTGATAAATTACGAAAAATGATATGATTTTATTAAATGGGGGAGAGATGAGAGAAGGTAGAGAGGAGGAATGAGAGAGGAGAGAGGGTATAGCAAAGAGAGTAAAGAGGGTAGAGAGGAAAGATGAGAGATAGTGGAAAAGATAGAAGAAAAAAGAAAGATAGTGTAAGAAAAAGTAAGGGTAAAATAGTAATTGAATAGTTTATAAACTCTTTTACTGTTTCAAAAGTTATTCTAACTAGCTTATCTGAAACTATGGTTTGGTCTAAACTAAGGTTTTGGACAAAAATGACTATTTGCTTCTAAATTTTTTTAAATCGAGGTTTGAGTCAGAAATTTTTTTTAAATCGTAGTTTGGGGTTTCCAAACATACACCCTGAAAATCTCATCTTTAATTTGGATGAAAGACAGGAAAATTTGATAATTTTTAAAATATTTTTTTAAAAAATAGTTGTATAATTCACAAGGTATTAATAATTGTATAGATTTTGTATTATATTAATAATGTGAATATATCTCAATTTAAAAGGAAAAAACGCACTATTTTGCCAACCAATAATTAATAAGATATTTTATCTGATTACGAGTGGTGTGGATTTTTTATATACAAGCTAAGTCACCACATTTCTCTTGTATATATCATTTAAAAATAAAAAACATGTCGATATTAGTATAAATGCAGAAATGATATAAATACTAATTAAATCAAAGAAAATATATAAACTGTCCTTGTTAAATTTTAGAAAAAATATTTATTTTTTTTTTAAAAAGAGTTCATATAAATCTAACTATAACAATGTGCTATATAATATATGCTTAAGATTTTGTAAGTTAAACTTTAAGAGCTGTATTTACAGCTCACACATTCGGCTAAAACTGATATATATATATATATTAGTTTATAAATATTTTATTCACTTTTTAATATAAAATTTAATTAATTTTTTATATAAATTAAAGAGATTAAATAAATTATTTAATTATAACTAAATTAATTTTTTAATATAAATTTAAATTATATATTTTTTAATCTATTTAAATTAATTAATTAATTATAATTAATTTATTTTAAAAAATTAACTAATTTTTATATTAATTATGTGTTATTGATTTCTTTAATAAAGTGAGTTAGGCCGAAGCTTGACCAAAGCGATAAGACTACAGAGGAGGCACGTCACTCCATATCTATACGTCAATGGCCCCTGTCGTTTTGGACTTTCTTATCGTATTATTGCCAACATCACCACTCCAAGTCTACTACCCCCATACCCACTAAAACGACACTACATCTCCCTCCACTTGCTCTATCATCCCATGGCCCTACATGAAAGCAGGCGCAAAAATATTATCATGTCCACTCCACTCCAATCCATTGACCTTTTATATTATCATTCATCTCCCAACTTAATATCATTTTCATAAACATGTGAATTTAACTAGATAAGACATATAATTATTTAGAGTGTATTCGATCATTAGAAAATATTATTTTATTATAATTTTAATTATGATATTTAGAGAGACATCTTAATTTCTAAATACCTAAATTTATATTTAAGAATAATAGACGATTTATTTTACTTAATATTAATATTGTCTAAAAAAAATTTCATCTTACTCTTAAATCTTAAATGAACACAATCTTTTATTTTAAATTTTATACAAAACAAAAAAAAAAGCATCATTTTCACAACAGTCCATACTTGTGTGATGACTTCGAAGTCATCAAAGCGCTTTATTGATTATATCAATTACTCGATGAGCATGTCGTTTTTCAGCTTAACCTTTTCATATAGTGTATCCTCCACTCCAAGGTCCAAGCGCTTGATTGAAAGGTTCGAACCCTTTCATTCATATTAGCCACATTTTTCCATATAATAATAGAAAGTTCAAAATAAATCACATTTTTCATTTAAAAATATAATATTGAGATCAACACATAGTTATACTAAAAAATATAAGACTTATAATAAATATATAAGATAAAGAATTGACGTAGCGTTTATAAAAGTGATAAAAATTTATTTGAAATGATTCGAATAGGAAAATGAAAGCTATTAAACTATATAGATAATAGAGTCATATTATTGAATTAGATATTTTAATTAATAATTTATTTAAATATTTAGTTATTGGATTGGATAAGGGTGGTTATCATGATATATAAATAATACGAACTGGAATGGCAGACCAATCATGTTAATTGGTATATATAATTCAATTTAGAAAGAGATCTTGTAACAGTTTTTGGTTTTTTGATTTACCACTCGATTCACTAGAGCTTTGCTCCGATTACATCCGGATCCGACCCACGTCATGTACCTGGCTATGGTGAGTGAGTCAGATCTTGTAACAGTTGAATGAGAGTGAGACTATGCGTCTGCATAAAACTGATCAACAACAGTTCGGACTACCAAAGGTATCCTCACTCCATGTGAGCCATCTTCCCAGAACAGATACCCAAACGAGAAACCACCCTCAACATTAATCTTGGACCAAAAACTAACCTTGAATTTCAGTTTCTTCCTCGTAGCATCGAACTTCAAGACTGGGGGTTCAACCGACACAGACACTCCAATCGGAGCAACAACACGAGCAACGTACGTAGATTCCACTGGTCCTACGTTGGTGACTGTTCTCGACACAGTCAAAGGTTGGTTATTCAGCTCAGGAATGGTAATAGAAGGGAGGTTGATATTGAGCAAGAACTTGGGAGATTTACGGCATTTAATGGGAGATTTGGCCATTAAGGTTATGGCAGTGTTGTTGTAGCCCAGAGAACAAAGGAACCGAACATAATCTGAGGTTCCTAAGTCGTATATGAGACCAGGATTCATGACTTTGTTGGGATCAACATGTCCACCTCCATAGTCAAATGGATCAGCCTGCTTGTGTGGAGCTCCCTCTGCTCCAACATATAGGTTGTACTCATTTTTCAATGAAGCTGCGCATAAATGAGTGAAATAATTAATTCCTTCCTTGAATAGCTTTCAGAAGGTTAGATTTTAAGCTGATCAACGAATGAATTACTGGGTTTCAAGTTGATGCGTAACTAAGTGAGATGAAAAACTCTATACTACTTAAGGTGGGACTTAGTAGTTAGTATCCCATACTAACTCCTACCATTCAGGGCTTTCATGAGTAGCTCTCCCCATAATCAATTGATGAGTATTTAAATGAGATGAGTAATCTTAATGCAAAAGTTAGTTATTGAGGTGGGAGAACTGACCCACATAAATACTCAATATCCCATATTATTCAACGTGAAACTTAATATCTCATACTATAGAGTCTCTATCATAGTTACATTACCAGTAGTGATGAGGGCAGATTTGATAGCAGCAGGAGTCCAAGTAGGATGTACAGATTTGAGAAGAGCCACAATGGCAGAAACGTGAGGGCAAGCCATTGAGGTTCCTGATTCAATCTTGAAGTTAAGAGGAACGAATCCATTCGCGGTGGCATAATCAGAAGAAACAGGTGACCATGCTGCTAGAATATCAACTCCAGGAGCTGCAATATCAGGCTGCACATAACAGAACTTAGAAGATTCTGATTTCCAAGTATATATATGAATGAACTTCGAAGAAGATAAGGTTTTTGTTGATAGAGAGCAAGAATGAGAACCTTCAACACTGAAGGAGACAGAGAACTCGGACCTCTCGATGAGAAGAATGCCACTTCTGGAGATATCTGTTGTCCCACTATTGTTTTCGCCTTGCCGAACTTCACCACAGGATTCCTGAACAATATTTGACGTATTTAATCTTTATTAATCATTAAAAATGTCTACTATATAATTATTGTTCCAACATTATGTAATAGAAGAGTTGGTTTACTTTTTTAGATAGATCAATGAAGCTAAATAAATCAGTTAATCCCCTCAAAACGAATTCATATTATATACTCTTTAATTTATCTAAATTAGTCAACTAATTTTTATATTAATTATAATTAACTGATTTATTTAATTTTTTTAATTTATTTAAAAAACTCAATTAACTTTTATATTAAGAAACTCAGGAATACAAAATTATTAATTTAATTATAAGAACTAACCTGCTAGCTCCCATGTATGAGAGTACTGATGTGCCAGTGATGAAGTCAACTTGGACAGAGGGAATAGTGGAAGACAAAGCAACATCCTTAGTAGGAAACTGGGCAAATATGAGACCAGAACCTTGGACTTCCGTTACGGTTCTTATAGCTCCGATGGCTGATCTCTGCGATCCAGATTGGAAGCAAACAATTGCTTTTCCTTTAGCCAATGTTGCATTCAAGCTTCCTGCTTCACAGCTTCTGCGCAAAATATAAGATTATATATATGACACTCATTGTTATGGGACAGAGTAATGACCCAAGTCCCACATCGGGTAGCTTTGGCTGCTCGCTGGGGTATATAAGTGGTGTGGTTCTTCCCCCTTACGAGGCGCCTTTTGAGGGTGGGTTCCCCACTCCGCTTTGTATCTTAACAGATGGTATCAGAGCTGGCACCGGCCTCTGCCCGGGTGGCTCCGTTGGCTCGTCCCAGCGGCGACTTCTGCCCGGCGTGGACGCCGGCTCTTCCGGGGAGGGCCACTGTTATGGGACAGAGTAATGACCCAAGTCCCACATCGGGTAGCTTTGGCTGCTCGCTGGGGTATATAAGTGGTGTGGTTCTTCCCCCTTACGAGGCGCCTTTTGAGGGTGGGTTCCCCACTCCGCTTTGTATCATAACACTCATCATTTCTTCTTTCATACCCTTTTTGACTGTATTGCATGCAGTTAATTTCTAATTGCAGAGAATCTGAATTCAGAAGAATTTTGTTCTACCTTGCGCTTTCTCCATTCGAATCTTCAGATGCAATGTCTTCTCCATACACAATGGGGTAAAACTTGTTCACGTCCTTCCCTGTATATAAACTCTGACCCTACATACAAAAAATTGTTCTGGGTCTGTAAACTTGTGAATTGTGACCACCATTGTCAAGAACTAGATCATGTCCATAAAGAAGAGACACATTTAAATGAAAACTGAGTATGTTATACAGGTGTCTAAAAAGCTCCAGACATTTGTGCATTTTAGACTCCGGGTCCAGATCCTCCTTGATGGGATTAACTAATTAATTAGGAAATAGAAAACCCTCCTAATTAAAAAACAATTAAATCAAAATTTAATTTCATGAGTGAATTGAGGGACAAGAAAGAAACATGTCCTCAAATAAGGAAGACGCAAAGTTTTCTAAAATATGGGAAATTCCACCTTCCTAATATATCGTCCACCTGATGCCACAAATAAGGGTTGCCTCCCTCACTTATTCCTCATTCCAACCGTTGGGCTTTCTAGTTAATCTCTCCCTTTCTCATTCACTGTGCCACTCCTATCTAGACTCTAGTAGTCTAAAACCTGCGTGAGTATTTCGGTGATTTGACCGGGATCCGGGCTAGTTTTACAGTGCAAGACCTGATGGGACATTTCAAATTACAAGTGTAAAGATGAAGTACCTGTAGGGTTTGATTGTTTCCCAATGTAATAAGAGAAGGAAAAGCTCTATCAAGAGTTGTAGCAGCAACGGTGATGATCCAAGGGGCAGTGTTCATGACAGTTTGAGGGTAAGGTCCAGAATTGCCACCAGAACACACCACAGAAACTCCTTTAGCGACAGCATGAAAAGATCCAATGGCCAAAACATCCTCAACATAACTAGCAAGTGGAGGGGATGATCCTAGAGACACAGAAAGAACATCAACCCCGTCAAATATTGCGTCATCAAATGCTGCAAGAAGATCAGCTGAGCTGCAAACTCCATTAGACCAGCAGATTTTGTAGATTGCTATGTGAGCTTTTGGAGCTCCCCCTCTTGCTGACCCTTTTGCTACTCCCATCAAGCTTGCATTCTCTACTGTTACTCCTGCTGCTGTTGATGATGTGTGAGTGCCATGGCCCGACGCGTCTCGTGGCGATAAGAATTCGGATCCATCACTCGTGTTTAATTTCCCGAATTCAGCTTCATAGCCTCTCGAATACCAGCGAGCTCCAATGATTTTCCTGCCATTGTTTGACATGACAGTGTTTAAAAATGACACTGATAAGTACTTGCGTGTAATTTGAAGGCTTAAGTTGTGTCTCATGTAATTTATACTCCTTCTTGTTCTAAATATAATAGCTAGATAAGTGATTCATTTTGGTCATAAATATAAGTCAACATGGAAGTGGAAAGAGGTTTTAAACCGACCTATTACAGTGGGAGTGGTTGAATTTCTCTCCTGCTTGGCATATGCCCCGCCAACGAGAAGGTGGATTATCCATATTCTCATCCCTAAAGCTCTCTGATTCAGGCCATATGCCTGCATATCCAACAATGACAAGATCGCAACCCTACTTAATCATATGCTTCTTTAGCAATTCATACACCAATTTTTTGATTGATCCCACTTATTTAGTTATTAATCTAAATGGCCGGATTTCTTTGGGTCATAACAGAATTGAATGTTATAAGCCCCATATGGAGAAGCCGTACAAATGAAATATAGTTTATAAGTTCTAGGAGCTCTCTCTATCGGGACATTGAGCTATGATACAGTTGAATGGTTATGATTTCTCAAGCATCGGGACTTCAGCGGATCTATGTTTGTGTTATAAACTCGCATTAAAATATAGAGAGACAACATCGGATTATGTTTTGTCTACATGTTCTGAAGTTGGGACCTTTTATACTGACCAGTGTCCAAGATGCCAATGATAGTGCCTCTGCCAGATTGACTCTTTGAAAGAATTCCATTCACAATATCAGGCTTCACACTCAAGAAATCCCAGCTTCTAGTTGTGTGCACACTGAGAATTCTGTTTGGAATTACATGAACAACTCCCGGAAAATCTGCATTATTAATTAAACTATTAAATTTGTTGGGAGAAACAAAGACCTTTTTCTGTACTTAAAGATCGTCCCAGGAAGGAAATTCAAAGTACACCAAATCATTATTATAGACAATTGAAGAGTGCTACTTAAAGTAAGAATGAATTATAGGCATTAATGTAGGACTTTTAAAATCTCCAAAGGGGACCACACAGTCTTCAGAAGAGACTTCACCAAACCTCAGAAAGTGTATTCAAGTAGTTTTCAAACGTATGCAAAGCAAGCATATTTAGCCAACGTGTTCTTCAGTAAGATGATAAGTAATATAACGCATATATGGAAAGTCTTAGTAATTGTTTGTTCAGAGTTACATGTCATAAACATCACTATCATGTGCATTGCTCTGGTCCTTGTCACAAGCATTTATTGGCCAATTAATTAAGCCAACAAGAAAATTGAGTTTATCTGATCTCAACAATTTCATCAGTTTCATACTTAATTCACAAACAAACAAACAAAAAATTGAGTGAAAAGGTTTTTATACTGTTAAGATCTTCAAATGCTGATACCTGCAACGAGTTTAGCTTGAGACTGACTTAAAACTGCAGCAAATCCTGAAAACCCATGTTTGTAGCTGTAAAGAATGGAGTTCCTAACAGCTCTTTTGCTGTTAGGAATGATAACGATAACAGGTTATCAAATTCTATTTGAGAGTTATTATTATGAACAAGAACAAGGGATTGAAAATGAAAACCTTCCGAGGATGTTTGACAGTATGTGAAGTTGAGAATCTTCAAGAAGGTCTTGTTCATTGTGGTTCATGCTTCTGTCTCCCATATACACAATATGAACCTGAAGGACAGAATTGAAGGAAGAAGACATGGGAAGAAACAAAAACTGAACCTGCTTCTTAAGAAAGTGTAGCGGTAAAGAGAAGAAAACCCAGAAGGGTGAAACTCACATTGCTTGAGTCAGAAGCCACAAGGAAGCATGATCCTAGGAGCAGGGCAAGAAGTATCAAACTAATGCTTAAATCCCAAGCGCGAGCCATGAGTTTGAGAAAACCAGAATGAGCATTCAAAAGTTATATGGAGCTTATGAGATATTGTAAACTCTTTGTTGTGCATTTGTGAAATTTGATTTATGTGGAAAGGAAGAAGCCCCACAAGGTACATGCTCCACTAGGATCATTAATGGCGCTGGGCTTTTGTTTTTACTTTAGGGCTTCAATTATTTAGTTTGGAATCTTGGGATATGAGGCAGAGACCCCAGATGTGAAATCTGTACGTAAAGAAATACTAACGAGGTTGGTCCGAATGATAAGTGGCTTAGTATCGTTTAAACGAGGTCTCGAGTTTGAGCCTTGGCGAATGCAGAAAATCCCCGTTGGGAGACTCACCCACCATAGCCAGGTGCGCGACGCGGGTCGGATCCGGATGTAGTCGGGGCAAAGCTCCGGTGAACCGGGTGGGCAACAAAAAAAAAACTCAGCCCACATACACAAGAATATTGCTTAACTCTTCAATCATACATACGGTTAGTGCCAAGTTTCATGGGAAAAAAAAGTACTCCCTCATCTTCTTAATATAAGAGTTAGTTGACTAATTATAATAAATTAAAAAAATTAAATAAATCAATTAATTATAATCAAATACGGTAAGACTAATTCATATTATATATTATTCAATTTATTCAAATTTTATTCATTAATTTTTATGTTAGTTATAATTAACTACTTTTTTTAACTATTTTAATCTACTTAAATTAACCAATTAACTCTTAAGTGAAAGGCAAAAGGGAGTAATATATTCACTGGCATTATCTATAAATTGTATATAGTAAAATATATGGAAAATTGGCGGGTGGTCATTTCTTTTTAGAGATATTTTTGAGTATATTCACTGAGTAAAATTTAGTACAAACCTATACAACAACAACAACAAAGCCTTTTCCTATTAAATGGGGTCAACTACATAGATCATATGACGTCATTGTGCTCTGTCAAAATTTAGTACGAACCTATAATTGCGAAAAATTGTTTGAGATTTAATTATTTTTCCATAACATACAATTTAATTATTTAAGTTGAACATCTATAAACAAACATCTTGTTCGATAAGAGTCAGGGGCGGGTAAGCTTGTTCCTTTCTTACTAATAGATCTTTGAAAAAACGTAGCCCAAGCATGAAAATAACTAATTAACTAGATTTCGAGCCCGCGAACTAAAGTTCGTTGGAGGCGGTGACTATTCATGATCTTAAGGATTCTAAATATCATTTTAACATTTTTATTTAATTTTAATTTTAACGTTAATGTATGATAACTATACCGTCGAGTTTTATATCTTCTAAAAAGTTAACCTTCCTTACACGACAGGACTCTGAGTAAGAGGTTATTCTTGGTAACCTTTTCTTTTGTTGTCTCCACGAAGGAACCGAATCCCAAATCAATTTTGAAAATCCTCTGACTCTGTGTTTCCGTACTTTCTTACACAAATTGTGTTGGAGCGAGGTGCTCTGAGATCGATTTCTGAAGGTAGATCCAATCGCTTCATCAGGGTGAATGGATGCCATCAGAAAGCAAGCCTACAAGCTCCGAGAACAGGTCGCTCGCCAACAACAGGTTCTCTCTCTCTCTCTCTCTCTCACTCTCTCACTCTCACTCTCACGCTTACTTGTGTGATTCCTCATCAGACCTTAGATGTTTTCAGTCGCTCGTATCTTCTTATGAAATTTCTTTACTTGTATAATTTTATTTTGCTCTTTTATTTTTTGTTTGATATGCTTTAATACGTGCTTAATACAATTTTCTTCTACTCTGTTTTCTGAGGTTAGCGTTGACGATGCAACCTTCGTTTGGATGATTATTGTTTTTTGTTCGGATGAAATCGATTCTAGTGAGTTATAGGACGTAGGATGTTAATTGAGAATAGCTGCACCGTTTGGTTGTGCGAATTCTCACAGACGAAGATGAATTTTGAACTATTACTTTTGCTTGCTTATGCATTGAACTTTGGTCAAGAAACTCAGAATCATCGCAGATATTGGAATTCGATCAGATGAATTGTAATATAATTTATGGACAAAACGTACGGTGAAGTTTCCAATAAAAACGTGGCACGTGGAGAAACTCCATCGAGTAGTGCTAAGCTCAAAAAGAATATCGGCATTTCAAGGTTTCTAGTAAATAACTTAACATTAAACGTCTAAGAAATTGTACTTAAGTTCTGCTCATTCTTGATTGCTTGTCTTATGCCAGAGATTGTTCTGGATGTACACTATCATTGTAAGCTCGGTTGAGAGGGGAGGTAGCTTGCATATTAAGTTACAGGGGCCTTTTAACAGGAGGTTCGTGGAATAATTGCAATGGCAGAAGAAATTGTTTGGAAAATGGGCAAATGGCCATGTAAGATCTTTTGTGAGAGGGAACTAGAAAAGGCCTTTTAAGTTTCTGAACAAGCAGTGAACTAGAATTGAAAACACTCCCATTTAACTTAACAGATGCTATTGATATATTTTTATGACAATCTTCTTCTTCATATGTGCTTCCCTTTTCTCATTATGTTGATTGGCATGAGCGCAAGTCAGAAAATTATTGACCGTTGCATGCATCTATAGTTATTATGATGACCATGTTCCTTTCTTAACTTTTTTATTTTTCATCTTAGTATGTCCAATATTCTTGTATGCTTTATTTATGAAGGTGTTAATCACTATTATTATTATTTTATAGGCTGTTATGAAACAGTTTGGGGCTGGGGCATATGGAGGTTCAGATAGTGTGGTCACTGACGGGATGGAGCTCCAGCAACACCAGAAACTTGAAAAGCTTTACATATCAACACGTGTAGGAAAGGTTACCTGGTCCTCATGTTCTGATTTTATATTTTCTTTCATTTTCCATCTCAGTTTCCTTTTTTTACTTCCTTGACTAATGATAGTTTCTTTCTATTCTTCAGCATTATCAAAGGGATGTTGTCCATGGTGTAGAAGGTTACATTGTTACTGGATCTAAACAAGTTGAAATAGGTAATATTGTTGCTTGGTGAAGAAGCTTTTTATGAAGTTTTCATGCAATTGGCTTTACATTACCTAGCACTGTTTTATATAGTTCATTTACATCTGATTTCTCAGGAACAAAGTTGTCAGAAGATAGCAGGAAATATGGTTCAGAAAATACATGTACCAGTGGTAATACACTATCGAAAGCTGCACTAAGTTATGCACGTGCACGTGCTCAAATGGAAAAGGAGCATGGGGACTTACTGAAAGCACTTGGCACTCAGGTTTGACAATCCATTGTCTTGATTGTAACAAAGGAGTCTTTCTTTTCATATAAACTACTAATGTTTTTGGAGGCACTGTCATAGTTAGCTCTTGAAATGTAAGTCTCTGGTCATCTGTTTACAATGTTTCCCTTTCTCCTGCCTGCAATAAAGACCTCAGTGTTACTTGTGGTTTGTTATATATTGTAATATTGTATTTTCCTATTCTGCTAAGAAACTACAAACCAGCATGTATTCCTTTGAAAGAGAGAAAAGATGGAAACTTGTGACATGAACTTGACCTTTTTTCCTTGGTGTTATAGGGTTTAAATTCAACCTTTCATAAATGATGCCGCCTCCAACATAGCAATATATGATTGTGACTTTAAAGTTTTTTAAACATTATCAAATGAAAAAGAATAAGGAGACTACTCTCAACCTAGATCCAAATCTTTTTTATACCCAGAGAAGTTTGACTTTCTCACTGTAGTTATGTGCTCACTTGTGTTGTTAATATATGAAATTTTCCATCTTATACATTAGGCCTAATAATTCAGTGATCAACATCTTGCTCCATGATTAGGTTGCAGAGCCCCTAAGAGCAATGGTGGTGGGAGCTCCATTGGAGGATGCTCGGCATCTTGCTCAGCGTTATGACAGAATGCGACAGGAAGCTGAAGCCCAGGTATCGAGGAATTTGAACTTGCATTAAAACAATGTCTTAAAACTTCTCCTGTGCTTAAGGACATGTTAGAATTCATGGTTTTATATACTGGTTAGGTAAAAAATAATAGTTCATTAGTTGTTTTCTTCTTCTCTTTGGACTTGTAATTACACTATCCTTTGAATCTTGGCTGGCAGGCAATTGAAGTTTCCAAACGCCAGGCTAAAGTGAGAGAAACTCCAGGCAATGCTGAGAATACCATGAAATTGGAGGCAGCTGAAGCAAAACTTCAAGATCTGAAGTCAAACGTGGCCATGTTAGGGAAGGAAGCGGCTGCAGCAATGGCTGCTGTTGAAGCACAGCAACAGAGATTGACCCTTCAGCGTCTTATAGCTATGGTATTATAGTGGTACCATCTGATGGAGAAGTATCCACTGTTAATGAATTTTTCATCTGAGGTAAAAGATAAATCACAACTAAATCCAGCATTTTATTTCATATAATGAAGGTTGAAGCAGAGCGTGCCTATCACCAGAGGGTCCTCCAAATACTTGATCAGCTTGATGGAGAGGTAAGTAATCATAACTCTTGGTTTTAAAATCATCTTATTCTCCCTACCAAACTTAAATTTGCTAACAAACAGGGGTTACAATTTCTTTTGGCATCAACATATGATTATATGTTCTATGTATATTTAATGATAGATGATATCAGAACGGCAGCGTATTGAAGCCCCTTCTCCTCCTAGCATGGAAAACAGCATGCCGCCAGCCCCATCATATGAAGAAGCAAATGGTGTGTATGCTCCTCAGACACCGGATGGATCAACAGATAGCATGGGTTACTTCTTAGGAGAGGTTAGTGGGACATTGCATCTGGTACATATATTACTTGTTTGCAAACGAAGGGACGGCTTTTCTTTCTGTTGGGTTTTTTTTTTTACTCTTGCAGGTTATGTTTCCATACAATGCAGTGTCTGATGTGGAGCTAAATGTATCAGTTGGTGATTATGTTGTTGTTCGGAAGGTTAGTATCTTTCTGTAGCATGCACCCCCAGCCATAAAATTTTGAGTGCATCTGTTCTGAAATGTTTTGGGGTCTCCCAGCCATAAAATTTTGGGGAACCATTGGGGTTCACTAAGAGTTGGTATCTCTTATTAACAGCTTGGGTTTAGTTCTCTGGTGAGCACTGGAAGGTGGGCCCTCACACTCGTATGGAGAGACTGTAGCTGGGGTAAAATCTGGGAATTACTGAGTGTGGGAAAAAAAGGTTGATCGAACCCTTTAAAACATGATGAAGCTTTATTCTGGGGTAGAAACAGATCACGTGACCTTGAAAATCCTGCGTCTCAAATTGGTCGTTTCGTAATATGTTTATTTTGGGATTAACAGGTAACAAGCCATGGATGGGCTGAGGGTGAGTGCAAAGGGAAAGCAGGTTGGTTTCCTTTCGGGTATATTGAGAGAAGGGAACAGGTTCTTGCAAGCAAGGTGGGTATACTATTCTAACTTATGCTGTTGGGTTGGCTTCTTACCCTGTAAATTTTGAGTGTGTATTTCTTAGGGCCGGGGTTAAAGGGGTCATTTTAGCGGTAGAACAAATTGATTTATGTAGGTGCCAACTTTTTTCTCATCAACAATTGCTATGAAAGTCATTCTCTTTTTATTGTTATTTCGTTGTATAGAATTTTACACTCTCGAACCGTGTATCCATACGAAATTCATGCAATTGAAACTTTTTCTTCTAACAATCAGATTCCAGATCAGGTACAAATAATTGCAAGTTGTTTCTACTGCTATTCTATAGGAGTACTTCATGTAGAAACAGATTGTTTGTGAGTAATGATCAAGGGTTTGAATAAGAAATGGGTTTATTCCCCAGCGTAGGATTTTTTGGAAGGAACAAATATGAAATATGCAATTAAAAGCTATTAACATTATCTTTATAAATTGAATACAGCATTTTATTATTCTTTTATTTGGTGTGTAATCTAACTTTTTATTCTTGGACTGAAATACACCTTTTATTGTCAGTCACACCTTTTTTTCTGTTGGAGGGGGTTGTTAACTTCAAAATTAGAAAATGAATATCTAAAAGCCGCATTCCTCAAAGTAGTTTAACTGATACTCTGAAACTTTGTGGGTGTTTGCATGTTTTTAGCCCCAATTTTGATTTATTATTTTTTTAAAATAAATAGTTATATTTATCTAAAATAACTTTTTGAACCAAATTATAATTTAAAATTAATATTTTGGATAAAATATTAAGACTAATTTTTAAAACAGTAAAAAAATTTATATACTATCTTATTATTATTTTACCCTTATTTTTTCTTACATTTCTTCTCTTTTCTCTTCTCCATCATCTCTCATTTCTCATCTCTCTTCTCCACCCTCTCTTATCTCTCATCTCTCATCTCCACCCTCACTCCTCTCATATTTTTTTTAATAAAATTATACATTTTCTAATTACTAAAAATTTTCTAATAATAATTATGCAAACAGTTATTTATTTAAAATTATTTTTTTTAAGAACTTTTTTAAAAAAACTGTTCAAAAACTATTTTTTTTAGTTATTTTTTAAATTTTTACCCAAACAAAACCTTTTATTTAATAAGAGTTTCTAGTGAACTACAGTATATACATCGCCACAAATTTATTTCGACATAAATATTATTATATGCTATCTTTCTCCTACTAAATTCCTTCACAAATAAAATAAATAATTGAATTATAAGTAAAAGCTTTATTCTTTTAGTAAAAATAATATACAATAATTATTAATTATTAAATAATAGTATAGATATAATGAATATCACATGTTTTCGTATGAGCAAAAGAAAATCCCTTCCACTTCTTATCATCATGCATGGCTCCTTGTAAATACCAAATATTTTCATGGCTTTTATGCCCAAGTACCCAAACACACGTTAACAGTCATTTTTGTTATAAAGGTTCACTTGTTGCAACATGGTCCCTGTGTAACAGCATGCAAACGACAATTTTATGGGTGGCAATAGGGTAAAAGAAAAATACAACACAGGAAGCCACAGCATACAGAAACCACATCTGGCTTCCCACACACAAAACATAGCATAATCAACACCAGCCCATCTACCTTGTGATCTTGAACATCCGCATCCGC
Source organism: Leucaena leucocephala (assembly GCA_037074615.1). Lineage (NCBI taxonomy): Eukaryota > Viridiplantae > Streptophyta > Magnoliopsida > Fabales > Fabaceae > Leucaena > Leucaena leucocephala. The sequence goes on along the minus strand of CM073560.1, from coordinate 20,924,995 downwards.
ATCCGCATCCGCATTATGGATAATAATCAACCCAGCATTGTTGCGTTGTTATCTCACACTAGCTGGAAGGCGTAAAAAACGAGAATTAGAGTGAAAAGTCAAGGTATATCACTTAATCCACAACTATGTTTTGTTCTTACGTTTAAATTTTAATTAGTTACAAAAATATTAAAACACTAAAAAAATTTGAAGAATTTGTTTCGCTTGCATCATGAAAAAAGACCATTTGAGATATAAGGAAAATATAGCTTCATTGATAAAACAATTCATTATTTTAACTAGTGACGACTACTTATTTCAAGCCAAACCTTGGCCTCATATAATTTACCCTCACTTTTTTAGTTTATAGGGAATTCGGCCACTCATCGAAACTAGCAATTAAACTTACATCAGTTATCCCGGTTGGCGGAGAGATATGCGAACATGAGAGCTAGTGCGAGAATAAGTATTAGAAACTGCAGGAACACTCACAAATCAGTACATGATTTACATATGTAGCATCAAGTTCTACCACAAGAAAAAGAAAGAGACAAATTTACCGTGGCTGAGTTATATCCAGGCTCGCTCTTCAAAATATAAGACTTCCTGTTGAAATCAATGTAAAACCTGTCAGAATCTCAAGGGTGAAAACATACTTTAGAAGCTACATGGATATGATCTGCATGCCTTTTACTTAAGAGACCAGATTCTCTGCAAGCCTTTTGTATAGCTTCCACCCTGCTCAATGTTTTTGTTGCATCGGGATCATTTTTGTCAACCTACGGGAGAAAAATAATAGACTTTTAAATTGGGGGAAAAAAAGATTTAATAAGATGTCCACAAAACTAAAAAATAGCTTTGGGGGCATGGAGGATTGTGCTACAGAATAAAGACGACCACAATAACTCCCTTTCTTTAGGGCACGATTATTGTGGTACAATGGGTGGGTGATGTAGGGAGTTGGAGGAATAACAAGAATAAATATTATTTTAAGTTATTTTAGATATTTTCTATTTGATAATATTATTTAGGTTATTTTTCTGATTTGTTGAGTGGACCTCAAGTTTAAGAGTAGTGGGTCATGATACTTGCAGATTAAGTCAGTAATTTCATTTATTTATTTTTCAGGAAGTTATTCCCCATTATCTGAGTTATGGATTAATAGGAGCAATTTTAGGAGTCATTAGTTACTACCCGGTCCTAATTATAAGAGTTAGTTGACTTCTTTAAGTAGATTGAGAAGGTCATATTTATTAATTAATTATAACTAAGATAAGAGTTAGTTGACTAATTTAGCTAGATTGATGAGTAAATAATATGAATTTACCTTGAGGGTTTGGATTTGGTCATAATTAACTTATTTAATTTCTTTAATCTATCCAAAAAAAGTCAACTAGCACTTATAATTAGGACCGAAGGGAGTATTTTTCTTCCTATAAATATTGATGTTCACAGCATGTAGAAATCATCTGCAAATAAAATCAGCATTTTGTTTTTATTAGTGAAGATCATCCTTGAGCTTTATTAGTTGTATGAGTTTAATATCCTTGCTCATCGGCTACTAAAGATTTTCTTTCATCTATATTAATTTGTGAAGTTAGATTCTGATTTCATATTTTAATAAAGAACTTTCTTCTATCTTGTATCCTACCAGAAGACTTTACAATCAAATCGAGGCCTATTCACAGCCTGACAGCCATGGCTTATTGGTTGTCATGACTAATGAGGGCGAACATATTATTTCTATGAAACTGGGTATAGAAGGCTTTCTAAGCATCAGCAACTCTTATCCTGTAAAGCATTTTTCCAAAATCTTATTTTTGTATGTATGCTTTATAAAGCATAAATGGTAGCATTACCAAGTTTGAAATAATTGTAATATGCGCATTCTGATTCAAATTATGTGCAAATTGCAAGAATAACCATACTTTAAAATACCACATACCTTGGACTCCAACATACAAGAAAAGTCAAAGAAAGCACCATAGACATCTGACATTGTCTTTGTCCGATCAATCACCTTGGCAGTTAGACCTATAAATCACAAATATAATAATGAGAACAACTTAGTACACCAAACAAACATACAACAACAAGCTTTATTCCACTAAGTGGGATTAGCTACATGAATTGCACAGTACCATTATACTCTATCAATTTAATACACCAATATCACAAATTATATATGCAGCCTTTTTCATTTTCTCTCAAGAAACCAGGTTGTTATACTAATAAAAATCTTGACTATAGCATGGTTAACAACTTGCAATGTTTATCAAGTCTAAAATTAGAAACCATCACAAGCCACATCCAAACCACTCTTTAATGACCTTAATAACAACTTCTAGAGGATAAAGCAAAGATGTGTGCTATTAGTTGCAACCAGGGAATCCAACAGCACCAATGCAGCATGTATAACGACATTGAGTTTTCTCAATATATGATCCTAATGTTTGACATATTATATCTAATTTCCTGTTAGAAATTTTTTTGAGTTAACTTTTGGCATATTGATTATAAATGAACTGGTATGGAATGCCATGCAGCAATTCAAAATTCATGGGATTTCCACACAGATTTTCCATCAAAAGTAGTTTTATGCCAAACAACCCTTAAAGCTTAAATGCTGTGCACTTGGTATCTCAAGATACATCATTCTTACCACGCCTCATTTTAACTACACCTCTGAAGACTTCAATGTTATTGTAGCATAATGCAAGAGTCCCAATGGCCATGATCTGTTGCAGAACATGTCAAGCAGCCAAGTTACCAAAGAAATATTATTTTAAAAATGCCAATAGCTACAGACATGGATTTTTGAATATACGGTGCATAAGAGCAGGAGAGATAATACAAGAAGCCAACAAAGAAATGAACTGAAACTCAGCAAATCCTGAAGAGATTAAGAGAATTACTAAGACTTCATTTAATTGAAAAATGGGAGGCCAGGATCCAAGACCTGAACCTGAGCAGCTTAGCTTCTATAGTTTCTATATCACCAACACAACCAGGAAGAACATCAAATCTTATTTTGGATACTATTAAATTCTTTAATTCACCAAGGGGCACTCAATAACTGCTATTTTACCAAGTCAATCAAGTCATATAGAGATCCTTGACCATGACATGTAGTAAAAACACCCAAAGCATGTAAAGTATATATTAGAATTGTGAGATCTTTTTGGCAATATCAAAACTTTAAAGAAACTCACCGACCATTACAACAATTTAAATTATTTTGCTTGACATTGAGTATGAAGCTGTTATTCACAGGACTTAGCAATAGAACAGGATGACATATAAGCAATACATCTATTGAAGAAAAAATCTTGCTGATGATTAATAAATGACCATTGTATCAATTATGACAATGGAAATGTAACAATTAAACTAAAGGTCATGGAGAAAAAGAACAGCACCTGAGGAATAGCACAAAAACGGAATATAGCCAAGTCTCTTAAGTTAGACATATATAGTAAGCTATCTTCCACGTGCACCAAAGCATTGGTGACCATGCTGTTGAGGCATTGCACAGCCTTGACAGAATTTTCTTCTTCTTTCAAGTCCTGGACCACAAAATTAAATTGGATAAAGAAAGAGCTATACATGGGCAAATTGGAAGGAAAAAAATACATGATACGTATACAAGTAATATGAGAAAGCGAAGGTGTTTCCACCATCGTAACATCCATCAAGTCATACAAATTCAGCCAATAATCATGGCGTGAAAGATAGAAAATGAAAGGTGAGGGTAAAAACAAATTCTTAAAGATGCTAACCTCAAGTTTGTTAACATATTTACTCCAGATCTGCCGAGGCCAAAACATGCGTGACTTTGGGATCTCATTAATGTCTTCCAGGTAATCTCGGATAATATTTGTTTTCTGCAATTTCAGAAGGTTCTCAACTGAAAAGTATGCAAAGAATGGCAAAAATATTGCTTGTCTGCATTCCACTTTATGCTACCTGAAGGAACAAACCCATTGAATTAGAGAGGTATTCTGGAGCCAAATCCTCCAAACCAGAGGCATGGAAAAGCTTGGATAAACCCAGCCCAACAAGTCCTGCTACATAGTGACAATATTCATCATAGTCATCAATTGATTCCACCTGTAAGTATAGAGAAATCTCACGGAAGTCAAGACTATCTATCAACACTGAAGGGAAATTTTCTTTGGAATAATGCTTCTGGATTTGAATTCACGAGAAACATGACAGATGCACTGATAGCAGTACAGCAAAATTATCAAGAGAATATCAAAATTTGGTGCTACTTTACTCTCTGTTTGTTAGACATTCATTGAAGCCTAATTCTTGGATCTTGATATGGAAGTTTGAAAGTCAAAAGCTAGCAGTAAAACGTAGAAACTACTAGATAGCCATATGTCCGTCACCTTAAAATCAAATATTATGAAAAAACATAAAATAGTAAGAAGGGGGATTAACACTCATAATTTGACCATATAGTCTTTGTTCAGGGGTATAAAAATACCTAAAGACTAATTTAACACTGTTCTGAGTATTAATTAATCAACATGTAGGAATCAGGAAAAAAAATTGTGGGGAGGGAGGGGGGCTGCGGGGAGAGAATGATCTCCTCTAAACAATGACTAACACTTATCCTTCTAGCCAGGTTCAAGGGAATAGCAAAATAAATATAATATCCTATCAGTCAAAGAGATGAATCTAATAATTGGAACTAAGCTTGCATATTAATGAAATATCAAGAATCTAGGGAGAACAGAAGTGATGCATCATGAACCTCCTTGCAAATAAATTTGGCCATTCCCGCTCCCATCCTTTTAGTAATATCCTCAATTGCTTCCTGATAGCTGCAGAGATAATTTATCATTGTTTAGTCATTTACCAAAAGAATGCACGCCAACAATTCTATCGCATCCCGAATATATGTACAAGTGAAGTTAATGCAGGCAATGACATAACAGTAACATCTCAGGAACCCTTGCTGAGTCATGAAATACATTTTAAGAAACAAAACAGGGAGACAAATGAGAGAACTTTGCAAACATATTGAGTCAAAATCAACAATATTTTTTTACCAGCTGGTCAAGTCAGAGAGTAACTCATTGGAAACATTATAGAATTCTTAGGTAGAAGAAAACAAATTTAAAAATATCCATAATATGGTTGGGAAATATTGATAGTTCACATGGATAAACAACTCAAAGGGCCAAACATAAAATCTGACTGTTGTGCTGTATAGTGTAAATTTAACGTTCCAGGGACAAAAGTTAAGAGAAAGGTAAAAACAGAATCTCAAATATGTTGATTCATGATTTCACGCATACATGAAATAGGCAACAAACCTTTGAATGCATGGCCATGGCAATAAAACAATAGTATGCATTAAATGGGAAATAAGGCCTGTGTTGGTATTCATTGAATCAAGGATTGAAAATATCATGTATTACATCAAATCAAAAGCTTAAATTGTGAAGTGAAGATCCATCAACAAATTTTGTTATGATATCTAACACACTCACTGACACAAAAGCATTTGAATCTTGAAATGTGGACAAAACACAAACCAACGATGCCTTGGGGTTGCAAATAAATTTTAATTAAGAGAATTGGAGATAGATGGGATTCAACTTTTGACTACTTGATCTTAGGGGTGCTTTGGTATCTTATCAAGGACCGGTTCAACTTAAAAAGTTGGGATATTAACTAGTGAGGGGCCATGGATAACTTTTATTATAATTTCTTAACAAAATTACTATAGAAGGAAATGTGCAAGGATAAAAACTGACTTCTTTCCAAGTTCCAGAAATGCAGTCGAAACATGATGAAACTGGTCCATTAAGATTTTGTACTCCTTTGTCCCACCTAGTTACATAGAAACAAACTAGAATCAGCATGAAAACCACTACAAACAAGGTTCGAGGTATGTGTGCTATTTGAAAGAGTAAAAAAAGTCCATGTAAACTTCTCAACCAGATTTCTAGCAGGACAAGTTTGGCGTTATTAAGTTGAACAAGTATAACTGAGGAAAATTCCAGCAACGGGCTACAAAAAATATGCTGGATGACATCTAACTTAGCATGAAAAGAAATAGTGAAGGTGACAAGAAGACACTTACAAGAAAAATGCCAATCACGATCATATATGTGATGATGAAAAGCTATTAATATTGGCACCTTGACATCTGTAGATATGCTAGTATCGTCCTCTGCCAAAAAAAAGTTTCAAAAATATAATCAGTGAACACACAATTTCAAACATTGAAGGGTGCATATTTATGATTCGAGTTCTTTATTGCCTGCTAAAAGATAATTTGTGATGCAACAAGCCTGAAAAATTCAAAGCATCTAAAGATAGTCTCTATTTACCTTAATTAATTAACCAAAATAAAGTTAACAAAAATAGGAATAGTAGATCATAGACCAAGCAGCTGGTCAGGTTAACATATGCCAATATCTAGTAGAACCAATAGAAACCACAAGCCTGAGTATTCGACAAACACTAAACAAATCTTCGCTTCTATAATTCAATTCTATTATATAGGACAAAATTATAAGTTGAAGCAATAACGAACAGTTTAAGGTTGAAGACTAGAAACAAACCAACAGTATCAAGGGCTCGAAGGACCAAATAAAATATGCAAACCTGCAAAGTCGGAGATTTTGGAGTTAGAAACAATTCAACTCAGGAAAATATCAATAGGGGAAAACCTCTGTAAAAAATAAAGCAATCCTCTTAACAAAGGAAGCCACTATTTTCAGCAACTTATAAGATGAAAAACACTATGAAAGTGTCAACTCTACGAGAATACTTTCATCCAGTCCCGTCGGTGATCATTTTTTAACTAGTTCCAAATCTTAGTCAGGTGTTTCTGACTTTGGTAGTTTTCAGCTGTAGGTTTTCTACCAAGACTCAGGACCATTGGCTAGTGATATAGAGAGAATAAATATTGTGGAATTAATTGATGAAATAATATAAGAACTCGAGGAGTATCCAAGGAATTTCTTTCTAGGTCAAGCATCAAGTCAACCAAAACGTGTATTAATAAATTTCAATGCCAAAGGCCGCAAATCCACCTTAACCATATGCACTAAATCCGAAAAAACGACTTAGCGCCTATATATGCAGTCGAAAAACAAATTCACCTTCGCCTATTAAAATTCACAGATGAAAGTAGTTCATCCTCATTCCATTTTTTCATTTTTACTTGATGATTTGCCAGGAACACAGAAAGAAATATCATTCAGACAATTCAAAATACACCGCAGAATGCGAAACGGAACTTACAGCGTTGCGAAGCTCGGTTTCGAGCTGCTGAATGACGAAAGCAAAACTGCGAGACACCTTGTGAAGCATGCTATAGCAGAAGCCCCAGTGTGGCTCTGGAGGGATCTGCTTCTCTGCGTGCCTGGCTGCCATTTTGAGCTTCAGAAGCGGGTAGAAGTCATCGGGATGCCTCAAAATCGCGCCCAAACTCCCCATTTTCTCAGAGTATCCAAAATCCAAATCGCAGGATTTGACTCAAAATACAGGAGACTGAGAAATATCTTGATTTCTCCGTCCTGGAGCTTCGCGGGTGACAATGATGGCCCGATAGCGAGAGCACAGTGAGGTTTGGCGAGTGAACGAGGAGATAGAAAAATGGAGAAATTAAAACACGAAATACATTGATTCGATATTGCAAATACTTAATAATTGATCATGAGGTGTAAATGTAATGTCCTGCAAGGGGATCTAATGGGTATACTACCATTTAGCAACAGAACAACAAGGATTGGAAATTAGGGATATTTCTTCTGTACTTTCAACTGTAACGGATTTGTTTATAAGGCAGCGCGAGATGCGAGGGGCATGCAGTCTGCGTGCGCTTTGGATTATTATTATTAAAAAATGGTTTTTGCCACTTTCTTTCTTATTATTAATAATATTAATGCCCACCCAAATCTGTTCCAACCGATCAGCATCGTTCCTTTGCGCCAGTCATGCTAAGGGGTAAGGACCCAGAGGGCAGAGTCAAACAAACTTCTTAACCCTTCTTTTTCTTTTTCTTTATTTTGAAAATATGTTTATAGTTGTACTCATGATATTAAAATAAAATGCATAACATATACCCCTCAAGTACATGGTATATAACCTATTTACTACTAAATTAATTAGATTAAAAAATTAATTAAATTAATTAATATAATATTTTTTTAAATATTATAATTATTTTCTTTAATATTCCCTTCTTCTCTTATTTTATTGTTACTGAAAGTATAAATAATAGTAATTTAAATAAAATTTATATTTAAATTAATATCAACTTTATAATTATATTATATATAAAAGATCGGAGAAATATAAAGTAAAATTTGTATTATTTTTAAATTATTTTGATAGTTGTTTAAAAAGCATGTAAATTTGCTCAAACTCTTTACTTTTCTATGGTAGTCATAGAAATATCACATGCCAAGTTGCCAACTGCGGAGACTACTAATCTGTCTTCAAATATGGAGGCGATGATAACTACTCCAAACTAAATTTGATTCATGCATAAGACTTGGTAATCAAACTAAAAGCTTTTTCATTTATAATTCAAATTTTTTCTTTTGGGAAAGAATCAAAATACAACGGATTTTGTATAGTTCACATCCCTCAATAATACATATAAATATGTGGGGGTAATTAGATTTCATTTTTATGTATTATTAGATTTAATACTCCCTTCACACCTTTTTATAAATAAATAAATAAGCGTTTCATGTGCATTAAGGAACACCGTTTAGATCAATAAACATGTTAGAGATTTAATTTTTTTTAAAATTGCTCTTATTAATTGACACGATATAGCTATGTATTTAATCATACGAGGGATAATAAGAGGTTATTTCTTATATGCAGGCCTTGAAAAAACACTTTCATTTATTTCATTTAAAAATTTATTGTAATTCTAAATATAATATATATTTATTATATTTATCAAATTGTTTTACATTATCCTATTAATACTTCCTTAATAATAATTAAGTAAGAGGAGGAGTGAAGGAGTTAATAAATATGATTATGATATTTTGATAAAAATATATTATATTAATTAATTTAATTAAAATTTTTAATCTAATTAAATTAATTAAATAAGGTTTATATTAAATATTAAAAAATAATATAACAACTTAGTTTAATGGGTTCGTAAAATTATAAGAATAGCAGGTTAATTCTGATTTATTCGAAGTAGTAGACTAGTAACTAATCATTAAAGCTGATTAATATATTTAAATATTATTTTTAATATAATAAAATATATCATAAATTATATTAACATAACCTCTTTCAAATATCTTTCCTTTTTTATAATTTAGGAGGAAACATGCGCGCACATATGCTTTATATTATAAGGTTGGGTTGATATTATATGATTTCACTATCATTACCTCCTCACCAACAAACATTTAATTGTATTGGTAAGAGCATTCAATTAGTATATATGGAGTCAAAGGTATAAATTTTAATTAAATTTTATTAGAAAAATTTGCCTCTGAATAGTCTTATAAATATTCGATTTAAATTAGTCAATTATATAGATATTTAATAATAAAGTCTATAAAAAATATAGATATTAGATAATCAAAAGAATATAAAAAATAAAATTATCACCTCCTCTGCCTGCACATGTATTGTGAACAAATGGAAGTAATTAAATGGTCCCTTGAACTTGTCACGATACCATATCATCCAAAAGCAACCGCACATTTATTTGGTCCACTTTGGACTTTTGCACGGAGCACTCCCAAATCTGAATCCTCTCATAATCCTCGACAGAGCAACGTGATCAACATAGATAGAAGAGATAATGGCCATTGTGCGCAAGACGCGTGTGTGTGGGTATTTGTGTTATATATGCAAAGATATTTTGCGGTTGCAATTGTCAATTGATTTCTATACTTTTTAATAAATGAACAATTTTATTAAAATTAGTCTATATTATTTTTATATATATAACCATTATTTTACTGCAGTTATTTTTCGTTTGGTGTATGAATGAGCAGCTAATTAGGCAAATTAACTGTGTTTGGCAACTCCTCCAAAAACTATTAAATAAAATTATTCTCACATATTTATCCTGTATAGTAAAATAAGTTAAACTAAATAAGGAAGAAATTGTTATATGTCTAATATAAATATAAATAAATCATATAAGAAGTATAATAAATAATAACTTTATCATGTAAACTCCAACGTCCGGGTGAAGTTATACACGACAGTCTAAATTTGATTAAAACTATATTAAAAAAGTTTTTGAAGGCTATGTTTTTTTATTAACTTTTAAGCGTAAAGAGTTGTCATCAAATTTTAAAAAAAAAAATATAGGAGGAAATCCTAAGTAAAGTCCAAAATGTCAACGTCGCAAGGGTTCACGGGTTGACAGCTAGAGAGATGTTAATGATTGTTTAAACTGACATTCGGCGCATACCTTTACGATTTTTTTATTTTTAATACAAAATATATTTAATTAATTTATTTAAATTAAACTAGTTAATATCATATATTTTTTTATAAATATTATAATTATTATTTTTAATTTAATATTTTTTATTTAATTAATATTAAATAATATTAATAAAAATAATTTAAAAAATAAAAAAAATAAAAAATATAAAAAATAAATTTTATATTTATAATAAATATTAATTTTTAAATTAAATTATATATTAAAACTGGAGGAGTAAAATATAGGAATCAAATTTTACTCAAAATATATAATAGGATCCAAGTTTAGATAGTCTGGGTGAGAAATACGTCTGATTAAGTTGTTGTTTTTTAATGTAATTTTTTGTGATAAGAGAGCTTTCAATTTTTGGGACTTAATTTTTAAAAAATATTAAATAATATAAATTTATCATCAATTCATACACTATAATTTATTGTTGTTAATTTCTTAATTATTTTTAAAATTTTTAAATAATTAAATTTTTTATTTATGACTCCATAATTATTCTTCCGGTTATTATTCCCATTTTTTTTTAAACATAGGTCAAGTTAAATAAATGGGTGAAGATTTACGTATTGTTTGGCATAGGATATTTGGGGGAAGATAGGAGGAGGGGAGGAATTTTGCTACCCTCCCCTCGTTTGGCTTGTTAAAATATTTAGGAGGGGAGATAAAATTTTTTTAAATTTTCTCTCCCCCTCCAACTTTACTTCCCCTCCAAAATTGGGAGAATTTGGAGGGGAAGTATAATATTATTATTTTATAATATTAATATACCTATAATTTTTTAATATCCTAATATTATCCCTATATTATATTTTATTAAAATATTATATAAAATAATATAAGGTAAATTTATCTATATAAAAATATTTTTTCTCCCTTTTCTTCTTGAATCAAACAAGGTAATATGAAGATCCCTCCCCTCCTCTCCCTTAATGTTAATCCAAACAAAATAATAATAAAATTTCTCTTTTTCTCTCCCCTTTTTTTTCCCTCTATTAAAATCCCTCCTCCCTTGTTAGTGTTCTCTGTGGCCGACTCTAAGGACATAAGAATTTAAAATAGAACTAAACGACAAATTGCTTATCTTATTCAAAACGCATGCGCAAATACCAAACGAGGAAATAACAAGCATGTACATAGCTGTGGCAATTTCCTCTCCTCCTTCTCGGATACCAAACAATTGGTTTCATGTGCGCTAGAGACGAAAAAGAACACCACTACGTGTGTTTCAAATAAAAAGCATTTTTTTTTTGGAAAAAGTTATATTTAAACGTGTAAGATATTTTACATAATTTTAAGTGTAGTTAACGATAAGATTCTAATGATAGCGTTACACACTATGTGCAGATAAAGTCTCAAATTCAAACCTAACATGATCAGAAAATACATTTTTTAAATAATTCATCAAGTGTTACATAAAATGATGAGATTTGACTTATATCTAAGATAATAATTTTCTTCTCGAACATGTCTAGCATATATATAGGATTAATAAAGGGATCTCATATCTTGTTAATGTCAATAGTAAGTGTTTGGAAAGAACACCTCTCCCACCTTAAGAATTAAACCCGACATCACGTGCCCTCATAAATGCATTGTATAAACTATTTTATATTTAATCTTACCTTATTTAAAAAAATATACAGATTTATATCTATTTAAAAGCTTATTTTTTTAAGAGATTATATTCAGGCTCTTTAAAAAATTTATTAGACTTGTCAAGCAGCATAAGCCTGTTATTTAAAATATATTAACTATAAAAGTATAACGAGTAAATATTAAATCTACTACCTATTAAATATAATATAAGAATAAAATTATTAGACTAACGTATATTATTATAAATTTTATTCTTATTTTTTATTTTAACAAGAATCAGAGTATTGATTTTAATTTTAACGCTAAAAACCTAAAACCCCAAGTCGAAGTCAAACCCTCTGCAAACTATAACTGCAACTAATCTAGATCTACTCTTAACCGTCACATCACCCTCAGGCTAAGGCACTCTCCAGATCCACTCTTCACCATGGCATCTCTACCTTCGCCATCCATATCCACCATCGTATTACTCACTCTCCACTCTCCACTCTCCACTCTCCAGATCAATTGTCGCGTCGCGTCTATCATTCTCCCTCTTTGTCTTTGCTCCTACTTGTGCCGATCTTCACTACTTTCGCCATGCCCCAGTGTCGATCACACCATTAAACCCCCACTCAACTAGTTTTTGTATGGGTCTTTGTCTCTGCCTTCGTTGCTCATGTTCGATCAGGTTTGGGGTGGCTTATTGGAAGAAGACTTGGGTTCTAATTTTTGGTGTGGGTTGTTCAACTCAGTGTTACCTTTACAAGTGTAGATGTGGTTTTTCTTTTTCAATTTTTAGTAATTAATTTCAAAACTTTTTGGTTAGATGTGGTTGGCTGATAGTGATTAGGAAAATAATGTCGTTTGGTTTGATGATGTTTTGGATTTGATTTATACCATGGAATGGAATGACCTCCTATATAAGATTGGTTAAATTGTCCTTGCTCAATAGCTCTAATAGTTTGAATTGAATTGATTGATAAATTACTGTCGAGAAATTTTGGAGATACCACTGAGATAAGGCATGTTTGTGTTAGTTATAATATCATTAATCTGGAAAGCAATTTTTGGGTGGAGCAAATTACCTCCAGTGTGCTGAAAATTTAATGTCTCTCGAACAGAATATGTAATTGTTGTGTATACTCCACTGTGTATCTCCATAACAACACTTATGAATACTGCCTGCTGGTCTTTCCATGATTTATGCATAATCTGTTACTACGTATTATTCTCGGTGATCTATTTGAGTCACTCATTTGATTGATGATATATGGCTAATAGTTATACTTTAATTTGTCATTGTTGTATTTATTTTTTTGTAATCACTATTGTTATGTTTGTTTGGTATTACTTATTTTTATTAGTTGATTAGATATTTTTCATAATTTAGATTAAGTTAAATTTCAATTTTTAACTGATTAATGTTATAAAAATTTTATTTTTAATTTTAGACTGATTAATAAAAAGGCTTATTAGGGAGTTGTTATGAAGATCTGTTAGGGACCTATTATAAATAACTGTCAATAGAATCAAAAAAATAAGCTACCTTAACAGGTTTTAAGCCAGACTAAGTATTTTTACAGACCAGATTTATATAAAAAAAATTAACCTATAATAGGCTACATGTCAAAATTAAGTTAGATTGTCACTTAACGAGTTTGGTCTATTAAAGTTAAAATCTAACCTAACATGTCATGTTTCTATGCTTACGTGTCACTAATATATACCCGCACACGAAGTAGCAGGTTGTGTATGGGTAGTTTATTTTTAAATGGATAATTAGTTTTTTTTCCTACTATGAGGGTTTCTATTTTATTTTTTTTGACATTCAATAACTTAATATACAAAATGGTTGGGAGCCAAAAGTTGACGGGGCCAATAATGTATATTTTGCAACATAATAATTTATTATTCTAGCTAATGAAATTACACAAGATTCATGGAATCATTCACCGAAACAACATAAGATACAAAAACACAATTTCATATACATTATTGAAAAACAAAAAAGATAACATAGGCTTCTAACAACTATGCCTTTTTTCCTTCAAGGCGTGACAATGTCAATAACTGGCCTTGATCATTTATTAGCCGATTTCAAGCAAGTCTGATACATCATGGCCTCACCCACCATAGTCAGATGCACGATGTGGGTCGGATTATAATGTAGTCGAGGTAAAGCTCCGGTAAACCGGGTGGGCAACAAAAAAAAATACATCATGGGCTTTGTCAATGGGCCTAAGAAGACAACAAGTCCTGCATTCGTGATCCAATTGTTTTAATCAATTTATAACGTCCACAAAAAAAAAATCAATTAATTATAACGTTCAATCTGGACCACCAAATTATCAATATTATTGTTAATGTTGTTAGTATCAAAATTAATATTAAAATTCACGCTCCAATGAGAATGAATGAACTTACAGTATATGTTGAGCACGCTGGAATACAAATATGCGAATGCCAAGCATATGGCAACATATACGGCAACCCCCTACAGATTTGGATGCAATTTATTTTTTTTTGTTACCAAATGTTGCTTAACTAATCTTAATCATAATTCATAAAATACCACAAATAATTATTATGAACTCACCTGGGGTGAATGATATCCTAACTCTTTGTTGACCTTGTAATTTTCCCTATTACCCACCCAAAAAAGTGAAAGAGTTGTTAAGAGACAAATTCTCATAACATAGGTTGGTAATAATAGTGAGAATAATATGACTAATTGGTAAAAGGATTTAAGCAAAAACCTTTGTTGTCTTGGAGTTATAGAATTCTGCTTGCAAATTTCCTGAATTGCTTCTATCCTGGTCAGCGTAGTTGAGGCATTAGGATCATCCTTCTCAACCTGTAGTATTCATTTTATCAGTAAAGGTCAGTTAAATATAACATACGGTTGAATCAAAAGACAGAACTGAACAATTTAATTCATTCCCCTTAAATTAATCAAAAAACATTATACCTTAGCCTTCATAATGGAAGTGAACTTCAAAAAAGCATCGTAGACATCCGACATTGTTCTTGTTTGGTGGATAAGTTTAGCCGTGAGACCTAATCGCATGATCAATAAGTTATACCAAAGAAAATGTCACAATGTGTGTGCGGGCGTGTGTTCATATATTTAATAGTATAAAAAAATTATGATAAATTGAAGTAATTAAATAATTAAATACAATATGTGTAGTGTACGCACCGCGTCTCAATTTTAAAGCAACCCTGAAAACATCAATGTTGTTGTAGCATAAAGCTAGGGTCCCAATAGCTACGACCTGTATGTAATGGCACAAGTCAAAGTCAATGCAGAGATTTCTGGATATATATATATGGCATTTAGTTGTACATGATGAAGAAACTAAACAAAACAAATAATTATGTAAGAAAATTATGAGAAAAAGGAGAATTTGAAACCTGAGGAACAGCACAGACTCTAAAAATAGCAGGATCTTTCACAGCAGACAAGTATTTGAGACATTGTTGTACGTGAACCAAAGCATTTGAAACCATTTCATTCAAACATTGCAATGCCTTCTCCGAGTTCCTCTCGTCTTTCAGGTCCTACACATTAGAGTATTTTATCCATTTAAACTCGCGTTTGCGTGTGTAGACATATATACACGTTCTAATTAATTAAAAATATAAGAAAAATAAATATTTTTTACATACCTCGAGTTTGTCCACGTATTTACTCCAAACTTGACGAGGCCAAAACGTTCGTGGCATTGGTATCTCATTAATATCTTCCAAATAGTCACGAATGATATTTGCATTCTAATAATTCCATTTCAATAAAATCAAATTAAATTAGTATGGAAAGCGGTGGATATATATATATAATATAATTAATTTATGTATAAATATATATACCTGAAGGAGTAAACCCATTGAATTGGAAAGTGATTCAGGAGCTAAATCCTCTGAACCAGAAGCATAAAATAGTTTAGAAAGTCCTAACCCTACGAGCCCTGCTACGTAATGAGCATACTCATTGAGATCTTCTATTGTCTCTATCTGCATCATTTTGTTTATTTAAAAAAAGCATATTTAATTTACTTTCCATTAGAAATGCTTATATATTGTGCAAAGGAGTTAATAGATTTGAGATAGGTTCTATAATTACCTCCTGGCAAATAAATTTTGCCATTCCAGCTCCCATCTGTCTGGTAACTTCTCTAATCACATCCTGATGACTGCATGGTTAGCTTATTAATTAAGTACCAATTATTCCATCAGGCATATATAATATAATAAATATTTCCAAAAAAAGAAAAACCTTTGACCCCATCTCTTGGATTATATATGATTGATTAGTTATGTGTATGTACCTTCTTTTGAGCTCAAGAAAGGAAGTTCTAACATGATGAAATTGCTCCATAAGAATCTTACAGTCTTCGGTACCACCTTTTACATCAGTGGAAACAATATATTCTTATAATACGTAAATTTATAATTAATGAGAAGTACGTAGATTTGAGTAAATATATGTATATATATAGGAATTTTATAGAACTCTTACATGAAAAACTCCAGCGTGGATCATCTATACGGCTATGAAATGTTTCCAAAATAGGTATTCTCACTTTTGCAGGCAAACTTGTATCGTCCTCTGCATGCATGCATGCCAAATTAATATCTTCATTACACACACACATATAAAACATATTAAGTAGTCTTTATAAACTGAGTAAGTAGTATTAATGATGAAAGCAACGTACCGACAGTATCCAAGGCTCTCAGAACCAAATAAAATACGAGTATCTGCCAAAAAAAATAAAAAATCAAATTAATTACGACATAATGCTAGAAAAATATAGAACCAATGGATATAGATATTCTAGTTCGTAGAGATATGGATGACTTTCTCATAAGCACAGATTCAAATTAAAGATATATATAAGTACTTATATTCAAATTAAGAGAGAATTACTGTACAGTCACACATAAATAATTTAATAATAACTAAAAAATTACATAACAAATAATCAAGTAGCATGCAATTAACCCGTTGTCATTTCTTATACCTAGATCTTATTATTACATGCTGTTCACTTGTTATAAGACTTTTTAATGATTAAATCATTTATACATGATTGCCTAGTAATTATCCCTTAAATTAAAGTATGAATGTGCTTTGATCGATTTAGGTTGAAGGATCTGGTGGAACAATAATAACGAAAAAGACAGGAAACATGAAACTCACAGAATCACGAAGGTGGGAATCAAGGTGCTGAATGGTGAGGGCAAAACTACGAGCGACCTTGTGAAGAATGGTGTAGCAGAAAACCCAATGTGGTTTCTGATCAGGAATCACCTTCTCTGCTTTCCTTATCACCATCTTCAGCTTCAGCATTGGGTATATTTCTTCTGGGTGCTTCAGAATCGTTCCCAATAAGCTCACCATTATACTATAATTCCCTTCCTTCTCCTTTAACCTAACTATATATATATATATATATATATATATATATATATATATATTTGTAAGGGTACGTATCCAGGCACTGAATGAATGCCAAAGACAACACTCAAAAGTATGAGTAATAATGCAAGCTAAGTAAGTGATTTGTGAGTGGGAGAGAAGTGGGGGAGCATTATATAGAAACTAAACATGTGTCTGAGTCTTACTAGAAAAAAGACTTGATTATAGTTCTTCTCTGTTTGCATGGCTGTCAGCTGACAAAGCGTTCTGCGCGTGTTCACTTGAATATTTCTCTAACACTTGAGTCAACCGGTATATTCTCTTGGGTTTCATATTTTCTTGAGATACATTTCCAAGTTCATTCATGTTGATCCGTTTCCTTTCATTCTTTAATTTTTCCACTCTATTGATAAGTTTCAATTATATGTTGATCACGGTGCTACATCCCCGAGGATTGATTTGCCTTATATATCTTTTTAAGTCAAACCCGTGTTTCTTTTTGTTCTTTTGACCTTTTCTATAAACACTACTGCTGATGCTTAGTTCTTAAATGAAACTATAGAATCTTGACCGATTCATTAAAGTTGTTAATACAATTCTGTGAACCCACCAACTTGGCTCATAGCTGTAATGTTTAATAATTTATTGGATGAGATAAGCAAATCTTACTTTATAATGTCTCCCTATAGGCTATAACAATGCCTTTATTTATTTATGCCTATAATACGACTTTAAGTCCCATGAATATTGCGAATATTCTCATTTGACATAAAAGAATATATGCATATTATCAACAAAACTCGATACAATTGATAAATAACTGAATCATTAAAATATAAAATCTTGAATTTCAACTATCCAACCATGTGCATAAAAAATATTTAGTTAGAAGAGACAAAACTTATTTGAATGATCTCTATATTTTAAAAGGATTAATTTCTAACTATCTCTAACTATTGGTTGGAGGATGTCCCGTGGACTCTAAAAAAAGAAAAAGAATATATGCATACATGTTGATCTACACATACACATTCAACCTTATATGAGTATAATGCAAAACTAGAACAGAACATTGTACCAAAAAAAAAAAAAAAAGAACAGAACAATCTTGTTGTTGTTGGCCAAAAATAAAATACCATTAAAATCTAATTCTTAATTTTTAATTAGGAAAAAGGACAGTTGAAAATTGAGTTTATTTTCACGGATAAAGGATTGAAATTCTGTCATTGAGTTAAAAAAACCAACATAATTCTGAACCTACAAGGTTGGAGAGATTCTCGTATAACTCATAGGGAAATAATGTTATAAAAGTTCCGCGTGAACCGTGAGGTTCGAAAATAATTGGGCCACATATTTGTCTGGAAAGGAATTGGTATTTTTGTTCTCAATTTGACTACGTGTGTGTGTGAGAGGGAGTCCGTGATAATTATATTTTTGTTTTTCTATAAGACGATGATTATATTCTATAATTCTAGTAAGGAAGGCAAAAAAAGAAGAAGAAGAAGCCTGTGATACATTTTCTGTTTTATTTTCTTTCTTTATTCTTCTTGTTGATAACCATGAATGGACAGCATTAAATTCTCCAAACTAGCCACGCCTTACTCTAACAAAGTAAAGAGATTGATAATCTCGTGAAAATTCCATAACAAATATAATTTATTTTATAACATGCTTGAACAGAAAAAAAAAACAAAATTTATCTCATTCAGCGGTTGACTTAGATAAATTCAATAATGATTTAATATCTTTGTCAATCTCTTACTCGTGTATAATCATTTTCTTTTCAGTTTTTAAAAAGTTTAAGAGTTCGACACTAATCTCACATCAACAATAATGTTATAAATCCTACAATATGTTTATGTCCAGCTCTTTTTTTGTTTTGCAGGGCTTTAAAGAGAGATGGGCCTCCCAAAGGGACAAAGATTGAGGTATTGAGCCCTACAATCCAATGCTTATTCCGACATTCATGATCATAGTAAATTTTTTTTTGTAGTAATTCCAGTTATAATATTTAGAAAAGTATCATAACTTTTAAATATTTAAATTTATATATGAAGATAATAGATAGCTCGCTCTACTCGATATTAGTATCGCTTAGGAGGAAGAGAAATTTCGCCCTAACTTTAGATCATGGGTAAGTCCAACCCTTTTTCAAAAATTTATATACAAAAAAAAAATGATCATAGTAAATTTCTAATAAAATTTATCACAACTGATATATAATTTAATTATTTAAATATGATATTCTTTGTTCAAATCAAGCTGTGTATATAGAAAAATAATTTGTTGAAAAAAATAAAACCTATTTCGGTGATCTCTAAATCTCAAAAGAATTAGTTTTTAAATTATTGGGGAGGGAATACCAATTAATTTCTTAAAAAAATAATCATAGCCCATTTATGTCTTCTCTACCTTTATTTATAAGTGGCTGCTAATTATTAATTATTAGTTTATTTACATATATAAATAAATAATTATACTGCTTCCAAATTCATCATTCACCTAACAACAGAAGTTATTCCAAATATAAAATGAGGAGAGTGTTTTCAAATCATGTATAATAAAAAATATTTTTAATACGACAAGATGATATATTTTATCATATTTAAATATTGTTTGATTCAAATAATAAATTAAATTTTTTTCACATTTAGGTGTTAAGATTTGATTGAAAAATTTGTTGTAATAGATATTAATATTAGCCCATTAAATTTTAATAATTTAATTTTTTTTTTGAAAATACTGTGTTAAATAGTGGTACATAAAAAAATTAATGTAAAAAGAAAAATGGATGGGATTTTATATTAAAAATCAACTGAAGTTCGGTTAGTCACGTGCTGATACCCGCGAAGTGGCTCAAAATTAGATGGCCGCGCGAGGAAAGAAGACGGGTTAGTTGGACGACAATGGAACCTTCAACGGGAAACGGCCCTCTGATTCTTGCTTAACGACTTTTTCCTCTCAAAACAACCTCACGGCATTTATTTGCTTTCTTCACTGAACTTCATTTTTCTTTCTTCTTCTTCTTCTCCACCCACTCCACTCCTCCACACTCTCACGTTACCACAAAACCATAACATAATGCAGTTCAAATCCCTTTCCCTCCCTTCCCCAATTCCCGTTCGAAATCCTAATTTCCGGCGATTCTCTCAATCTTCTCTCCACTTCAACCTCTCCGATTCTCACTCTAAACCCTCCGGTTTTCCTCTCAGTTTTCGGAGTTCACTGTTGGAAATTCGTAATCGTAAGTTAGTAAGACCTTTCATTCAAAACGGTGATGGAGTTTCTGGAAGCAATCCAGAAGCTCGGAATAATTGTAATTGTAGTTCAGAGTCAGCTTCGTGGTCCGAAGATGAAGAGGAGGCAGTGGAGGTTGACGTAAGTAAGAGTCAGGCATTGACTAATCAGAGCATATTGTCGCAAATAAAGGAGATTATAATGTTTTCTGGGCCTGCTACTGGGCTCTGGATCTGTGCGCCGTTGATGAGTCTCATCTCAACCGCTGTGGTTGGTCGAGGAAGCTCTACTGAGCTTGCTGCTTTAGGTAGCCTTCAAAATGGCAACTCCTGGAACTTACTCCCCTTTTCTTTTGAATATTTTTTAGTAATTCGAAATGCTTAACGGTATAGGCAAAGAATGGGATTTAAATCCTATATTTTCCTTAATTGTGAGCAGGGCCGGGGACGGTGTTTTGCGATAACATGAATCTATTGTTCATGTTCCTTTCCATTGCAACTTCAAATGTGGTTGCTACTTCACTTGCCAAAGGGGTTAGTTCTTGGACCTCTGATGTATATAGCTTTATGTATTATGTGATAATCCATGTAATGATATTAAGATATAGCCAATGTCCTGATAACAAAAAATCATTCTCAGCTGTTCATGTGCCTTTTCCTGTACCATGCATCGGTCATCGGAAGCTAGCGAGATCATTTTTGGGTCTTGGTCCTAAATATACTATGCAAGATCACTCTGCAACATAATCTTCAATGATGTCTTATTTTATGCCATTGCCATCCTGTTAATATTTTGTTGTGGTGAATAAACTCATTGCTTCAAGAGTTAAAATTCGTGGAAATTACATGACGTGAACATTTGCTGTTAAATTCTGTTCTGTACTCTCCACTTGAGATGGTTGAACTATATGATTTAGGACAAAGACGAAGTGCAGCACCAAATATCCGTTTTACTTTTTGTTGGCTTGATATGCGGGACATTGATGCTTTTGTTTACACAATTTCTTGGTGCATGGGCATTAACTGGTAAGCAACTAGATGTTGAATTATCCAAACGTGTACACATATATTATAAACATTACTTATTTTCAGAAGTTAATAATTTTTTATTCACAGCTTTTACCGGGCCAAAAAATATTCAAATTGTTCCAGCTGCAAGCAAATATGTTCAGGTTTATTTTTTCTTTTTGATAAATCATGTTTATTTCTTCACTGTTGATTCCCTTCTTGTCTATTAATTTGAGGAGTTTGGTGATTGAGATCATATAATTTTTTAGTCACAACGTATACTTCTTATTAATGTCTTTCAACCTATAGCTTGACAGTGAATTTCACACCTAATTCTGAGGTTGATTTTCAGATATTTGACTAAAAAAAGAGCATTTCTGTTGATAGATTCGAGGTTTAGCATGGCCTGCTGTTCTCTATGGACTGGTTGCTCAAAGTGCAAGGTGTGCCTCTTCTCTTGCATTATTTTTATCACATGGAACTCTGAAAACATGTAAAGATTGTTATGTTACAATTATTTTTTAATATTATTTTCAACTATTCGTAAGATAATGTATCTCAGTGCTCTTTTATATGCAATGGCTGAGCAGCATTATCTTTTCATTGTGCATCTTTCTCTTTCGTATTAATCTTTAGACAGTGACTTGTATGCTTTTGAGTAGAATTTCACTTCATCATTAGAACATGATTTTGAAAATGTGTTCTTTCATGTCTAATCCCTTCTCAAACAGCAGCCTGATAAAAGTTGCACTCAAACTTTCCAGTGTACTTGAAAGTAGAAATTTTTAGTTATGAAGGTGCCTTCAAGAAGAACTTGACTTTTTTATTGTTACATCTATAAAATAACAAAATGAAGGCAACCATGAAACTTGGTATCCTATTCTATAAATAGCATAGCCTTTTAGCAGAATGTATTTTACTGCTGCTTTTGTAAGTCAAAATCCTCAATTTAAATTGTTGTTATTGACAAAAATGTTCTTTAATAGATGAAGCTTTAGTTGAAGCTTAATTCAATTGTAATTTATATTATTATGCTGCATTCTGAAAAAATTTTGTCCTTGATCATTAGCCTTGGGATGAAAGATTCATGGGGACCTCTGAAGGCTTTGGTCATTGCTAGTGCTGTTAATGGCATTGGTCATGTAGTCCTATGCAGTTTTCTTCAGTATGGTCTTGCAGGTGCAGCATGGGCAACACTGGCATCCCAAGTATGTCAAATAAATATTTTTAACAAAGATCAATGTTTTCATTATTTTTATTCACTTTCTCATTCTTATGATAACCTCATTTGTTGGACTCCTCACAGATTGTAGCAGCTTATATGATGATTGGAGCGCTAAACAAGAAAGGATTTAATTCTTTTGCCATCTCAGTACCATCACCCTCTGAATCTCTGCAAATATTTGGGATTGCTGCGCCTGTATTTGTGACCATGTTCTCAAAGGTTAGTTTGATCTTCCTTGAATATGTACCTCTATTGGTTCCCATGTTGAAGATGTATGCATCTGAAAACTTTTTGGTGTTTTTAGGTGGCATTTTACTCTCTCATAACATATTTTGCTACAGCAATGGGTACTAATACGGTTGCAGCCCATCAGGTTAGCTTTACCCACAGAAGTGCTTATGGTAACTTGGCTTATTGCCATAGCTTTCTCTGGTTGAGATCTGTTCAATTAATATTAACTCTCAATCTACCAACAATTAGGTCATGATTCAAATGTATAGCATGTGTGTGGTATGGGGGGAGCCACTCTCTCAAACTGCACAGTCTTTTATGCCCGAGTTACTCTATGGTTTCAACCGAAGTTTGTTAAAGGTTAGTGAAGTTTGAAACTTCAAATGCATGTATAATATCTCACTGCATGTTTAGTGAGTGTCACTTATCATATCAAATATTTTTTTGTCCTGAAAGTAAGTTATCTTTGTCCTTGAGGACCATGACTTAATGTGTGTGTGCAACATCTGGCTTTTAAGTGGGCTCTGTTTGTTTATGTTCTCTAAAGGTTTTGCAACATCAAACAGGCTCAAAATCTGCTGAAGTCACTACTGATTATTGGAACTTTACTTGGATTAGTAATAGCAACAATTGGAACATCTGTTCCTTCGTTGTTGCCAAATATTTTTACACCTGATCTTAAGGTCATACAAGAGGTTAGATATTCTGAACTTGTGGAACAATTCTTGTTATTTGCTTTTCGTCTTTACAGGAACATGGTATTTCTCGTATTAAAAGTATGGGTAAAATATATATGGATAAACCAATATTTGAAATAAGGTCCCTCCAAGGTTAATTAATTTCAAATTTCAGCCCACCATCAACTAATTTCTGGATCCGCCAGTGGCTAGATCATCTCATCCTACATCTGATTTGTGATGCAATTTACTTGCATCAGTCAACCTTTGTCACTTCCAATAAATGACTGAAAAATTTAGTACACAGTCCTGAGGTGAGGTGTATCCGATATTTCTTTTTTATAGACTTCACATAGACAGGGCCGTAATGAAGATATTATTTTACAAGGCCATGTACCAAAACTATTGATCTGATGAAATTTGATATGAGCAAGTTGTTGAGTAATATGAGATTAAAGGACCATTTTCCTTATTTTGTCTTGATTGAAACTGAATTTCTATCTTGTGTTAATGCAGATGCACAATGTGTTGTTAATGTTCTTTGTTGCATTATCGGTGACGCCCTGTACTCACAGCCTTGAGGGTACTCTATTGGTATGTTGGACCTATTTTCTTAATTTTCTTTTTGAACGTCCTTTATTAATGATATAATCTTATCCTAAGAATATGTTTTTGCTTCTGTGAGTTTAATGGAGAAAAATAAATATTTTTCCCGTAGTCTCTAGCTTTTTTATTCCTTGTTCAGTCCATAAGCTTCATGTTGCCCGAACACATGAATGTCAAATAACTTGTGAGACAAAAAGGTATTTTATGCATTATGTTTCCTATTGCTGGCATATTGTATTACAGTCAGTCTCAGTCGTGTTATCATTTAGCATCCTTTTGAAATTTGAAGATGATCTGTCAGCTGATTTCCTCATTTGCGGAAGAACCAAATCTTTATTTCATCTCTGATGTACTACAAATGTCCTGCTTACCAAAGCTATTTTTCTTACCTGTTTGGGAAACCCCCAAACTGTGTTTTTAGAAGCACTTTTACATTAAACTTATCTCACATATTTACCTAATATCACTTCCAAAAAGCTAATCGAAATGCTCTAATATGTACTCCCTCCTCCAGTCTTTAATATAAATTAAAATATATTTTAAGATATAAGTGAAGCTTCAGAAAGTTCTTGTTCCAGGATCATGTTTTCTTTTGTATATGCAGGCTGGCAGGGACCTTAAATTTATTAGCTTAACAATGAGCGGATGCTTCGGTCTTGGTGCCCTCTTACTATGGGTATGTGGATGCTTCGGTGTACATAAAGTGTGTCACGAATTCAATTTTGATGTCTTTAGACTTAATCCTTTCTTTATATTTCAGCTTGTGAGTACTAAAGGATATGGTTTGCCTGGCTGCTGGTGCGCTCTTGTTGGGTTTCAATGGGTAAAGATTGACATTGACATATTTAAACAACATTGTTATTTTTTGGTTTACAGTTAGATAGAACACTATCTAAATATGTAGGTCTTTTCAGGCTCGATTCTTCCTTGCTCTATGGCGTCTTCTATCTCCTAATGGCATGCTCAACTCCCAGGAAAACCGGTTTGAATTGGATAAATTGAAAGCTGCTTAGGTTCAAATTCTTTATTCATGTGCCTACTAGTTTAAGGGAACTCCTATTGAACTATTCATGATCAATTGATCATTGTCATTTTTTCACCATTTTTGTCCATGTCACGTGATGCTTGTATTGTTGTTCGTTTTCAGCAATTTAACAAGTAATGAATAATTATCGAAGAGTGTCTATATATCTTATATGATATTTACATATAATATAAAATATATAAAAATCACATCCCACTATTATAATATCATGACCCACATTCCAATTGTATAAGATAAAGTAAGAAAGGCCTTTTCTTATGTATTAAATAAGCATTAAAAAAATCAAGGAATGTTATATGAAATAAAGTATAAAAATTCTTTCTTAAATTATTAAATAATTTATTGAAGATGAAGTAAATGTAGAAAAATAAAATTTCAACCGAGTTTCAAACCAAAAACCAATCAATTTTATTAATGATAAAAGTGGATTTTTTGTCCTCTAGCTTTATACGTTAAATTTTATATTGGATACTCTTTTAGTCCTTTGATTTTAAAATTATTAGTCTGATGATTTTTTTGTGTGTGTGAATAATTATTATTTTAATAAATTAAATTTAATATATTAGTATTTGATAATTTTTTGTCAATATTTAAAAACTAAAAATACAAAAATCAAAATAAAAACTTATGTAAAGTTATCTTAATTAATTGTCAAAAATATTACCCCATCCAACCATCAATTGAAGAAAGAAAATAAAAAAAAAAATTAATTATCGTATTATGTTTTTGATTCGATCAATTTAATTTAATTGTTATAATTTTAAGTTAGTCGTAATTCATATTTTTAATTTTAATTTGATACAACTTATTTTTTATATTCTAAATATTTAAAATATTAATTTTTATATTTTTAAAATAAAATTATATATTTCATATAATTTTGAGATTAAATTTTAAATAATAAAAATTACAGGATTTAGTTACAGAAAATTCAGCAACTGAGTTTAAATTAAATCAAGGAAGTGTTTTGCCAAACAAAAAATTTAGGAAGTGAGTTACTAAAACTATGGTTCGGAAAGATTTCCAAAGAAATAGGGGTGTGCCCGGAGCCCAGTCTACCTGCTTGAGTTCGGTAAAAAATTACCCAACCCGACCTAAAAAAAGTCACCCAAAATATATTTGGGTCGGGCAGGGCCGGGCCAAGTGTCGGGCAGGGCAGTATATTGGGCATGGTATATTGCCCTACCCATTTGGCCCGGCCTTATATATATATATATTATTTTTTTTTTATAATCTTATTTTTTTCTTAACTTATTCTATTTGTAACTCTACACTTTTTATTTTAGTTGACAACTTTCTTTGCTCATTTTTAAAGTACTGAACATAACTCTTATATTTACATAGATACCAAAGTTGCTCATATGTTTTACTTGCCAAGCATTCAATTATTGATATTGTAATACCGCTACAGATATCCGATCCCTACAGATTTCAATCTTTCTTTTTTATATATGCAATAGATTTTAAGACTTTAATTATTATCTTTTTATTACTTTATTCTTAGTGGATTATGGATATTATTTAAGTCTTGAAGACATATATATTATATTATTTTATAAGTTCATGATTACAGATTTTTTTCACAATATAAGCGAAGTATCACGATTTGGGCATGCCTAACCCGCCTATGCCCAGCCCGCTCATGCTTAGCCTAAAATAATTAGAATTTTTATCGGACAGTACCGGATATTAAATTGTAAAATATAGTTTAAATTTTTTTTTTTAATAGGGCACCGAGCAGAAGTTGCCCAGTCTATACACACACCTGAAGGCAAAACCAAAAAGGAGAGATTGGGCCTGTTTGGATAGGATTTTGAAAAAGGGCTTATGAAAAAAAAAGGGCTTATAGACAACTTATGGAAAAGGACTTTTGGAGAAGAGTTTATGGAAAAAAAGTGGTTTTGAATAAATAGGTGTTTGGATAGTTATTTTTAGAATGACTTTTTATAGTGGTAAATTACCAAAAAGGGTATGATTTGATTTAAAGTAAGAGAGATGAGGGAGTTAGAGAAAAGAGAAGAGAGAGGAGAGAGGGAAGAAAGGAGAAAGGAGAGAGGGTGTAAGAAAAAGTAAGAGAGAGGAGAGAGGGTGTAAGAAAAAGTAGGAGAGAGGAGAGAGGGTGTAAGAAAAAGTAGGGGTAAGATAGTAATTGGATAGTCCATAAGTGCTTTTACTGTTGAAAAAGCTATTTTAAATAGCTTATTCAAAACTATGGTTTTAAACTATGGTTTTGTCCAAAAGTACTTATGGACAAATAAGCCTGTTTGTTTTGAAATTTTCCCAAACTGAGGTTTAGGTCAAAAATCTTTTTAAAACCACGGTTTGCACAGGCCAACCACAGGCCCATTTTCAAAGTAAAAATCACTTATATATATAAACTTTTTCAATGAAAAGGACGTCAAAATTGAGGGGCATATACATGTATACTGACCAAAAAAGACGCGGACCACTTCTCTTGTCTACCGCTCCCCGCCCTCCATTTTGTCATCGCCTCTTCAGTGCTTCTCTCCTTCACCGCCAAGCGCCAAACTAAAACAAAAAATGGCAAGCAAACTCCTCTTACCTCAAAGTCCCTTTCTTCAAAATCCTCTCCGAAAGAATCCTTGCACATCATCACCTCCTCAATCTTACACTACCTTGTCGACCAATCACCTACTTCTCTACACCTTAGGACCTTCCTCTCACGTTACTGCTTTCCCTTCAAATTTGTGCCTTAAAACTTCGAGGACGCATCGCAATTGGTTCGTGCCCTCTTGCGTTTATAGGACTCAAGAACTCATTGATGATGGCGGCGAAACTTCACTTGAGAATGAAGATCACGTGGAAGAGAATTCTCGAGAAGAAGAAGGCGAAGATGGAATGGTGGGGAAGATTGAGAAGCAGAAACTGGCTGACCAGACCATATGGGGTCAGATGAAGGAAATCATCAAGTTTACTGGACCAGCAACGGGGCTTTGGATATGCGGACCACTGATGAGTCTCATTGATACAGCTGTTATTGGTCAAGGAAGCTCGATTGAACTTGCTGCATTAGGTACTGAATCCTGGCGTTGTCAATTTATGATAAATTCGTGACATATTTGTCTGCTGTTAGTTCTAATTATATCACGGGATACCATTAATTTAGCCAATGTACCCTTTGATAACTAAATATGCATTATTCTTGCTCTTAATTTTCCATGAGCAGGCCCTGCTACAGTTGTTTGTGATTACATGAGTTACGCGTTCATGTTTCTCTCGATTGCTACTTCTAATATGGTCGCTACTGCTCTTGCTAAGCAGGTTAGTTTCTTACTTGTTTTTAAAGCGGAACTATTCTTCATAGTTACAATTGACTAATGCCTGTTTGTAAGTTAAACAAAGGGTTTGGTTGTTAGGAGCAAAATGTGTGAGTGTACGAACTGAACACGGGGTATCTGTCGTGAAATTTTAGTTAATATACTATCACTTGAAGCAAATGTGTTTAATCTATGATACGGTTGTTTATGAATACAGAAGAGTTTCCTATTTCGGTCATGAGGGATGGTTTTGGTATTCTAATATTCTGTACAAGTTACTTAAAACCTGCGATAGTATGAGGTATAATAAGTAAATTTGCTCTAAATTTCCCCAACCTTGACTGGAGTTGCTGGTCTTGAGCAAGATATTAATTGGTGGGAGAATATGTTAACATGAGAGAATAATTGATCCATGTCATAATTTGTGTGTAAGGACAATAAGGGTTTAATGTGTACCGTTAATAATGAGCCAATCAAATTTTTAATGTGTCATATCTATCACTTTGTGTATTTACAGAAATTACACTGCAATTTCTTGAGTGTATGTATTTTTTGTAGGATAGAGACGAAGTACAGCATCACATATCTGTCTTGCTTTTTGTTGGGCTAGCTTGTGGCTTCGTGATGCTTTTGTTTACACGATTATTCGGTGCAGCAACACTCACTGGTACTGAATATTGTAATTACTTTTATGTATATGGAAGGTTGAGGGCTTTCTTAGCTAGGTTATTTTGTGCTCTTCATACTTCCCATGACAGTATTTTGCTTATGCAGAAAAGGTTGCAGAGACAATGCAATGACTGATGAAATTTTTGTCTACACCTTTTTCAGCTTTTACTGGGTCAAAGAATTTACATGTGGTACCTGCAGCAAACACTTATGTGCAGGTTTTTAATATTGTTGTATTTTTTAATTCAAACAAAAACGACAATTTATATTCTTCAAAATTTAACAAATTATTTAATATTTCTCAGATAAAAGTAATTTGAGCCTTCAATTGTCATTTTCTTTTCTCATGATATTAGACAAAGGCATTATATGTAACTGCTATCTTGCCACAATTTAATGAAGACTTGAAAATAAGATTATTGTTTTATTTTATAATTATTGACTCTGCAAATAATAAAGCTATGATTTTCTGCATTGCTTTATTTGATCCAATAAATAAACAGAAATTTCTTTTTTGTTAGATTCGAGGCTTGGCATGGCCAGCATTACTAGTTGGCTGGGTTGCTCAAAGTGCTAGGTGAAAATATGCTCCCTACTTCTCTTGTGCTATCATCTGAAACGCCAGATTACAGCTTCTTTACAATTTTTTTTTTTAAATATTAGATACTACAATTGGCATTCTATTTCATTTGTGTAATTGTTCATATAAAATATGCATTTTCCACTCTCTGGCTTGTTATACAATTTCTGGTTTTTCCTGCTTTTTTTCGGCTGTCTTGAAGTTTCTCGTCGCCCTTAGCAAAGCTTCATGCAATAGATGAGATCGTTGCTAGAGTAATCATGTAAAAAGCAGCTTCTCAATTGAATCCACTGTTCTGATATCATTGCACTCTATTACAGTCTTGGCATGAAAGATTCCTGGGGACCCTTGAAGGCTTTAGCTGCTGCTAGTGTTATAAATGGTGTTGGTGATATAGTTTTGTGCATCTTTTTAGGCTATGGCATTGCTGGGGCTGCTTGGGCTACAATGGCTTCACAAGTATGCTGAATATTCTGATGTATATTATAATTCATTAACTGCCATATATTACACCATATGTTCTAAATTTTCTCAAACTATTACTCCTTTTCGTGTTGCCTCGTTTCTAGGTTGTTGCTGCATACATGATGATTCAGACTCTAAATGAGAATGGATACAATGCATTTGTCTTCTCTGTCCCTTCTGTCCAGGAGATTTGGACAATACTTGGGCTTGCTGCTCCTGTATTTTTGACAATGATGTCAAAGGTTGCACCAAGTTTAACTCATTTTAGTGACTTTATCTGGTCTTATAGACCAATTCTTGTCTAAGTGAGACTTTTGATGTTTAGGTGGCTTTCTACTCATTGCTTATATATTTTGCTACATCAATGGGCACACATACAATGGCTGCTCATCAAGTTAGTTATACTCCAGTCCCTGATTTTGTGACAGCAAACTAATATTCCGTGTCAATGATAACTTAACTTCTACTTCAGGTCATGGTTCAAACCTTCTGCATGTGTGCAGTATGGGGTGAGCCTCTCTCTCAAACTGCACAATCATTTATGCCTGAATTGATATGTGGTGCCAATCGGAGCTTGGAAAAGGTTAGACACCCCACCCTCCAAAAAAAAAAAAAGCCACCCACCAGTTTTTTCTTTTACCTTTCTGCTGATCATGTGTATGGATTTTCATAATATCAACAGGCTAGAATACTTCTGAAGTCTCTTGTCATAATTGGAGCTACTCTCGGATTTCTGCTAGGAATTGTTGGAACATCAGTTGCTTGGCTATTCCCCAACATTTTTACGCCTGATCAGATGGTCATCCAGGAGGTTAGTGCTTGCACTTCAAATTTTAGATGGTTGTCTTATGAGTATAAATATAATTTGCACTATGTGAGTTTTAAAATAAGCATCATAGAAAAGTCTACGAATTGAAAATAGATGTAAACTGTAGTAGTTAACCCCCTGTGAGTTGTGAACATACAGATGCACAAGGTGCTGATTCCATACTTCATAGCACTAGCTGTGACATCCCCTACCCACAGCCTTGAAGGAACATTGCTGGTATGTTCGTTTCAACTTCTCTGAAATAAATATCAAATAAATGTTTGGGCTATGGAGATGAACAGGGTGTTTGAAAACTAGCGGCTTTAAAGTATCAATGAGTTCACATAAACTTCCCCTTCCAGAGTTGTTCTATTCAGGAACTTCCTATCCTAAATGTCTTGTGTACTTCGTTTTTTGGGTTTGCATGAAACTTTCTCAACTAAGTTATGGTGTTCCAACATCAATAAAATAAAATCAATACTTTTATGGTACACAGTCAGCCATAACCTGTTTTTGATGGCATCATGCCATAAATTTAACACACTTTTCATAATTGTTTGATGAATCTCTCCAACTTGCATTGCATTACTGCTCATTGATACAGCAATGGTTTGAGTAGCTTCAAGGTATGTTTGTTTATGCAGGCTGGACGGGATCTAAGATTTATAAGTCTGTCAATGAGTGGATGCTTTACTTTAGGTGCACTTGTATTACTGGTAGCAACCCCTTATTGGTCTCCCTTTGTGCAATCTTTTATTTTTCCAGTTCATTTTGCCTTAACGTCTTATTTCCCTTAATGGCAAATGCTAGATGTTGAGTGGCAGATTTGGCTTGCAAGGCTGTTGGTTTGCACTCGCAGGATTTCAATGGGTAAGCTGGGATTCCATCTTGCATCAAGTACAAGTATTGTTAATTACTAAATTCTAATCTTAAATTATTTTATGATATGTAGGCTCGGTTTTCAATGGCCCTCCAGCGCCTTCTTTCTCCCAGTGGCATGTTATACTCTGAAGAATTTGGTCAGTAGAAGCAGCAAAAACTAAGGACTGCATAGTTCAAGAGTTCAGTTTAATATTTATAAATCATGACACACCTTAATAAGGATAGGAATTAGAAAGTCTCTTGTATTTCGTTTATGTATCAGAAGATAGGAGAATGCATAAGCTTATATTTATTCTTTTTTTGAATGAAAATGGTTGATCTCATTTCATCAAGAAACTGTACAAAAAGATCAAGCTTTACAGTCAAGAATCCTCGCAACCCTACCAGGAATGCCTAGATTTTCATGCTCTCGCGTGGCCGGGTGATGCTCACTTTGGAATTATGTAATGACATTGCAATTACTAAAACGATTACATATTTGGGATTCATTACAAAGTATTCTATGTATTCAACTGCGTTTTCATGGAGGCAGAGATTTTGTCTTTGTTTCAGACCTCATGCATTTCTGTGGGTCGTTGTTACTCATAGAGCTTTTGCAATTTTTTAAGCTGTGGGGGAACACATTGACAATTGATTTTCCCCACGTTTTAAGAGGGAATATGGGATCGTGGTCAAATTGGTATATCATTGTTAGGCGTCTCTTTTAGAAATTAATTTAATCAGAAGTCAGTTGTCATGAAGAGGTTTTACAAGATTTATTTTATATATATTTATGTTAAAAGTATTATTAAATTATAGAAAAGCATAAAATTATATTTTTTAAAAAAATTAATAGTTTTAAAATATGAAAGGAACTCCCTAGTCCAGTGAAATACAATAATAATTTTGAGTTTTAAGTTTAAAAAATTTAATGTATTGTTTTAAGATTTGAATAATATTTTATATATGGTAAATATAATTTTCATACAAAATAAAACAGAAAACTGGGAGAGCCATAGAAGAAGAAAAGAAGACCCTGATAGCCTGGGAAGTGCAGGTGGGAACTGGTAAGGCCTCTGGTTCTCGCGTACTCCACATGTTATAACAATATTTAAAGCAAAAAAATAAAAAATAAAGTGGCGGTAACGCAGAAGTGGACTAGCAAGCAAAGCCGCCGAGCAACAATTTGCTTTCAAATTTATCGTTTTCTGTTCAAAAAAACATGAAAAAACAATTGTGTTTGGGGTGAAGAATTACCGGCCACTCGCCTTTCGACCCTTTTTTTGTGCTCTGTCTTCCTTTCTCCTCCTTCCATTTTCTTGGAAGTTGGAAGCCGTTTTTCTGCTTCGTTCCTTCATCACCATCAAAATCGGAGATGGCTAGTAAACTCCTACTTCAAACTCGTTTTCTCCACAACACTCTCTTCAAGAACCCTTGTACTTCATCATCACTTCCTCAATCTTCAACCTCCTTGATCTCCAATCATCAACACCTCCATTCATCCCCACCTTCATTTCACATTCCTACTTTCCATTCAAATCTATTCTTTAAAACTTCCAGGACGCATCGCGATTGGTTCGTCACCACTTGCGCTAATCGGAATCCTGAACTCATTGATGATAGCCGGGAAACTTCTGTCGCAAATGAGGATTATGTGGATGAGAATTCTCGAGAACAAGAAGGTGAAGTTGAAGTGGTGGGAGAGGTTCAGAAGACGGAACTCGCTGACCAGAGCATATGGGACCAGATGAAGCAAATTGTCATGTTTGCAGGACCAGCAACGGGACTTTGGGTATGCGGACCCCTAATGAGTCTCATTGATACGGCTGTTATTGGTCAGGGAAGTTCGATTGAGCTAGCTGCCTTAGGTACTGAGTCACGGGATATAATTAATCTACTCACTTAATATACCTTTTGATAGCTGAATATGTATAATACTAACTCTTAATTTCCCATGAGCAGGCCCTGCTACAGTTGTGTGTGATCACATGAGTTTCGTGTTCATGTTTCTCTCAATTGCGACTTCTAACATGGTTGCCACTGCGCTTGCTAAACAGGCTAGTTTCTTGTTTCATTAGAATTATGATTTTCGAAGTTTAACTCTGACATCTTTAAATTTTACTATCTTGTATTCCTGCCCCACGGCCTTATTAATTACTACATCATTTGACCAATTTTTCTGGATCTCGTAAATTTTAAACCTTTTTCCTTTTTGGTATATTGTTATGGGTCACATCTATCGCTTTGTGTGTCTCCAGGACTTATACTGCTTTGCTTGAGCATATATGTGTGTGTAGGATAGAGACGAAGTACAGCATCACATCTCTAACTTGCTTTTAGTTGGGTTAGCTTGTGGCTTCGCGATGCTTTTGTTCACAAGATTCTTCGGTGCATCAATTCTTACTGGTATTGAAAATCTACTACTTACTTTTTATGTATATGGAATGTGTAATGCATTCATATTCTTGTTATTTTGTGCTCCTCATAATTAGGATGACCATATCTTGCTTATGCAGAAAAAGTAGCATAACCAATTCAATGACTGATGAATTTTCTGTTCTACCCCCTTTTTCAGCTTTTACTGGGCCAAAGAATTTACATGTGGTGCCTGCCGCAAACACTTATGTCAAGGTTTTGTTATTATTGCCTATTCTTTTTTAATTTAATTGAAGGCTACAATTTATATTTTCCAAAATATAACAAACTATCAAACATTTTATGGTGGAAAGCAATCGAAGGCGTCATCAATTTTCATTTATTTATCTCATAAGAATAGATGATGGCACTATAGCAACATTATCAGGACTTGTAAATAAGATTTTTCTTTTGCTTCATAATTATTAAATAATAAAGCTATGATTTTTACTCTGTTTAACTTGCTTAAATGACTTACCAAGAGTTTCTTTTGTCGTTAGATTCGAGGCTTGTCATGGCCCGCATTACTTGTCGGATGGGTTGCTCAAAGCGCTAGGTCAAAATATGCTATCCATTCCTCTAACTTTATTACCTGAAATGAATGACAATGATTGCTACTTTGTGCTATTTTTTCTTTTTTGGAATCTATATGAGATTCCGCTCTTGACATTCTATTTCATTTTCATATAATTGTTTATATTAGTCCTAGTGAGCTTTTCAATTTGATGATGGTGTTTCTCTTTATATTTATTCGGTGCCTTTTGTGACCAATATACATGACTGTATTTTCTGGCTTCTCATACAAATTTTCTCATCACGTGTCTTCAAGTTTCTACTTACCCTTAGCAGAGCTTATTGATGCCATTCTATAAGTAATTCATTAAACATAGGCTTCTTAATTGAATCCATTGTCCTAATTTTAGCTTTCCCTCTCACAGTCTTGGTATGAAGGATTCCTGGGGACCCTTGAAGTCTTTGGCCGCTGCTAGTGCTATAAATGTCGTTGGTGCTGTAGTTTTGTGTATTTATCTGGGCTATGGTATTGCAGGGGCCGCATGGGCTACAATGGCAGCACAAGTATGCTAAAAATTCACATAAATTATAATGCATTAACTATCATATACTGCTCCATATGTTCTCAGTTTATGTGCTGATATGTTCATGTGAATATTATCCATTAACTACCATATATTCGATCCTTTTCCTCTTGCCTCCCTGTTTTCAGGTTGTTGCGGGGTACATGATGCTTCAGACTCTAAAAGGGAAGGGATATAATGCATATGCCCTCTCCATTCCTTCAGCCCAAGAGTTTTTTTCAATAGTTGGGCTTGCTACCCCTGTATTTTTGACACTGATGTCAAAGGTTGCATCAAGTATTGAACTTAATTATGTGGCTTAAATCCCAATCTCGTTTAACTTTTTTTTTTAAACTTTACTGAGACATTTCATATATAGGTTGGCTTCTACTCACTACTTATATATTTTGCCACATCAATGGGCACACATACAATGGCTGCTCATCAAGTTAGTTTTACGCTTGTCTAATTTTGTTATACTATATCCCTTGCCTTGCTTGCAATCTGTATGTTTGTCAAAACTAAAATTCAAGGGCCCCGATATGACTTAACTTTAATGTTAGGTCATGGTTCAAACCTTCTGCTCATGTACAGTATGGGGTGAACCTCTCTCTCAAACTGCCCAATCATTTATGCCCGAATTGATTTATGGCAGTAAACGGAGTTTGGCAAAGGTTAGATAAGAAGGGATTTTCTTCACCTGTCACTGCTGCTGAATTTCTGTACACGTACTGTTGTAAATTTTTTTGCATCATTTTCATTATATCAACAGGCTAGAGGTCTTCTAAGGTCTCTAGTAATAATTGGAGCGACACTCGGATTGCTGTTAGGAATTGTTGGGACCTCAGTTCCTTGGTTGTTCCCCAAAATTTTTACCCCCGATCAGATGATCATCCAGGAGGTTAGTGCTTGCGCTTCATACTTTAGATAGTTATCTTATGTGGTGTAAATTATGGTTTGCACTGGGTTAAAAGAATAGATATTAAGAGATTATATGATTTTGAGAGTAGATATATTATATATACAAAAATTAGTAGTTAACTATATTTTTTGTGAACTGTGTCCATGCAGATGCACAAGGTGCTGATTCCATACTTCATAGCGCTTGCTATAACACCCCCTACTCTTTGCCTTGAAGGAACATTGCTGGTATGTTAAACACTTAAATGTTTCCAAAAGAAATAGAAAGTAAATATTCAGGTCAGGACATAAACAGGGTGCTTCAAGTCTAATTGCTTAGAATTACCCATAAGTCCCCCCTAAACTTACTCTTAATAGGGTTGTTAGATATTTAAGATTATTTGGTGTATGATGTATCTCTCCAACTTGGTTTGTTTTACATCTAGCAGTTTCATGGTGTTTGTTTATGCAGGCTGGACGCGATCTAAGATATATAAGTTTATCAATGGGTGGATGCTTCACCTTTGGTGCATTTATACTATTGGTAGTAACCCATTTCTTGGTCTCCTTTGTACAGTGTAATATTGCTCTCTCATTGCTTATGTAACATTCAATTTCCCTTAACGCCAGATACTGAGCAGCAGATTTGGCTTGCAAGGTTGCTGGTTAGCACTCGCAGCATTTCAATGGGTAAGACTAGGATCTCCAGCCTGCTTCAAGTACAAGCATTGTTTATAAAATTCTGATGTTCAATTATTTTATCGCCTATAGGCTCGGTTTTCAATGGCCCTCCAGCGCCTTCTTTCGCCCAATGGCGTGTTATCTGAAGATTTTGAGCAGTATAAGCAACTCAAGGCTGCATAGGTTAGGACTTAGGAGCTCAGTTTTGTGTATTTATAGCTCATGACACACCTTAATTGTGATAGAAGCACTCTTGCATTTATTTTTAAAGTATCGAAAGATAGGCATGTGTTTATGATTTGTATGCCAGAGTTCACATTATCAATTCTGAAGAGCATGACGTAGTAATGCAAGCAATTTATATATCCCTGTGTTCCGCCTCTAATTTTATTTCAAAATTTGAATCTAAATTATATTTAGAGATCCTATTCCTATCACCCAAACTAGGCCTGGAATTAATTTCAGTATGCTTATTATTTTTCTCCAACGTATTGAGGGCAGTAAGTAACTCTTAATCTCTGTAGAATGTGATGACTGATGCGGTATTCTGAATGCAAGCCTGCTGTTGATTATGCTGAATATATCGTGTAACAGTAGCACAATCACCTTTTAGCTGGGATTTACCATTCACATGATTAATTTATATGACTTGTCTCACTCATGACTGGATTATGAATATTTACTATTAATTTTGCTTATCTTCTTGCCAACTGAATGTTGGTTGGTCTACACATCTAAAAGGTTAATGAGCAGTCGCTTCAGTGGCAAGAGTTTTCGCCTCATGTTTCAGAGGTTTTGGGCTCAAAACCAGCTTCGACATGATTCTGTGTGTACAAGTTATTGTTAAAAAAATATAATCCAATCTAATATATGCCATAGTCATTCAATCTGTTAAAATATTCATAGCATTACACATGAATTTTGTTTTAATCCGCATGATTGAGTTTTAATAATAATTTTAATTTCAAAACAATTAATATATTTTTTTTTAAATTTGAATAATACTTTAAATAGATGGGTAAATATGCCGGCCAAAAAAAACGATGGGTAAATACAATTTTTTAATAAGAAAAAAGAACAGAAAACTGAGAAAATCATAGAAGAAACGAAGACCCAGAAAGCGTCGGCTCCGTCCCACTCCTGCTAGCCCGGCAAGTGCTAAGGCCTGGGGCTCTCGTGTATTCCACATGTTATAATAATATTTAAAGGGAAAAAATGAAAAAAAAAACAGAGAAAAAAAAGAAAAGGGACGGAAGCGCAAAAGGGGACTACGAAAGAAACCCGCCAAGCGACCATTTGCTTTCAAATATATCGTTTTCCGATAACGTCAAAACCAATTATTTGGCGTGAAGAATTACAAACCACTCGCTTTTCGACCCGTTCTCTTCCTTCCATTGTCTCACAAGTTGGAATCGGAAACCACTTTTCTGCTTCACTCCTTCTTCACCATCAAAATCAGAGATGGCTTGTAAGCTCCTACTTCAAACTCGCTTTCTTCACAAGACTCTCTTCAAGAACCCTTGTACGTCATCATTACTTCCTCAATCTTCAATCGCCTCATTCTCCAATCACCAACACCTCCATTCATCCCCATCTTCATTTCACATTCCTGCTTTCCCGTCAAATCTATTCTTCAAAACTTCCAGGACGCATCTCGATTGGTTCGTCACCACTTGCGCTAATCAGAATCCTGAGGTCATTGATGATAGCCGCGAAACTTCTGCAGCAAATGAGGATCATGTGGATGAGAATTCTCGAGAACAAGAAGGCGAAGTTGAAGTGGTGGGAGAGGTTGAGAAGAAGGAACTGGCTCACCAGAGCATATGGGGTCAGATTAAGGAAATTGTCAGGTTTACAGGACCAGCAACTGGACTTTGGATATGCGGACCACTAACGAGTCTCATGGATACGGCTGTTATTGGTCAAGGAAGCTCGATTGAGCTAGCTGCCTTAGGTACTGAGTCACGGGATATACTTAATCTGCTCACTTAATATACCTTTTGATTGCTGAAAGTGTATCATACGAACTCTTAATTTCCCATGAGCAGGCCCTGCCACAGTTGTGTGTGATTACATGAGTTACTTGTTCATGTTTCTCTCGATTGCAACTTCTAACATGGTTGCTACTGCGCTTGCTAAACAGGTTAGTTTCTTGTTTCATTAGAATTATGATTTTCAAAGTTTAACTTTGACATCTTTAAATCTTACTATCTCCTATTTCTGCCCCCACGGCCTTATTAATGACTACATCATTTGACCAATTTTCTGGATCCCGTAAAGTTCGAACCTTCTGGTATATTTTTAAGGGTCATATCTATCACTCTGTGTCTCCAGGACTTACACTGCTTTGCTTGAGCATATATATGTGTAGGATAGAGGCGAAGTACAGCATCACATCTCTGTCTTGCTTTTAGTTGCGTTAGCTTGTGGCTTCGTGATGGTTTTGTTCACCAAATTCTTTGGTGCATCAATGCTCACTGGTATTGAAATCTACTACTTACTTTTTGTGCATATGGAATGTGTAATGCTTTCATAGTCTGGTTATTGCGTGCTCCTCATACTTAGGATGAAAAGGTAGCGTATCCAATCCAATGACTGATGAGTTTTGTGTCTACCGCTTTTCAGCTTTTACAGGGTCCAAGAATTTGCATCTAGTGCCTGCGGCAAATACTTATGTCCAGGTTTTTTTTTATTATTGCATATACCTTTTTAATTTAATTGAAGGCTACAATTCATAGTTTCCAAAATATAACAATTATCCAACATAAATTATTTCTCATAGAATAGATGAGGGCACTATAGCAACATTATTAACACCAAGTTATCAGGACTTGTAAATCAGATTTTTCTTTTGCTTCATAATTATTAAATAATAAAGCTACGCTTTTTTCCTTTGATTAACTTGCTTAAATGACTTGCCATGCGTTTCTTGTTATCAGATTCGAGGCTTGTCATGGCCTGCATTATTTGTTGGATGGGTTGCTCAAAGTGCTAGGTCAAAACATGCTATCTATTTCTCAAGCTTTATTACCTGAAATGAAGATTGCTACTTTGTGCTTCTTTTATTTTTTTGGAATCTATCTGAGATTCTGCTCTTGACATTCTATTTCATTTACATATAATTGTTTATATTAATCCTGGTGAGCTCTTCAATTTGATGATAGAGTTTCTTTTTATTTTCTTAGAACCTCTTGTGATCCATTCTCCTTGTTCATATGATGCTGAGAAATTATTACTTTTCTACCAATATACATGACTGTACTTTCTGGCTTCTCATACAAATTTTCTCATCCCATGCCTTCAAGTTTCTACTTACCCTTAGTAGAGCTTATTGTAATATATTGATGTCTTTCCATAAGTAATTCATTAAACATAGGCTTCTTAATTGAATACATTGTCCTCATATTAACGTTCCCTCTCACAGTCTTGGTATGAAGGATTCCTGGGGTCCCTTGAAGGCTTTGGCCGTTGCTAGTGCTATCAATGGCATTGGTGCTGTAATTTTGTGTATTTATCTGGGCTATGGTATTGCAGGGGCCGCATGGGCTGCAATGGCATCACAAGTATGCTAAAAATCCACATAAACTATAATATATTAACTATCATATACTGCTCCATATGTTCTCAGCCTATGTGCTGATATGTTCATGTGAATACTTTCCATTAACTGCCATATATTCTATCCTTTTCCTCTTGCCTCCCTGTTTTCAGGTTTTTGCGGGGTACATGATGCTTCAGACTCTAAAAGGGAAGGGATATAATGCATATGCCCTCTCCATTCCCTCGGCCCAAGAGTTTTTTTCGATAGTTGGGCTTGCTACCCCTGTATTTTTGACACTGATGTCAAAGGTTGTATCAAGTATTGAACTTAATTATGTGGCTTAAATCTAAATCTCGTTTAACTTCTTTTTTTAAAAAGAAAAATGTTACTGAGACTTTTCATATATAGGTGTGCTTCTACTCACTACTTATATATTTTGCCACCTCAATGGGCACAAATACAATGGCTGCTCATCAAGTTAGTTTTCACCTGTCTAATTTTGTTATACTATATTCCTTGCTTTACTTGCAATCTGTATGTTTGCAAAACTGAAATTCAAGGGCCCTGATATGACTTAACTTTAATGTTAGGTCATGGCTCAAACCTTCTACACATGTTCAGTATGGGGTGAACCTCTCTCTCAAACTGCCCAATCATTTATGCCCGAATTGATTTATGGCGTTAAACGGAGTTTGGCAAAGGTTGGATAAGAAGGGATTTTCATCACCTGTACTACTGCTGAATTTCTGTAAACATACTGTTGTAAAAAGATTTCCTGAATTTTCATAATATCAACAGGCTAGAGGTCTTCTAAGGTCCTTAGTAATAATTGGAGCAACACTCGGATTGCTGTTAGGAACTGTTGGGACATCAGTTCCTTGGTTATTCCCCAAAATTTTTACCCCCGATCAGATGGTTATCCAGGAGGTTAGTCCTTGCGCTTCATACTTTAGATGGCTATCTTATGTGGTGTCAATTATGATTTATTAAGAGATTGTATGATTTTGAGAGTAGATATGTTATATTCGGTCCTTAATATATAATATATTTAACTAATTTGATTAGATTAAGGAAGTTAGTTAACCCTAATCATCTTCTTTAACTCTCTCCCTCCCTCTCTTACTTGATTATTGTTGAGGGAATATTAATAGGGTAATTTTGAGAAAAAATTGATAAATATAAAAAATAGGTTTTATGTTTAGAACTAAAATCAACTCCCCAGTAAAATCCTATATTAAGAATAAGAGAAGTATATACAAAAATTAATATTTAACTACTGTATTTGTGAACTATGCAGATGCACAAGGTGCTGATTCCATACTTCATAGCGCTTGCTATAATGCCCCCTACTCTTAGCCTTGAAGGAACATTGCTGGTATGTTCAGTTAAACACTTAAACTTTTCCAAAAGAAATAGGAAGTAAATACTTAGGCCTGGACATAAACAGGGTGCTTCAATTCTAATTGCTTAGAATTGGCAATAAGCTTCCATAAACTTACTCTAACAGGGTTGTTAGATATCTATCCAACTTGCTTTACTGCTCGTGGGTTGGACAGTATATGGCTGCGTCTAGCAGTTTTGAGAGAGTGAACGATAGAGAAAGTGAGAAATGAGAACAGGGAGAGAAGATGAATGAGATAAAATGATCTGTTGTTATTAAACTCAGATCTGTAGAATATATATACACGTGTGATACTAAACTTAACTCATCTCTGACTAACTTAACTGATATGGTTAAGCACTTCCTAACTATAGTTAAACTAATACTCTAACAAGTTTCATGGTGTGTTTGTTTATGCAGGCTGGACGCGATCTAAGATTTATAAGTTTATCAATGAGTGGATGCTTCACCCTCGGTGCATTTTTACTAGTGGTAGTAACCCATTTCTTGGTCTCCTTTGTACAGTGTAACATTGCTCCCTCATTTCTTATGTAACATTCAATTTCCCTTAACGCCAGATACTGAGCAGAAGATTTGGCTTGCAAGGCTGCTGGTTTGCACTCGCAGCATTTCAATGGGTAAGACTAGGATCTCCAGCTTGCTTTAAGTACAAGTATTATTTATTAAATTTTTATATTCGATTATTTTGTTGTAATATAGGCTCGGTTTTCAATGGCCCTCCAGCGCCTTCTTTCGCCCAATGGCATGTTATACTCTGAAGATTTTGAGCAGTATAAGCAACTCAAAGCTGCATAGGTTAGGAGCTCAGTTTTACATTTATAGTTCACGACACGCCTTGAAGGATCAAAAGATAGGCATGTGCTTAGGATCTAATGATCTATATGTCAGAGCTCACATTACTTTTTAAAAGCTTGACGTAATGCACGCAAGTTATATGCCCAAGTGATCCGCCTCTACTTTTATTTCTAAATTTAAATCTAAATCATATGTAGGGATTTGACACGATTATGGTTATTTACGATTAATTTTGCTTATCTTGCCAACTGAATGTTGGTTGGTCTACAATCTAATATAATCCACTCAAATAATCTATTAGATTATTCATAACATTGCGCACGAGTTTTCTTTTATTTTAATACCATTGAGAAGTTATTACATACTCCTACAGTTTTGTTTGGTTACTGAAGGGACTGAGATAATTTAGGGGAGGGTAATGGAGGTTTGTAAGGGAAGAGAAGAAATATTTCTTATTTGATTTAAGAAATGAGATAAAAGTTAATTAAAAATTGACAAATATATCTTTGTCTCTTTATTTAGATTTCTTATTTCTTTTTTTATAATATTAATTTGTATATGAATTATTATTTCTCAATTTTTGAATCTCAGACATATATTATTTATATGTGGTAGTTTTTTTTGTAACTATAAGACACTTTTATCAAAGTCTTGATGCTGGACAATACACAATGCTCTTGAAATTATAAAATATAAATTAACAAAAATTGAATAATGCCCCCAATTAGAAAAAAAAAAAAAAAACGAGCCCAAGCTCTTGTTTTAGCACTGTGCGATGGGAGTAGAGAAAAAAGAGAGAGATTTCATTGTTAAGAGTAAAAGTGTACTATTAGAAAAATGATATGGACAATTTAATTAGATAAAAACAAATTATTCTCACCCCTTAAAAAAAAGCCGCTTTTAGAGGTGAGAAGAGAGTAGAAAGATAAGGAAAAAGACAAAATTAATACCTCCCCTTCCCTCTAAAAACTCTCTAACTAAACAATACTTTATATTCTTCCTAGAAAACATCACCCGACTTTCAGGAGAAAGTAAAAGATAGAAAGTAAAACATCGTGTTAGTATAGTGATAAATAGCTCGATATCACTTAAACGAAATTTTGAGTTTAAGCTTTGGCGAATACAGAAAATTTTTATTAGGAGACTCACCCACTATAGCCAGGTGCGCGACGCGGGTCGAATCTGGATGTAATCGGGGTAAAACTCTGGTGAACCGGGTGGACAAAAAAAAAAGTATTTAAATGGATATATATCTACACATACATACATATGTATATATATTATTGTGCAAGCGCACATTGAAAAGGGAAAAATTCTTTACAATTATTTTGCTTGATTTGGGGCATCTTTGTAATAAGAATATACATAAAATAATACTCTGATCGTATCTACTTTTTTTTGGGTGATTTGTTCTAGTTTACTTGTTTGAACGTCCCCGGATAAAAATATAATTTATTGTGTCTGGGATTTAATATATT
The DNA here is from genome assembly GCA_037074615.1 of Leucaena leucocephala. Lineage (NCBI taxonomy): Eukaryota > Viridiplantae > Streptophyta > Magnoliopsida > Fabales > Fabaceae > Leucaena > Leucaena leucocephala. The sequence goes on along the minus strand of CM073560.1, from coordinate 20,880,577 downwards.
TAATTGATAATGACGGATAAATAATGTGTTAAAAGATGGTATAATATTTGTCTATTTCAGAACTTTCTTTCTATGCAATGCACTGGTCAGTAATTAATTATCCTGTGCTAATAAACTGTCGAGAGGCTAATAAGTGCTGGAGATATAACTAAGACTACCCGTCCTTGTGAACGAACGGCCATACCATCATATATTCTCGCTGGTCTTGGAGACTTGGACCTGTTGCTGTCAAAAATGGAGAGAACTTCACGGTTTCGAAAATAATCAAACATGCGGAACCTAATTTCAGTTTTAGATTTTCAGTTGATATAAAATTAGTCTTCCTCGGAATCAAGTTTGCTTCCTAGTTTCTCGAGCAAATTCATATCTCTGTACAAGACGTGATATTCTTCCTCCGCAATAACATTTCATAAGCTACAAGAGTTCTATACGTACACATCGAAATTCAAATGCCTTATTAAATATGTTTGTGAATTGAGCTTCCAAATGCCATGCACGCAAAGCCTCACTCCATAGGTTGAGCAATAGGGCAAACCTCAACATAGTTCACTAAGTATTCATTACCTAGCTTTTCCAAAATTATCTCCGCCGTGAAAACTTTGACGCTTGTTCCTTACTCTGCAATTTTTATTAGACTATTAGGGAAATGTCGCAAGGGACAGGTGTTATTAGGAAAAGGAAAGCTAAGCCCTTAATTTGCTTACTAGTTTTGGTCTTGGCTGTTTTCTTAGAAACACTTTTCGTGCTTGTTTCTTCTTCTCTGCTGCCTTCAATTTGGTGAGACTAGGCCTGTATATAATCACTGTTCGACCAATTTGACCAACAGTTACTGAACCAGTTGCTTCTTCCAACTGCTTCACCACATCATCTAGCTCTCCTGGACAAGTCCGGTGTATTTTGATCTGCATTTAAGCCATTCAAATGTAAGTACAGATCAAACGGATTCAATTATTTTAACTTCATGTAAGAATTATTGGGCTAGGGAGAGCGGAGAGGAAACGCAACATGAAGAAAAACAGTAAATGGGATATTTGTGCTTCAAACTTCTCGTTCCTGTCTTCAGCAACTTATTTTGGTGATTCCTTACCATTCACACAAAAATCTCACGAGATAATAGAGTCTTGCAGTCTCGCATAAAGATTATTTCTTCTCTTTTCTTTTCATTCATACAAAATAACTGCAAATGGGTTACTTGTAAGCTCTGAGTAAAAATAAAATATAACCCACGGAAATTCTTATAACTCAGCTCCACATTACTGACTAGTTAACGAAAGTTCCTATCCGTGTCAACGTTATATTGAAAGACCTGACCGGAAACATTTAAAAAATGCACCTAAGTTCATTCCTTTCAACCACCATTAAATTCAAGAAAATCATTCCACTAGCAATATCAAATTGAAAGATAGGGGAAGGAGCATGAACTGACATGAAGCTCAAGAGAAGCTATTAAATAATCCTACGTGAACAAAAATCTTCAGTTGTTTCATACATACACTGACATCCCGAAGCCACAAAATGGTAATAATTTAACTTGTCCAAGGGCCCGAAGGTGTAATAATTTCAAGCAAAGACACGCTCAGCAACACATCTACTGCTATCAACAAGCCAATTCACAACATAAAAGCATGCACACCAGATTGATATCATACTATAGCATATTTAAGATAAGAAAACTACTTTAAAAAGCAAACCAATTACACACGCAAAACATAAAAGGGGCAAGGGGAAAAAGAAAGTCCAACAGCAACAAACTATATTTGAACTTGAAACTTAGGTTAAGGGAATCACAGACCTCATGAACACTTGACAGCTTGTGCCGAATAGAATCCCCAATATAAGCTCGAAAAGGAGGAGGAAAAAAAGAAGGAAATAAACACTAATTTCCCTTTATTATCCATTCTCTCCTTACTCATCAAAAGAAACATGATTCAAAATTCAGGTGTGCAGATAAACAGAAACTAATTTCCATTAGTAATGCTAACATACAAAACTCAGAAGGAAAAAGTAACCTCTAGAGGCATAACAATCAATTATAAACTAAATTTCAAGGAATTAATACCTTGAGAAGCTCGTTAGCTTCAAGAGTCTCAATGAAAGAGGTCGCAACATTAGGAGTAACACCAGACTTGCCCACCAACTGGCTTTTTAGCTTTTTCCCCAAGCTATGAGCGTAAGAGGCGAGCTCTTTCCTTTCCTTCACAGTGAGACTCGGCAACTGCAAACTCTCCTCCCTGTTTCTCTCCAACGGCGACAAATCTGAACCCCTACTCATCTCGGTATCCTCATCTTCGTTTTCAATCTCACTCTCTTCAATGTACGGTTCAATTGCTTCATCGTCCTCAGCAATGTCCACCAAATCTCCAACTCCCACAACATCGCAATGTCTCTGAGGAACAGAAATCACATGTGAAGAGAAAGAGTGAGAGAAAATGGGATTAGAGAGGTGACTGATAGAGGCAAAGAGGGATTTCCGACGAGGTAGAATTTGCATCTGTCGAAGGCGTTTAGGTATAGCAGTGGGAGAAGTAACGGTGGATGAGAGCAGAAGAGGTTTCAGAAAAGAAACGAAAGAAGTTGAAGAAGGCGATATCGAAGGCAGAGAAGACGGTTGAGAACGAAGAATGTGTAGGAAATGGCTGGATGGCGCATTTGCCGCCATAACCGTGCAAATTTTGGGATTGCAGGACTCTGATAAGAATCTGAGAAACTTTATTGATAGTTTGGTTGGGGCTCTGATTATATATAATACTCCTACACTGAACTCGTATTTGATTTGGGTAATTGGTATGGGTTCAGGCTTTTTATTTTTATTTCCATCATTTTACTGTAAAACCCATAAATGAACTAAAGAAATTATCAACGCCTGGAATGGACTAAAGAAATTACTTTTCTTTTCTCCATACTCTAGATTTTAAAGGCAAAATACGGGAGCCAGTTGAGTATAAACCAAATATATGCAAGAATACCGTATTTATGAGCTAAATACATTATATGACTTCCTACATGATATATATATTATAAACTTATTTTAATTTATTTTTGCCTATCAATGATGATTAATTAAGTCATTAAATATTATTTTAGTCTTTATAAGTCAAGTTTGTATTGATAATTATTTTTTAATTTTACTTTTATTTAATTTTTAATAGAGAGAGGTATAATAATAATTTATAAATATAGAGATAAAATAAAATTAAATATAATTTTTTTATTAATTTAAAATATATTAAATTATTTAACTATTATAATAACAACTATAGCCGTGTGCCTTAAATTAATAAAAAAATTTAAATTTAATACTATTTTCTCTTTATATTTATAAATTATTTTTCTTATTTTTCTTTATTTTTAATCAGAATTAAATAATAATAAAATTAAGAAGTAATTAATAACCTCTAGATTAATAACCTCCATAACCTCAAGATGAATATATTAATGACAAAAAGTTTCTTTTTCATATGGATTTATAATAAGGTCCACAACGACATATCATATAATTTAAAATAATTTTTTAATAATGGCTAATAGTTATACATATATTTTTTTAATTTTTAATATATGACATAATTTAGTAATAAATATAAGACATATTTTTTATATTTATTTTTTTTTAAATTATTTTATTAATTCTCCCTCAAAAATAATAAAACAAGAGAGAGAATGAGAAAATTAAAGAATATAGTTAAGGCATTTTAAAAAAATTTACTTATACTTCTTCTATCTCATTTCTTAATTTTTTTTATAGAATTGAAATAGTTAAAATATTATAAATAAAAATAGTTTCTGTTTTACCAAACAATAAAAATATGTAATTTTACTTTTACTTCCCCTTTCATATTATCAAACATGCCCTTAGGGCATAAACTTATACGCTGTAGATAGTGCGTTATTAACATCATCCATGATGAAAAGAGAAGTTGATCCACGTAAGTAACTCTGTGAATATGAAGAATGTATTTGAGAAATTCTGCTTTTGGTTTAATCAAGAAGAAAGGAGAACTACTGCCTCTGGCTCACATATGATATGCATCAACAGGGTTTGAACTTCGAAGCCAAATACCTGCGGCATTGCAGTAAGGTGACTCTGTTAAAATACACGCGCCAGTCGCCTCACATAATAAAAAAAGTTAAAAATCTGGAATTCCAAAATCCAAAATCCAGAACTGCACATTGCTCTCAAAGCTCAGGCTGCATTCAGGAATTCCAAAATCCAACAAACAGAATCAAGTGGCAACCATTAGATTACTATATTGTATCTCATAGCAGAAAATATCCCCCATGACCGTATTTCCCACGAGCTTTTTTTTGGGGGAAGGAATAGACTAGAATAGTAGTATAATATAAGGTAAAAATTAGAGGTGGGAAAGCGGGCTGGCCGCTCAAAATGGGCCAGCCCGCGGGCTAGCGGGGTGGGCTGTACAGCCCGTCCCAAAACGGGTTGGCAAAATGCCAGCCCGAGCCCGCCCCGTTTTGGGGGCGGGCTAGCCCGCGGCCCGCCCACTTTTTTTTTTTTAATTTCAATATTTTTAAAAAATTATTTTTAAACTTTTAAAATACTAATAAAAAATTTCTAATGTTATATTAGTATAATAAAAAAATTATTCATATTATACTCTTAAAAATTCATATTTTTTATAAAAAATCTCAAATTTTATAACTATAAATGTAAATAAACATTAACAAAATATTAATCAATTATTATATATCAACAAATAAGTAATCATCTTTACTAGTAATTGATAATGAAAGTATTCAAAATAATATTTGAGTAAAATAAATAATATTATTAAAAAAAAAACGGGCTGGTGGGCTGGCCCGCTTAAAAACGGGCCAGCCCGCCAGCACTGGCGGGCCAGGAGGGGCAGCCCGCCCCAAAACGGGCTGGAAAAATGCCAGCCCGTTTCTGGCCCGTTTTGTTGTAAAACGGGCTCAGCCCGCGGGCTGAGCCCGTTTTATCAGCTCTAGTAAAGATGTATTCAGTACTTTAAATTAATTCTGGAGGAGTAATTAGTACCCTAAAATATTTAAAGGTATAATCAGTACCCCGAACTAATTTTAGAGGAGCAATTAGCACTCTAAAATATTTAACGATACAATTAACATCCTAAACTAATTTTGAAAAGATAATTAACACTTTAACATATTTAAATTGATACAATTTTACTCATTCGCTAACAAAAATATTAATTTTTGTTTGATACATGCTAAATAAATTTTTTATCTCGACATATTATTATTTAAAAATCCACATATATAATATTATTTTAATAAATTATACTAAATAAATCATAAAATTGTTCAATTTTCACATATGAATTATATACTATGTTAATTTTAGGATTTATTCAGTACTCTTATTTAAACAATATAACACATTTGACCTTATAAATAATAATGTGTTGAAATAAAAATATCACGTGACATGAATCGAATAGAAATTTGTATTTCTGTCAGTAAAATGGTAGAATTATACTAATTTAAATATTTTAAGGTGCTAGTCGTACCTCCAAAATTAATTCAGAGTGTTAATTATACCCTTAAATATTTTAAAGTACTAATTATACATCTAAAATTAGTTCAAATACTAATTATACTCTTAAATATTTAAGCTTCTAAAATTAATTTGGAGTATTGTATATCATAATATACTCGCTATATCAAATTGAAATAATTTGCTACTAGTCTTATAAAGAGACTCGACAGTTTTGGGTTGGTGGCTTAATAATATGAATTAATCTTAAAATAGGGAGAATTAAGGGGAAGGACAAGAAAAAATAATAATTATTAAAAAATGTTAAAAAATGTATTTATTTAAAAGAATTCAGGATTAAAATAAAAATTTATAATTACTAAATTACTTTATAAAATAATCTTTTTGACAACTGTTCACTCCTTTTTTTTTTCTTTTCTTTCCCCTTTTAACATCTTCATATACATTCATATAAAGAATCTCCATATTAAATTATTTATCTCTTCACAAATTTTACAAATCTTCTTCACATTACATCAAAATTTACTTAAAAAATTAATTAAAATGTTATTTTTATATTAAATTACTTATATTTTTCCCACAAAAAAAACCTCTCATACTATAGGATTATCGCCACTGTCAAATATGTATTGACTTTGATTTTTCACTAAAATTTACACAATACCTATGCGTTAATAATAAGTACAATTTATTTCAGTGATTAATATTATTCTATTAATTTAAATATATAAAAAATGGATTAGTAGGATAAAATTTTAATTAATACCTAACCATTAAATCATTGAGATTAATAGGAGATAATGTAGGAGCATAGGCAGGGATAATTTAATAATTATAAATTTTTATTTTTATTGTTAGTTCTTATAAATAAATACATTTTTTAATATCCTTTTGGATAATAATTATTTTCTTTTTATCTTTCTCCTTAATTCTCTCTAAAATAAAATAAAATATCAAATTTATTTATATTTAAGATCATAAATTACATTAAAAAATTATAGAAAATACAATTAATGCCTAATAAGATTTTAAATAAGTATTTTAAAAAGAATATTACATAGTTTAATAAGAGAAATATTTATATATTTTTAAAGTCACGTTATTTAAAATATAATAATTTAATATATTTTAATTATAATTAGTTGATAGTTCATTTAAAATAATTCATATTTTATTTTATTTTTTTAAAAAATAAACTTTTTAATTTACTTTATATGAATTTTTATTTTTTAAATTAAAATATTTATTATTTTAAAAAAATAAAATTAATCAATATTTTTTTATATAAATTATTAATTAAATTATTATATTTTAATTCGATAAATTTTAGACGATGAGATATTTATATAAATGTTTCTGGGGTGATAAATATTTAATGTGCTTTTTTCGAAAATACTAATGATTACTCTCCATTTCCCTAATAATGACCATAAATCCACTGTTTTAAAAGGGCAAAATAGGCACACACACAGATTCAAACAACCCAATTATTTTTAATATATTATATTTATTAACATGCGGATCAATATATTTTAATATTTATTCCTAATATTTGACAATAAAGTAGGGAGTAGGCTGTTCGATTTTTTAAAAGAAAAATCCAATAATATTACTCCGATCGATTTCGTCACAATTAATGAGCTGAAGAGGGGATGCGAAGTCTTGGCTTCGAACAGGTTCCGTTCAACCTTATTGCCAGTGCCAGCACACTACAGTGCTCTTCTTCCATTACTGACCAGGACAAACAAGTTCACCTTTTCAAATGCTGCCCAAAACATTATTCAAATTCAAACCCAATCAACCTTTCATCATTCGGATTCTTCTACGAAAAAAGACCAAAACCCTCTTTCTGCTTCCCAGATCACACATGCATAGAACAGGAAAGATTCATCTAAAACCCACATCCCAAAACACATTACAGACACAGAAACACTTTGCAGATAGAGACGAATTTGCAGCTCTTCAGGCGCTGACTTGCCTTCCATCCACTTTTAACCACCATAGTGCTTGAAATTAGCAAACATCATAAAACTTGGCCTTCCACAAAGATTAACGACATACACCCATAAATGGAAAACTAAATTGACCATACGAGGAAAATTATATATAACGCACCTATACTTTCAATATCAAAGTCAAACGACATGATAGTTTCATGAAATACTGGAAAGCATTACAACAACAGCTAATAGTACAATAGGGCAAAACCCTAGCGTGCTACTACTTTGAACATTATCACACCAACACCACACAGATCCATCAGGACGAGGAAATTCAGACCCCAACAAAAAGGGGTCAGAGAGAGTCATAGAAAATACAAATAGACAAATTTACAGACATGATACGACATTACTACATCTTTGCCATTTCTAAGGAAAATTATACGTGTACTCTCCCCGTGCATATGATGTTTACATATGATGATTATTCAGATTAATCTAGCGCCCCGGTGGTGTCGAATTGCATAGATTAATTCTGAATCATTGAATAGATTATATGCACTTGGAGGTTACACGTTCATAATTCCTTTTCTTCAAGAACTGGCGTGTTGATCTTATTCTGCAGGAGAAGAAGAAGGGGTCTTCTGCCATCGGCGTAAGATTCTTCTCCGACCACTGACAAAATTATCACAGAGTCCGTTTGGCTTGCCCAGATTCCTTTGGCTACCCTTCATAGTTCCATCTCTAGGCGGGCAGAAACAAACAGGCAAAACTTCCTCCCAATCAGCCGGGAACTTTATCGAGTTCAGGTGGGCAAGTAACTTATTCTTCCCCTGCACAAATTCAGAATTGAAACTTTATACCGGAAGAAGAAGGAGGCGTTCTGAGATCTACAAGACCGTTAGGGTATGAGAAATACCTGAAACCGTGCCGCGACATTGTCACAGATCTTGGGAGATTGAAAGAATTCCCATTTCTTATTGTTCGTGGCAACATAGAACCTCCAAGCTGCCTCCGGATTCGCGAAGTTCACGAATCCGTACCCTTTGTTCAACCCGGTGCTGGAAAAAATGTATCGCGACGGTCAATACTGGAAAATTTCTGGCATGATTCGCCTCTATAAATTGAATCCAAACAAACCCCCTCGTCTACGTATTCAAAATAAGAAAGATTTTAAAGTGTTCTTTTCTTAATGTGAAGATACCCTCAAATTAAAAGCTTATCACGGACTAATGAAAAAATCAGAATCCCAGTTACACAACAGTTAGATATATTTTGCAAACCGGAACTAACTAGAAGAACGAAGAGGATTATGTCGCATTACATGAAATCTATCGGCAGATACACGATGTCGAAGGCTGAGATTTTTGGTTCACCACCTTCTTCTTTATCTGCTAGTTTCTGATTCTCAGAAAAACAATGGTTATCCAAGAAGTCGATCAGCATCGCCCGCCTGGAGAGACAAGAACCGGCACAAGAAGATAATGTTAAAATAAAAAATTACTCAGGAAATGAAATTTTATGTGTGGAACTAGAAAAGTTTATGACCCACTACGCACGATGATCAAGATTTTCAAGCTGTGCTAGCTTAACAGAAAAAAGCTTCGGAAGAAGAGAAAGATCGGAACCTGCATCAAGTATGTAACTAGAGTTCCGATTAACTCAGACGAAAAAACACAGCAAGAAATACCAGACTGTCAGAATCAACTAGACGACTACGAAAACCTGTGAAACTTAAAATTTATCCTATGATCAGTTGATGATCAGTGACCCACATAGAAATTAAAATTTATCCTATGATCAGTTGATGATCAGTGACCCACATAGAAAACAGAAATATTTGTAAAGAAGGAGACGAAGAGGTGAGGAAGCATTTATTTGGGTTCATAGACAAACGTGTATCTATTGGGTATGTTTCTGATCATAATTGTAGTATTCCTCTCCTCAGGTTTCGCAGGAACCAAAGGATGTTTCGTCTTCTTAAGCCTAGGGGAAACCTTAAAGTCTCCCAAAGTCCCGTCTTGATTTTGGCGATCGCAACCGGCTGTGCCATTTGGCCGGCGAGCCATCGGTGGTGGCAGGAACGCGTGGGTGTTGCGAGCTATCCTTCTTCCATAGCCATTGGTCATTGCATGGACACACCGAGGCCTTGAATACCTTTTAGAACCATCCTCTTGCCTCTTAGTCTCGGGATGAAGAAGAGGAACATCTTCTCTTATTAACACTCCATGGAAACAAGGTTGTTGGTAATAGGGAGGAGGAAGAGGAAGAGGAAAAGGTTGAGTTACTTGTGGTGGCGACGGAGCAACGTAGCCTTGATGGTGAGGTTCCATGGAGGTGAGGGATGGAACGAATGAAGAAGCATGGGGATTCAACTTCATCATTGCAGCTAGAAGCACAGAGAAGACAGTGGAGAGAAAGAAGACGGTGGAACAAGAAAGTGGAGTTGGGGTAGAGAAGTGAGATATGGATGATGGTTATATATAGGGGAGATAATATATGATTTTTGCTTTTTCAAATGCTTCCCATAAACATGATCAAACGTTACCCAAATTCAAATTCCAATCAACCTTTCATCATTCGGCTTCTTCTACGAAATAAACCAAAACCCTTTTCTGCTTCCCAGTTTCCAGATGCATACAAGAGGAAAGATTCATCTAAACCCACATACCAAAAGACACTGCAGACACTTAACAGCACATAGAGACGAATTTGCAGCTCCTCAGGCGCTGACGTAAATCATCAAATATCATAAGACCTGCCTACCGCAAAGAACAACCACACACCCATAAATAGAAAACAAAATTGACCTTACAGTGAATATTATATACTTCCCTTGTAGCTTTCCTTGCACCCTTAAACAGTTAACAGTCAATATAATATTTAGTCTATTAAGTTTATCCCTATTTTAGTTTTAATTTCTTAGTACCTCAGCTTTATTTATACCTATTTTAATTTTGATCTCTCAGCCCCTCAATTTTATTTGAGTATAAAACATTGATCATATAATTTAATAAACTTAGATTATTGAAAGCAAATTGCACAGATTAAAAATTGTATTAAATCTACTTTAAATATCAAAGTCAAACAGTAGAATGGTTTCAAACGTTAGCCCGGGTTTCATGAAAATTGGAAAAGCATACAACAACAGCTATTAGTAACCATAGGGCAAAACCCGAGCGTACAATAACATCATACAAAGAAACATCAGAAGAGGAAATTCAAACCCTAACTAGAGATAGGTGCCACAGTCACAGAAAATACAAACGGATACTTTACAGGCATGATATGTTATGATATACATATAACGATTCAGATTAATCTAGCTCTTCGGTGTTGAATTGCGTAGATTAATGCTGAATCCTGGAATTCTAGTACTCTTGGAGGGTACACATTCAAATTTCCTTTTCTTCAGAACTGATGACGTGTTGAACTGCAGAAGAAGGGGTTTCCGGTTTCCATTGGCATAATAAGCTTGGCCTTATTTTCCTCCACCGCTGACATGCTTCCCCAGAGTCCTCTGGCTTCCCTTGATCTTGCCGTCACGCGGCGGGTTAAAACACACCGGCAAAACCTGGTCCCAGTCAGCCGGAAACTTCATCGAGTTCAAATGCGCCACTAACTTATCTTTCCATTCACCCAATCTCAGTGAATCCCAGACGATGAGAAAAAATCCTCCAAGTAGAATTGAAACTTTTTACCCAAAGAAGAATAGAACAGGCGTTCTGAGATCTACAACACCGTTAGGGTATGAGAAATACCTGAAACCGTGCCGCGACATTGTCACAGATCTTGTGAGATTGAAAGAATTCCCATTTCTTATTGTTCGTGGCAATATATAACTCCCAAACTGCCTCCTGATTCGTGAAGTTGACGAATCCGTACCCTTTGTTCAACCCGGCACTGCTGAAAAATTGGATCGCGAGGTTCAATACTGGAAAATTTAGGCCATGACTCGCCTCTATAAAATAATTTAAACATAAAAGATTTTGAAGTGTTCTTTACTTAATGCGAGGATATCCTCAAAGTTTAACACGAACGAAAGCTACTAAACTGAAGAGGATTATGTCGCATACATGAAGTCTATCGGCAGATACACGATGTCGAAGGCTGAGACGGTGCTTTCACCACCATCTTCTTTATCTGCTAGTTTCTGATTCTCAGATAAACAATGGTTATCCAAGAAGTCGATCAGCATCGCACGCCTGGAGAGACACAAGAACCGGTAAAAGAAGATAATGTTAAAATAAGAAATTACTCAGGAAGTGAAATTTTATGTATGGGAGTAGAAAAGTTTATGACCCCCTACGCACGATCATCAAAATTTTCAAGCTGTTAGCTCAACAGAAAAAGAGCTTGGGAAGAAGAGAAATATCGGAAAATCAAGTATGCAACTAGAGTTCCAATTAACTCAGAAGAAAAAACACAGCACAAATTACCAGACTATGAAAACCTATGATTGAATATACAAATCTGACAACTAACTTTTCAAAATTTCTAAATTCCAACAGTTGATCACCGACCCACATAGGAAACATAAATACTTATAACGAAGGAGACGATTAGGTGAGGAGGCATTTATTTGGGTTCAGAGACAAACGTGTATCTATTGCCCTGGGTAGGTTTCTGATCATTATCACTACAAAATAACTGAGTTTTGGCGACGACTTTTCAGCGGCGACAATAAAAGTCGCCGTTGAAAAAAGACTTTCAGCGGCGACAATAAAAGTCGCCGCTGAAAGGGAGATTTTCAGCAGCGACTTTCATTGTCGCCGCTGAAAGACAATAATAAAATTTTTTTTATCCACTTTTCTGCGGCGACAATTAGTGTCGCCGCAGAAGATAATAGGATAAAAGTGGAGGAAAATTTTTTTATTGTTGACTTTCTGCGGCGACAATAAAAGTAGCCGCAGAAAGTCAATAATAAAAAAAATTTTACTCCACTTTTCTGCGGCGACAATTTTTTGTCGTCGCGAAAAGTAATATTCAGCGGCGACTTTTATATCCTTCAGCGATGACAAATGTCGCCGCTAAAAGTCTTCATACAATTTTTTCCCCATTTAGAGGTGTTTTAGGCAACTATGTAATATATAAAAATAAATTATTGAATAATGTGTGTCAATAAGCATAAGAGTTAGTATGTATGTGTTAGAAATAATATGGGAGAGGAGATAGGGAGAGGGAGATGTGTGTGTGAGAGAGATTATTAGAGAATAATTAGAGATTATAAATTTAAGAAAAATAATTAGAGATTATTATTTGCCCAAAAAATTTTATAAATATTCCCTAATGAGTTAAAGAAACGTTTGGAAGAAAAATATTATTATTTTATTAAGATGATTATTTTTTAAAAAATACTTAGTAAAAGAAAGTCTTTCAGCGGCGACAAAATAGTCGCCGCTGAAAGTAGACATTCAGCAGCGACAAAAATAGTCGCTGTTAAAAGTAGACATTTAGCGGCGACAAAATAGTCACCGCTGAAAGTGTGATTCAACTCCATTTTCTCAGCCGGCGCTCAAAACGTGAAAAATGAGAAACCACACCCAAACCCTACTTTCCCTTCGGCCGTCAGAGTTAGCGTGAGAGACAACGAGAAATTTGGTGGCGACAGGCTGCTGAGCCGACACCGTTTCACCATCCTCGCCGCCGACTGCAGTAGCCTCCTCCAATGGCTTCAACGATAGCAACAACATCAACGGCATCGAAGCTCGCCTCAAGTACCCGAGCCAACCTGATCGATTTGCTGATTGAGAGATTGAGCTTCAGAAGCTCAAGGTCCTCGCAGGAGCTCGAGAACTGTACCTGACCTCGTCAATCTTAACGTCGTGCCATCCATTGTAGATTTGTTGAACCACGACAACACTGACATTGCCATAGACGTTGTTCAATTGCTTCAGGACTTGACTGATGAAGATGTACTCGAAGATAACGATGAGCCCGCTAGGGTTTTAGTCGATACTTTGCTTGAAAACAGTGTGCTTGAGTTGCTGGTCCAAAATTTGCATAGGTTGTCGGATTCTGACCCGGACGAGATGGCTGCGGTTTATAATAAGCTAGCAACAATAGAGAACTTGATTGAGGTTAAGCCAGCAGTGGCAGAATTGGTTTGTGAGAAAACCAAGTTGTTGAAATGGTTGTTGGGGAAGATTAAAGTGAGAGAATTCGATGGTAATAAGCAGTATGCATCAGAGATATTGGCGATTTTGGTGCTTCAGGCTGTAGCCATGTACAAGTCTAAGGATCCCAAGAGTTCGGATGAGGCAGAGATGGCGGAGAATCTGTTTGATTGTCTGTGCTGTTTATTGATGTTTTAGGCTTGAAGACAAACATTTGCAGCTTTTATGGGTAAGGCAAGTGATACAACCTTCCTTTGATTTGGATAGCTTATTTTTGTTACAGTTATATGTTACAAATTGTCTTATTATGTACTATCGTTAACTCACAAATAATAATTGCTAGTACATAGTATTTATATACTACGGAGGTCTATTTCATAAGTTCACTATAATTTGATAAGTTCACTATAATTTGATGTGCAAGTCATATTGTCGTTTATATTTGTCCACCAACATAAGTAACTAATGAAATGAGCTTTTGTGACGGAGTCTCTGACAACGGCAAGTCTGCTGTTTTACAAAATTGATAGTGTCAAGTTTTCCATGTCTGCCTTCTTCATTTAACAAGAAAATAAAAATATATTTGAGTGACAAATATAAAAGTAATAGAAGCATTTGTATTCCTTCTGGTCTCAAAACCTTTGGGGGTAAAATACTTTTTTCTTGTCCATGACACATATTAATAGATTGATCAACGCTGACAAGTTGTGTCTTGTACTACATAGATTCCCATCAGCAAGAAGAATAAGAAAGAACGCTACCAAGAAGAATTGGAGGAGCGCATTGTGTCATTGATTTCTTCGTTATTTGGTAAGCAGGCAAGTGAAATTGATTTAAGTTTTGACTAGGATGTATGAGTTGGAATTTGGTGAGTGACTGGCATTATGAACTTGTCTTCATCATTAGCCTTGATTTTATAGTCCACAAAGATCAAGTTGCTGTTTGTTGCACTGCAATGCATATGCAGAGCATCATACATTTGACTTGGTACTGTACTGTAGAACTTTGGCCATGACTGAACAGAGAATTTTATTATGTGATGTCCCTCAAATATTTTATTCATACTTAGATAAATATCATAAATTTCTGCTGAATTCTTTTTGGTGTTTTGCGTTCATTCAGAGTTACACCTTTGGTTACCGTTAGGGCATTTCTTTCTGCCCACAAATCTTATTGTTGTCATCTTTTTATGAATATAAATGATAGAAGCTAAGCGGGTATATTGTGTCATTGTGCCCATTGGCAAAACTATTTTTGATTGGATTTGATACAAAAATTTGATACTTGTGGTCCATGACACTTATGCTTCTTTCTTTACAGGTTGTTGCACTATTTAAATCATATTTTGATAATTGAGACATGTCTAATGACAGAATGATATATTTTTAAGATTCAGAGACCAAAATATTTTTAAGATTGAAGCAGCAAATGATTGAATTATTTACTCCTAGCAAAGATGGAAGAAGAAACGTGTATAATTCGAACAAAGAATAATGGAGCAAATGATACAAATTTAATTCGCTGCCTTGATGTAGAGGGGTAACCAGAGGCACCTCCTTCTTCTACTCGTAGTATTAGTCTTTCCATATAATGTTTATATTTCAACTAAATATTTTTATTTTATTTTTAAATATGTTTAAGTAATTGATGTACTCTGATATTTTAAAGGATGATGTGAATTATTCATTACTATTATTAAATTTTAGTTTATTTAGTTATTTATTATTTTATTTATATATTTATAAGCCCATTTCATTTAAAACAAATTAGGAAAGAGAATTTAAAATCAATTATTGACTTTTAGCGGCGACAATTGTCGCCGCAGATTCCACTTTCAGCGGCGACAATTGTCACCGCAGATTCCCCTTTCAGCGGCGACATTTGTCGCCGCCTTTAGTTGAACTTTTAGCGGCGACCTATTGTCGCCGCTGATTCTTAACATTTAGCGGCGACTTTCAATTATCGCCGCTAATACTTATAGGCGACAGTCTCATAGGCGACAACTTGGCGGCGATAAAAAGTCGCCGCTAAAGGTTTTCAGCGGCGACTTTTGTCGCCGCTGAAAGTCAATTTTTTTGTAGTGTATAGTCGTATTCCTCTCATCAAGTTGCAAAGGATGCTTCGTTTTCTTCTTTTTCCTTGGTAAATCTTAAAGTCTCCCAAAGTCCCTTCTTGAATTTCGCGACCGCAACCAGCTGTGTCGTTTGGCCGGCAAGCCAACCGTGGTGGCTGGAATCCTCTGCTGTGCCGAGCTATCATCCTTCTTCCTAACTATTGATCATAGCATGGACAAACCGATGCTTTGTATCCCTTTTAAAACCATCCTATGGCCTCTTAGCAATGGTAGTCTCGGGATGAAGATGAGGAACATCTTCTCTTGCCCCTACATAGAAATAAGGTTGTTGATAATAGGGAGGAGGAAGGGGAAGAGGAAGAGGTTCAGTGACTTGTGGTGGCGACGGAACGACGTAACCTTGATGGTAAGGTTCCATGGAGATGCCGTTGAGTATGGTGGGTGGGTGGATAGAATGGTTGAGCATCGGGGTTCAGCTTCATCATTGCCACTTGAAGCACAAAGAAGACGATGATGGTTATATTGTGGGAGATAGAGTATGATTTTTGCTTTTTTCCTCCCGTTCTTGGACACTGTGGAGAAGAAATCGATCTGATGAAATATGCTCTCTCTTTTTTCTGGCAAAAACGAAAATTTTTGCTATGGGGAAATAAGATTTTTTTCCTTGGGCGATATGAAGAAGAAAAATGAGGAAACGAAATTTTTTTATTACTCTGGGAAAGTTTGAAACGAGTGATGTGGGCAACATAAAATTAGAAAAGAAAGGAAAAGAAAAGAGTGATTGGATTGATGGTTGAAGGAATAGACGGAGATATGAGCATTCAAGTTACAGGTAGCCTTCTGGAGATACGCCAAGCTTCAAAGTTCAAAGTGCTCTTCCTGAGTTCCTGGTTCCAGCGTTTCTAATCCTTTTTAACTGTGATTTTGTGGATAATTCTTTCTTTTTCTAACTTTAATAATATTTTTATCATTCATGTTACAAAAGCAATCACAAATTACAAAAACAAAGCCTATATCTAATATTATTACTAAATACTTTTAAAAAAAAAATCAAATATTATGCTAATTTCTAATTTGAAAATAAAGACATATCTCTATATTGCCTAGCTAGTAGAAAATAAAGTTTAATTGTACGTTTTTATTTTTAATATTTTATGATTGAAACAATGCTGCATCTTAATTAAATAATCAATTTATTAAATATAAACATGAGAAAACTTTATTCCTGTTGTTCTTTTAATATAAATACTTTGTCGGCAAAGTAACCAGTGCTCCGCCTTAAGATGGAGAACCTCTCCAACTTGACGCCCTCTAAACGTCGCTTTCGATTCTTTGCACCGTGGGTTCTTCACGAAGAGTTTGAATACTGAAGGACGCAATGGTATGTGAATGGGAATCGTAATTGTCGATTATTTCATGCAATGGCAAATGGCAGAAAGAGACGGAACCGTATTGAAGCTTTTAGGCTGGATTCAGGGGAGTGATCGTATGACTCTAAGGAAATCATGGCAACGGGATGTAGGTTCTTTGAAAATCTTTATACAGATTAGACGGGATCAACTCTGGAAGCACTAAGTTCGGGTGTACATATCCTAGCATTGATGAGTGTCATGTGCATATATTGAGGATACATGTAGATGATGCAGAAATCAACGAGCACTTTTTGATATGGGTCCTCTTAAGGCACCTGGCCCTGATGGGTTGAATCCACTTTTCTTACAGAGTCGACGGGGTACGGCTGGGGGATCTATGTTTAGTTCAACAGATCAACGGGACGGATCAGATTGTTTTAATTCCTAAAGTTGATCACCCTCAGACTATTCGTAATTTTCGGCCGATTAGTTTGTGTGATGTAGTTTATAAAATAGTGACGAAGGTCATTACTAATCGCCTTAAATCAATTATGCCAATGGTGATAGCACCTAACCAGTGTAGCATTGTGAGGGGCAGACAAAGTTCCGGTAATATCATTTTGGCACAAGAAGTTATTCACTCCATGCGGGTTATGACAAAGAGAACGCTTTATGGCTATTAAAATTGACCTTCAGAAAGCTTATGACAAGATTCGATAGGATTTTATCTTTGAGTGTCTGAAGGAATTTAATATTCCTGAACATTTACGGCATGTTATCCAGTCATGCAACTTCCCAAAAACGTGCTACAGGCGATCGGGAGTGAGTGCACTTGTGGGATCTTTATTTATTTATAAAAAAAAATAGATGAGAGATAATGGATTTGAAGATAGACGAGAGAGAGAGGACGAGTAAAGAAAAGCTATGAAAAGGACATGTAACTATTTAATAGGCAAATATTATTTTCCCAAAATTATTTTTACATGTGTTAATTCAAACTTTAGTAAGAATTGTTTGAATCATAGTTCGCAGGGTGGGCTTCAACTTCGAAACATTGCTCTCATTGATGAGTTATCTTGTTTATATATATAAAAATTTTTAGAGTGGGGTTGAGCTACCCTAATATCTGAAGGTAAGATAAAATTTCTCTTCCTCCTAGGCGATACTAATATCAGGTAAGACGAGCCTTCAATTATCCTCAGACTTAAATCTAGAAACCCAAAAGCTAAGATGCCTCCCTAAGCGTCGCGATTGAAACTATAATAAAGTGATACTCCCCATAGATTGAATATGTTCTAAATAGTCACATGTCTCATCCTTTCGTTAGCTGAACCTACATATGATGAGGTGCATTGATGAGTTATTTGTGACATAACCAAATTCTCTTGTCACTGTTAGTGAGTGGGCCCAATTAGGGCTTTTCTAAGAGCCCATTGGGCCTTTTGCTAAAGCCTAATCTGATAGGTTTATTATTTACTTGGGGAGGTATCCTAACTCTTAGGTATATAGGTTAACGTTTGAGGGTAATAGACGGCTCGCCCTTCCCGATATTGGTATCATCTAGGAGGAAGAGAGATTTTATCACACCCTTAAATTATGGGTGAGCTTAACCCCTTTTCAAAAAAATTTTGTATAAAAAAAAGACTAATCATGAATAAATTATTACTTGTTAAGAGAGTTTTAACTTTTATACTCATGGCGTGACAGATTTTAAGTCCAAAGTGACTCTTAAGATACTCGAAGCATGAAGTTATTAATTAAGAAAATATTTATAATCCTTTGAGATTTTAAATTTTTAAATTTTTCAACATCTAAATGATTCTTTTGTAAAATAAAAATTATACAGTGCCTCGTAGTGGCAAGAGCATCAATTCTTGGAAAATGGGGCCGCTGTAAGTATAATAAAGTGCAATAAAGCTCGTATAACTCCACTAGTGAAAATTGATCCCCTTCCTTTGTATTCTCTGTTTGTAGTCTTTCATATGAATAATATTTTCTTTATATGGCAAAAAGGAATAACCCTTTTAATAATTTTAACCCTTTAATTTTCAGAAACTAGCCCTTTTGTGTTTATTGGCTCAGATCCTTGCTTCCAGGCCTTTCCTTGTTCTATTGTTATATGCATGCATGTTGTGGGTATCAGTTGCAATAAACCCATCATTTTTAATTAATATTAACACTGGTTTTCCTTTAACACGACCCCACAATTTTCATTTTACTCTTTTTTTTTTCAGTTGGCTTAATATTGCTGTCAGTGGTAGAAAGTTTTGGATTTGGATTGTGATTGATGGCCTTTTAAATTCAAAGCAAACAACCAAACAATATTTATTATTTATATATATATATCTTACATACCAATTAATACACTTCATTGTTTTGGTTCTTAATGACAAGAGATAGGAAAAATAACTTTAGAGTTTAGACAAAGGAATATATTGTTATCGAAATAATAATATAGCACAAGAGCGAGAGTTTTAAAAGGGGGAGCATCATGAGTATGAATTTTCTTCGGCAGAATTTTCCCCACTTCATATTCAAGTTATTAATGGTTCCCCAATAATAACATTAAAAGAAAGAAAGAAAGAAAGGAAATGGATGTAAGTCATGTACTGTGTATGGACCATGAAATGTTTGTCAATTTATATTGACCCATTTGCTTAGGCCAACATGCTTGGTGGTTATATATATACTTAACATACAGTAATTGACTGTAATGACCTCACTTGCCAGCTAAGGTTAGTGAGAATAACTCAGCTTCCCCTGAGGATTACTTTCATAGTCCCTAGGGATTTGGAGTGTCTTCTAATAATTACCCTCTTGTCTTGAAAGGGATATTTTGCTACAATCCCTGCCTGCTTTAAATAATATCACGTTGTATTTTCATCATCATTAACCTAATAAATCATGTACTATGTGTTTTTTATAAATATATTTATCCTTTTATTAGAAATAATTTTATTCGTATTTAATATCGTTGGATATTAAATATGATCAATTTTTTTAACAAAAATTTAAATCTTAATTCGTTCTTATTGGTAGTATGTTTTTTTTAATACTTTGTAATGCATAGAGGCCTGCCTACTCTTATATAAAATCTATGGCGGGTCATACTTTTCACAACCTTTGAGACGCGTCTCATACAAAACAAACGAGTGAAAGGAATTTTTCACGGACAATATGCACACGTGGCATTACAGTTGATTGTGTTTACTAAAATTTGTTGTTATTATATGAACAAATTCATCCAACCATATATGGTAGCCTTCCATTTTCAATGAGCAGTTAATAACAGAATACACAGAGATATTAATCGCTCCTTGCACATATGAATAACAACAATACGCTTACAAGTTGCTCGCATCTTTGTTTTAACGTACTCCCTCCTATTATTATAAATGTTTATTAATTAATTTATATAGATTGAGAAAATTAACTAGAATTAGTTAAGTGCAAAAATGTTCTCAGTTTTCTAAATTTAGTCTTAAACAAGTTGGGATGAGATAGATTTGAGTAAGAAATAGTATTTTTTGAATATGAGCTATAATTACTTTATATTTTTTAGAAATGGTAGTATGGAAATAAATAATATAAATTATAAATAGGATTGAAAAGAGTAGTAGGTTACCGCGTTTAATTTCATGACTAAATAACAGGCAGAATTTTGCTTCCATGAGGGTGCCATGCACGTTGAACAACATTTGAAGTTGAAAAGTTAAAGAATCGAATTAAATTATTATTGTAGAAATTTTAAAAGTTATTAGCATTAAAAATTGAAATATTTTTACTAATATTTAGTTAGTCTAATAAGTAAAAATTTTACCAGATGTTTTATGATCTTAAGATTCCTAAAAGAGATGTATCTATATCGAAAGAATAGTCATAATTTTTAAAACTATATACTTAATAATAAGATATGATAAATAATATAAAAAAATAAAATATTATTATCACTATATTGAAAAAAATGTATATCTCAGCTATTAGATAGTTGAAAAAATTTATTTGCCCCTTGCTTAATGACAATTGATGCCCTACTATGTGTGTGTTTAGATAAGATTTTAAAAAAGGTCTTATGAAAAAAAATGAGTTTTTGGACAGCTTATAAAAAAGGACTTTCAGAGAAGAGATTATGGAAAAAAAGTGATTTTGGATAAATGAGTGTTTGGATAGTTGTTACAAAAAGGGGTTTTGTAATTGAAAAATTATTAAAAAGGGTATGCATGAGAGATGAGAGATGAGAGAGGGTAAAAAAGATAGAGGGGAGAGGAGAGAGGGTGGAGAAGATAGATGAGAGATAGTGAAAAAGATAGAGGAGAGAGGGTGGAAAAGATAGAGGAGATATAGTAGAAAAGATAGAGGGAAGAGAGTGTAAGAAAAAATAAGGATAAAATAGTAATTGAATAGTTGAAAAGTTCTTTTACTGTTTCAAAAGTTACTCTGAAACTATAATTTGGTCTAGAAGCCTGTTTGAACAAATATGACTGTTTATTTTAAAATTTCTCTAAACTAAAATTTTACTTAATTTTTTTAAAACTATAATTTACGAACAAACCAAACATGTGCTATGTAAAAAATGACAACAAACTTTTTGAATTTTTTCCCAAGGGCTCCTCTCTTTACGCCTTCCTCGGGGCTCACGTTCTGTCTCTATGTAAGGGCCTGTTTGGTTTGCCCTCAAACTATAATTTGAAAAGAGCTTATGGCCCAAACCTTTATTTAGAAAAATTTTAAAACAAACAACCATATTTATCCATAAGTGCTTTTGGACAAAATCATGATTTTGAATAAGCTATTAAAACTAGCTTTTGGAACAATAAAAGAATTTATGAATTATCTAATTACTATCTTACCCCTACTTTTTCTTACACTCTCTCTCATACTTTTTTTACACCCTCTCTCCTCTCTCATACTTTTTCTTACACCCTCTCTCCTCTCTATTCTCTCTTACTTTTAATCAAATCATATCCTTTTTGGTAATTTACCAATATAAAAAATCATTCTAAAAATAACTATCCAAACACTTATTTATTTATAATTATTTTTTTTTCATAAACTCTTCTCTAAAAATTCTTTTCCATAGCTATACATAAAGTTTTTTGTTTTATAAATCATTTTTTAAAATCATATCCCCCTAACTATATATAACAAACACAGGTTTCGTGTGTTTATTGACTTCTTCCGTTTCGAAAACGATCCCCCTTGTAACAAAAACTAAAAAAAGGATCCCCCCATGCTCTTTTTTTAGTGGGTTTTCTACGTTTTGCCATTATCGATTGAACAAAATTGCATGTTTGGTTTTCTAAGTTGTCAAATATAATCTTAAATCCCTTAATTTTATATAAATTTTAATTTTAATCTTTCAATTTTTCAATGTAAGTTTTAATTCTTTAAGAAATAAAATAATTTAATTTTCATTAAATTATAATAATTAATATTTTAAACAGAAAAAAATTTGAAATATCAAAATTAAAATTTGAGTAAATTTAAGAGACTGAAGATTATATTAACTTTACTATACAATATTTTAATTTTAATTTTATTCATTAATTTTGTAAATATTAATATTTATAGTTTGAGAAAATGACAAAAAAAATAAAAAAATAAAAAAAGAGATAAATAAACCGTAGATCGAAGTGGTAAATGGCCTCACTTTATAATAATGAGAAAATAAGTTCGAATTCTAAAAAATATATTTATTTAAAGATATAATATTTTTTTTACTTTTCAAGTATTATACTTTTAATTAAATAAAAAAATATAAGAAGGAGAGTGATGTTTCAGAATTGCATAATTCCATTAAAATGCATGTAATATGAGATTTTAAAATTTAAATAAAAGATACAAATGCCCCCAATCCAGAACCACCCTCACCCGCAACATTTAGTGGTGGCCGGCCGCCAGCGCCATAACAAAATATTTTACATATTTTTTTGCTTAACCGATAGAACATCATATCTTGAGAAGTCGTATTCTTACCTTAATTACTAAACTAACAAAAAGCAATCACATGCATATATGAAAATGTGATGTTGACGTAACTCCCTTCGACTACATAACCAATGCACACGATGGCCCGGGGTGTCTATATATATGTGTGTGTGGGTGTGTGTGGGTGTGTATGAAATATCAAATTAATTAAATGATTATAAACAAATTAGTTAAATGGTTGTAAAAATTTGATGTATCATGCATGAGCGATTATTATTATTTGTTAAACTCTTCTGAGCCACCTCGAGCGATCATAAAATGAAAAAGTTCCCAATTTGTATTTTGTTTTCTTCTGCAACCTTTTTCCTTTTAAATGTTTTTGTCCAATTTGTGAGGAATAATCATTGTTATTCCCGAAAATTCAATTAACTTTTTGGTGTTAAAATGTTAGTATTATTGTTCGCATTTATACTTTGATCCATAAATTCTTTCATTTAACGTTTAAATATATTTAATCATAAATAATTCTTATTAATAATACCCGCTCAATTTTTTCTGTCATAAAATTAAAGATCAGCACGTCATTCCCGCTAAATTTTCAGGTTTATTTTCATTGGTTAAATTAAACCCCACTCAACCTCTTTGGCGCCGCCACGTCATCACCTACAAATTTAAATCCGATTTAAAACATAATCTTAAATCACGAAAAACGAAAATGGAAGAATTTGAACTCAGGCAACCACTAACCACCACTTCCCCCGTTCTTCTCCCACCCTGTGCTTCCCACAGATCATTCTTCTTCCTTACTCACACACAACACGCACACACTCTCTCTCTCACTCTCACACTCTCTCTCTTCTACTTCAACTTAGCCTTAAAGCAGAAGAAACAATCTCTCGCTCTGTCTCTTTGTGCCTTGCTTTGAGGAATAATATCATTAGAGCCTCAAAAAGGAGGAAGATGGCCGAAAAAAAGCGAAGAGAACCAAATGTTCTTTGCTTTTGTTTCATAGCCATGTGAGAGCTCTGACACATTCTTTTCCCTAGTGCTTGTTTTGTTGGTTCAGTTGATTCGCCAACTGAGTGAGTGAACTCATGGCCTCGTCCTCAAGAGCTAGGAGCAGCTCGCCGTTTTCTCACCGGAAAACCTCCACTCCATGAGCGGAAGGCTGATGCCTCGCTCGTGCTCTTCAAGTGCGTCGTCGTTTTTCAACTCCTGCGGTGGACTCAGTGGCCGATCCATGACTCCAAGTATCGGTCGTGGTGAGTTATTGCATTGCGGTCCACCCGGTTATAGCAGTCGTTCTCCTGTAGAATTCGGGTCGGAAGACTTGATTGCCGACCCCCTGGATGTACCGCGGACCCGGGATAGCATTTCGGTGACTATTCGATTTAGGCCGTTGAGGTAATGCTTAGATCCGGGGTTGTGGTATCAGATCTATCAGCTATGGGATTGGCGGAAATTGAATTGTTTATTTTGTGCATTGTTGTTATCTGAGCTAAATTTGGTTGAGTTGCCCAATTCGGTATATTTTATTGCAGTGAGAGGGAGTATAAGAGAGGCGACGAGATTGCATGGTATGCGGATGGTGATAAGATTGTCAGAAATGAATATAATCCATCTACTGCTTATGCATTTGGTATCATCTACGCTTTACTTCCCCCTCCTTTTTCTCGATTCTCTATGTGGAGTTTTTATGTTGAATTACTCGAGTGCAGTTCGGTTTCTAGTGGTATATTGATCATAAATTTGTTTAAATATGGTTAGCATTTTACAATTTTGAAATTATAAATGCTTGCTTGTGGCAGACAAAGTTTTTGGACCCCACTCAACTTCAGAAGAAGTGTATGAAGTAGCGGCTAAACCTGTAGTGAAGGCTGCCATGGAAGGCGTCAACGGTATGGACTGTTTAATTCAGCTCTAAATAACAATGAGATGTGTGAGCAAAGTCTATTTCGGTACCTATTTATTGTAATAGTTTGATGAAAACGAATTCATTCGCAAGAGATGTTTCTGGTTAGAAAACTAGATTGAACCAGTTAGAGTTAGAGGTGCTAGTGGAGATTGTTGACTTCGAAAGATAACTTATCCTAAATATTGCAGGAACTGTGTTTGCCTACGGTGTGACAAGTAGTGGAAAGACACATACAATGCATGTAAGTGTTATTGTTTTAGTTGATGCACTTCTTTTTACCTTTCCATCTGAGACTTTTTTTTGCCGGAAACTAAACTTTGTTTTATCGCTGCTCAAGGTTTGCCATTTTGATCACACGGAATTATGCTACTTGCCAGCATCTTATTAATAGTATAGGCTATTAGTCAATAAGTTGTATTTCCCCCCCTCTGATTTCCATGTTAAACGCAAATCATACACCACATGACAGCCTATGCTATAAGTATAAGCGTCGATATTGGGTTCTGTCAGGAAGAGTGGGTAACAAATAAGGTTCTCAGAAGCCTAGTTTTTGAGTAAATTCAAGTCTTTTCACCTACACTTACAAAAAGTTGCGTGACTTGTGTGGAGTGGAGCTGTTATTTACAAATGTGCCAATGTCTAGGATTCAGATCGTTCTTAGGAAAGCACTGATAATTTAAGGGAGTTATGTTAAAAGACAACAGATGCAGTGCTAGTAAAATGGGTAACTGCAGAAGTACTTTTGGTATGGGTAACTGTCATATCATTCAGGTTGTTTAAGGAGTGTTGCCTTCATCAAAAGTCCTGTTTACTTTTGGCTCTCTGATAACTTATTCTTGCTCACCCTTTATTAACCTTGCATTATTGCTATTGCTATTGTTTTCTTTATCCTACTATACAAAGTAAGATGCTATTATTATGGTTTGGTGCCTTGGTCTTTGAGAAAGTTATTGTTTCCATACTCAATGGCATCCAGCAATATGATAAGTCTGCGCATATGACTATATGTATGACATTTTTATGGGGTTTGTGAATGAAGATCCTATGTTTACATTTTACTCATTGTTGTTTGCAACGTTATATATAGTATCTATATATGAGCTGGCCCCTTAAAAATACTCATCAATGAGTTTTTGGAGATGTGATATCAGCCATTGGCGTAGAAATTATTTCATATTTCTTACTCCAATTTTGAACACCCAATACTTTGATTATAAATTGCTTAAAGTTAATAGATTTTTCTGAAGAAAATTGACCTTCCAGTCATGATGATTCTCATTTTCTTTTCAATAATGATTTGTTCAGGGAGACCAAAATTGTCCTGGTATCATACCGCTGGCTATTAAAGATGTTTTCAGCATTATCCAAGATGTAAGAATTCTTGCACACTTATTGTCATGCGCTGCTTATCTTACAAATACATGTCCAGCATTGTGTCATTGTTATGATCATATTATGCCTTCATAGTTTATGCACGGAGTTCTTCCTCTGAATGTCAGATCATTGATATCCTCATTCTATAATCACTCGCCCCAATCCCACTCCATGAAAGAAGAAAAGTGAACTCAAAATGCGGTGTTTTCCTCTACAAAAGAATATCGCAAAAGTTCTAGTTTTAAAAAATGGCTAGTCTTTGCCAAAATGCACAGAGCCTTTATTTTATGCCCATGCAGCAACTCGCTGCAACTCCTTAGTAGCTCTGGTTTTGTTTCGTATGAGCATCTTTGTTGATTCTTCACTTAAGTGTTATAGTTACATATCTAATAAATATTATTTTTTATTAAGCTGTAAAGGCTCTTTGTAGTTGTTACTTGACTCTTGCATATTGATTTTTAAATTTGATATGGTACTGCTGCTTATTACTGTTTCGTTTTTGCTTTCCCCTGTTTCATGATGCATTTTAAGTGTTTCTTAAAACCGTAGTTTGTTTATTTTACTAGGTATTTATTAAATCCGTATTATAGTTGCTATCCATCATTAATTGTGTTTTTGTGGCAGACTCCGGGAAGAGAGTTTTTACTTCGAGTGTCGTATCTTGAAATCTACAACGAGGTAATTGTGTCAAACACTTTCACCATCATCTTTTTGCTGCATAAATTTTTTAAAAGGAGTTTTTCTACCTTTATGAAGGGATACTAGACTCAATCTTTATTACTTGCAACACTATCATATCATTACATGTTAGGTTCTGTGAATCTTTTATTCAAATTTCTTTCTATAGACATTGACATAGGCTGCCATTTTTTATTGGTCATTGTTGTCAGGTGATTAATGACTTGCTTGATCCAACTGGCCAAAATTTGCGCGTGAGAGAAGATGCACAGGTTCTGTACTCTATATTCTCTTCATTTGAATTTAAATCTTATTAATAATATTTATTTTTTTTTAAAAAAATTCATCTATGATTAGTGTGTTCTCACTGTTTGCCTCTTTGAAATACCAATTCCATGCATATACACAGAACTGTTTATATTTATCTATGGAATCTGTGCGGATGAACATTAAAGTTGAAAAAAAAATGACGTGATTGTTGATTGATAACTGGTAGACCATTTATTTTGTCGTTTGATTCTCATTTTATTTTATAGTTTACACTTTTTTTTCATGTGTATGGAATCAGTGTTGGTTGACCATTCTTGTTGCCATGTGTTTCAGGGAACTTATGTTGAGGGTATAAAAGAGGAAGTTGTTTTGTCTCCTGGACATGCACTTTCCTTTATTGCAGCTGGAGAAGGTGTTTCTGTTGACGCCATTGTCATTTAATCTTTCTTCCCCCCCGCCTCCCCTCCCCCTTTTCCCGGTCCCCCAATAATAATATTATACGAATCAAAGCTGATTGTTGGTGCAAAAAGCCACCCCTTAGCTTGTTTTTCTTTTTTCATGGCAGAGCATCGTCATGTTGGATCAAACAACTTTAATCTTCTGAGTAGCCGAAGTCACACGATTTTAACACTGGTATAGATTCTTGGTATAGTAAAATCTCATTTCAAGACCTCCTTCCCGTACTTTCTTCCTTTTCCCTTAAGAAATAATATGTATCATGCAAAGCCCGTCCAAAAGTCTTTCGATTTTTGAATAACTATGCATTTATGTGCAAGTCCAAGCTGCTGTGCTTACTAGGAACTGATTCTTCATCACAAACATTTAATAGTTGCTTAATTATAGTATTTTCGCTTTCTGTCTGGACATTACGAGATCCACACTCACTTAAAATAGTACATCTGCAGATGATTGAAAGCAGTGCTCACGGTGAAGATTATGATGGAGTGATCTTCTCTCAGCTTGTATGATGAAAATGTTTGGCATTCCCACAAAATACTACACACATACAATGTTTCTTAGCGATTGATCTCGTTTCTGTGCTTGCGTTTCTCTATCAGAACTTGATTGATCTGGCTGGATCTGAGAGCTCAAAAACTGAAACAACAGGACTCAGAAGAAAAGAAGGATCTTACATCAACAAAAGTCTTTTGACTCTTGGAACTGTATGTCTACAGTTTCATCATCTTCGGCTGCAAAAGATTTTTTTTATTATTATGACGTTCTCACATTATCAATGGGATATAATATGCAATTTCTATCTTGGTGAAATGTACAGTAAACCTTTTATGACTAATGAAATTGATGTATTTGTGAGTTGTGACTAATAATATGGTGGAGGCACCCAAAAATGGTTATATAGTTGTATCTAATTCTGTTGATTGTCAAAGCAAAAAATACCTATCTTACTTTATCACTTGTCAATGAGCACTCCCTCTTTGCTGTCGGAAAAACTAAATTGCTTACGTATTTATACCTTAGCCCATTTCATAATATTTATGTATTAATAGTGAATAATTACTAATCATTGTCGTCGTCGTCTTCATCATCATTGCGTATGTCTTGATCTTGTAACTTCAATTTGAAGGTTATTGGAAAACTGAGTGAGGGGAAGGCATCTCATGTTCCATATCGAGATTCAAAGCTTACCCGCCTCCTCCAGTCTTCGCTTGGTGGGCATGGGCATGTTTCGGTGAGCTTGAGTTCCTACTCTTGGCGCCATATTGTAGATTCAATTGATTTTCTGTGCACTGCTGTCCTTTATTTGTGCATAAGTGTCTGCCTATTAAATATGTTTTCTCTTTCTCTATTTTTTTTCTTTAATCTTTTGCTTTCTTCCTAATTGAGTACCATATTAATGTTTGACGTAACATGACAACAGCTTGTATGCACAGTCACTCCAGCATCCAGTAATATGGAGGAAACTCACAATACATTGAAGTTTGCTACTAGGGCAAAGCGGGTTGAAACATATGCTTCATGCAATAAGGTTAGCCGTAAAACTATTGATAAAATATAGAATTGCATGTGCTTAAGTAGTAACTTAGGTTCCTGATTCTCTCTAACTCTTTCTTCAACAGATTATTGATGAAAATTCTCTTATTAAGAAGTACCAAAGAGAAATTTCTAGCCTCAAAGAGGAACTTGATCAACTGAAGAAGGGAATGTTGGCCGGTGTCAGTCACGAGGAGATAATGAGCTTAAAGCAGAAGGTTTTAAGCTACTCCTTAATCGTATTTCATTTTCTGATTGTCATGAAGGCTTGGTGTAATTGTGTGACTAGATCTGCTTCTCATACTGTCTTTTTATGAGTAGTTGGAAGAAGGTCAAGTGAAAATGCAATCAAGATTGGAGGAAGAGGAGGATGCCAAGGCTGCACTTATGAGTAGGATCCAAAGGCTCACAAAGCTCATTCTTGTTTCTTCAAAGAATACAATTCCGGGAATTCTAACGGATCTTCCCAGCCACCAACGACTTCCCTCTGTTGGTGAGGATGATGTGAGCTCCTCCTTCAAATAATTATTGTGGATTATATTCCGTTCTATGCATTAAAACTTTCATACACAAAGTTGAAATGCTTTTAACTTTTAATTAAGATTTGATAACAATAGTAGCGATCTTAGATTTTCTTATTCTAAATCATAGTAGTTGTCGGATTATTATTTTTATTATTATGTTCGATGCTGGGGACATTCAAAGCCGAGGTAATGATTTTGTTTCAACTCTTATTGAGTCAGCACTTATTCTTAACTTTCCCGTATGTTTGTTTTCCAGTGTTGATAATTCATAGTATGGCTAACGTTTTCTAGACTTTTTGAAATAGTATTTGATATCTGTTTATTCTTGTATTTCTAGAAACATGATGCCCTACGTGATGATTCCCTGTTGATTGAAAGTGAGAATAAAAAAGAGGCTACTGTGATGTCATCGGATATGTCTCATGATGTAAGACATACAAGATCGTTTAGTAGATGGAATGGAGAACTCTCCCCAATAGGCAGTACAATCACGGAATCAACACAAGCTGGTGAGCTGATCAATGGACCAAAGCTCCCAACGGTATAATCATGTTTGATTTCGTATATTTGTAATATATATATTTTATCTTCAAAATTTCATGTGGTGTGTCTCAGTTGTTGAAATTTCTAGGTTCTATCATCCATGGGTATTTGTCAAAGTTTGCCTTCAAACCTGTGACTCTAGCTTCTATATAGAGAGAACAGCTTACTAGAAGTTAGGACTGATAATATGTTTATTTTTCTCATGACATGCCTATTTGCTCATTTTTCATTGTTGAGGAAACTCCCACTGATAGAAAAGTTGGCCATTCCCACTCTTGCTTTTTTATCGTATTCAGTCGTCAGGATTCCAGTCCATATTATGGAAGTTTTCTGATTTAAGTAGTGTACCTGATGCTGCCTGCGCGTAATTTTATCTTGCTTCAGTTTTGTTCTTTTAAATGGTTGCTTACTGCATACTCCACTGAAATTTATATGTTGACTTCTTATTGAATCGTAGGGAGGGATGGCCACGTCTGATGAAATGGATCTTCTTGTTGAGCAAGTCAAGATGCTTGCTGGAGATATTGCTTTTAGTACCAGTACTCTGAAGCGGTTTATGGAGCAGTCTGTAAATGATCCTGAAAGCTGCAAAACTCAGGTATTTCTACCTTGTCTTCCTAGTGAGCTGGACTTCAATACAATAGTAGATGATAGCAAGGGCTAAATATTACTCGGGGGTATCCTTAATCTGGCCATAGAGACAATTAGAGATTACCAATGTGTTGTTGAGTTTCGTTCTTATCCATTATAGACAAAATGTCCATGGATTTCTGTTCTTTTAGGGTCTAAACACCCTGATTATTGCTAGCCAGGATTTGAGATTCCTTTACTTTGATTGGCTTTGCATTGTTGTTGATATCTTCAGTGTCTAATTCTTAAGTTGATATTAAAACCAGTAGCGGGCTCCTCTGGTCTAACAGAAATGCTGTATGCTGCTAATATACTTATCTTCTTTGCAGTCCTTCGTTAAATAAATAGACATGCTTATTTCATTGCAGATTCAGAACATGGAACGTGAGATACAAGAAAAAAAGAAACAAATGAGGGCTTTAGAACAAAGAATTATTGAGAGTGGTGAAGCTTCAATAGCTAACACATCATTAGTTGAGATGCAGCAGGTAGCTATGTTGATAACAAAATTATCTAATATTCTTACAGGTTTGAAGTTTTTATGTTTCAATATAAAGCTCATCCGTTCTTGTACTCTTTCTGTTTTTTTTCCCCTGACAGACAGTCACAAGATTAATGACTCAGAATAATGAAAAGTCCTTTGAGCTGGAGGTGATTACTGTTTTGACTATACTAGCATTTCTAGAGTGATGTAATTGGTCCAAATATGAAATTTCTCTGCTGGTTTTTTAGCCATAGCATTTTATATGTAAGACTTGCTTTATGGTACTAGAAAGAATGAGTTTTTTAGTAATTCTAGTTGACTTACATTGTTCAGTGGTAGTAACTTTTGAATATTTGCAGCTAAAATCAGCAGACAATCGTATCCTCCAGGAACAACTCGATAATAAGGTATGAATCTGCCTTGTACTAATTTTTGCTACTTGGTATTTTTTTTAACTTCCAAGTTTTTGCGTCTCATGTTATTTGTGTTGAAGATGCTGGTAAGGGCCCACCTTTCATGCCAATGTTGATATCTTTGCATTTTGCTGATAGTGTTCAGAGAACACAGAATTACAAGAAAAAGTGAAGCAGTTGGAGCTGCAACTGGAAGCAGTTTCCAGTGGTAGTTCGTTAGTGTCTTCTGAACATTCTGTAGCTGGGGAGAACATTGACGAGTTGAAAAAGAAAATCCAGTTTCAGGTAGTCTGCTTTTAGTAGCTGGCTTTGATCATGTTCCCTTAAACATTGTACAGTGACGTTGTTTTATTTTATTTTTAAATAATTTTGTTGTCCCTACCTGTGAATATTATTGCTTCCCCTCATGTTGTTAAGATTGCTCTTTCAAACTTACCTCAAACTATTTACAGGATACGGTATTAACAAAAAATATGCAGACACTGGATTACTAGTTTATTAAAAGATATGGTTGTTTTTGTCATCCAGTTTAAAGTTCGTGCCTTGTTCAATTGCCTAACGTATTGATATTTTTGCCCTCCCATTTTTTCAGGAGATTGAAAATGAAAAACTAAAGCGAGAACAAGTGCAACTGTCTGAAGAGAATTGTGGGTTGCGTGTGCAGAATCAGAAGCTATCTGAAGAAGCTTCTTATGCCAAAGAACTGGCATCTGCTGCTGCAGTGGAACTAAAGAATTTGGCTGGTGAAGTAACAAAACTTTCATTGCAGAATGCGAAGCTGGAAAAGGAATTGATTGCTGCTCGAGACCTCGCCAACTCTCGGAATTCCAGCTTGCAAGCTTCTAATGCTCGTAACCGCAAGTATAATGATGCGAGATCTGGAAGGAAGGGTAGGACTTCCAGCCGTTCTAATGAATTTTCAGCTGTTTCAGATGAATTTGAGGCATGGAGTCTTGAAGCAGAAGATATGAAGATGGAGCTACAGGCTAGGAAACAACGAGAGGCAGCTCTTGAGGCTGCATTAGCCGAAAAAGAATTTGTGGAAGAGGAGTACAGAAAAAAGGCTGAAGAGGCAAAGAAAAGAGAAGCAGCTTTGGAAAAGGATTTAGCAAATATGTGGGTTCCTGTTGCAAAGTTAAAGAAAGAAGGAGGTTCCATCCCAGAATCAAACATTGATGAACAAAATGGTGACGGCACAGAAAACATTATTAATGATCCAAAAAATAACGATGTTGGAAGTAATAATGTCCCCAGAGAGCAGGTTTCGGATGTGCTGAAATCAGAAGATGTTCTTCCCAAGGATGAATCCATGGTTGTTCGTCTTAAGGTAACAATGCTGGTGCAGTTATCTGTACATTTCATGATATGATGTATATGTTCAGATTCATACGATTAGTGTCATTAAGAGATTGTTTTTGGTCTGTACTTTATGGTGTCAGGCACGCTTGCAAGCGATGAAAGAAAAAGAAAACTACCTTGGGAATGGAGATGCCAATTCCCATGTTTGTGAAGTATGCTTTGAATCGCCAAAAGCAGCAATTCTTCTCCCATGCCGGCACTTTTGTCGTAAGCCTTTATCTAATTTCTCTAAATCATCATCCTTTGCACCTTTTTTGGGCATTTTTCCTTTAGACTTTCATCATAAATTATCTCATAATTGTGTTCACTTGCAGTGTGTGAATCTTGTTCACTTGCTTGTTCTGAGTGTCCAATATGCCGGACAAATATTGCAGATAGGCTCTTTGCTTTTACCTCTTGATCCCGTCAAAAAGGTATTGCAAAATATTCTGCGATACTTTTGATGTGAACCATTTTTAAATTACGTAATGAAGGCATAAAATTTGGGGTCTTCATTGTTTGCAGGGTTCTCTCACTGAAAAAATATATAACCTTTGCAATTACAGGTGTGATTCTTTCATTAATTTCGCTGTATGTAAAACCGTTCAAAAGGTATTTCAATATCTTGTTACTTTTTATTCTACCCATGGGGAACTGTATAATAGGGAGAGGCAGGTGGAATAAAAGAATGTAAAAATGTAAAAAGGAAGGGTTCAAAGACACTGCTTTAATACATACCCGTAATGTAATTTCTTTCTTACGTAATACAGCAGAATTTTGTCTTTCATCTTCCTTGTGTCATTTTCTGTGTGCAAGAGCCCATATTCTTTTCTTTTTTCTTGAATTAGAAGCAGATACTAACAGTTTAAAATTATAAATAAGATTAAATTTTTAATTTTTACTTACAATGGAGTTTTTATGTCACTATACTATATAACTATTGGGTAAGAGCATATATTATACCTAGTATATATCAGCAGAGAGTTGCTAATTTTCTCATTAGACTGGTGCAGATGGGTAATTTCCAATTTCCGTAATAAAGAAGTGTTTACATTTTGATTAAGAGAACAAGGGCAATTTAGTCTTTTTATTAATATGAATATAGGGGCGCAAAAGACACAAGCGTCAACCTTGCTTTACGAAGGTAATGGACATTAAAATGGGACCATGGGCCCTAAGTGTCCAACATTACAATAAATGTTTTTTCAAGAAAAACAAGGTAAAGCAAGAGGATGATGGGTTGTGTTGGTGGTCCCTCTCACCAGGTTGGTTATCTGTCAGTTTGTCTCTAAAGTCTACTTTTAGTTGAAGAAGACGACTCCTCCCTTGTTGAGCTTTCATCATTTGGGAACCAAGCTTGTGTACTTCTCTTCTCTTTCTCAAAGGCTCTCTCTCTCAGGTATTGGTAATCCCTTTTTCAGTCCATGACAAATCACAATCACTCAATTCCTTCCTTTGTTCACCCCCACAAATTACTATCAATTTCAAACACTTTATGTTGATTCAACCATTCACAATTGTTCTTTATACCAAAAAAAAATCGTTCACAATTGTTAGTTGTTGTCCAACCCCTCACAAATCACAATGTTTTTTTTGGTTAAAAAATCACAATGTTGGATCAATTGATGACATCAATTGATGAAAATCACAGTGACAGATTGGGTTGTTCATGGATTATGGGACTTCTAAAGATTAGTCACCATTATTCTAAGTAATATTTTTCATAGGTTAATCACGATGCTTCTGCTAAGAGTTGAAGTTGGACCAGATTTTATATCTTGAAATGCAAATGCAAATGTAAATGCAAATGGAGCTTTTACTTTAAGGAGTGCCTATTATTTGTTAGAGGAAAGAAGGCTGACTTCTCAGAGTTCAGTATACAAAGCTATTTAGAAGTGGCGAAATGCAGAGAGGACTAAAGTATTTATGTGGATAGCTGTCAACAATAGGCCATCGTAAAATATTTGGAGAAGCAAGTGGTCCTCTATGTCTACTATGTGCCCCAACTATAACTTGTCAAATGAGGATACTTTACATATATGAAGAGATTGTATGTACGCAAATTGCATTTGGTTGAAGCTATTAGCTCCACAACATAGCTCAACTTTTTTTACTGCATTTCTTACTAACTGGTTCGGTTTAAATCTAGAGACATTTAGGCAATATGGGAGAAAATTGGGATCTTATCTGAGGAGTAGCTATTTGAAAACTATGTCTATGGAGGAATATGATTGTATTTAACCCTGATGCTATAAGACCAAAATAATCGAATCTGGTTATTTTGCAAGTGTTGAGAAAGTATGTGCAGGTGAGTGATAATGATAACTTACACCAGTTGTCCCTTACAGATAAGTTGAATTGGCAAATATAACCCATGGGATAGGTTAAGCTTAATGTGGACGAAGTCATGGCAGTGTTCAATAATAGAATTGGATGTGATAGGGTGATAACAGACCATCAAGACAAGTGGATATATGGGTTCACACATTTTATTAGAATTGATAGTGTAGTTGAGGCAGAAGAATGGGCTGTTCTAAAAGGGTTTCAAACTGTTTGGGACAAAGGGTATAAGAAGGTTATACTTGAATAAGATGCAAAGCATCTTATTGATATGTTAAGAGAAAATAATACTAGTCAAAGAGGCAACTTATTAGTTGTGCAGATTAAGGATTTCATGTTGACAATAAGAGTTATGATTGCAGTTTATCCCAAGAGAATCAAATTAGGTTGCGGATACCCTTGCGAAGGAAGGCTTCTATAGATCTATCACTTTTGATACGGGTCCTGCATCATTACAGGACTTAGTGAATTCAAAATATTTTAAGATTAAATTTTTTAATAGTATAATTTATTTTACTTTGGAAGTATAACCCTCTCATGTGTATATATATATATATATATATATATATATAAAAAGAAAGCTGTTGGTTGGCATTTGGCAATAAATGAGCCGAAGAGAGAATTATGTCCACTTGTATAATGCCCTCAAAGGAGGAAAAATAAAAATATCAAGGGTCCTCAAAAAGTATCACGAGATAAAGAAAAATAAAAATGAAAAGGATACTGAAAAAATAAGAGAGAAAGGAGGAAAAGAACAAAACTATGAACAAATTAAAGCAAACACATGAACAGAGGACTTCGTATGGGAAGAAATTGAGCGAAACAGTTGACAAGATTAGTGAAAGCCATTTTGCTTCCATTTCCAGATTTCTTTTGCTGCGTTTGCTTTTGGATATAAACACATTCTAACTTGAACATCCTCCTCCTCATATTCATCATCAAATGTTGAATCATGCTCATCCCCATTCTGCAGCAAGATCACCATATAAAATATCATTAGAAATTTTAAACCCACATCAAAATAAAATAATAAACGGAACGGCAAGAAAGAGGCATAGCATCTTACTGTTTATTATACATTTAATTCAATAAATAAAAAAATGAAAGACATAGAAAACAAAATAAAATTAGGCACTGATTTTTCTTTTTATTGCTTAGAAGATTTAAGGACATTAACCTAATTGAGAGAAAAGGGTAAATTGGATGATACAGTAGTGTGCAAAAAAAGGTGACGAGTCAATTTTTTTTTTTATAAAAAAAGTACTATTCTAATCTCATCTTTATTCTTTATTATTTTGTCAATTAAGACTATGTTTAGAAACCTGTTGAAAATGGACTTTGCAACTTCCCTTACAAAGCTAACTTCACGTTGTTTTGGTGACCTTCCATATGAAAGGCTTTCATAAACAGTTATCCAAACACGCCCTAAATTGTTGATGAGATAATCCTAATTGACTCTGCTAAATTTGTAGAACTACTTACAAGCTCATAAAATATCTTGAACCATTTAAAACTTAAAAAGAAACAATTATTGGAAAAAGAAAGTGAAAGAAGGAACTTGATAATGAGCTAAAACTTCAACAAAACGTGACGTATGAAACATCTCATCTATCTAAGTAATGACTCTTTTGCACCTTCA
This sequence comes from Leucaena leucocephala, assembly GCA_037074615.1. Taxonomy (NCBI): domain Eukaryota; kingdom Viridiplantae; phylum Streptophyta; class Magnoliopsida; order Fabales; family Fabaceae; genus Leucaena; species Leucaena leucocephala. The sequence continues at coordinate 20,843,536 of CM073560.1, read as the reverse complement.
TCAACCCTAAATTTGCCAAACAAGCCCTATTAAATCCTATCTCGTTTTCTATAGGAGCAGAGAGTATAGCAAACCTTACAGTGAGAACGAAACGAATCATCGATTAGGTCTTCAAAGCAAAACCCAGGTATCGTCTCAATCAAATACTCAGAAAAACTGCTCGTTGAAACTGCTTCTGTGTCACTAACCATAGTATCAGAATTCACAACTGAATTCGAAGAACTGAAATTCTCATTGCTGCAATCCCATGTTGTGGCTCTGTTTGTGTTATTAGAATTCCGACACGATCTTCTTCGTTCACGACCTCCATTATCGAATCTTTTATTATTATTATGCTCTGTGGTTATGGCATCGCAGGAAGATGAAGATGGGTCCCCAGAAGAAGAAGAATCAGAAAGCTTCACGCCTGTAAGGAGAAACCTATTGTGTTTCTGGGTATGTTCGTTGGCTCTGTGAATGTTAAGGTCACATTCTCTGCAAAGTATTGCTCTGTCTTCTTTGCAAAACAGATACGCTCGCTTCTCCTGCAACACAGAAACAGAAACAGAGCTTCAAAGATCAGATGTAATATCTCTGTTAGATTTGGATTGAAGGATATATATCTATATATATAGAGAGAGAGAGAATGAGAGAGAAGATCAAAGTACTTGGCAGATATCACAGAGAGGGGAATCTTTAGAGGTGGGATGGTGAAGAGAGAAGCGTATGTGTTTGCCTGCGAGCTTGTTGGCGTGGTGGATGCTTGAATCACAGCCATGGCAGAGAGCAGCTTCGTCTGCAGAACAGAACACTGAAGCTTCCATTTTCTCACAAACATCGCATTGGATCTTCATCTCTCTCTCTCTCTCTCTCTCTGGCAATGTAAAAGTGTTTGCTTTTTGGAGGAAAGCTAGGGAGTAAATATCAGGAGGGTGGTTTTGAATTTGAAAGTAGGAAGGAGAAGAATGGGGACAAAAGAATTATGGGCGAAGAGGCATTAGGGTCCAGAGATAACAGCTAGGCTCACTCCAGGCCAAGGCTAATATTAACTGCGTTCTGACTTGGAAGAAAACTCTGGACGAACCCCACGAAAATCATACAACAAATATAAGAGTATTTGTGAGCAAGTAATCAAGACTGAGAATCTGCAAGTTGGCTTATATATATATATATATATATATATATATATATATATATTGGGATATTTATTTATTTCTATTTTTGTTCCAAAAACCTTTCACTCTCAATCTCAGTGCCTCCACTTGATTGGAGGCATGGCCGCTGCATTCAAAGCATGGTGCATAGCTCGACATATTTAGTGGCACTAGATTTTACTTTTTTTGTGTTTTAAAAAGAAAACAAAATTACAGTAGACTCCAGATACAATATACATTTTGAGGAGAATTTTTGTATTCTTAATCGCCCTCCGCCTTTTTATTCAGGAGGCGGAGGTTGATGAGAGCTAGCTTAAATTGTCTTGTCTTTTGTTTTGTTTATTCTTTATTTGTTTACGTGCTTGTTGACTTGTTGTACTTATTTTAAGTAATTGAATTCCAGATTTCCATTAAAAAAAAATTGAAATTAAGATATAATAAACATAATATTTTACTTGGGGTATGTTTCTACTAGTTTTTTGAAAATAGATTTTAGAGAAAAATAATTTAAAAATATATATTTTGTGAAAAGCAATTATTGAAATTAAAGTTGTTATCTCTTACCTATACCAAGACAAGATTTTCTTTACAAAAAATATATTGTAACAAACCCTTGGTTTTATTGAAAAAAATGAGAATGTTGGGATAGGTTTTTTCATGTACATTGTCCAGTGCGCAAAATGAAATATTCATAACTAGTTTAAACTGACACAAAGTCAACATCATCCGTATCAATATAAAATATTATAAATTAAAAGAATAAATACTATTGACTTTTGAGAATATATATGAGATTGAATTCATAACCTCATATTTATATAGAAATTTTTATGCTATTAAATTATAAGATTATTTATATAAAATATAAAATACTGGTATAACAATTATTTAAATGTACTAAGTAGTGTGAAGCCATAATATTAACTTGGAAGTCTATATATGTATAGGAGATGTGGATGAAGTTAATGTTGGAGGATATAATGTTTGGCCAGAAAAATCTGGGGAAGAAATGAAGGAAAGAAGTATGTGGCAGGCATTACATGACAAAAAGAGACTATTTGACAAAGCAAGCTAAGCATATCTCTAGCGCCTACACCTACACCTACATAAACCTACACAGTGGGAGTTTAGCGAGACCTAAAATAATAATTTAAAAATATTTTTAACCTAAACTATAATTTTATAAAAATTTAAAATAAATAATTTTATTTGTTAAAAAATTTAGGAACTGAATCAAAATTTTAAACTATAGTTTTTCATAAATTTTTAAAAATAATTTTTAGATAAAAAAATTTATAAATTATTTAATTATTATTTTATTTCTATTTTTTTATATATTTTATCTTTTCTTTTCTTTTTTTGGTTGTTTGGTGCTTCTTCTCAGCCTCCTGTCTTGTTCGATTTATTGTTATTATTGCTTTTATTATTGTCGCTTCTCCTCCTTCTCTGGTCTTCGCTTTTGATCTTTTCCATCGTCTCTAGTTATCGTTGTTGGTCATCGTGGATCATCGTTAGCCTATAGTGATGAGATGAAGAGGATCAAGATAATCATCGTTGTTCATAGATCTGCAAGATAAGAATGAAGATGACTCAATTTATTGATGAAGATGAAGAACAATAAATTATAATTATTTATTTATTTATTTTTTTTTTATCATATTTCACTTATGAACACCATTATTGTTACGCTCCATACCTAATGTAAAACGACACTGCTACACTACCCTCTTCATACATATCTATCACCAAAACTTCGCTCATTTGTTCCTTTCCAAAGTTTTTGGTCCCACCCTTCTGCTTCTTCTTTACTTTCCCAAATCAAATATGGGTTGGTTTAGATAAGATTTTAAAAGCGAGTTTATAAAAAAAAAATTTAGATAATTTATAGGAAAAAAAATTTAGAGAAGAGTTTATAGAAAAAAAATAATTCTAAATAAATAAGTGTTTAGATAGTTATTTTTAGAATGACTTTTTATATTGATAAATTACTAAAAATAGTATGATTTAATTAAAAGTAAGAGAGAGAAAAGAGGGTAGAGAAAATAAAAGAGAGAGGAGAGATGGGAAAGAAGAGAGAGGAGATAAGGGAGAGGAGAGAGTATAAGAAAAATATAAGTAATATAATAATTAGATAGTCTATAAGCTCTTTTATTATTCCAAAAGCTAATTTCAGTAGTTTATTTAAAACTATAGTTTTACTCAAAAGCACTTATGGACAAATATAATTATTTGTTTTAAAATTTTTTTCAAACTAAAATTTTGCCTAAAATAACTTTTAAAATTATAATTTTAAAGTTTAGTAAATAGGCCTCATATATGTATATAGTTAGTTAGTTAGATCTGGGGCCTGGGCCGTGTTCAGCTTGTTGAGTGCACTTTTTTGTTTGTTATACCAATTTTTTAAAAAGAATTAAGCTCAATTATAATTTAAAGATATGATAAAAAAATTTTTTTATACAATATTAATATAGGGTAGGGCGAGTCGTTTATTATCTTCAAACATAAACTTAAATATCTAAGAGCTAAGATGCTTCTTTAAACACCGTGACTAGAACCACAATAAAATAGTATTCCTTAAGAATCAAACACACTTTAAATAGTCGTATATCTTACTCATTTTTTAGTTAAACTCACGGACGATAGATTATTGAGTGCGTTTTTTATGAACAAGACCTTAGCTTAAAGTGCGGTAGGTAGAGCACTATAATCACTTTAAATTTTGCTCTACATATAATAGATTGAAAAAAATTTTAAAAAAAATATATTTTCAATTTTAAAATCTTAAATAATGAATTACTGTGTTATTATTTATTTTATAGTATTAGTCAGTCGCTTATAAAATATAATATATATAAAGTAATATTTTTTTAAATTTTCTCTAATAGATTTGACTTCTGTTACCTTATAATTTGTTTGTGATACAATACAATTAAATTTGAACATACTGCGTAAATTCTTTTGTTAACTATTTTTTTAATAATATTTTTTATATCCTTAATATATGACATATTTAATTATATCAATAAAATTAGTTAATATGATATATTTTTTTCTAAAATATATTAATAATTTTTTTTAAACCTCTACCTTTCTACTTTATTTGATAATTATTGATAAAAATAAAAAATAAATCTTATATTTAGAATAAATATTAAATTTATTAATTAAATCATATATTAAATACAACTTAATTCCTCCTAACTACTACCCCTAATAGTGTAAATCATGATGTCACTACTCGCTATTATACTTTATACTTAAATTAATTATTTGATGACCTTATCAATTGGAGTTGGACGCACAAAAATCAGTGATATATATATATGTATTATAATGATGGTTGGAATTCAGTAAAAGCAATTTAATACTTCTTAAATAAGATTGAAAGTTTGAATCTGTAGATACAAAATTACATAGAAAGAATGATCTCTGGTTAAATAATATTTTTTCGATTATACTCTAAACTAAATTTTATAGTAAATATCAGATTATAAATAATATTTAAATTTGATATAATAGTACATTATATCATAAAATTAAAAAAAATGTTATGTATAAAAATGTTTAATCATGTGACATTGAATTGTCAAAGTCACGTATTTATATGGAAAATACAAATATTTATAAGTATATTATTAATTATCTGATACTAATTATTGGCTGTTCATCAAAACTCGGTGATTGCTTGGATTTAAATATGCATTGGGAAAAGTTGAGAAGTGTAAAGAGAGGGAGTAGAGGACAAATAACACTTTTTCAGAATGGGTATGGAGATCTGAATTTGGGAATCCCGGAAGCAACAAGACAGAATGATGTAGAAGATACGAATATATCCAACTTGTCAGAATCAAAGATGATCGCATTTCCACTTTAAAAAAATACGACGACGTGCTTAATTTAATTCTTCTATTTCCAACAAATTTTCTCAATGGCGTGTTTGGATCTCCTTCGCTTGATTAGTAAATTTAAATTGCTTAAAATGCTTATAAAATGTATCCCACGATATATAGTTTGAAATATGAAGATTTTTGTTCTGGGGCTTTTAATGTTATAAGTTTGTCCAGTTATACTCTTGTTTGTTTCCCTTCAACTTCACGTTCTTGTATTTATTTATTTATTAATTATAAATTATCCAAAACAATGCTTTGGATAATTAGAAAATAAAAAATAAACCTATTTTTAGATTTAAAAAAAACTTATTTTTATGGTTGAGTTGAGTCGAATGAGAGTTAAGTTGTCGTAAGCCTAAACCCAGAACAACTTTTAGAGAATAAAACATGTTTTGGGTGTACGAAAAAATATTGGGAAATAAAATCGGCTCCTTCAAAAAGCATAGATTAAACATATTTTTATTGAATTATTATGTCATGGATTGAATCATGAAGACTGAGAAATTGAATGTTGGGTTCAAGATTTTAAACGTTAGTTTGAAAGCGATGAGGTTATGATGAGAGAGGCAGTGAGGTTGATGCATATAATATTCTCTTTGCCTCACGATGCAAGTTGCATGTATGTTTCACATGGCCCCTTTTAAATGTAACGTAATTCCCCTCCTGATTGGGATGCCATGCCATACTTCCCTTATTAAAATGTCATCATCACCCCCTCTCCCCCACTGCCTTCCCACTTAACCTACTCCCCCTCTCTCTCTCACCAATATCTCCCCTAACTTTGTCCCCATCCCCCAAAGGTTCAAATTGAAGTTTGAGGCTTTGTCGATCTGGGCTTCTTCTGGGCCATACCTACCTGCATGTGGCCCATAACCAAACCTGTCTTTAAAGTTTAAATCAAGGCCCATAAGGGCCTCTTTGTTTTTTGTTTTTGTTTTTTTTATTGCCCACCCGATTCACCGGAGCTTTGCCCCGACTACATCCGAATCCGACCCGCGTCGCGCACCTGGCTATGGTGGGTGAGTCTCCCAACGGGAATTTTCTGCGTACACCAAGACTCGAACTCGAAACCTCACTTAAGCGATACTGAACCGCTTACTACTCGGACCAACCCCTAGTGGCCTCTTTTTTTTTTTTTATATAATTAGTGGCCTCTTTGTTTTTGGTACAACTTCATTCTGGCCTTAATATACTGAATAGTGACTTCATAATTGGGCCTCCAACGTCTCTATCTCAAAACTTGATCTCCATGAGAACCCTCAGCCCACGTTAACCTATTTTATTCTTGTGGGACACGAAATAAGAAAATAAAAAATGGTACCCCAAACTAATGTCCTTTTAATACTTTTTATCTAGAAAAAAGAAAAAAATAATGATAAAATAGTACTAAATATCTTGATATTATTTGTGATACAATTTTATCCATAATTTTTTTTAATTTGGTACAATTTCACCCATAAAATTTTTAATTTGTTACAATTCTTAATATTTAAAAAATAATATTATAGGTGAAATTATATTATAAATAAAATTAGGATATTTGTCACATATAAAAAATAAAATAAAGAGTTAGTTTACCAAAAAAAAAAAAGAACTTACCCGGCGAACATCTATATTCTTTGGTTAACTCTGTGCGTATTTCTTATTGTTGAGTGGTATTTATTGGATGGTAATAATGAAAAAGTAGCATGCCTATTATATTAATAAATCAAAAAGAAATATTACACAATTGGTAGCCTCTACTGGAGTTCGGGGAATGAAAGCTGCATGAGACTTGAGTCTAAGAAGCGGTTGCGGTGCCACAAAATGTGTGCTGTGAGAATCCTTATAAATTAAATTAAAATAATTAATAATAATACAATGATACCATTAAGGCACAAATCCCTCAATGACAAAATGCATTCTTTACTCTTTCTTCCTACTTCTGTCACGTTCTATCTATTGGCTATTTTAATATATAGAAAAACAACTTTGATTCATAATTTATTTTAGGTATAAAGTCTAAAAAAATATTGTAGTCATTTCAAAATTCAACAACAATTCTATTACCAGTTAAAAGACGAGCCAATATCAAGTGGGACGGGGGAGCCAGCTGTGGGAATTTTTTTATGAGCGCCTAAGCAATTAAATTTCGTATAGTTTTATTATAAAATTACAATAAAAATGAAAATGATATCAGATTCTTAAAGAATAGAATTCAAAAATAAGCATATATGTTTTGTCAATTTATTATTATTATTATTAATATTGTTATTAATATAAGAAATCACGAATCAAATCTTATATATATATAAAAAAAACAAATGCACTCATACTCGTTGTAAAATTGGCCAATTTTGGTTTCAACTCACTAATTACTGCCATTGCACATTTTCTTTGCCTTACCATCACCATAATACTACAAATCAGGACCCTCGACAATGAATCACACGACAATCAACAATTCAATTAAAAAAATAAATAAATTAAAATACACAAAATTTCATAAATTTTAAATTAGTTGTATATAATTTTTTTATCTTAAAAATTTTAAATTAAAAATATTAATATTTTATATTTTAATTATCAAGAGATTACTATTAAAATTAATAATTTTTATTATGTCATTATTTTTATATTTTTTATTACATACTATTTTATTCAAAATAAATATTTAACATTTGACATATTATTTTAATTTTTTTAAATATTTAAAATAAAATATTTAAGTAACACTTTAATACTTGACATATAATTTAAAATATTTTTTAAATATTTAAAAAATATTTAAAATATTTATTGATAATATTATATAAATTGTCAAATATTATTTTTTAAATAATAGTATACAATAAAAAATATAAAAATTCTGAATTTTAATATTAATTTTAACTATAGAGATTTATTAATTAAAATATAAATTATTAAAAATTTTAATTTAAATTTTTAAAAATTACGAAGAACAAAATTAAAATTTGAGGGAGTTTTTTGTACCTAAGAGAAGTAAAACGCACCGAATGTAGTTTATAACAATTTTGCTGGCCACTTTTATCCAAAACCCTCAGAAATTACTTCCCGTTTCCCTTCCAGGGACTAAAATCAGAGCGCACAACCCAGATCTAGGAAGGGATTGAAATTCCTCGTTCATTCCTTGAATTTTGAACCTCCATCTCTTTCTGAAACGGATTCGACTCCAATTGGAGTTTTGTCAGTCTTATATAGATTGCAGTTCTGTTTTGTGGTTTCGAAGTGTCGGTCTGCTTTGAATAACACTTCATCTCTGAAGGCTTTGCTCAACGCCGAATCAGAGGTCAGTGTCTCTTGTTCTATTCGAATTGGGTTTGATTTAGTTTTTTGGGAGGGGGATTTCTTTGATTTGCTGGATTTTATCTGATTCCGTGCTGGGTACTGCTAATACGGACTTTGGGATAGGTGATCGGCAAAGATGTTGACAAAGTTTGAGACCAAGAGCAATAGAGTGAAGGGCCTGAGTTTTCACAGCAAGAGACCTTGGATCCTCGCGAGTCTTCATAGTGGCGTTATCCAGCTATGGGACTATCGTATGGGCACTCTTATTGACAGATTTGATGAGCACGATGGACCTGTACGGGGTGTCCATTTCCACAAAACTCAGCCGTTGTTTGTCTCTGGAGGTATCTGTTTTATAATTTCATTAGCATTACAAATCCGGTAAGTGTCCTTGTTTATCCAGCTGATCCCTTGATGCATGCACTGAAAAGAGAAGTTGGAACGCATGGTTTTTGAATTGATCGAAGGCCTATAGATCTCGGTGATTTATTTCCGATGAGGTGCAAATAAACTAAATCAAGAATGAAAAATCACAATGCAGATATTAAAAGGATAAGTAAATTTGGAATTCAAGTTATATGTTCTATCATGAGAACTGGATTGAGAGTGAGATAACTACCAGATCCAGTATATTTGTTCGTGTGTTTATGGTTGTGGTCGAGATCAGAGTAGCTGACTCTTTATTTGTAATTGTGTATATTGTTCCCTACCCATCCAGCCCGATATCAGTCCAAAGTTTTTTGACCAAGTTGACTAGTTATCCTCCAGTGTTTACTTGAAGTAGTTTTGGTGTGTGTTCTATATATTTATATTGTGCACACCTGAAATATGTTCTCTCTTATCTCAATTGGTATTGACCGAATGATTACTAGAACAACTCAGAATATGGAGTTTTCTCTTCAGGGGCTGAACTATTAAATTTAGTGTCATTATGTGTGTGTGTGTTTGTTTTCCCGCTTTTTTTAAGCTTAGTTTCTGAATGATAAATTCATGTAAAGAATTGCTACAAAGAATAGATCTTTCAAGACAGAAGACACTGTTTATGTTGGGGTGAATATCAGTCCAGGGGGAAGTGCATTCTGGCTCAGTGAATGAAGTTATTGCTATAGTGATGGTTTGCTATTCTGGTGTAGCACATGCATTGACGTGAAGTTGCTGTTTTGCAGGGGATGATTACAAGATTAAAGTTTGGAACTACAAGATGCATAGGTGTCTGTTTACCCTTTTGGGGCATCTTGATTATATCCGTACGGTGCAGTTTCATCATGAATCCCCATGGATTGTGAGTGCTAGTGATGATCAGACTATTCGCATTTGGAACTGGCAGTCTCGCACCTGTGTATCCGTCTTGACTGGACACAATCATTATGTAATGTGTGCATCATTCCACCCTAAAGAAGATCTTGTTGTTTCTGCCTCATTAGATCAGACTGTTCGTGTTTGGGATATTAGTTCTCTTAAAAAGAAGACTGCCTCTCCTGCAGACGATATACTTAGATTGGGTCAGATGAACACGGATCTTTTTGGTGGTATTGATGCTGTTGTCAAGTATGTTTTAGAAGGTCATGATAGAGGAGTCAACTGGGCCGCATTCCATCCTACACTCCCTCTCATTGTCTCAGGAGCAGATGATCGACTGGTTAAACTGTGGAGAATGAATGGTATGATTGCTGTGTTCTCCCCCTCCCCCTCCCAATACTCATCCTATTTTGTATTAAATCATTAATAGCGGCCTTTAGTTGTCTTAACATTTGTTCATAACTTAGTTGCTGTTTTATCAGTGCATGATTAATTTTTGGATGCAAAAGACTTTATTTTATGTTCCGTGTGGCTTATTGTAACAGGACGTTATGATGTTTGAATCCCAGCTACTCTATCCATCTCACATATCTTTATTTAAAAACTAAGAGAGCTAACCTTGAATTTGGTTGCAGAGACAAAGGCTTGGGAAGTGGACACGTTAAGAGGCCACACAAATAATGTATCATGTGTTATGTTCCATGCAAAACAGGACATAATTGTATCCAACTCTGAGGACAAAAGTATTCGGGTTTGGGATGTTACAAAGAGAACTGGAATTCAAACTTTCCGTCGTGAGCATGACAGGTTTTGGATTCTGGCTGCACATCCTGAAATGAATCTGTTGGCAGCTGGTCATGATAGTGGCATGATTGTCTTTAAGCTGGAGAGAGAGCGACCAGCTTTTTCAGTTAGTGGAGACTCCGTCTTTTATACTAAAGATAGATTTTTGAGATTCTATGAGTTCTCAACTCAAAGAGAGTCGCAAGTACTTCCTATTCGACGACCTGGTTCTGTGAGCTTGAATCAAAGTCCAAAGACACTTTCTTACAGTCCAACGGAAAATGCTCTACTTCTCTGTTCAGATACAGATGGGGGATCTTATGAGTTGTATGTCATACCCAAGGATAGCTTCGGTAGGGGAGATGTGCAAGATGCGAAGAGAGGCACCGGAGGATCTGCTGTATTTGTGGCTCGCAACAGGTTTTCTGTGCTTGACAAAAGTAGCAACCAAGTTTTATTGAAGAACTTGAAGAATGAGCTTGTAAAGAAGAGTCCCCTCCCCATTCCCACAGATGCTATATTCTATGCTGGGACGGGCAACTTGCTATGTAGGGCGGAGGATAAGGTTGTTATATTTGATCTCCAGCAGAGGATTGTTCTTGGTGAACTTCAGACTCCCTTTGTTAAGTATGTTGTTTGGTCGAATGACATGGAAAGCGTTGCTTTGCTAAGCAAACATGCAATTATCATTGCAAACAAGAAGCTTGTGCATCAGTGCACTCTCCACGAGACAATCCGGGTAAAAAGTGGAGGCTGGGATGATAATGGTGTTTTCATTTACACAACTTTAAACCACATCAAGTACTGCCTACCCAATGGAGATAGTGGGATAATTAAAACACTAGATGTCCCGATATATATCACAAAAGTTTCTGGCAATACCATCTTCTGTCTGGATAGGGATGGGAAGAATAGATCTATAGTTATCGATGCAACTGAATATTTGTTCAAGCTTTCTTTGCTGAGGAAAAGGTATGATAATGTTATGAACATGATAAGAAACTCACAGCTTTGTGGGCAGGCCGTAATTGCTTATCTACAACAGAAAGGTTTTCCAGAAGTTGCTCTTCACTTTGTGAAGGATGAGAGGACTCGGTTCAATTTGGCTTTAGAGAGTGGGAACATTCAAATAGCAGTTGCATCAGCTACAGCAATTGATGAAAAAGATCACTGGTACAGGTTGGGAGTAGAGGCTCTTCGACAGGGCAATGCTGGTATAGTAGAATATGCGTACCAGAGGACTAAAAATTTTGAGAGACTGTCTTTCCTTTATCTCATAACTGGTAACATAGAAAAGCTTTCTAAAATGTTGAAAATTGCTGAAGTAAAGAATGATGTGATGGGTCAGTTTCACAATGCCTTATATATGGGTGATGTTCGTGAACGTGTCAAGATTTTGGAGAGTGTGGGCCATTTGCCTCTGGCCTACATCACTGCTTCAATCCATGGTTTACATGATGTTGCTGAACGGCTAGCAGCTGAACTGGGGGATAATGTTCCATCTTTACCTGAGGGAAAAGTACCCACTCTCTTGATGCCACCATCCCCAGTCATGTGTGGTGGTGACTGGCCGCTTCTTAGGGTCATGCGAGGTGTATTTGATAATGGGCTTGACAACATTGGTCGGGGTGGTGCTGATGAAGAGTATGAAGCTGATGAAGCTGATTGGGGTGAGGGGCTTGATTTAGTTGATGAAGATGGCCTACAAAATGGGGATGTTGCGGTAACTTTGGAGGATGGAGAAGCGCCTGAAGTTGATGATGAAGAAGGTGGATGGGAGCTTGAAGATCTTGAACTTCCTCCTGAAGTAGAAACCCCCAAGACTTCTACAAATACTCGCTCTGCAGTTTTTGTGGCTCCAACTCCTGGCATGCCTGTGAGCCAAATATGGGTCCAAAAGTCATCCCTTGCTGCTGAACATGCTGCTGCTGGCAATTTTGACACTGCAATGCGGTTGCTCAGCAGGCAACTTGGCATTAGAAATTTTGGCCCTCTAAAACCTCTGTTTCTTGATCTTCATACTGGAAGCTATTCATATCTGCTTGCATTTTCATCAACTCCAGTGATTTCTCTGGCAGTTGAGAGAGGATGGAGTGAGTCTGCCAGCCCTAATGTTAGGGGTCCACCATCTCTTGTGTTCAATTTCTCTCAATTGGAAGAGAAACTCAAAGCTGGTTACAAGGCAACAACAGCTGGGAAATTCACTGAGGCTCTTCGTCTTTTCACTAGCATTCTTCATACTATTCCTGTGGTGGTTGTTGAGTCAAGAAGGGAAGTTGATGAAGTGAAGGAGTTAATTATTGTAGTTAAGGAATATGTATTGGGTCTTCAAATGGAGCTGAAGAGACGAGAAATGAAGGATAATCCAGTACGCCAGCAAGAACTCGCAGCATATTTCACTCACTGCAACCTTCAAACACCTCATTTAAGGCTTGCTCTACAGAGTGCAATGAGTGTCTGCTACAAGGCTAAAAACATTGCCACAGCTGCTAATTTTGCCAGGAGGCTACTTGAAGCCAATCCAACCATTGAAAACCAAGCTAAGGCAGCGAGGCAAGTACTAGCTGCTGCAGAAAAGAATATGACAGATACTACACAGTTGAACTATGATTTCCGAAACCCGTTTGTGATCTGTGGTGCAACATATGTGCCAATCTATCGAGGACAGAAGGATGTCTCTTGCCCTTACTGTAGTTCCAGGTTCGTGCCAAGCCAAGAGGGTCAGCTATGTACTGTTTGTGATCTTGCAGCCATAGGTGCAGATGCTTCAGGTTTACTGTGTTCCCCTTCCCAAGTGCGGTGATCAAACTACTGGGCTAGGACCTGGTTTTCACCTCAGTTTTGGGTCACTTTTTCTAAGGAGTGCGATTTGTTGGTCCATAAGTTTTAAGCAGGTAAAGATAATTGATAGCAATGAAGGATTTGTTTTCAGGTATCTCCTTTTTGAGTTTGTCTTTTTCCTCTCATTTAGTTGATATTGATTTTGATTATAAGAAACATACTTCAGTTCTTTTACTGTTGCCTATTCTTGTTAGTTTATAGGCGAGAATACTTGGCTTTTGCTTATGTTATTACTATAGGGAGGACAAATGTACTTGTGAATGCATGCGGACATCATTGGCTACATGCTTTTTATTTCTTTGTTAAACTCAGTGCTTATTTATTTGGCTATGAAAGTAATATTTTACTTGGAATAGTTATCAAAATTATCAGCATAATTGATGGCAAAAGAGCTTTGACTATTTTACTGAGTTGACTTCCCAAGAAAATATGAAGAAGCCTTGTATCAAACTACCCTCTAGGTTTAGCTCCTATTTCAGCACCTTCGTTTACCCAACTCCTTCAGGACTTTCCTCTTCACGATGATGATTAATTTTAGAATGACATTGGGTCGACACTCTTGAGAACGCATTCAAATTCTTGTTGGATGAATTGGAGGAGATAAGTTTAGATGTCAAGGGAAGAGTGCTTTTATGTACGAAATCTTTAACTTGAGCGGTTTTTAGAGGCGGAAATGCTATACAAGAATCTTGGAGCAATGCTGAATTCATGGGAACTAGTATCAGATATGGTATGGGGATTATTCTGAGGAATTGATCTTATTTTTTTGTTGCCCATCCGGTTCACCGGAGCTTTGTCCCGACTACATTCGGATCCGACCCGCGTCGCGCACCTGGCTATGGTGGGTGAGTCTCCCAACGGGGATTTTCTGCGTACGCTAAGGCTCGAACTCGAGACCTCGCTTAAGCGATACCGAGCCGCTTACCACTCGGATCAACCCCCGTTGGTTGAGGAATTGATCTTATTAAACACGCCTTTGTGGGATGGTATGTGTCTCGCGCTCATGAGGCTTGTTGTCAGCAATTTGATAAGGACATCAAATCGAGTGTTTTTACAAGCGAGGATCTCTGTAAATATTTTTGTAAGTGTTTTTTAAATCATAATGCTTGCTTCGAACTTGATGAATCTAATGATTTAATTCACCTAAAATTTTATTATAAAAAAAAAGGAGCGCTGCATTATTTGCAACAGAAACATATGGGGTAATGGCATGGATAAAGTTTGTGACGCTCAAGCATTTCATTTGATGGGGAAGAAGCAAGAGACAATTTTTTAGATGAATTGTGAAAAATACGATGATCTATAAATATAAATTTTGTATTTGATATTAACAGTAATCTTTATTATTTTTTTTAAAATAAATATACCATAACCATTCCCTTCAGATACTCTGCCTACAATAACTTATATATATATATATATATATATATATATATATATATAAGCAGAATGCATGGTATTGTTCACTATGGGCCTGTTTGGTAAGTTACCAAACCGCGGTTTTAAAAGGACTTTTGGCCCAAACCTCGGTTTGGGGAAATTTCAAAACAAATAGGCTTATTTGTCTATAAGTGCTTTTGGACAAAACCATGGTTTTGAATAAGCTATTTAAAATAGCTTTTTCAACAGTAAAAGCACTTATGGACTATCCAATTACTATATTACCCCTACTTTTTCTTACACTCTCTCTCCTCTCTCCTATTTTTTCTTACACCCTCTCTCCTTTCTCCTCTCTTCCCTCTCTCCTCTCTCTTCTCTTTTCTCTAACTCCCTCCTCTCTCTTTTCTTTTCTCTAACTCCCTCCTCTCTCTTACTTTAAATCAAATCATACCCTTTTTGGTAATTTACCACCATAAAAAGTCATTCTAAAAATAACTATCCAAACACCTATTTACTCAAAATCACTTTTTTTCCATAAACTCTTCTCCAAAAGTCCTTTTCCATAAGTTGTCCATAAGCCCTTTTTCAAAATCCTATCCAAACAGGCCCTATATAGTGTTATGAACAGTGCACATTTTTTTTTTTTAAGTAAGAATATCCTAGTCATTCTAATGACCAAGGAGGGACGAGAAATTATAAAAGGAAAGGAGTAGAGGAAGCGATATGTCTGAATTCAGTAAATGTCTTCTCTTTCTCGTAGGATCACAAAAATGCGTCGGAAAAGTAGTAAAATTCTACACCTCTTTCTTTGTATACTAATTAAAAGAACTAGAGCTATTTTATACCATCAATATCAAGAATTAGCTTAATTTCTTATCAAACATAAAATTGTTTTTATCATTTATAGGAAGGAGCAAAAATGATGTTGTAGTGTTTTCACAATAAAGCCCATTTTCCCTCTTTTTAATCCATGTAAAGTCGTCCGCATTACTTAATGATATAAACTTACACGTGGTAGTTGTGTATTGGAACCTACACGTAAGGTTGCGTTTTCATATTGGGACACATCATCTTCTTCCCACAAACAACGCCTTTATAAATCAAAGCAAGAAAAACCGAAGGCACATTGGCATCTCAAACAGATAAAAAGCGAGAAAGAAAGAGAGGTTGCTAACTAACTTGCAATGGAAAACACACGTTCTGTTGAGTTCCTTCTCCTCCAAGAAGTTCAATTCCTGGAAGTGAAAGACGATCTTCTCTCCCAGTGGGAATTTGTCAACGTTCTCGATTCTGAAGAAGCACCCGAAGAAGAGGATGAGGAAGACGATGCAGATGTTGATGGTGGTAGCGTGCCCCAGGAGAGAACTGATGACGCCGATGATTGCAACGGCGATCGTCGTTTTGATGATGTTGAGTATGAGATCGATGGGTCTCAATCTGGTGATGGTGATGCAGGTGGTTACGGTGGGGATGACCATGAGGATATGGATGGTTATGATGGCTACGATTTGGACGATGAGCTTGTTCCGTGGTCCGTTAACACTAAATTTGGGAGGCAGAGGATGAGGAAATTGGGGAAAAGGGCATTTTCGAAGATGAACAATTCCAAGAGGTCGCCTCATATGTTCGTAAGGCCCGGGTGTGTTCGTGGCAAGCATGGGCTGGGTCTCAAGCACAGTTACTAATTTGGAGACTCGTCTTTTCAGAAAGAGTCATGAATTATGGGTAAGAAGTAATTGATCCTTAGGATAAGAAAGCACGCCTTTCTTTTATGTGGATGCCATTTTTCATGTATATCTAATCACATATTTGATGGAATAGTTTTCCTTTTCCGTTGCTTGGTTAATTTCTTGGGTCGACGTGAAATGATTCTGTACTGATTGTAGAAACTTAACAGTAAATGGGTATCCTGAATAAAAGATAAAGGAGTTTGAATTGAAATAACTCTGTTTTGTCTTCTTAATCCCATAACTCTGTTTATGTTGCGGGGAATCACTGGTTTATATCCCTGCCTTAGATTTTCATTTTCTGTCTGTGAAATTCATACTCTCATTAATTCTCATTGTCACTTCTTTTCTGCTGACTCTGCAAAAAGAACCAGATCATGTTTTTTTTTTTAAGAAGTTATGTTGGGATTGAGAAGGCCTTTACCAGTAGGGTATTCATGGTTTCTTTTCAAAGTTGTATGATCATCTTCTACGAAAGAAGTATGTCATAATCGAGAGATGGAAAATATGGTTGGAAAGTTTGATATCTGATAGGAAGTAAATGGCACTAATTCAAACCAGGATCGACTAACATTTCAAAGAGTCTTATTCCTTTTGATTTTTTTGCAGCCTGAAGTCCTAACTTGCAACTGGATTCTACTTGATCAATTATAGGTCCATGCGCTAGCTTCATGCTCAAGTAATGGCTTTATATTTCTGTGTTAAGATGACTAAATTTTACAATGCTTTAGCCACCCGACTACTTAGCAGGATCTTTTTGAAGAGGTAAATAAAGCAAAAAAGTGTGTGTAACTTTACATCTTGATAATGTAGGAGCTTTTAAGATTTTTGCTTTACCTTGTTTGCGGCGAAAACCGTATTAAGAGATTAGAGAGGAGCAAACTTTGGATAAGAAAGTTCTCCCAAATCCTTTTTAACTAAGTAAGAGAAAGTGCTCGCTTCTTACCTATGAGGCATTTCCCTGTAATGAAGGGAAAAGGCAGCTAGAGCCGACATACGGTTTTCCCAGGTGATGATAAAGATCTTAAAAACGCATGTTTTTTGGTTTTTCCCCTTTATAAGCTACTATTATTAAAATTTAAAAGTGGTTGGGTGGCTAAAGCTTTATTAAGTCGTTATTCTTCTTAACACGGAAATAAGTCATTACTTGATTAAGCATAACACAGTTGGAAGTTCTTATCAATTTCTATTTTTTCTTATATTTTATAATAAAATTTAAAATGCACCAATAATCGAATATTAAGTAAAATACAACAATACCTAGCAATAATTGGGTGCGGTCTCTACTTCTCTACTCCTCTCTTTATTTTCTAAACTATTCAAATTAGATAGAAACATTTTATATTTAATATTTTTCATAAATTTCAATATCTTAACGATTGTTGTGTATGAACTTAAATTGAGTCGTCTATATTTAGTTTGGACAGGTCATAGATTGAAAAAAAAAAGCAGAGAGAGATAAAGTATAGAAATCAGATTAATGATGACACCGTTGATCATATATAAGGCTTGGATCAAAATAAATATATAAATGGTTGGACTGCAACATAGAGGCCCAAACAGAGAGACATAGATATAACATGCACGTTTGAAACTACCTTGGTATGGTAATTTAGCAAAAATCTTGTTGCTTTGGACCTCAAAACTTTGTTCCAAACATGCTTTTAATTCAGGTGCAAAGAGGCCAATGGAAGTTAGTACAAATAATAAACAACGTGCTCGTATTTTATAAAAATACGCGTTTGATTTTTGTTATCGTCGTGAAGACTCATTTGATAAACGATGTCGTAAGTTCTCTATAAGCGTTCTTGGAACCTTGAGGCTATGCCCTAATCTTGGTGAGGGATCGGTATCAAATCTACCTAAACTTTTTTGTAAAAAAAAAAAATCAGATGCAAAGAGATAAAACCCTTCTCTCTCTTTTCTCTACATTAGTGGATACTATATATATATCTTGATTATTGAGACTAACTAGATGAAACTATTATTAAAATCCGCGCAATAATGCAAAAGCAACTGGTTACAGGCTTGAATTAATTATTGCAATGTGAGTAAAGATCCGATCCGTTTCTTTTTCGGGGCAAAGTGGGCGAATCTTGAAACACACTAAAGAATCGATTCCCCTGCGATTATTGGCCCATCATATATATATATATATATGAACTCTCAAAGCATATATTTATATCTTAGAGAGAGAGAGGGTCTGGTTTGTTGTAAAAGACCAATCACTGAGACAAGCTGACAAGCGATCGATCAAAAGCTGATACAGAAAGAGGCCAAGCAAGAAAGATGTTGGGAGAGATACGAGAAGAAAAATGAAGAGAAGCCACCAAGTGCCAAGACTGTGGGAACCAAGCAAAGAAGGGCTGCGAATTCATGAGATGCAGAACTTGCGGTAACAACAAAGGCTTTCGCTGCTCAACTCATATCAACAGCACTTGGGTTCCTCCCTCTCGGAGGCGCCACCCTCTTCAAACCCTCACAATAATCCATCGCCAGGTACACATATATATTAACCATACGTCACACGATGTTGGGGGCCTCTTGACGGCCAAAACCCTCCGTGAGTAGTCTATTGGGTGAGAGAGCCTCTTGAACTCATAAATCACACTTTACTTGTAAGAACTCATAACATAAACAGCTTCGAGGATTGTTAGACTACTTTTGATTAATTTTAACAATTTCAACAAGATATTGTTAGTTTACTAAAGAAACAATGGCTATTCTGACACAAAACAAGTGTTGCCTTGTCTGGTTTAGGATTAGAGGAATTGAGCAAGTTTCCAGCTACGATGAGTTCGACGGCGGTGTTTTGGTGTGTTCGGGTGCGTTCTGAGGATGATACGGTTGACGAATACGCATATCAAACGTCTGTGAATATAGGAGGACGTATGTTCAGTGGTGTTCTTTATGATCAAGGTCCTGAAACTGAAAGATTCTACTACAACAACGTTGCTCAAAGTTCTAAAGGCCCCCTGAATCTGATTCATCATCCTCCTCATGATCATCAGCACAACCACTTCATCGACACTTCAATGATTCAATCCCATGATGCTGCCACCGTGCCTCCATTAATAATCTCATCCTCTTCGGCTGAGCATTTTCCTTGTTCGTGTCCTCTTTCACTTGGAACCTTTTAGGCCTGCTGTATCATAGCCAAAGACTTCCTAGTTTCTTTTTGGGGTCTTCAATAGTAAGCTTGAAGATTTATTTGGCAAGGTATATATGCAGTAATAATATATATGCTGGTTATGTTACTGATTAAACTCTTGTAGTCGTTGGCTCTTAAGCTAGCTAGCTTCTGAGTAAAATGATGATATATATATACAGAACTTGATATGAAGGTGTTTAAAGAGTTGATTTTCGTTGCTTCTACTTTTCTTATGTTTCACACGATGACTGTGTTTCATCTATTTGTTCTTTGAATCCAAAAGCATATAGGAGTAATTGATCCAAGGCTTCAAGGTAGTGAATAACACTCATCTCAAACTTAGCAATCAGTAAATATATATCATCTCACTTTATTATGATCGTGCGTGTGGTTGAAAAAATCGATGACTCAATTATGTATAATAGCTATAACACATTCCTCAGCTAGCTAGTTGCTATTAATATATAATGCCAGATATCAGATATGCATGACCATATATATATAATTAGTTATAGGTAGGTTTTGCAATTTGTCTTGTCCTTGTTGAGTGCCACGTACTTCGAGTCTGCTTTGTCGCATTGTGTTGCACTAAGCTTGAAGCAAAAGTTGGGTCCATTGGTGCAACGTGCAAGTACCAAGATTTCAGATAGGAACAAGCATACTTTATATGCGTACGTGCTTGTGCGCGTTTTAATGTGCTTTTGCTTGTTCCAAATTTCAATAATATATAAACAGCAAACACTTAACAGAGAAAATAAAACAGCAAATTCAAATTAAAATATGCATTCAATCAGTTTCTCTTTACATCATTCCCTCTTGTTTTCATGCTACACATCACACATATACGTCTATACTTGCCTTTCCCCGCATGCATACTTGGAAATTTATACATCATCAGTTAGTTTCATTTGTTTTAAGTCTTACATTAAGGAATCTCATGAGTAAAATATGATTTATAAGTTCAAGAGACTCTTACTCTTAATAGAATTCGATGTTCATAGAGAATGTTACTTACGAAGAATTCTGATTACTGAGTAGCTCTCAAAAGGTGTATTGTTATGAGTCTCACATATAGAATCCTAAAAGCTTATCCAATGTGATATATATGATTTAATATCTCTCTCAAACACACACAAATATAGAGAGAGCTCTATATATGGTGAAGGAAGAAGAGGAGTATCATGGAACTAAGTTCAAAGTTAGCAGTAAAGTATAGGAGATAGAATGAGTGCATGCATCCAAGCTTTTATAGAAAGAAGAGTCACACACACTCACTAACTAATTATAAGGAATATTTCTGGATACTCTCTCTCTATCTACCTAAGTAAGGAATATGGAATGTATCCTTTTGTACTTGGAATACAGACACATATAATTATCATCTTAATAATGTACCTAATAAAGCCATCTCCTACTACTATATATACATATACATACACATACATATAGGTGATACGGAGAAGCATTCTCTCCAAATACAACAAGCATCGGTTTTTTAGCACATTGCATTTATTAAAAGAAAAGGAAAAATGACAAGAGAATTGAAGCAGTAAGCATTATTGTAGTGGGCTCTTGATCCCTATAATAACATTCTTTATTCTCTCAGCTGGGGCATGTGTTTGATTTTTGGTTAAAATAATCTCTTTTATTATGATCTGTTTCATCGGATAAAGCGTGCAAACTAAAGTAACATGCATGGCAAGTACGCTCTCAGATGTCTATAACTTATTAAAATTAATTAATATAATAAACCTCCACAAGATGCTGATCTGATAATCATATAGTATGCGTACAGAAAGATGCTTCCACCAAAGCTACCTTTATAACAAACAATTTCTCAACGCCAGCCTCAAAATATTTGTCCTCTTCCTGATGACAAGACCCCATGATATTATACATACATATATATATATATAGAGAGAGAGAGAGAGAGTTAAAGTTATCATACAGTGATTTAGATGTGAACATTAGCATACAGTCACCGATGTGTCCCATAAATTAATAATTTGATCTTTAAATTAACATAATTTGATTAAGAAAAACTAGAAGAAAAAAATATAGAAAGATGTCCTCCCTTGAGGACCCTATTCATGAGCGTCACGTTAGGATTATTAAAGGCTGTTCCCTCTTTTATGAAGCCCTCAACTCTTAGCTATGCTTTTGTTCATATTAGCTTTTAAAAAAGAAATTTTGACTAAGATAGATTTTAGGTAGAATAAATTTTGTAAAAAAAATGATATTGAAAATTGGAGATGTTTGAATAATTGTTATTAGAATCACTTTTTTATATTTAAATTACTAAAAAGAACACAAATTTTTTTGGTACAAAAAAAACACAAGTTAATGTGATAATTACATGAGTATATATTTTTTTTGGGTAAGGTAAGGGCCTGAAAGCCCAGCTACAAACTCAACAAAAACCACATAAACCAAATAGAAACATAATCCTCAGCATAATAGAACTTAACCCGTGTAGTTTAATCCCAACCAAACTTTCTCTGCTACATTACAGTCCCTTACAACATGTAGAGACGTTTCTAGCCTTCCATAAGCATCACAGTCTCCTATCGCTCACCATCTCGTACTTCTTACACTATTCTTATGCAAACTATCATTCGCTAAGAGCTATAGGAAGCATCTTAGTCTCTCTGGCCCTTCCTATTTCCATATCCACTCCCAAAATTTCATATTGCTCCTAGCTCTATCTTTCCTCATGAAGCTATACCCACTCTTGACATTGTATATTTTAGATGAATCATATCCCCAAAGCAACCTGTCTTCCAAGCTGCCTCTTGTAGGGTGCCTTATTGCTCGAATCTTCTCACAAGCTTCCTCAGTTAACCATTCCTTCAGCTTTTCCCACTTCCAACTGCCATCCTCCTCAATCAAATTAGCAACCACCCACTTCAACCCCTCTTCCCCTACTTCCCGTCTTCCCTCCTTTAACAGAGTAAACCCCTTCGCAACCCATTCATCCCTCCAAAAATTTATCCTTTCTCCCGACTCTACACCCCAATACACCCCTGCATTCAACTTTTTCCATATAGCCCCCAGATCTTTCCAAAATGCATAAGCATTTTGGCTTACTTTGATACTGTCTCCAAACTTCCTTCCACTATTATATTTGTGCTTCAAGACCTAAATCCATAGCCTTTCATCTTCGCTTTGAAGTTTCCAGCTCAACTTCATAAGACATGCTTCATTCATCTCCTTTAGATTTAAAATACCTAAACCTCCACAATCTCTAGGCTTTTGAACAGTTTCCCAGTTTATCGGTTGCATCTTTCTTTCCTCTGTAGTGTGACCCCAGATGAAATCTCTTTGTGCCTTTTCAATATAATTCACAATCTGTATAGGGAGCTTTGTAACCATCATGGGGTAAATCGGTATTGAGCTAATTACCGATTTTACCAAAATTACTCTTCCAGTCATACTCAACGTATTCACCTTTCAGCTTCTCAATCTTCTTTCCACTTTTTCAACTAAACCTCCAAATATGTAGGCACACCTAGATATATCCCTAGGTCATCTTTCACCTTCAGCCCTGCCTTTCTCTCGATTGCTTCCCTCTCAGCTTTGGGGACATTTGAGAAAGAACTACAGATTTATTGAAGCTGACCTTTTGCCCAGATGCATCACAAAGTTTCCTTAGGCATTCCTTCACAACTCCTATATGCCTCATTAAAGCTTCCCCAAACAAAATCAAGTCACCTGTAAACATCAGATGTGTTACTCGCTGTCCATCTCGTCCCACCCTAATCGCCTTCTATTCCCCGCTTTTTTCTGCCTCTTGAATCACATGCGTCAACTTCTCCATTACCAACATAAAAATATAAGGGGAGAGTGGATCAGCCTGCCTTATCCCTCTTGATGGTTGAAAAACCTCAGTTTTCTTGCCATTCCATAATAGTTGCATTGTTACTGAGTCAATACAGTTCATTATCAATCTTTTGCTGCCTCTTTCATCCCAACCTCCTTGAGTAGAGTAACTCATGAGTGGTAATGATATTCTCCCTGTTCTAACCAGTATTTTGGGAGTAATTATTATTGAGTACTGTTAACAAATAAAAGAGTTAATGAATAATAATTACTCGTATAATCTACTATTTTCCCTGAGTCAATACAATTTATTATTAATTTTTTTTATAGTATTAACTAGATACTATTATTAAATATTTTAATTTTAAGATTTATAGATATCCCTTTCAACTAATAAGAGTCTCTACCACTTATGTCACTATAAGTCAGTTAAAAAATTATTAATACGTGATAATTATTATGATGTGCTTGTTTTCTCACCTTTTAATTTGTAGACTTATGTTCACTGCTTTCCCATCTAGACGACTTGTTGGTAAATCAATCTGTAATTACATGTTTAGTTCTATAATGTTGTAATTGACTAGTCATATGTTACCCCCCTTTCAACGACCAGTCAACCACAAATTAGGGAGTGTCTTATTATTATATATTATTTTTTTATTTTTAATATAAAAATTAGTTAAATGATTATATTTGATCCTAAATATAAGATTTTAATTTATTTTATATATAATACATATGATTTTTTTAAACTAACTTACCTAACTTATAAACTGATATATAATCTAATGTTATACATGAATACTTTGAGAATATTATATCATATTTATTACAATTAATTGATTTATTTAATTTTTTTAATTTATTTAAATTAATTAAATATATATCATATTAAATACCGGATAGAGTATTTCTAAATGTTGATTAATTAACTCTTCTCTAACTTTGGGTATAACTATAGAGAATAGTAGATTATACAGTTCATTATTATTAATTATCGTTAACAAATAAAAGAGTCAATTAAAAATGCGGGTTTAATTCTCGCTGTTATTGTGATGACCTCTTTAATAGGCGATATCATAAATTTTTTGTAAACATTTTCTGAACCCTAAAACTATGTTTTAACTTTTATGAAAAATTAATATCGAATCCACCTAAATTTTTATATATATAAAAAATAAGTTGATCAAATATTTATTCATATATATATATATATATAGTGTATTTAGTAATTATGCAATGTTACAAAATGATAACAAATGGACAAACAAATACGTTTCAATGTCCTGCAGGATCCATGGCATCTCCTGTGCTCTCGGTAGTGCTGAAAGAAGTTTCATTTCTGGAAAAATTGTTGAGACGTCCCAAATCAGTACTATGGAAATATCCCAATCTTTTTTTTATATAATTATTTTTTTAAAAAATTAAATTTATTTAAAATAAAATCTCCATTCTTCCGAAAATATAAAAAAAAATAGTAAAATATAATTGTGTGTATATATATATAATTTACTTAAAAGCCTTCTGTCTGCCTAGCCATAGCATAGGTCACCCCAAAAAAAATTATCTGTACTATTTAATCAAATTGAAAATTCAAATTAGTTATGAATTGCGGAAATTAAATTGATTCTACATCCATAAAATAAGTTTGGAAATTAAATAAAACTAATATCTCCAGGCATTTTTTTGACCAAATATCTCCAGAGTCAAGGGTTAAACCAAGCAGGTTTTTTTTTTTTATATAAATTTAAAAAAGAAAATATTAGGCTCAAGTAAAATAAATCCTCAATTATTTTCAATTATAAATTTAAATATTAAAAAATTAAAATATTTTTTTAAATATCGCAATTGAAACTAGTGGAACCTATATACTATGGATAAACTAGCAGTTGATTATGAGAGAGAATCACTTTGGTAATTCTTAAAATCCAAGCCTCAATTTCCCAAAAAAATAAACACAACACTGAAAAATAAGAATAAAATCGCAACAAGTCAAGGGACGTGGAAGCCTGTAGAGACAGAAGGAGAACGTCTCTGGCGTATCATTGAGACTGAGATCGGAAGTCCGTGATTCTCTACCAGTCTATCTCTTTTGAGAATCTGTGTGAAGGAGAGAGAGAAGATGGGCGACGCACGGCGCGGAGGTTGTTGTTGCCCGCCGATGGATCTTTTCCGGTCGGAGCCGATGCAGCTCGTTCAGCTCATCATTCCTATGGAGTCCGCTCACCTTACTGTCTCCTACCTCGGGGATCTAGGTCTTCTTCAGTTCAAAGATGTTAGTAGCTCTATACTTTTGCTCACTCCCTCAATTTGCTGATGAATAAATCCTCGATCACTTATCTAGTTTTTTTGTGTGATGATTCCCATTCAATTTTGCCGGATTTACATAATTCGGTTTCTTGGTATATGATCGATTTCTCCGTTTCAAGTGTTCTCGATAAGAATTTCTTGGCATTGTGATCCGCGATATGGAAACAATTCTGTTTGACTTTAGTGAAGGTGCTCTGTGGTACTTAATTTGGGGGATTTGACCACATCCGAGAACTCATTGGGATTTTGTAAAGACTTTAATTGAATTTTGCTACGGAAACTCGTTAGTAGCTTGACTGGCGTATGCTGCCTTGCTTTCCTGCAATCTCTATGATTATATATATTAATACATTTTCATATCATTTTGCTATTATCCCTATATAATCAATTAAATGTATATAATAAGAATTAGAATGGGCTAACGATTAGAACAATGGCACACTTAACTGTCAATCCAAGCCTGGTTCTTATGTGTCTAAACCGAAGTTATGTACTGCTTCTTTTAGAGATTTCTCTAATTTCTTCTATGTAATGCTTTTTGCTCTCTGATTTTCAGCTCAATGTTGAGAAGAGCCCGTTTCAACGGACTTATGCAAGTCAGGTGAGTTTTTTCTGCTTGATGCCTTTATCATTAGCACATATTTTTGGGCTTGCTTCTGGAATCAGGGCATATTTTCTTTGCTTGTTTCTAGTTTGATGAAGAAAGAAACAAAACAAGTATGATTTCCAATGTTTTCCACCATTGATTATTCATTTATTTATTATTAGTTTAACTAATTTATATGTGTCTACCATGAGAGTGTACAACTTCTATATTTCTCCTTTTGAATTATTCAAGAGGTGAGGTCGGTTGCAGAGACATGGTGACCAGTTTTTGCAAGAGTTATTAGCAAAATATGTTTTGAGCAATGACAAACTAATGCTTATGGTCTATTAGTTATTGATTTTTCTTTTTAATACTTAAATATTACGGATCATCCTTTCTTTCTGGTTGCTACATAAGACCTTGAGTTTTCAATATGTTGACAATGGAGCTTGCTACATAAATATCCGATATCCCCCTTGCAACTGCATTTTTTACTATCATAATATTGTATTAAACTTTTATTGCATATGGTGACTGACTAGGATAACTATATTTCTCCATGAAGCTAAAAAGATGTGGAGAGATGGCACGGAAATTGCGATTTTTCAAGGAGCAAATGTTGAAGGCTGCTGTTTCACCTACAACCGTTGCTACTCAAGTGGACGTGAACATAGATGATTTAGAGGTAAGTGGATGCTGTTGCTGACCTTAATATCTGGCGTTTTCCCCTTATGAGTTAATCACTAGTATATCTTTGTTATAGGTAAAACTTGCTGACCTTGAGGCAGAGTTAATTGAGATGAATGCGAATGGTGAAAAGTTGCAACGTTCTTACAATGAACTTGTGGAATATAAGCTCGTTCTTCAGAAGGTAGATTCTGTTTTCTACCTAAGCCTCAAAATATTACATGTCTAACAGGCACTATCAAAAATACAAAACGTCAATTATTCTTTGCTTTATTCATTTAGGGTGGTTGGCTGATTGCTCTAGTAACTGTCTTGTATGTTCAAGCTTTTGCAAGTAGTAGAGTCTTGGACAAATATTTTTTGGCCAATTAGTAGCATGGTCAATTAAAATAAGTACATGAGAAATTATATTAGGAAGAAAAATGAAAATAAAATGTTCATGTAAAAATTCTCAATATTTTAAAGTGATTCTATATTTCTTTTTCCCTTCAATTATAATAGTGTCCCTATTTTCACCAATTTCCATTTTTGAAGGATGTAATGGTTAATCCCATCGAACATTTTAGTTTATAAGATTTAAGCTTAGCTATCCAAATATTAAGACTTGATAAGACCACGAATTAACTAATTATTCTTTCTTTTCAGTCTGGCGAGTTTTTCCATTCAGCTCAGAATCGTGCCTTGGAGCAGCAGAGAGAACTTGAATCACGTCAGAGTGGAGAATCTATGGAAACAGCATTATTACAAGATCAGGTATGTTTCGTAGCTGTACCCATGCCATTTTTTCATATATATATACTTAATAATAATATTTTTTTCTTGAAATAATCCTGTGGTTTGGTTTGTTGTAAAGGAAATGTCAACAGACTCAAAGCAAGTGAAGTTGGGTTTTCTAGCTGGTCTTGTTCCCAGGGAAAGATCCATGGCATTTGAGAGAATTTTATTTCGTGCTACTAGGGGCAATGTGTTTCTAAGGCAAGTCGTTGTTGAGGATCCTGTCACTGACCCTGTTTCTGGAGAAAAGGTGCTTACTCTCGTCCTCCATCAACATTAAAATCGTGAAAATAGCTTGCACTCTTCCATCTTTGTCATTCTTTTATATGTTATTACTTTAATCATTGCTAATAAATAATTTCTTAATCATATTTTATTCTGAGGAATTCTTGATTCATCCTATGAATAGCCTTCTCATTTTCCTCACAATGCTCTGTCATGCTACGTTGTCTACCAGATAGAGGGAGATTGTTTTATTTGTATTTGTCAAGGATAACTTATCTCAAGTTTAAGTTGTTCAATGATTATCACAGTTAGCATCACCCTTCTAAAAGAAACATATTTACTTAAAGTAGTTTCTGCGAGTGCTTACTTGACCAATATTCCTGCACCTGGTGTTTATGATTGCTACATATGATATTAAAACTAGTTTCTGCAGTATAAGTTGAACTAATAGTTTTCCTATTCTGTTAGTCTTGATGTTGAGCTATGAATGTTGACATGCAGGTTGAGAAAAATGTATTTTTAGTCTTCTATGCTGGTGAAAGAGCAAAAGCAAAGATTCTGAAAATATGTGAAGCCTTTGGGGCTAATCGTTATCCTTTTGCTGAGGAATCAGGAAAACAAGATCAAATGATTGCAGAGGTTTGTGTTTTTTTTTTGGGTATAATTCTCATGTATCTTGAGGAAAACTGGAAAAGTTTCTGTAGAATCTTTACACTTTTTTTTTTTGAAAAAAATTATTCCTTTGGTTATACTGCTTTAATGCAGCACATGTGGATTTTAAGTTGTTGGGCAAGAGAAAATGAGATTGTCAAATCCTAGTTAAAATATAAACAAGCATGTCAGAGAGAGGTTGTTTCCCTTGGTCAAATTTAATTTCCCTAAAATATTGTGAATAGAGCAAGAAGTTATCAGACGGGATTTCTTGGTAAATGATACATTTGAAAAGTTGGTTGTTCATGCGATCTATGTAGTTGACCTTATTAAGTGGGATAAGACTTGTTATTGTGCTGTGGATTATTCATGGTGACGTTATCCTAGTCTTCATATGGCTTCAGTTATGCACTCTAGTAATAAACAATGTGATAGGATCACTTTTGCTGCTCAAACCTACGAGAGAAAACCTAGGAAGATACGTGAAAAGGGAGAGCCACTTTCTGCTGGTCGGAACGTTGACTTGGAAACTCCTACTGCTTTGGAGAAAGGAATAGAGAAATAGAGTAACTATAGGTTTGTTGTAGTCAAAGTCTTATCTGTGGAGTGTGAGCTGTTTTAACCTTGTTCTGTTTCTCTTTTCATTGTAGAAGAAGCGTATGGTGATCATTAATATATATATTTTCGGCATTGTGATCCTACTGTTTTCCTTGAGTCTTATCACAATGTAATCTTTACTATGGCCTCATGAACATGAAAATATTTGCTCTGTTAAGTTCTAAGTAGTGTAAAGAGGATGGTAAATATACCATTAAGCTTTTAAAAATTAATTCCTTGAAGATGATTTCCATAGCCATGTTTTCATTGGGAATGTGTATTAGTGGCAAAAAACGATCTAGCAACAGCAGATGATTGAGTGATTTTACTTTTTTCTTTTTTAATAAAAAAATTGTTTAATGAGTTATGAACCTGATATTTGCTTGAACTGATATTGCTTTTCTTGTTTCTCAGCCATAGGCATGTTAGTTGAATGTGCAATTCATGATCAAAACCAATATTATCTTCGTGTTCTTTTTTTTCCCCACAAAAATACCAACACATGTTGATGAATATATACAGGAATGAAAGGATTGTTGTACTTGATAGCAGATTGGATTTTTAGTTTATGCTTCATTATGATATTTATCTAGCCTTTTGTTTTCGTTTTTGTACATTTTATTTCAAAGAAGCATCTTTGTTTTTGGGGATTCATTTTTTGCCAAGTCTAAACAATTTGGCATTCAGGTTTCAGCAAGACTCTCAGAGTTGAAGACTACTATAGATGCTGGACTGCTGCACCAGGGTAACTTGCTACAGACTATTGGGGCTCAATTTAATCTGTGGAATCTTTTGGTATGTTTAACTACTATGCTGAACCATGTTTTCCATAAGTGCATAACTAAAATTAAGATTTACCTTATGCCCATCTATTATAGTTTATGTCTACGGATGGATCCAGTTTTCCTGTCCACAAAGAAAATCCGAATATGTGGATTAATATTTTTCTTTTCTTGGCATTAATTGTTACTTTTTATTAAGAATGTTTAATTCCACTCATGAAGGTGAGAAAGGAGAAATCCGTATATCATACCCTGAACATGCTTAGCCTTGATGTGACCAAAAAATGCCTTGTGGCTGAGGGTTGGAGTCCTGTTTTTGCAACAAAGAAGGTATTTATTGTTTATGTGATCCTATTCTTGACCAGTGGATTTCTTTTGGGTACAGGATTTTGAATTATACTAATTTTGATTTTTGGAACCTTGGACCTTGATTTTTCAGATACAGGATGCCTTGGAACGCGCAGCATTTGACTCTAACTCCCAAGTTGGTACCATTTTCCAAGTTTTGCATACTAGGGAGCCACCGCCCACCTATTTCCGGACAAATAAATTCACTTCTTCATTTCAGTCCATTGTTGATGCATACGGGTGAGTATCCTTATAATTTCTTGTTCCCTTCTTTCTCTGTTCTTTTGTTTTTCCTTCTGTTCAAAGGGAGTTATGCTCATCAAAGATGTAACGTAGGTATTGTTTACATGAGCTGATATGTGCTTATGCTACGGAAAATGATTATGTATACAAATTATAGTTACTGGTCATTCTCAAAGTACAAGTGGATTATTCTCCCCCTTAATAAATTTGTTGTTGCTCCCCCTTCTCAATCACTCAGTTATATGCAGATCTAATTAATTTGCCATATTCTCAATTCTTATTGAATATATAAGAGAAAAAGTTTTAAACCCCTAAGTCTTCCCTTGTCTTATTATTGTGCCTATGACCAATTACACAGTTGCATCAATAAATTATGTACTTATTTACTTTACGATACATGATTTTTGCTTGTGAAAAAGTGTAATAATACGCGGAACTAATATTTCAGGGTGTCTAAGTATCAGGAGGCAAATCCTGCTGTATTTACCATAATTACCTTTCCATTTCTTTTTGCGGTAATGTTTGGTGATTGGGGGCATGGAATATGTTTACTACTGGCAACTTTGTATTTAATAATGAGGGAGAAAAAGTTTTCTAGCCAGGTAGCGTTTCCCCCATATTGCATGATTTTCTTTAAAGAGGAATTTTTATTTATCATCTTAACTTTCTCCTGACACGCATCTAATACTCCACTTTGCTGATTAAAAACGAAACAGAAGCTTGGAGATATTATGGAAATGACTTTTGGAGGTCGTTATGTTATTTTTATGATGGCCCTCTTCTCAATCTTCACTGGTCTGATCTATAATGAGTTCTTCTCTGTCCCATTTGAACTCTTTGGTCCCTCAGCATATGCATGCCGTGACTTTTCTTGCAGGTATAACAAATCCAATATACATATAATCTAGAATTATGCTCTAAGATTTTTGGATTCTGATCTCTAAACATTCTTACTTCTATCATTTTGGGGTGCAGAGATGCAACTACTGAAGGTTTGATAAAATTACGTCGCACATACCCATTTGGAGTGGACCCTGTATGGCATGGTTCAAGAAGTGAATTGCCATTCCTGAATTCATTGAAAATGAAAATGTCAATTCTTCTTGGGGTGGCTCAAATGAACCTTGGAATTGTAATAAGCTATTTCAATGCCAAATTCTTTGGTAATGGCCTGAATGTATGGTAAGTTTGTGATCTATATTTTTCCTTATTGGATCACTATAAAGCTTACTCAGGGCTCTGGTGGGTCATTTTTATTTGTATGGAAGAATATCATATATTTTGGGAAACTTCTACCATTTTTTTCAAGGGAATGGGTAAGAGTTGGGGTTTGATGAGTAATCATACACATCTACAGTCAAATCACTGAATTTTTTTTTCCATCTCTATAAACTAGGCCGTTACTTCATCTCACGAAATTGAAGGTAACTGTTTTCTCTTTATAAAAAAAAGAATATAACTGTTTTTCTAACCTGTTTTACTCTTCAGGTTCCAATTTCTTCCCCAGATTATATTTCTCAACTGTTTGTTTGGTTACTTATCCGTCCTCGTCATTGTGAAGTGGTGCACTGGTTCACAGGCTGATTTGTACCATGTAATGATCTACATGTTTTTGAGTCCTACAGATGATTTGGGAGAAAACCAGCTCTTTCCTGGTCAGAAAACTTTACAGGTTATTTTTATTTCCAACCCCTTCCTACCTTTTAATTTTTTGTTTTTTCTTGGATGGAACTAAGACACTTTGTTGCGGTCTTACCAGATTGTACTGCTACTTCTAGCCCTCGTCTCTGTGCCCTGGATGTTGATACCAAAACCTTTTCTTTTGAAGAAGCAACACAATGATGTATTGTTCTCTTCGTGCTTTCTTTAAGTTATGGAACGACTTTCTCTTTTATTTTGGTTCTAAATAGTTTTTACTGCAGAGGCACCAGGGTGAATCCTATGCACCACTTCAAAGCACAGAGGAGAGCTTGCTAGTGGAGTCAAATCATGATTCCCATGGTCATGAGGAATTTGAGTTCAGTGAAGTCTTTGTCCATCAACTCATACATACCATTGAATTTGTACTTGGAGCAGTGTCTAATACAGCTTCTTACCTTCGTCTATGGGCCCTTAGGTATGTTTCTGTAAACCTAGATATTTTTCTGAAGCATCCTGATCTTGAAATGCAAAACACAAGCCTATGTGCACACAATTATAAGCCAACTGTTTCTTCATTGCCTATGATTGGCAAGTGAATTTTGTTATGATTTATCAGTCCTTGAATCCCACATTTTGATATACAGATGTGAACCTCATACATATTGTAAATGATTAATTCATTAATCCGTAGATCTTTTTTCAGTTTTTGCAAATGAATAAAATTTAATGATGCATTTTCTCATGTTTCTTTATTTTCATCCAGCCTTGCGCATTCGGAGTTGTCAAGTGTTTTCTATGACAAGGTCCTTCTTCTTGCATGGGGGTATGTTTACTTGCTAAATTTCTTCGTTATATTTTCTTTGTTACATCTCATGAGTAGGAGGATGCAAATGGTGAGCATTGCAAGCGCAACATATCGTTTCACTGGTTTTTGGTCCGTCATTTTTCATTTTCTACATTTGTCATCCCCCCAAGTGAATATATAGTTGGATTTTAGAACGTATGTGAAAGAAGCCTGCTATAGCTAATTGTTCGGTGTGGTGTCACAGGTACAACAACGTGATCATTCTGATAGTGGGTTTCATTGTGTTTGCTTTTGCAACTGTGGGGGTGTTGCTTGTGATGGAAACCCTCAGCGCCTTCCTCCATGCTCTGCGTCTTCACTGGGTGGAGTTCCAAAATAAGTTCTACGAGGGAGATGGTTACTTGTTCCATCCCTACTCGTTTGCGTTGCTAGATGACGAAGATGATTGATTATTTAAAATCTTAGATGGTTGGATAGCTCAGCCTTGGACATGTAGTGATTCATTTTTTCATTTCGACCTGCGATCCAGTGATTGGTATCTGCAGCATTGTTTGTGGCATCGTGGGAACTTTTTCATCCAGTGTCGTTCCGTATCGGCTTTGTTTAATTTATGCCATTGAAGGAATAAATGATTCTCTCTCAAGGGAATGACTGTGCACGGGCTGGGCAGGAATGGCTAAGGGTAATAATTACTTTCCTATTAGTTTCATTATATTGATAACTTAAATTTGCTATTATTAAAATAAATTTTGTATTTTAGGAGTTAGGGTGTGTTTCTCGTGCTATCATAATAGATTTGTGTTATTCGACTCTTGCATTTGCAATTAGATGAGTGTAAGCCCTATTTTTTTTGCCAACGATATGTAAGAGCTCTGACGAATTCCCTTTAGCGTTTTTATCGTTAAGCTCCAACACCGAACGACTATTGTGCCCAATAGTCAATTTAGACAAATCTAGCTGTCCAGAGATAACGCGACGCTGTGTGGTTGGGCACAAAGGGATTGAGTTAATATTTGTAATTTATTCATAGGAAGGTAAAGCTGATACTTTGGATTTTACCTCCTTTTTGGCATATATTAAATTTGCAATTTTAGACTTGACGTAAATCTATTATTAAGTATTTCCTACGTACACTAAATATTATAAAGTTTTATTAGGTATAAAAGTATACAAAAATTTTTTAAAATGATACAAAAATATCATGGTTGTTAAAATAATCTGACACCCATTACTTTTACATCCAAATCAAAAGAAACTTAATGGTTAACATTATTGATTTAATGATTAATATGTTTCCCCCATTTTATAAATTTTATAAGTACTTGTGTACTCAAAGAAATTTTATTGTGTTTAATGAACACGAGAAAATACTTGATATATGTAGATTTGCATCGTAATCCTACTTAAAATCTATCAGTTATTGAAGAACAATAATTACCTAAGAGTCTTTAGACGTCCATTTGGGTGCAAATGCTTTTTCTGGGAAAAAAAAGTTGATTTCAAGATTAGAATAAATCAAATATGTAATTTATATTATGGTCTTGAATGGAATAAACTTAAATTTATGACAAATTTCAAAAAACGAGTTGTGAATTTAGTGTTTTAGCATCTAGTTCGCAAATGACAGATTTTCACAAATTATTCTGAAGTAGCAAGAAATGCTCGCTTTGGTTTTTGGGCGCGATCGCGCATACGATAAAAGATGAGGAAGGAAATGTAAATAGAAAGCAAGAGAAGATATCAAATCCATGTATATTGATTCCTAATCTCGAAGAGTACTGGCTGCTTCTTGTTTTAGCTGTTACTAGAAAAAAGTACGCAATACATCTTTATCTAATGACTCCCTTCACGGTAGGTCAGAATTGAGTTATAGCTCTTTCAGAATCTAATCAAACATAAAAACACCTCTGAATCATATTTTGAGAAATTGAAGAAAGCAAATAAATTCAAGATTCTTGGACATAAGGTTAACAGCATGGGTGGGTGGCCCAATAATAAAAGGGATCCATGCTTCAAGTTCTCCGTTAATCATTCATAACACTGAAATTGTTCCAATAAATACGCAAGATTGCATCATACACGTAGCAGATGCTTTGTTATATGTACAGTACAGGCACTTAAAGTTTCACACCTACTGAGAAGGGGTATGAACAGCAGCCACAGTGGAAACCATGGAGTCCACCCCACAAATATTGCGCCCCCGGCAAATCTTGTAGTAACCATTTTCTCCCCAATTCTCTCCCCACGAATTTTTAATTATCCAATATGCTTTCTCTTTCATCCGAATGGGAGCATACCCAGCAGAACCATATCCCACAAGCAACACTCCATGGTCCAACCTCCTTGAACATATGTATGGGCACGACACCCCACCAATATATGTTTGCATAAACACTGCATTGATGGCCACTGCATATTTACCCATCGAAATTAACAAGTCAGCCCTCATTCATTGTCTGCAACCATAGGATTCTATGTGTAGAAGTAAAGTAGTTAAATAGGCGATAGTAAAAGTATTTAACAAGTCTTACCAGCAAGGGGTCCATTTTTCACAAGATTAGCAGCAATCTGATCTTCATCAAGTGAGACGACACTGAAGTTGGCAACCGAAGCTGCAACCTTTGACTTATCGAATTTGCAGGTCCCACGATCAGTGCCAGTATAAGGATAGTCTTCCTCCCGCATGACTCCGCCAGCTTTAAGGATGTACTCAAAAGCACTATTCATCAGTCCGCCATTGCATCCAGAGTCGCAAGAACGTGGTTCTTCTGGATCACACTGCACATAGGTATGGGTTTAATTTCTCCCTAAGAAATTAGACATGCTACAAAATTTTCTGTTACAAGTAATGCACCAATGATCCTCAACTTTACGCTTGACAAGACTTAAGTTTCAATAAATTCATAAGAAAACATAAATAATTAACTAGCAAGGTTGGTCTCTATGATTAGACATCGGGAACTGGGCCATTGTGTCTAGAGTTCAAATGCTGGTACCATCGTGTTGATGATGGAAAACATAAAAAATAAAATAAATTGCATTGAGCAATAAACTGCAACATGCCAAAGCATCTACGTAATACTGATCTCCAACATAATAGATCAACTCAGATCAAAATAATTCAGTATGAATATCTGGAACGCAATGCTCTGTAGTCAATATAAGATAAAGCTCTGAAAAACATAGCCACAATCCTAATTTCACTGGCTGAGTGAAAACAACCAGGAAAAACATGAATACATCCGGATTCAGAATTAGCTTCCTAATATTCCAGAAGCGATAACAGTGACAATCAGTCACTAAAATATAGACTATATATTGAATTAAATACCGCTGCATATATATCATAAACTAGTTTACTACGAATTATTGAGACCGAATGATACAGCAAAATTGCAGATAAAACTCACGAACCAATCAATATTAATTAAATATTAATAAACAGTCCATGAACAACCACGTGAAGCTAATTAGAAAGAGAAATTACTAAGACTAGAAATATCCAACCTCATGATCACAGTCCACGAGCTGCTGCTCGCTAAGGCTGACAAGTTTCCCGGTAGAGAGGAAGTGAGCACCTTCCAGGGCTCCAGTTGTGCTGAAACTCCAACATGATCCACACGAACCCTAATTTCCCAAAAAAATTTGGAATATCATCATTTAAAAAATAATCAATAACAGTAAATACCATAATTCTGTTTTTTTTTTCGCCACAGAACAGTAAATACCATGATGCTGCTTCAATATTATTGAGCTATTTAATCTCCAACATGCCGCTTTTCTTTTCTTTTCTTTAAGGAAATAAAAACAGATGAAAGGAATTGACAAACCTGGTTTTTAACAGGCGTCACAGCTCCATGATCTCTCCAATCAAAGTCGCTGGGAAGATCATCGGTCGGCAAGATGGGAGCCTTGTTTGCATCAGCAGGCAAACTGAGGCCTCTGAGACCCAAAACCTTCCGAAACTCGGACGGTGTCATATCCGAGAACTGAGTCACACCGTGAACCGCCGTTGGGTCCATACTCTGGTGTCGCCGAGCTCGGTGCAGGTTAGCCTTGAATATATTGAACCTGTAATCGTGCTCTTCCTTAGACTCGTACGACTTCCCGAACCTACGCTTGAAAAGAGAAAAATGGTGCTCTGCACCCAATCGATGATCGCCATCGACCACCTGCCGGATCAGCGAGTCGGCGTCACTGTCGACGACGGAGAAGCTCTCCGTCTCTGACGACGCGACGGAGACGAAGAGGAGTGAGAAGACAAAAAGGGACTTGAGAGTACGATCCATAATGACAAAACTGAGGAGGAGGAGGATGGTGGATGGTAGCTTCATGCGGGAGAGTTCGCTGAGACTTAAAAAGGCGGAAAAAGCTAACGGTGACGGTTAACGACAGAATCTGCAACAAGCCTCGACCTAATCATGATGACATTGGATTGGGGGGTTAGTATCTGGACTGTTAACGGAATGGGGGCCACTTAACGGACGGACCCTATTATCCTGTGCCCTATCGCAGGTGATAGTGGCCGAAGTTCAATGGATTTAATTTAGATACTCCAAAGTTTAAAGGATTCTAATCTTATTTTTTATATATATTTAATATTATAATTTTATTTATAATATAATTTTATTTATAATTTTTTTAATTTAGTATAATCTTATTTATAATTTTTTTAATTTGATATAATTTTATACGTAATCTTATTTTTTAAATATAAATAATTATATCAAATTAAAAAAATTATGAGTAAAATTATACTAAATTAAAAATATTATGAATAACTATAAATAAGATTATAATACTAAACGTATATAATAAATAAGATTAGGATATTATATCCTATATAACTCAAATTTAAATGTTGATATGAGGATCATATTCTATCTAAATAAATGTCTGATGCAATATATAAAATCATAAAATATTAATTAACATATTGTATATAAAATATTAATATTAATGGATATGGTCATGAAGTAACTCTTCATATGGTATTGGTTCTTTCGAAGTTAAATACGTCAAAGTGTATTCCTACGTGGCAGATCATTGCCTGTGATTAATGTTAGGATCCTTAAATGTCAATTCGGGTCAAAGGGTCAAGCTTTCGTAGGTTGCAACTATTACGAGTACTATTTATTGAATGAAAACAGTTCCTTCACGCGTAACAAGGTCACAAACTGTTGTTTATTATAGGAAGTAGATGAAGGGACACTATTCTCTTAATTATCGTATCGATCTCCTCAATGAATCCAACGTCAACTTTTACGCTTTCATTGGTTTTTCCAAGGCTACAATAATTGTTTTATTCATTCATTTCACTTTCTCATCACCACGCAAAAGGCACGTAACGATTCCACCATCTGTTTTCTAATGCAAGAAAAATGCCAGCTTAAGATCGCATGTTTTCCATTCGCAGAGAATCGCATTGTGTTCATACACAAAAGGAAGAGATCAACGAGGTTAATCATTAGTGAGACCTAGATTCACCTTGAGAGATTAATTTGTGGTTTGAGAAGATGGGTGTTCTAAGATCGCCTTGTTTTGTGGTTCTGGTTTATGTTTTGAGCGTAGCTGTGCTCTGTTATGGTAGCAGAACCAGTTCCTTCATCAGAGATATTGTGAATACTGTGGATATGCCACTTGATAGCGATGTATTCGCAGTCCCTCCTGGTTATAATGCTCCTCAACAGGTCCTTAATTATTCGCCCCTTCTCTTATCTGTGTAAAATAATTCTCTAGCCATTTTGATGTATGGATTTTTGTGGGTTAAGGTTCATATAACTCAAGGTGATTATGTGGGGAAGGCAGTGATAGTTTCTTGGGTAACTGAGGATGAACCGGGGTTAAGTGTGGTGCGTTACTGGAATGAGAACAGTGAGAAGGAGATGCTGGCTGAAGGAGAATTTGTTACTTATAGATTTTTCAATTACTCCTCTGGATTTATTCATCATTGCACTATCAAAGATTTGGAGGTAGGAATTCCATTGCTCATATTATGACACTCGTTATGTTCTGGGAAGAAGAATCAAAATGGACGGGATTAGGAGAATTATTATGCAGTCCTACATAAGCAATATAATTACTAAAAAGTCCCACATCAAAAGATCAGCATTCAAATGCTGCTTACTTGTTGTGTGATTTTTTTATAATCAGATTACTTATGTGACTAGCATTTGTTTTAGTAAATGAACTAGTTAATTTGTGTGATTTATTTTGTGCAGTACAATAGCAAATATTACTATGAGGTTGGAATTGGGAATACTACAAGACAATTTTGGTTTAGGACGCCTCCTGAAGTAGGTCCTGATGTGCCATACACATTTGGTCTCATTGGTAAAGTCTATTCTTTTAAAATAATAGCCATGGCTTGGTTGCTTTATAGATTACTGTTCCATTGCATTAGATTATTGGGCATTGTTTTTGCAGGGGACCTTGGTCAGACATTTGATTCAAATAGGACGCTTACTCACTATGAAATGAACCCTAGGATAGGGCAAGCTTTGCTTTATGTGGGAGACCTGTCTTATGCAGATAATTATCCAAATCATGATAATGTGAGGTGGGATTCTTGGGGAAGGTTTGTAGAAAGAAGTGTTGCTTATCAACCTTGGATATGGACTGCTGGCAACCATGAACTTGATTTTGCTCCGGGAATTGTAACCTTCTCCATAGATAATGATTTTTCTCTCTACATGATTTAATTTTGAGTGTAACCAGAGAATGATGATTGATTACAGGGAGAAACTGAGCCTTTCAAGCCTTATACTCATCGATACCGTGTTCCTTATAGAGCATCACAGAGTACTAAACCCTTCTGGTATTCTATTAAGAGAGCTTCCGCACATATCATTGTCTTGTCTTCATACTCAGCATATGGTAATGCCTGATTCTTCTTTTGGTGAAAGCATTTTAACTAATTTTTCCATGAGGTTTAATTTTCAAGTGTTTGCGTTCCAGTTCTTCTGCAATATCATTATGATACGTGAAGAAGATTTTATATTGAAAAATTTCATGGCCGAACCTAAAGAAATTTCACATGACTCTTGATCTTCCCATGAACATATATCGAATTATTACAAATACCTATGACTAGTGAATCTCATGACTTTCAAAGCATCATATTCTACTGATTACTTCACCACGTTACAGTCTAGGGAAAGTAGTATGAAATATTAAATCTCACATTGAGTAGTGTAAGATACTTAATAGGGTATTTAAGTGGGTTAGTTCCCCCACCTCAATAACTAGTTTTTTGGATAGGCTTCCTCATTCCATTTAGCTTTTGAAGAATTATATCACTTTGGTGAATATTTTCATTTTTTTTTAGGAACATATACTCCCCAGTATGAATGGCTTGAGGAGGAGCTGCCAAAAGTGAACAGGACAGAGACACCGTGGTTGATTGTTCTGGTGCACTCACCTTGGTATAATAGCTACAGTTATCACTACATGGAAGGGGAAACCATGAGAGTAATGTTTGAGCCCTGGTTTGTGAAGTACAAGGTTGATGTTGTGTTTTCTGGTCATGTTCATGCCTATGAACGATCTGTAAGTTGCAGCACTCTTTTTTTCATGTTCCTCTTTTCTTTACCAATTGCATCAACTAAGGCATTTACTTGCAGTGTTAACTGAATAGTTTCATGTGCCAGGAACGTGTATCCAATATTGCATACAATATTGTGAATGGTCGATGTATTCCTGTGAAAGATCTATCGGCTCCTGTGTATATAACCATTGGTGATGGCGGAAATATTGAAGGCTTAGCAATCAAGTAATCTCTATACAGAAATTAGAAATAGGCTTGGATCCCACACTTCATTTCACAGTATCTTAGATATCATCATTATCATTTATAGAAAGGATACTAGTTTATAAAAGTGAACAAGAGCTTGTTGTGGAAATGGTTTGTTTAGAGTGAAATGAGGGTGATTTTTGCACAATGCAGCATGACAGGACCACAACCAGAGTACTCGGCGCACCGGGAAGCGAGTTATGGACATGGCATTTTTGAGATAGAGAACAGAACACATGCTCACTTCAGCTGGCACAGAAATGAAGATGGATTTGCTGTGGAGGCTGATTCAATGTGGTTCTTGAACAGATTCTGGCACCCACTTGATGACTCCACGGCTCATTTCTCAGCTTAGTACATAGATTTCCTGTTATCTTGAAATTAATACTCCGTGGAACTAACACTTAAATGCAAATGGCTTGCTTTCCCCACCTCATCTACACATTCTTCATTTGGAATATTCTCATCACTTATCTCAATTTCTTCTATGGTATAGGATTTTACTATTTAGATACCATGATTTTTAAGGTTATCACGTTTTTATGATTAGTTATTCCGCACATGTTTATTATCAATTAAAGTGAGTTTATGAATATTTGGTTTGAATAATACAAAAAAACAATAAATATCTTTCATTGAAAAAATAAATGCAATTCTCATATGTAATTGTTTTTCTTTCATATATTCAATACTACTATAAGGCTTCATGATCTTTCTATCATCATATCACCAACTTTTTACTGTCGACTTTTTTTGGCCTCACTATTTTTGAAAAATTACAGGGCCATAACGTTATAGAATTTAGATTAAAAAAATCCATCAAATTATTCAGATTCAATCAAGTTTATTAATGATTACTCACACCTGAAAGTTAGATCTCAAGCCGTGGCTTTGATTGGATTTCATTTAAATGTACGAAGTTCCTTCTCAATTCTGACATAGAATGGAATACAAACCTTTCGGATATTCAAATAATTTGTCATTCAGTCTTTAGTCTATTCCGAGTCCTTGGTTGACTGAATAAAGCTCTGATATTCTCGGATTACAAGCTCGGGGGAGTTTTAACATCAGATTATTAAGGACTCAGAAGGTCCATAACGTTTAATCATCGACCTGGGGACTCGAGGAAAATAAATCATTCGAGATTTATGACTCTGTTCTTCAGTATTTTCTAAATAAAGAAGCTATCTACTTAATCTCATAACTAAGTCAAGATACTTTACAAAGCCCGGGAGCAAGGACAGACACAGGAGACAGTAGACAGAGAATCTACTTACATAATTACACACAAGCAAACATCCTCAACTTTCATAGGAAACAGGATGATCACTCCAACCAAACGGAATTAACAGTTCCTCATAGTCTTTTACCACACCAACAGAGAGACAACTGGGGATTGCCTCCGTGTTTGTTTCGTACCCTTACGGAGAATTAGAAAAGCCAGGTATCCAGTAACACCCTAGTAGATCTACTCCATTTTAAGCTTATATAACCATTTTAAGCTTATATAATTATTATCACCTTCGATGGCGTTTTGTATTCACCTGCATTACCAGGCAAAACATGAATGCTGTTATGCTAATGATATATAACAATGCTTTCTGGAGTGAACTGAACATTTGCAAGTAACTTCCCTTTTCTACAAATTCAGCTAATAACACCCGGATGAAACTATTGGATTGTTCTATCCATGGCTAAATGCAATTATATATTGTATCTACATTTTTTAGGAGGTCCAAAATTGAATATGAATGTGATTACAAGGTAGGCACTTTTTTCATGAAAATTAGTATTTGTATATAGCAGAATTATAGAGGTGCATGGTATCAATTAAATGAACATACCGATACACGATATTGGAAAATATTCAATATCACGTAATCAAGTAACTATCCCTAAAGCATGGCGAGCCAATTCTAATGGAATTTAGAGATAAGTAGAAACATCGACAATCAAGAAATACCTTCGTATAGTGTCTTTAAGTATGAGAATTTTGTGCATTCTGGTGACCTTCGCCAGAGCAGTTTTCACAAAAGAAGTGATCAAGTCCTTTGGCTTCCTCCACAGTCATATCTATACAAGTAGGATGAAACCTGAATCAAGAATATTAGGTTGAAGAGGACTGCATTCTTTCGAACTCAAATATCCACATCACATTTGGCCACATAACAAAAATCTAATTTCAACTTTCAAAATCTCAGGAGAAAACGTTCAGTGACTGCAATTCTGCTATTTATCCGGACTTGACAAACACTATTTAAATTTCAGTTAGTTTTACCTAATCTGAAAAGGTGATCAATATTTTAATAATTTGGATTTACAACTGTGAATGCAAACAATAGAAGCATCAAAATATATACATTGCTCAGTGCTGGACATACAGACGGACAGACAGTTTTAAGAACTAGAGTCTTACACAGAGTACAGATGCCTGTATGGTTCAAACTGACTTAAATACCTTGTTTCCTCAAATGAAACCAGAAGAAAAGAGGTAAAACATGAATTACAATCTGAAAATTAAAAATAAAAGGAAGATGGCATGTATTTTCAGAACTACACATAAACCTTCAGAAATAAAACCGGTAATAGATCTTAGACAAATCAATAGAGCGGAAGCATAATCAATTAGGAGTAATGTCACCTTATATGTCCATCTTACCAATCACTGCAACTCTCACACTGGACCATTAGGTCATCAGGGTTGTAGGGCATCTCACATTTGCAGTACCTACCACAAAAAATTAAACAATCAACACATGAACCAAATTTCCAATAAGATCCCACCACTTCATGAATTGAAGATAAACGTTGTAATTTTTCCATACTCAAAGCAAAGAATCAAATAAAAAACCACATAACGCCACTAATTTCATCAAAATTAGCGTTAACGATTCCAACAAGCACATGACTCCAGGGATAATTAGCGTCACGACTGACTAACAAAACTACATAACTACCAGTGCTATAAAACCTCAAAGCACCATCGAACAGAGCATAGTCTGAATTTATTGTCAGATGCCGAAATCAGGTTATTAGCAGCTCAACTAGATGAAGAGCACATTTTCACCCAAAAATTCAAGCATAGCGGAAACAACAGCATAACCCCATGATAAGCACACAAAACAAGAATGAA
Source organism: Leucaena leucocephala (assembly GCA_037074615.1). Classification (NCBI taxonomy): domain Eukaryota; kingdom Viridiplantae; phylum Streptophyta; class Magnoliopsida; order Fabales; family Fabaceae; genus Leucaena; species Leucaena leucocephala. The sequence goes on along the minus strand of CM073560.1, from coordinate 20,799,651 downwards.
TCAGCATACACAGCCACTCTATCAGGATTGAAAGCACCGGTGGCGGAATTGTATTCGAAGCGACAGAAGAAATCCTCGTTTCCAACAGCTTCAAGTTTCGTGTAGCTCTTGAAACTGTGAACCTTACACTTTCCTTCGATCGTATCGGCACTCTGAACATCAAAATGATCAGAAAGGAAGACCTCCTTAGAGCCGTAAAACTGCCTCCGGCCGCCGATTGACTCCTCCGGCCGGTAATACCACCGGACGTGGACCTTCACGTTGGCGCCACGCGAGTCAGCTTCGATCCGCTCAATCCTAGCCACATAGGACGGATTTGACGGGTCGGACGGCCGCATAAGCACGCAGTCGCCAGCTGAGAACAGCGGAAGCAGCACATATCAGGAAAGAAAGACGGCGAGAAACGGACAGAAAGAAAGAGAGAGAGAAGAAGCCATAGAGTTTTCCCGGGAAAATCGGAAGATGAAAATAAGTAAAGTATTCACTTAGTAATTAGTAATTACCGTTAATGGTTTTGTTTATGTGTTTGACTGTGTAAGAATCAAGGGTTCGGCTTTGAGCTCTAGGCCTGGCCATGGGAGTGCAAGAGCAGGGAAGAGATCGACGTCGCAGAAGAGCAAAACAAAGAAAAAAAAGCAACAAACAATATTTAATTGGGTAATTATGCGGTTTGGGTGAATCGCGGAGCACAGGTTAGGAAGAAGACGAGGTAGTTATCATCGTTGGTCTGGTTAGCACGCAGAAACGGCGAGGAATCAGCGATGAGAATCTACAGAAGCGCAGGGCAGAAGTGTAATTAGGTGAAGATCTTCGTTTGACTAATTTTTTTCTGGCCATTTTTTTGGGTGGGACTTTGATTTGATGACTCAATTTGATTTGACAATCTTCCTTATGATGAAGAGTTCTTTCCCACCTTACGGTCTCGCGCAGGAACTCACTATAATCTGGATTTTTTGGAATCATTTTGGGTGAAATAAGAAAAATAATTAGGCATAAATAATACGGTACAAGTAACTTTTTAAGCTTTAACGTGTAAGACCCACAAAAAACGGGATTTTTTTCCTCGTTTCCCTCTTTTATTTATAATAGAAGGGGTAATTTCATTGAAAAGAGCTGCACAAATACAAGAGTTATTGAAAAAGAGAATTTATAAAATCAACATAAAAACAGAGAAATTATTTGAAGTGCAGTCAGCTATAACACAAAGGTGTACGTGCTAAAGTATCCTACATTTCCCAACAAAGAACGCATGCAAATCTTAATATTTCAAGATAAGGAGAAAAAAAAAATAAAGCTTCTCTGTTTGATGCGCATAGCCGAATATTGAAATTAAACACCCAGCAAATGTCTCATTACTCATTCTAGCAATGTAATGATGCCTTTTTGAATGGATGAGGCCTTCCATTGGTTCATTAATGCACGTACGTACGAGGGCGTCTATGGAACCAATGAAAGATTTAGTTTGATAAAAGAAAAACAAATATTTGCATCAATTTAGTTTACAAGTTTGCTGGGGGGAAATGGATGGATCTTTATCATACATGCATCGCTCTAATGACAAAGGTTTATTATGGAAGCCCCAACTTTCAACCATGTATTTTGTGACGAAAGTATATATTTTTTGTCAAACTTTTTCAACACAAAAACTGTAACTGCCTTAAAATTGTCGCCAACCAGCCTCTAGCTACGTGTCAAGATGTTACTCGTCCGCTTACTTACCGTCGTGCCCCCTCCCTTACGTTCAAATCGTCACGCCCTGAATAATCCTAAAGAATTAAAGTTCTTTTTTTGGCCTATTTTCTCCTTGAATTTCACGTTTTTTTTTCTATTTTTCTATTTTTTCTTTTGCATTCGTCAAGAAGTTCGGGTTATTGAACCCCGACTCAAATCCCTATTCCTAAGTCCATTATTCAGTCCAAAAGCCTCCGTGTACTGTCGCGTCGTCTGAGTCGCAATACTAAACCCCTCCCTGAGCTGAACTACCCTTCTACTCTCTCCATCACAGCCTCCGAGAGGACAAGAGTGACAAAGACTCCTCCTTTTCTTCCTTTTATTTATTTATTTTTGGGTGGGTATTGTCTAGGTTCTCTGTATAACCCTTCTTTCTCTTCACCCTTTAGATTCTCTAGTTGCATATATCCCTGGTTAGATTCTTCGCAAGCCCTTGTTCCGAGCGAAACCCCCCCCCCTCTCTCTCTCTCTCTAACCCCTTTTTCTCCCCTTTATGATTTTCGAGATTTCTGTGTCTTTCTCACTGTTCATATGCAATGGATTCGCAACTATCTGCGGTGAAGGTAATAAATATTTCGCAGGAACTCCCCCATGTAGTGTTATTTGCTGGAATTTAATCTCACATGAATTTTGTATGTGTTTTCAGGGAGCAAAAGTGCTTATGGTTGGAGCTGGTGGAATTGGTTGCGAGCTGCTGAAAACTCTCGCTCTCTCGGGTTTTCAGGACATACATATTGTGAGTTCATATTTATGATTTTGAAGCTAGAAGTTTCTACTCCTTATTCTCTTAATCCCATTTTTTCAGAAGGGTTTATGGTATAGTCTTAATTAGTGCTCTCGCTAGGGTTTTCATGCACAGGGGTTTACTCAATTTTGCAGAACTGAGTATTATGTTCGGTGTCCCGATGGATTTTCCTCTTTTTTAAAAAAAGAATTTGTGGCGCCTATAACTCTCCAGTAGTAATAAATTGTGCATGAGTATTGGTTCTCTTAGTTTTCGTTCAATTATAACATTAAGCTTGATTTGATAATATTAAGTTTGATTATTTTTTCATTACGGTTGCCTGGTCTTTGTTAGGAAAGTATTTATGGGAGTGAGAGATGAGGGATATATGTGTGCTATCATAACATGGGGTTAAAAATATGATGGTCTGTTGATTATTCTTGAAATCACTTTAATATGCATGCGCTAAATGAGCCCCCATTTGATATAGTTAGATTAAGTGATTGTGCATTATGATAATGATAGCCACTAAGTGGTGCTGGGTTATTCTATCCTTTTATGCGTTGGATGCCCCTGGGCCAGGAGTGGGGAAGTTTAGATAACAATGAACCATTTAACGCAACTTCTATATTATTTCTCTGTTTTTAGACGATACATATGCTTTCACGCTTTAATTCACCTTTTATTTTCAATGTACAGATTGACATGGACACCATAGAAGTCAGTAACCTGAACAGACAATTTTTATTCCGACAATCCCATGTTGGGCAATCCAAGTCTAAAGTTAGTTTCTGTAGCTATTGTTGTAAAGTGGTTTGGGTTTATTTGGACAGGCTCCTAACAATGTTCTCACTCAGGTTGCTAGGGATGCTGTCTTAAAATTTAGGCCTCACATAAGCATTAAATCATACCATGCAAATGTCAAAGATCCTGAGTTCAATGTTGAGTTCTTTAAGCAATTTAACGTTGTTTTGAATGGACTTGACAATCTAGATGCGCGAAGGCATGTGAATCGCTTATGCTTGGCAGCTAATGTTCCATTGGTTGAAAGTGGAACGACTGGGTTCCTTGGACAGGTAATATATATATATGAGCTCCTTGATGAATTTTTTTCCCCATTTGTGCTCAAGAGTATCTGTCTATTCTAGATATGTTGTCAAAATCCATGTTCCATTGTCTGTCTGAGCAATTCTTGTTAGTCATCGCCAACAGAGTACTAATATTGTAGTTTGTGCATTCCTTGATTTTTGACAAGATAACATTCCCCAGGTTTTGAAAATACAACTCATGTTTAGCCTTTTTAACTTTTGACACTTAATTCCATTATTTTTGGGGTGTTGAGTCCTTAAATTTGAGGGTTTTGTTTTGGTGTTTGCCAATGTAACAAAACCTGTTGTGCGCTGACCTAGCCTACTTGGAAAGCATGCTTTTGAAAATTGTTTGGTTATAAACTTTTAAAAATTTGCTGGATCCACTTGATGTGATGTGCAATTTTATGGTAAAAAATTATGATAGTCTCAGTGGCATTTTATCCATAATTTGTGGTATTATTTTAATGTAATGCAGGTCACTGTACATGTCAAGGGAAGAACAGAGTGCTATGAGTGTCAGCCTAAACCAGCTCCTAAGACATATCCTGTTTGTACTATCACAAGTACTCCCTCAAAGGTATGTGTTTATATTTGTTGTTTTTGTTAGCTTTTACCTTATGTCCGTACATATATTGACTCCATCTGCTTCTTTGGGTAATGGTAGTCATCATCTTTTGTTGGCTTATAAATTTGATGCTAAAGGAGCTTGGGCTATCTTAATTCTTGATATCTTTTAAGCTGTGTTACTAATTTAACTTTTCTAAATGTGATTTTTTGAGAAGCATTGTTAGATGACATGATAATTAGGTAGAGTTTGGAATTTTCATGGTATTGATGAATTTTGATGGTTTTTATATAGTTAGTAAATGCATGAATCTATTACTTACATTCTATGTTATTTACTCCTGGATAAAGAATTCTAAGCCTCTGTCTTTTTGCTTTCCCCCCAGTTCGTTCACTGTATTGTTTGGGCCAAAGACCTGCTTTTTGCTAAGTTGTTTGGAGACAAGAACCAGGAAAATGATCTAAACATACGATCTAGTGATGGTGCCAGCTCATCAGAAAATGTAGTTGATGTATTTGAACGTAGGGAAGGTGAAGACATTAATGAGTATGGAAGGAGAATATTTGATCATGTATTTGGTTACAACATTGAATTAGCTTTGTCTAATGAAGAGACATGGAAAAACCGCAATAAACCTAAGCCCATTTATAGTAAGGATATTCTGTCTGATGAACTGGCTCAGCAGAATGGAAATGTGGACAAAGATTCTGCAACTGATGATGGGTTGTCAGTGTCTGCCATGGCGTCTTTGGGCATGAAGAATCCTCAGGATATTTGGAGTCTTTCCGAGAATTCTAGAATATTTTTTGAAACACTGAGGCTATTTTTTGTGAAGAGGGGAAAGGTTTGTTTTGTACTTTCAGGTTTTTGATTTAGTGATCACTGATCACTTTATATTTTGCCTAAGTGACACTTAACTTTTTTCTCCCTTTCCTGGTGTATTTTCTTTCTGTGGTTTTGAGCAGGAGATTGGCAACCTGAGCTTTGATAAAGATGATCAGCTTGCAGTTGAATTTGTTACTGCAGCTGCTAACATACGTGCTGCTTCATTTGGCATCCCACTGCGGAGCCTTTTTGAAGCTAAAGGTATTGCCGGAAACATTGTCCATGCTGTTGCGACGACCAATGCAGTTATTGCTGGTCTAATTGTCATTGAAACAATTAAGGTGCTGAAAAATGACATAAAAAGTTATAGGTATGATGATATTTCTCTTCCTTCTGTTTTGTGCTCTGCTTTCCTAGTTTCCTTGGCGATCTTTGGTATGTTCATAGAAAAAACTTCGAAAAGTGGTTTTGTTACTGTACCATATGTTTAGATTAGTCATTGAGAACTAGTCGTGACTTGTGACAAATGAACCCTTGACATAGAATGCTGCAAGTGTTCTGGTGAAAGAAAGTAGTTTTTAGTGTTATCATTATGCCAGTGCTAAGTAAACATTTATGTCCATTTTACTTGCATTTTGGACCTGGCAGGATTACTGTTCTTGTCTAGTTTAATGCAGTGCATGTGGCTTAGATAAAAACAGGTTACTTGATTAGCAATTTAAAGAGCATGTGAACGTCTGGCCTGTATTTTATTTGTGCTCTTGTATGTAATCTGTATCCCCCTTTAATTGACTAATCTGCTACTTTAAACATAATCTTTTTACTGATTTTTAAAATCTAATTTAATGATTTAATGATTTTGTAGAATGACATATTGCCTGGAACACCCATCAAGAAAGATGCTGCTTATGCCAGTGGAACCGTTTGAACCTAACAAGTCTTGTTATGTTTGTTCTGAGGTATGGGAAACATGCCCTTCTCTCATTATATGCCTTAAATGATTGCAAGTTGCAATAAGACTGCTCACCGCTTGTGTATTATTGCCAGACACCCTTACTGCTTGAGATAAACACACATCGATCAAAGTTGAAGGACTTTGTGGAAAAGATTGTCAAGGCAAAGCTCGGGATGAACATGCCGATTATTATGCAAGGTTCAAACCTCCTTTTCGAGGTTGGCGATGATCTTGATGCAGACATGATCGCAAATTATGAAGCCAATCTTGAAAAGGTATCCTTCGGGCAAACTGTTTACAAATTTGTTTGTTACATTGTATTTAGCAATTTTCTTCCCCTTTGCAGGTGCTGGCTGAGCTTCCTTCTCCTGTAACAAGTGGTACAATGCTTACAGTAGAGGATCTTCAACAGGAATTCACTTGCAATATCAACGTCAAGCATAGGTACTTCCTCATTTCCCTTTGTTTTCGGTTTGAACTCTTTATCTAATCCTAAAGTAGCTTTCTAACTTGATTAGCTTTTAGTAAGAAATTTCTATTTTTCCCCTTTTCCTCTTCCACTTCATTTACTTTTCGGATTTGTTAGTTGAGTTACTTTGTTTTCTTCGCAGGGAGGAGTTTGACGAAGAGAAAGAGCCTGATGGAATGCTTCTTTCAGGATGGACTCAACCTGTGTCAGCACCAGAAAAGGAAAAGGAAGACAAGTCGATCAACAATGGAGCAAGCGTGTCGGATACATCAATAGAAGCTATGGAAGCTGAAAAGGATGAGACAGGTGTAGGAGCTGCGCCAAAGAAACGAAGAATCTCTGAAACCTCAGAAGTTGCTCCAAATGCTGCTGCTGATGAAACAAATCACAAGAAATATCAAGTAATTGATGATGAAGATGATCTAGTCATGCTGGATGGGAATTCTGAAGGCAACAAAAGGAAAAGATTGCAGTAGGCATGTGTGAAGTAAAAATGTGGATGATTTCTGTCATCCTAATTTTGTATCTGTAGGGAGGAGATTTGGTGATTCTTCTTTTGGCCATTGTTAATTAACAGGTCTGCAAGCCATTATTTAGTCTTTTGCTTGAGATAGATTTTACGCTTGTTCTCCAGGATTCTTCACAATTTGTAGCAGCCATGTAAACTCTCTTAACTTAGATAACTGACATCATATTCACTTTCTCACATCTAAATCAGTGAAAAAGGTTTTGCAGTTTGGCATCCTATTCAAAATGAGAGTGTTTGGCATGATAATAACTGCGTTTGGCATCCCACTGATAAACAAAGCATAGTGCAAGGTGGAAATTTACACCCATGATAGTATTTATTCATATAAATATAAATATATGTACATGCAAAATTGAGGACGGGGCCCTGAACTACTAGGACATTTCTGTGAAGTTGAGGAAGTTGGTTGGGTCAAAAGTAAATGACGAGGGAGTCAAAATAGTGTAATAGGATATGGGAATATACAGAATGGTTTTGGTTGAGGCATGTGTTATAGAAGAGGAGGGTGGGGACTAGACATTGACATAAGGGGTGGCAAACTGAGCACAACTAGGTACCCTTCGGCAAGCATAAGGGGGAAGATTGGTAATGTTGTCGTTGCTGTTGCTGCTGCTGTCGCTACCGTTTTTAGCTTCAGAATGTTTCTTCCTTTTCTTCTTGTCGGAGTGTTTTGGTTTCTTCAAATCCTCCACGCACTGCGCATCTGTTATGCATGTGAATGATCTTGATTTCCCAGAATAACACCTAGATAGTCCTCTCCTGCATTCTCATCACAAAAGGATAACATTAAACTCAATGAAATATACCTCTGTTTTTACTTCAATGTCAGGGATAACATTTTGTAGAATGAAGAAACAGAGCATTTCAAGGATTGAAATTAAAAGAAGAAGAAGAAGAAGAAGAAGAATGTTACCGTTGTGGAGCACTGGTTGTGAGGGAACCCATGTTGAAAATAAGCTGATTGATTTCTTGGTCCATTTTTGGGGAAGAGAGGAAAACAGAGAACGGCGTGGCTGAGAAGAAATAGATGAGCTCAACACTCTTTATATAATAGAAGCCAGCATGATAATATTAGGTTTGCAGAAGCAGAATTAAGGATACAGAATCGTTTTTGGGTTCGATAAATCTGGCTTCGTTTTAAACCTTATGTTTAATATAGACCCTCTTTCTTCTACTTTCTCTCCTCATCATACATTCAACATCCTTCCACTTTTCTTAAATCTTGTGGGGCCTGAGATTTTTTTTAGCAGATCGATAAATAACAAAAACAATTTATTTTTTCTAAAAATTGATAATAAGGAGATTATTGAGGAGTTTTTTTCCTGTCCATTTCCCTCAAAATAAAACTTGAACCCCTAAAAAAAGGTACTATTGGATGAATTATCCCTCATTCATAGGGGAAAAGCAATTCCATTTACATCACTCTCTTTTCCGTTCCATCCTCTAAAATACTTTCACTTCAGGACATTTTAGTTCCATAACAACAATTTTCTTGTTTGTGTATTTGGAGGACTCCATCAATATCGATATATATAATATGAAATTTATGTAAAAAAAAAAAAGTTGTCTTGTTTATAAGTTATAAATAATGACTCATTGAGTTTAGTACAATTCTTTTATTCTTTCTAGTCTTTTATATTAGTAAAATCGATTAAAAAAGTCGTAAAAGTAAGAAGGGTAATATCAATTTCACTCAGAACTTACTAATATTATTAGCAAATTTCTTGATATCAAACTTTATGATGGTAGATATCTTGAAAATTTGTAAGTGATAACGTAGCTCTGATGCCACTTAGAACGATATATGCCTATATCTGGACCATATGAATTATACATCTTCCTAAGCCCATGTGTAATTTCTAGTTAACCTTTGTTTCCACCAACAAAGAACTCAAGTCTTTAACAATCACACGTTGGTACATTTTGGCAACTACACTCAGATCCATGATGATTTGCAAATATTTAGTGGTCACCTTAGTTCAACAAGAAAAAAAAATATTATCCTACTATTTTTTTCCTAATATCCCTTTTTTTTTTCAAAATCAATAGACTCATCAGCAATTTTGAATTTGTCATGACCAAATTTTAAAATATAAATTATTTAAATATAATTTAGAAATTTAGATCAAATGTATATCGATGTGTAGAAGCTAACATATGGGGAATAAAAGAATGACTAAAAGCCAAACTCCAGGTAGCTTCTTTCTTTTTTTTTTTTGAATTATTAAGGGTGTTATCAAGTTATTTTGGATTTAAGACTAATCCCTTTTTAGATTTAGAGGCATAACCTGAGATAGTTGCTTGATCATGAAATTGAATTTATAAAAACTAATCTAATTGTTTTGGGATTAAATTGAATTTATCTTTTAAATTAAATCATAGATATATTGATTAAGTATTTTCTTACATTCAGTCATTTATAAGATTATTGCATATGAGGGATTGCGAAATTGATCGATGAAAGAAATTCGTCGTCTCCTAACCTCTAAAAATTAGCAAATTTAATTTTGATAGAATATACACACACAAGAAATCTGAATATGTTTACCCTATATTTAGATTAAAAAAAATTAAAGAAATATAGTACTAGAAGAGAAAACTCCTAAAAATAATAATTTTTTTTGTTTAAGAAAATTTTCTTTCCTATTATTTACTCCCCATATTTTCTCTCCATCCAAACATAGCTTTAGTGTATTTTTTTGGTGCTACACCTCAATGAAACTCGTAGAACTAATACTACAACTCAATTATGCATAAGACCAAATTGATTCATGGTACCCCACACACAAATATAAATATCCTTAATCCTTATATATCAGTAATGCAGTAATCATATTACAAATGTTTGCTACCACGCTGATCAAACATAAGAGAGAGAGAGGGGGGGGGGACAAGAGAAAAGGTAGAATATAAAGTATACAATAATATCACACATCATTATACAACCAAAAATCTTGGCAATTAATTGAATTAAACCCTTCAAAAAACAAACTTTTTATAGTACAGACCAAACTAATGGCTTCCCAAATCCCCCAATATGCTCATATATATATATATATATATATATATATATATATATATATATATATATATATATATTTCAAACACAATTAATGCTTCTCCTCCTCATCATCATAAACTTGTAGCAATATGGTTCTTGAATTGTGAGATCAAGTCCGATCGACCCCATAAATAAATATTGATCGAGTCAGTTCAATCCACCCTAACAAACTAACTCGATGAAAGATCAAACAATTCAGGAATCAAATTGCTATATAAGCCTTTCATTTCTTGTTTTCCGTTTTACCTGCCGCTCAGGTTATTAGCGAACTGGGCAAACACTGCAGTTCCAGAATGATCATCAATGGGTTTGTTTTCTGCAGGCTCGTTAGGAGGAGGAACAGTAGTAGGTGGTTGTTCTGAGGTTGTAGTCGTCGCCGCCGCCGCAGGGGCAACGGAAAGAAGAGAAGAATTATTATTCGCCGCCGTTACCGGTGTTGCGGTGGAAGCCGGAGAAGGCAAAGGGTCGGCGATATTAATATCATCGGATTTTGCTTGCAGGTAAGCTTCTTGAAGCTGCAAGGCATATTCAAGATGCCACAGAACATCCCCCATTGAAGGCCTATCAGCTCCGTAATCTGCTAAACACTTCTCAGCTGCTTCAGCACACTTGTTCATCGATTCTGGGCAAATCGTCCCCACAAGTGCAGGATCTATGACCTTATCAATCAACCCTTTTCTCTTCCACTGCATCGCCCAATCCGCCAAGTTCACTTGTTCTCTCGGTAACTGAGGATTCAACGGTGCCCTAGCACACAGTGTCTCCAACAAAACCACCCCAAAAGAGTAAACATCAGATTTATCCGTTAGTTGCTGTCGCCTGAAGTACTCGGGGTCTAAATACCCAAAACTACCCTTCACCGCCGTGCTGACGTGGCCCTGTCCCATTGGTGCGTCCTTGGAGAGTCCGAAATCGGATACCTTGGCCGTGAAGTTATCGTCGAGGAGGATGTTTGTGGTTTTGACGTCGCGGTGGATGATACCTTGGGCGGTTCCGGTGTGGAGATAGTGAAGGCCACGCGCCGAGCCGATGCAGATCTCCAGCCTTTGTTTCCATGGGAGAGGAGGACGATTCTTGCCGTAGAGATGGTCTCTGAAAGGGCCGTTGGACATGTATTCGTAGACCAAGATCATCTCGTCGTTCTCGTCGCAGTAGCCGATGAGGGAAACGAGGTGTCTGTGTCGGAGCTTTGAGAGCATTTGAATCTCAGTTTGGAACTCGTTGATTCCTTGTTCAGATTGTGGGTTTCCTCTTTTGACGGCGACTTTTGTTCCTTCGTCGATGATTCCTAGGTAGACGTTACCGAAGCCACCAACTCCGATAATGGCTTTAGAGTCCCAGTTCTTGGTGGCTTCTTGGAGCTCTGCGAAGGAGAAGTAACGTCCCAACCCCATTGTTGAAGAGTTGAAGATGCTTTTGTGTGAGCCCATTGAGCTTTTCGTGAAGCTATTATCACCTGCAAGCAAATCATCACGTCATCAATTCATTGTATTATTCACTTGCAAACCCAATTATGCATTAAAGATCATATCTTTCCACCCCTTAAATTTGACTGAAAAGTTTTCCATTACAACAATTAGCTGATGTAACTCTTGATGTAACTATTTTTCAGCTACACAATTAAAAAAATTATACTCATTGAATATAAGTTGCGTTCTTAAACAAATTTTAAGTGTCAGTAATAAATTTTGTAATTAATAATTTTTCAGCTATTTTTCCCAAATTTCATTTGCTATTCACTTGAAATTAATATTTTGCAATTGATTACACCCACTTGAAATTAATATTCACTAGAGAAAATCCTCTTTTTTTCTCATTAGTCTCACATGTTTATGTATTATTTTTAAAAGATAAGATTAAAAGAGAGATGGAAGGAGGGTTTGAAATTAATATTTCTTTTTTAAAAAAATAGAGAGCATTTGAGAAGCATGGTGATAACCTGCATGAAGAGGAAGCAACCATGAAGAGAAGCTGTTTCTCCTTTGCCAATCTTGCGGTCTCTTGTGCCACTTCATCACCATCGCCCCCAACCCCACAAACGCTCCGAACATCATTGCGAACCCAACCGCCGCCACCGTCCCCCGGTTCGAACCCCCACTGCTCTGACCGTCCACCCCAAATTCTCCGTCCAAGCTGTTCACCGTATTGCTCATCTTCATCACTTCAATCCCATTCACTATCGCATTCACGTCCCCGCTATCTGACTGCGCAGGACCCACCTGAATCGATAACCCCTGCCCCATCAACGTCGCGTTCACCACAATGTCCTTGTAATACGGCGTCGTTAGTTCTCCGGTTAAGGCGGACAAATCGAGGCTCGCAATCGCCATCTTCTGGTTAACATATACGTTGAAGTATAGCTGGTTCAGGCTTTTGCTCACGATGTCGCAGAAGTGGAGTCTTATGAGGTAACTGAAAGCTGTATCCACGTCGAATTTCCACGACACGTTGAACTTGGCTTGGTTCACTTGTGCATCGGCCATTTCTGTCGCCGATGCGTATACGGTTGGTGGGGCAATTAGAGGAGACATGGTGGGTTGATTATCGGGGAATTTAATGACGTTTGGAGCTACCGAAACACTTTTTCCTAAGTCCCTGTTCGTGAGAAAATTCTCATCAGGAACCCAAGTTCTTCCCAGAGTGTCGTTCGCCGATGTGATCAGAGGGCCTCCATTGTTGACTCTGTAAACTGCTTGGAAGGCGTAGTTCGTGAGACCTGAGAATTCTCCGACAGGGAAGAGAGCCGATCCTGTGTCGACAATCAAAGTGTCGGGGGCTGAAACAACTTCGATGGCATTGATGAAAGCGGCAGAATTCTTAAGGGGCGTGAAGGTTAAGGAAATGAGGCTGTCGGTTGCATTAATGAGGTACTCTTTAACAATAGGGTTTTCACTGTTGTTGAAGTTAAAACTATGAAGCAGAACAAATTTGTCTGTCTTAACAGAGAAAGTGGCCTTCTGGAGATCAAAAATCTCAGCTTTAACGGGGAAGAAATGAAGACGAACCCACTGAAAACCAGGTTGGCTCAAATGGAAAGAGTACTTAGCTTCCTGCATGAAGATTCTGCAACTAGAATACACAGGCGAAGAAACCCTAGCTTGACTATCTGTGGCTTTATACTCATCACTGGCATTCAAGTACGTGCGAGCGTCTGCATCAGATTTGAACATTCTTCCGTCGGGGAAGGTGGCCGGAGAATCTGCACCACAATCAATGAGGATACTATCTTTTGGGGAGAATCTGGAGGTGGTTGGGGATTGTGAGGAAGCTGGGGTTATGGAGGAAGAGAAAGTCGAGAGAATGAAAAACAAGAGGAGGGTGGTGGGTGAAGACATGGATGAAGATTGAAGAAGATGATGGTGGTGGTGGTGGAGGCTTGAATTGCTGCGTTTTTTTTCTATCTTCTCCATAACCAAACCTCCTGGTGGTGTGAGGAGGTTTGAGGGAAAGAATAAGGAAAAGCAAAACAAGCCTGAAAAAGGGTGTAATCACATTCCCTATAATGTTTTTGTTCTCCCTCACACAGAGGACTTTGCTATTTTCTTGAGGTTTTAGTAAGGAAGGAGGATTCCCCAATAATCAGGCACCGAACGTGGGCTGAGAGCTTTTTGGTCCCTTGGAATTTCTAGTGTTATATTTTAACGAACAGTTATAATTGGTTAATTTGATTTTGGTTTGAACGAGTCAAATCACTTTCTTTTCTCTTCCTCATCAATCCCTCGACAGCTAACTCTTGGTCATTTTGTCTTTATTTATTATATTTCATTGTACTTAACACAACGGGCCATGCATGAATAATACAAATGAATCTCCCTTATTCTCTCCAAACTTGTAAGTGTGTCATGGTGTTTTTATGTGAAAATGTTTGTTTTATTAAATTAATTAATTCTTGTTGATTGCACAAGGTTAAGTGAAGCATGTTCTTGTTTTATATTTTTAGATATGTGCTATAATTATCAATATTTTTCATTTAAAAAGTTTAGATGTCCTCCTGCATTCAGCAATAAGAAAAGTTTATAAAGCTCTTATAAAAAAAAGTTACTTTTCTTTTAAACAGAACAAGTGTTTGAATTTTTAATTTTAATATTTTATTTTGAAAATAAAATATTAATTGAAAAATATTAATAATTTAATAATTTTAATTAAAAATAAGAAATAAATTAACATCTAAAAATCTTTTAAATTAAATCTAAACATCTAAAGAGTGATGCTGAGGAGATTACCTGATCTCTGTGATCCAAAGTGGTGAGTTTAATTTAATAATATTATTGAATGATGGTAATATACATAGATGAATCACAGAGAGGTTGTGCAGTAAACTTGTGCTGGGGTAGAAATGTTATGATCCAAATTCAAGTCACTTCCACTGTAATGAATCTATAGTCTGTCGATGAATCAGCTTGTCTCCAGCTGCCACAATATTAAAACCTGCAACACATGCATGCAATAAAATCTTGTCAACGGCTAGCTGCATCAGTGACAGCGCAACCCGCTACGCTTAGAAAAGGTCATGGATTCAAACTCGACATTAATATGTATGTGTATTGTTTTTAGATGATTATATTGGGGGAGGGGGGGATAAAAAAATCCAAGAAAGTGGCAAAAGGTATAACAAGTTCATATATACTTGTAGGAGATGAAAATGGAGAAGCTTGCCAACGAACGAAGTTGATTTCCTTTTCAAGTAATGACGCCTCCAGCGCCCTCTATGACTGGTACCAATGCAAGAAAATCGTATGGCTGAAATAAATATAAACAGTTTTAGCCATTCACATTCAGATTACTGCATTTTCTTTCTTACAACTCCATAATAATTAGCAACCATATATAATTACCTTCAGACCTGCCTCAACAACGAGATCCACAAAGCCAGAAGCCAGAAGAGCATAGGCGTAACAGGCACAACCATATAATGGAATTTTAACCGGAACAACTAATTAACTGTCAATAATATAGAGTCGTTCTGTAAAAGGTTAAATATATGAAGAGAACTTTGTGATGATGGAAAACATGTGGGCAAGTAAACCAGCGGAAGAGGAACTGCTGCTATAGAGGAAATTAAACTTGCATTATTGTTAACCAATGGTTTAACAAAGTCACAACTTACTCAAGTTCTTATGTGATATAAGAATATCATTCTGTGGTTTATTATCTTGCACATACATAATTAAGACCTGTGTAATCAAATGATTCATTCAAGTCCAAGGCATCACTTTCGTTACAAAAGAAGCAGAAACGAATTATGCACGGAAATGTTATATTCTTCTTTCATGATGCCACAGGTTTACATGACCAGTATGTTAAAAATACAATAACCAACGTTAGTCTTAGTAGAAGGGTTAATCTTAGTAGAAGGGCATTTGAGTCCGTTAGTCTTAGTGGAAGGGCGTTCGAGTCCGTGCGAACGTAGAAAACGACTTAAGGAGAGTTACCTAATATAATCCAATCAGATAGTAATATCAAAAAAGAAAATAGTAGAAACCCAACTAACCTTAGTTCTAACACGGGTAAATGCCTCTTTAGCAACCCCACTAAATAAATGGGGGCTTGTGGTGTACCTAGATGATGAGGGGGGAAATTATATTGAGACTTATAAACCAATACTTACCATGTTAAATAAGGGCATATGATGAAAAAAATAAGGCCAAGCCTTCCTTTGCTTCTAGCTAACATGACATTTTAGAAATAATTTTCCATAATAAGTACACTAGAGAAACAAAAGAAGAAGACAGAAGATATTCTTAGAAGAGTTACTTCAATTAAGCTTAATAATACTCAAATCTGACCCAATCAAATAGCCATATAAAAAAAGAAGGAAGCATACATGTATGCTTGAGAAAGAGTATCACAAGTGCGTGTGGATACTTGTTGTCTGTTTAATGTAGTTCCTTTGCCCCTTATCCCTATCCATCTTTCTCTCAATACAGGTTGATCAATTATGCCCACTATCTGATAAAACGAAACCAAACTAAGTTTACCACTCCATTAAGTGAAAATAACAACAAAATTGTTCAAATAATTTATTGTGCAGTATAGGGGCAAGAGATCCTTACTGGTCTGTCATTTTGCAGGAGAGCAATGAGGGTACCAAATAATGGTTTCCCTAAAACACAAACAAAACATAAACTTAACTGTGACTAAATGCACGAGTCTTTCACAAAGTGGGGCCCCCAGAGGGATGTAAACAAAAGCTTGACAGCAGTGAGGGAAAATTACCAGTGATAAAGCTCTTTGTGCCATCTATAGGATCTAAAACCCAAACATGCTCTGCACTTGTTTCTCTACACACTTCCAGCCCTTTTTTCCTCTCCATAACTGCAATTGTTGTGGAAAATTCAGACAAAAAAATTCTTTGATAAATCATCTTCTTCTTCAATTTATAAGCAATAGAAAAAAATAACAATGTATATACTTATATTGCATGAGAAGGAAAATTCTCTGATATGATTGAGACCATAGTCTCCTCAGCAGATTGGTCGGCGATTGTTACTGTACCTGCAATTTTAAGTGCAAGGAAACTACATCCATGAAATCAGACCCACAATATATGTATAAACTTGAAGCTCAAAGAGATAAGTTTTTTATTATAGGAATTCAAAAACATAAAAAATAATAATAACTTCGTCAGATCAACCAAATTAAAGTATTGAATCTTTCAAATATTACCAGAGAAAAACACTACAATGGTCTCTAATGCATTTTCATTGTCATGTTTGAGCAATGTTGAAAGCATTTTAATAATTGAATCTTATTTATTTATATATATTGAAATGTCAAAACTTCAAAAGCTTACTCAATTGGTGAAAAGAAAGAATCAGCCTTATGGAACAGAATTAATTTCCTCACCGAGTATGAGAGCAAAGGAACAAAACTTAAATGTGAAGAAGCACGTGAAGAATCAATAGAAAACCAAAGACGAGATTCCAAACTCATTCCGTGAACTTCAAATTTATTCCTGAAATACTTGCGAATGATTTCTCCGGCGGCATCGGCTACGTTGTTAGCAACGTCGAGAAATTGATTAAGTTCGTTCTCAGGAACCACCGTAGGGGAGGTGTAGACTCCCATTAGAGAGCACAGAATCGGAGGCCATGACCCTAATTGAGAGAGAAGAAGGTGAGAGTGATGAGACACAGACAATACTGGAGGGAAGACGATGATGCTTATGTAACTGGCTGGCTAGCTGCTCTGAACTCATCTCGTAAAGATGGATTCAATTTTGTTAATTGCGATTTACGTCATAATATGAAATCTAATTATATCGTAATTACGCGATAATATTCTTTTTTCATTACCAATAATGTATAGAGAAAGCAAGAAACTTGTGAGATATGAGAACCAAAGAACTTGTTGGTGCCCTTTGGTTCTATTCTCGTGAAAAATTTGCACTAATATTTAAACTTCAACCACTTTCTCTCTTCCAAAAATCTGTATTTTTTGTTTTAACTTAACGATATGCTATTGACTATTCTTATAATTTTCTGACAAGTTAAGTAATTAAACAAAATATATTAAAAGAATGTAACACACATGATGACCCGTGAACAATGGAACTTGTAAAATCAAAAGGCAGCACTGTCGAATGGTTGAGTATGGTGTAAGCATCATTATTTGTTAATGCCTCACAACTTTCTAAGCGCTGAGGCACTAAATTTACCATTTAATTAACTGTTTCTTTTTATCGTATAGGGGGCAAGTTAAATTAAATGCTTAAAAGAACAGAAATAATTTATTCTTTAAAGTAATTAATACGATGAAAGTGTGTTTCTTGACTATAAAACTTGGTAAGGGATGGAATAAGTTAGGAGGATATGTTCAAATAATATAGTGATAATTTAAAGTATATATTGAGAAATTTTAATGGAAGATATTGTGATCATAAGCATAACATATAATTAAAATTGATATTTAAAAATGAGGAAAAGAAAGTGAGTGATGAAAGAAGATGAGGTAATGAAACTAACCCCACTTAAATCTAGACATGGGGTTGGTTGTGTAGTTGCCAATATAAATTTAACAAGGCAGAGACACAGACACGGGAGGAGTGGCTGCTTGCGGTATTTTTTGGTAGGATAAAAGAATTTTTAATAAAAATGAAAGTAGAAATATAAATAGAAGAATAATTAGGATAAAAATAGGTTTTAAAAATTTGTCTGGTAAGATAAAAATGAGTATTTTATTTATGTATATATTTTTTATAACTTTAAGTAAAATAGTTTAAAATATTTTTTTTATAATTTAAGAAAAGTTAAAGTTATCTAAGAATTTTATAATTATGGTAAAATCTACTAAAAATTTTTATTTCTACTTTCATCATCTCAATTCTCAACAGCCCAAAATATTAAAAGTGAAAATAATCTTCATCTAACTAAAGGAGAAAAATAAAAAAATTCACTCCCACCTCTATTTTCCCACCCACACTTTCAATCTGCCAAACATCCCATTAGAGTGGAAAGAATGATCCCATGTCAAGATTCTGGATGCCGCGGACAAAGTACGTAATAGGAAGTGACATAATGGATTAATAAATATAAAAAATAGTATTAATCTGAGTAAATATGGAATGAATATAATGGGGGAGTAAGTGGGGATACAAGATACGAGTGGGAATGGGCCCATAAGCATGGTGAGTCAGCATGCATATATGCTACTTTGTACGTTGGATGCGGCCGCCTTTTCCCAATTACACCTCTGAATTCCAAATATAGAACTTCATGATCAACCCACATCACAGCCATGTCCCCTAACATTATCCCTAATTTCACTCCTTCAATTTCTCTCCTCTCTACTTTTCAACTCTTAAACTCCTTCTTGGGGTCTTCTTTGTATAGTTGTAGTAATTACAAATCATTAACTAATTTTTTTTTATTTTTTTAATCTTTCTAAATTATTTACAGTAATGCCACCACCTTTCTCATCACTCTATGATTTTGGTTATGTTTGATAAAAAATTAGGACCATTTTTAAAGTAAAGCACTTATGCAAAATACTGAATTACGATCCGGTTTCTCATGCTGTACATTTAAAAGATATGTAGAAAATAAATTAAATGAACAAAAAATACCTTGCCATATAACTTTGACTTCATATCTAATAGTAAAATGCCAAGAACTGAGTACGATCAGGTTAGCATACTCATTCAAAACAGGCTTATTCCAGGGGAACCTACCAAAGAATTTAATGGCAGCCTCAAATAAATTGACGGCAAGATGACTCAACATGCAGAGCAGTCAACAAGCAAATTTAATTAGGTAGGTGATGGGTCATACATACATGATGAATTCAGTCTGTTACAGGCAAAACATTAAATGCTATGCGCCATCTTCTTGAATGAAAACTGTTGTTTCACTACAAGCGAGCAACTTTTAAGTCAATACAAATAATCGGTATTTTGCCTAAAAATCATCGCCTAACACCACAAGCTCGCCAAGGGCAAACGGCTAGCATTATCTATGTCATCTCCATTCAATTAGCCATCTGTACATAATAAGAACCCTGGTCTCAAACACCATGACTTTCTCTCTATATTAAACCAATCCTTCTTTACCATTTCCACTTTTTCAACTTTTAGACCCTAATCCTGTTGTAATCACAGATGGAGTTCAAAATCAAAACTTACTCAATAACATCCAGCCCTCGTCATAATCTTCTGTCTGGGGTTGGGAAGAAGACCAACAACGTATCCTGCTTTAATAAGAAAAAGAAGAATAAGCATACATTAAACCCGGGGAATATCAAAGGATTAAACTTTAATTTCCGTTCCACATATAAACAACCCCAGATAAAAATAATCTGCAAGTGCAATAGTTTCTTAACTACACAAGGAAATAAACGCAACCTTTATTTATATGATGCTAATGTAAGGCAGAAAGCAACCTTATGCATACAATTTTGATTAGCTGAGGCAAGCAACAAAATGAAGACAAATCAACTTACCTCATGAAGAGCCAAGAGGCATCTTATTACTTGCTAGATTTTGACCAAAAGGAGCCCTTTTTTCTGGCAGGGGGATTATCTGACGAGTCTTTCCGACTCTTTGAGCCAAATGAAAAATGCCTCAGAAAGGGTTTCCCGGAGGAGCTTTTTCCACTAGAATTCAAGCGCATCCCGGAAACTTTACCTTGGTTCCCACCACCCTTGAAGTGATCAAACACGATTGAATCATCATCGACACCACTATCCACAACTCGATTCATGGACCTCTTGTTTCTAGCCTTCAAATCCATTCTAGCTCTCAGAGCTTTTTCAGACAACTTGAGAGTTTGTTTCTCACCCAAGGTGCAGACTGGGCAAGTTGGATCGTACTTGCTTATTTCAGGCGTCATGCTCTCCAAACATTCAGCATGATAAACATGTCCACAGACGAGAACAGCGACTACTGAAAGTTCATTACTTGCAATTATCTTTTGGGCGCTCCAAGAAGACCTCTCAGTTAAAAGCTTTGAGCAAACACCACATGTATGCAGATCAGTAAGCGAAGTTGAAAACTGGCTACTAGTTCTAGCAAACTTTTCATCATCAAATCCAAAGGACTCACTATCAAATGACCATCTTCCTCCATGGGAAGTAGTGCCCATTGGCCCAGAAAAGCCAGGTATAGACCAGCCATCAGAAGAACCACCTCGGGAGCACCTACGTGATTCATTGGTCCAAGCGAACACAGACCTCTCTTCTGAAGCAGGTAAGCTGCTTGGTGACTTGGGTCCTGGGATTTGACCAGGAGAAACTTGCCGAAATATTTGGTTTCCAGGAGAATGGCAGTGTTGCCTTAATGGGGCTGGGCTTGCTGGAGGTAGGTGACTTTGGGATGAAAGAGGAGATGCAAGAAAGGAGGTTGAAGGCATTGAAAATGGTGGTTTAGAGGGGGATGTGCTTGATATTATAGCTGATTCTGCTGACCCTTTCGCCTATAATATGAACCATACATAGGAAGATTGTCAAAGAGATCACAAACACTCAGCCACGTAAAAATGTAAAACAAAAGAAAGTCAGTTCATTATTATAACCTCACCTGCTCCACACTCCCATCCATGGAGACATGCCTTGAATTCAATTGACCTGCCAGAGGCATAAATAACCATGTCAGAATCAACCAGTGAAGAGTATTAAAACAACAATGGACCATGAATATCTCAGATCAAGATTGACATCTAGCAAAGGCCAAGAGCAGAAAAGATATCACAGCATAACAAAACCCCTGCCCAGTATCTTTGGAAGTGGGCAGCCCTATTCTTTGAGACTGTATACAAGGCAAATGTTTGGGAACATGATTTACAAGGCTTCTTTTCTTATTTTTTTAATACAAAATACAGGAATCATTAATGAACTTGTAAAGATTGAAAACTACGTTCTGTCTCTTACCCTGGCCATATGAACACCACCAAAACCAAACATATTATATCTACTGACAAACTTATCACAATTTCTACTATTCTCCTACATTTTTCCACAGAGGACGAGAACCATCCAAAATAGAAGTACTTTCTTAGATAAGTGAAAGGATCCCATTCCTTCCCAGAAACAACCCACATCAACAAAAGAAAGCAACTTCCAGCATTTTTTCCAAATTTTCTAACTGTCACAATGACGGACTAGTCCACAACAATGACAAGACCCAACAAGGAAAATTGGAGGTGCAGATGATAGTACATACTCACCTATTCTTGCAAAAGCAACTCCTAGAAATACCAATATCTCCTTTTAAAATTATCGATAGCAGTCAATGAAAGGAATAACTTAAAAACACAGTCACACTTGAAATTGACTATTTGCTAACACTCCGTTTTTTCCACACAGGAATAAATGAAAGATCTTTATTAGACTTATATATGCCAAGGGCAACCTGGAGAGAGTGCATTGCAACTGCTAAAAAAAGTTGAGGAATAAGGGTGCCGTAAACCTGAGAATGGATCGCATTACTATTTGTTCATTATTAAATAAGGTATAATATGGCATAAAGAGTGGACAAGGAAAAGAAAGAACACTAAATCAACTATATGGAGCAAAGATTTTGCACTAGTCATTGGTCATTATCAAACTAAGGTTGTACTAATGTCTACCAAGCACCATTTTTGCCTCTTCAAAGACCCACCTCACAAATAACAATATCAAACGCAAGACGGGCAATACACAAATTAGAGAACTAGATTTGATAATCAAATTCAGAGCATCAGCAAAAACACTTTCCATGCCAAAGAATTTACTATTTAGTAACTCTAACGACAAAATAATATCCTAAGGATAAAACTAGAACGTCCTTTACCTTCACATGATAAATCAATTATCTGTATGGTTTCAAGGTTAAGACTTATTCTCACTTAAAGAAATGATTCTTATTCACACAAAGGTTGACATTCATCAAAACGCCGTCCAATAATTACTAGTCTTGTTCATATAACATATGGTATCTTCCCTTGCTCAAGTTAAAGAGTCAATATATCTATCTAAAATATATAATCTATAGAAAACTGCATTATTCCATCCAATAGGTTAGCGTTTGATCTCATATTGAAGATAACTGGTTCAAAAACAAAGTAACAGATGCACAATCAAATTCTGAGAATCCAATCCAAGCAGTTGATAGATTATTTTAAATCAAAAAGAAGAATCCACAAAAGTTACCAGAATTGAAAGTCCTTGCATGTTCAGCAGTTCCTTCTGAAATTGGTGATTTTCGCCCTCTATGACTTTCATAAGTCTGCAATGATAATCCATCATCTGACTTATATGCTGAGTCATTTTTGTCTTCTGATCCATCATTCTGGCTAACACCATCAGAAAGCCAGTTTATAGAAGCATCTTCACCAGCTACACGTCTTCGATGATCCCAGCGAAAACTCCATGTTGGAGAGTAGCGATTGTTTCGATGCAAATTTTCATTAGTTGATCCACTTTGTATGGTTTTATCTTTATCTTTGGAAGCCACACAACAAACAGCACCCATGCTTAAATATGCAACTGTCTTAACCCTATTAATCAACACCACCACCAGTTACATCACCAGATACAAATCTGCACCATTAACTTGTAAATACAGATTTTCCTTGGAACGGTAATGACAGTAACATAAAATCAGCTGTAGATAATCGATAATGTAACAGGAACTGCAGGAACTGAAAGCCTGAAACACGTTATCATTTTAATCCAAATTTTTACACAGATAAAACTACCAACCAAAAAATTCATCGTCCCACAACTAGCAGTTTTCCTGGATTTGGATATAATTCCCCAAACACCTAAACAGAAAGTGGAGACAGAAAGGTTCAGAACCAAAAGAGTGCGTATGGTCGACAGTGTGGGGGCAGTCAACAACGCACGAGTTTCAAGTATCATGCATTACGAAAGGATTTTTTTTTTTTTGCCAAAGTTCCAAAACGATGTTTCTAAATATACATCCCAAACGAATATTAGTAAGCGAAAAGAACTGCAAAACCAATGTAAACAACAGGTTCATCTCCAGTGAAGTGAAACACGGAGTTCACCAAGGAAAATTATTTTGAATTGGATCATAACTCTACTGCATAAACGCAAATCAGCCTCAATGGAAAGCAAACATCATCGGTAAAAACAAAAATTTCGAGGAAAATTCAGAAAGGGACAGGAAACCCATTCAGTTACTCGAAGGGAACTAAGAGTGAGTAATAATCAAGGGCAAAAGGAACAAACAGCCCGAAATTTGAAGCTATTCAAAACCCCGATCCCAAATCCATGCAGAAAACAAGGAATTTACAGTCGAAACCACCAGAAAAAGAAAACACCAAAAAGAAATAAAAATTGTGTGGAAGGAAAAAAAAAACAAGGAGACCTTTCTTTCAGGAATTCGGTAATCGATGTATACTTGAGTTTCCCGCGTATATGATAGTAATACGAGTATCCGCATACGAACAGATAAGAGCGAAGCCCAAGTGACGAAGGCACGCCTTTCCCCAAAACCTCCAAGAAGGAGATGAAGCTTGAAGAGAGAGAAGGTTGAGGAACGAATGAGACTGTGTCCTTCGTTGCAGAGAGAGGGGAGGCAAGGATTGAAGGATGGAAGAGAGAGGTTGGATGGTCTTAACGCCGTTTGGAAATTGTTAGCGTCTGTTCTGTTTGTTTGGTTCGGTTCAGGGTTACAGTGGAACATGCCGGGCCTTCATTCATTCAGCTACTATTTTTTATTAATTAAACTTTAATATACATATATATATATATTTAATTTTATATATATATAATACTCATCTCATCTCTATATAATATAATATATATTTAACTAATTTAATTATATAAAAAATTAATTAAATTAATTAATATGATATATTTTATTTAAAATATCGAAATTTTTTTATTTAATTATTATTAATAAATTATTAATAAAAATAATTTAAAAAATTAATAAATATAAAAAATATTTTTTATATTTAAAATTAAATTTTATTTTAGCACTGGAGGATTAATGCTAAAAATAAAGGAAAGGAACATGGAGCAACATTACTTTCTTGTTTGTTTTTTAAATACAAGTGAATATTACTCTATTTATAATTTTATGAATTCTCATACATTAACATTGAATTTGAAGCAAGATATATATTTAAATCTTAATCCTCCATTTCCATTGACAAAACTCAACTAAAATGTTTTAGCGTTTAAGGTGCGTGTGTGCGTATATGGGAGTTATAACTAATTTAATTAAAGTCATAAAAATTAAATCTATCATTAAACTAATCGAGACACAATATTTTAAAGATTAGTGGTTTAATGAAAATTGAATTAGAGTTAATTCAATCATAATTAAAATAATATATAATTTTATTAAAATATATAAAAAATACATATTTATCTTTTATAACTCAAGATAAAAATAATGTCACCTCAAGTTTAGTTTAGTAAGGATAAAAATATAGCATCTAAGTAATTAAATTGTCCAAAAATTTTAATCAAATATGTTAGAAGGCTTGTTCATCAGATTACTCTCAATGCAACGAGGTTGTAGTTTAATACCATAAAATCAATAGTTTTCACTTGGTGGAAGATTAAAAAAAGGCTTTGTTAATTATTAGTATAAACATGTTATTTTGGTCTTAAATTTTTTAATGGAAAAGAATAATAAAAGTTTGGTCAAAGGACTCTTGGCTCGTCAAAAGAGTCGTATGGTCGAGCTAATGTATGTAAATTCGTTTCAGACTTCAAGTACTTCACAAGACAAGACCCACATTTAATTTATTAAAAAAACTCAAAAAGTTAAAAATAATAATAATAATCCCAGAAAATGAGAATTTGAAGATGAAGACATTTCCAATCTCATAATAGTAGTTAGGCAGTGACAAGAGTGGTTTAGACGCCACACTTTGAAAAGTCAAAACGCACCTCATCTTTTTTTTCACCAAACATTCATATGTTAATTTTTTTTGTTTTGATTTTGTCTAATTTTTTTAAAATTTATTTAGTTTTGTTGCCTTTTTAAAAATTTATCTAAACTTTAATGAATTTAACATTTTTTTTTAATTTAACTTGCTTTTTTTTAACTTTACTTTTTGTTTTAGGTTTATATTGTATCTTAATTTAAAAAAAAAATTGGAAAAAAGTCCCCACTAAAACTTTATTTTATTAAAAAAAATAAATTAAAATATCGGTATTATATGTGTATAAAACGTATACACGACATTTTTTTTGCGCTTAAAAATTTATCAAGTTATTTTTATTAAAAAACTTTATAATTTTTCCTTTTTTGTCTTGTTTTTGGTATCTTAAAATTATTTTTGATAAATATAATAATAAATATAAATATCTTCAATATCAATCAATGTTTTTTGGCCGGCGTCAATCAATTATTAACCAGGGAGGCAAAATTGGTCAACATCGAGAGATGGCAGAGTGGGGTTGATCATTTGTGGATACAAATAAATATAAATTTTCATTCAAAAAAAATAAAAATTAAAAATCAAATATGTTTGGCACCGAAACGATCAACTGATGCGGAGTTTGGTAAACGAATAAGGCCATTTATTCGCTGAGGCTTAAAGAGTTATTGATTTATCGTCTTCTAATTAAATTTAGTAAGAAAGAATCAAGAAAATTTGATAACTTCATTTTCAAATAATCTTACTATGTTGAGAATAATTTGTATATTTGTGGATTTTCCAATAAAGATATAATAATAGATTTATATCTATTTCTATAATTACACATGCCATTGAGTTGGGAAGATCTTAATCGGTGCTGAAAAATGTGGTATGAACGCGACTTTCTATGCTGATGTATTTTTTTAAAAAAAAAATTAGGGTGTCAACTTTTTAAATAATATTATATGCAGTCATTACTCATTAAATTACCTTATTATGTCAATTCAAAAACTTTTTTTCATAATACGAATTCCACAAGGACCAAAAAATCATTGATGCAAGTCCAAAATCATGAGAGGCAATCTATTGTGTACAGGCCCAGCTCTTTTGCCGACGGCAACTGAAGCCTGCATTCTAATAAACACATTATTATCCATCGTACATAAATTTAACTGAAAAAAAAAATAAGATATATGATAATTTAAAGTATATTCGATCTTTGGACAGAATCATTTTATTATAATTTCAATCGCGGCGTTTGAAAAAATATCATAACTCTTGGGTGCCTAGATTTTTTTTTTTTGGGTAATAGACGACTCGCCCTACTCGATATTAATATCGCTTAGGAGGAATGGAGACTTCGCTCTACCTTTATATAGTAGATGAGCCTAACCCCTTGCCAAAATGTTTGTACCAAAAAAATAATAAACATATTACTTTTGCTATAAAAAAAATATATATTGCTTTAGAATGCAATAAAATCATTTTCATAAAATTTTGTGTAACATGAAATATTAAATCTCAAACAATAAGCAAGGTGGTAAGCGACTTTACCTCCGTGAACAGAAGAACGCAAATTCAAATAACAAAAAACTCACTTATTTAGAGAGATAAAAATGCTTTATGCTCTAAGTTTTAAAAAACTATAACCTTAATTAAATAATAGAAGAAGATATATATGAGATCTCAATTAGCTAGTATTGGCTCCATTCTTTAATATAATAATCAATTGATTAATTTGGAGAGATTAAAAAAACTAAATGAATTACTTAAAATTATTTATATTTATCGTATTTCTTTAAACTAATTTATTTAATTTATAAATTGATATATAATATAATAATACTTAACAAATATTATAATTAAATCATTTATTTAATTTCTTTAATCTCTCTAAATTAGTCAATTAAATTTTATATTAAGCAACAGAGAGACTATTAAATAATAACAAATTAGCTTTAAACATTATAAAGCTTAATTAATTGAGAACAGTTTTTCTAACGTAATATTTTTTCCGTACAAGGTTTAAACTTAAGGAGAATCGAATTTCTTTCATTTAATTAAACAATTTAATTATATATTTTTGAAACGTACGAGGCCTTTTTCTCTAACAAGAATTATATTAATGTAATAACCTTTGATGCCAATTTTAGATCTAAAGAGGATTACAAGATTTGATGTAATTAGGGCTTACATTATTAAATGTTAAAAATGATTACCATGTAAAAACAAAACCAACAAACATGCATATATATATGTGTGTGTATATGTATATGTATATGTATATGTATATGTATATGTATATGTATATGTATATGTATATGTATATGTATAGTGCCTATGTAAGTGCTTTTCCATTACATTAATTACTTTAAGATGCAGGCAATTGAATTAGAAAAGGGATGTTGTAACTAAATTCATGTCGAACTAATAATATTTATTCTTTTTTCGGTTGTAATTAAATTAAATGTGGGGACATGATATGTAGATCATCAAATTCAATTGCCGTACGTCTTCTTTAAATTAACAAGACAAAACTAGTTTAGAGCAACAAGCATTATAAAGTCATGCATGCCACAAAACCAATGATAACATAACACATATCTCTCTCTATATACATACGCATTCATATTTAATTGTTAGGGTTCACAACATGATAACAACACATACCTCATTATAACAAAGTACTACATACGTATATATTATATAAGTACTAGGGATGGATCATTTATGATATATATATATATATATATATCCCATCAGTTCTCTCTCTCTCTCTCTCTCTCAATTAGGAATGAGCTTGGAAGGAGGCTTAGAAAGAGTTGGAGAAGGATCGTATCTTCCATAGTCTCTTGTATTTGCCCTTAGCACCCTCTCATGTATCACCTCCTACACCACATATACATAATTCAATTCCATTACTTCTAACTATTCATTATACATAAATCAATATATATATATATATGCTCCAAATCTTCCATATATTAAAATATATTCTCTTCCACAGCTACAGATATAGTATTGGTAGTTCAGGGTTTATGCGCCATACTGTTAGGTGCCACGCCTCAAAAGTGTGAGATATATATTATCTTTTGTGTACTGTGTGTCACAAAAAATATATGCAGAGAGATGCATTAAGAAGTTGATGATGATGACAATGTTGACGATGAAAGCAAATTAGTTATCTGTTGCGGGTTTTCTTCTTCGTTCTTGAACCACAAACATATCAGAAACAATGATCGAGATGAACTGAAAAACAACTTATTGATATATATATATATATATATATATATATATATAATTAAGCAGTTCAGACACTTGCCTGATCTTCTTCAACATCCACATCATCTGCAGCCAACTTACTGACAAACTTTGTTCTTCGACCTGCAAATCCATGAACCACAACAAAGCTGCGACATTATACATATATATATGGTTTAAGCATGAAACATCACATGCATGTGCTCTGCACTTAAATGCATAGAAAGAAGCAAATCCGAACATGGATTCAAACTCAAATCCCTAATACGCACATGCAAGCGCATAGTAAAAAGCAAGCTGTCTCTGACAAAGTGACTTAGGGTTTGGCACCAAAACCCTAAAAAAAACACCCACCTTCAAAAGTAGCAGTGAAAAGTGACAGAGAAATGAGCAGAAAGATAGTGAATTTCTTGAGAAGCACGAGAGTAGCCATTAGTATCTCTCTCAAGTTATGATATGAATATGCTTCACTTCACTGTCTGTATATTGCAGGAAACTATAAACTTCCTAGAGAAGATGGGGCGGTGTGGTGTCCAAGAAAGAATTGAAGAAACTGACAGTTATAATAAAGAAACCAAACTTTCTGTTCTCTTGAGCAATGAATTCAAACACAAAAGGTAAAAAGAGACCACTTTCCCTTTGTTGGGGCACTAAGTCTATTAAGTTAGTGGGATGGCATAAACTTAATTAATTAATCCATAATTGAAATCTGACCCCTTAGTGGAGAATTATTGGAGTTTCCTCTGTGCCTGCTTTACAACAAAATTATATTTTCTAGCATACCTAACTCATAATATATGAGTCCAATTTGTACCAAACGACTTTCCCTCTTTGAAATATCTTGAAGGCGAATTAATTGATTGATCGATCCACCACTTGATTTACTTCTCGTCACGACTTCAGTGCAGAAAATTTTATAGTTAAAGCTTATAAACAAGACATAAATATATGGCTAAATAGAATTTTCAATCATATATATATTAAATAATTTTTTAATCTAATTCTCTCAATAAGTTACTGAATCAATTAATTATTTATTATTGATAAGTCGGGCATAATTCAATTTTATATATCTGTGGGATTGAATAATTGTTCATAATTGGCTCAACCTATTAACTTTTCCTATAATCTAATTAATTAATTAGAAGCGTAATTAAATTATGTATCATATATGGATAGGGGTATGATTTTCATGCACAGGGATTGAGATGAAGGGAGATGATATAGGTAAGAGCATGCATGGTTAGGCTGAAGAAGAGACAACGTAGGTATATTAATATATTATATATAATAGTAATATTTGGGAATGACTAGTGGCATCAATAATCCTTAAAAGACAGCGACAACAAACGAAAGGACATTGGTGGAGAATAAAGAGAAGCACTGCGTGAGGTTTAAAATGTATATTAAATACGTGTTGTGCTCTTTATCTTTTTTTCTGCAAAAGTGGTTTTGGGATCCATGTTGAAAGAAGCCTTATTCTATAAACTTATTAATCATAAACTAACTCGATCATCGTGGCACCCCTTTAACACTAGCCTCACACACTAATTATGCTTTTCCATATCAAACTGATAGGATTATGGTGCAAAATGATATATATATATATATTGGAAGAGAGATATGAATAAATCCCTGTCCCAGAGACGCAATTACAATATGTTACTTTTGTCTTTTCTTTTTCTAAATTTATGGATCCCAAGAGAGGAAGATCAGATATTGTTATCTTCTTTTATAATCACTGTTTGGCAGTCCACCACGACAACATTAATGGAAGCTAAGTGGGGCTCCCATGGGCACACTTCGATGTTGGAAAAGATACCATTCAGACAACTAACAGTGTGTGTGTGTAAGAAATGTACTCTAAGATGCAAAGAGAGGGTGGAGTCATTTATTCCATGTAATGATGTAAAAGTGAAAATTTAATTCTCAAATCTTCAATACCGTTTAATTGTATACTACCTCCAATCTTTATTATTATAAGTCATATTCTAAAAGAAATGGATAGCTCGTATTTTAAGTTATAAAGTGAGGTATTAATTATATTTTTCTATAGTCGCATCTATTTAAATCCTATTAATTATAATTTCTATGACTTTTTAGATGTAATTTCATAGTAAATTTAGAAGTGTCTTATAATAAAGAAAGAATAGAGGGATGATGTTCTAACAGGGGAATATCAATATCATCCTATAGTAAAACATAGTATGATCTCATCAATATATATATATATATATATATATATATATATATATATATATAGCCTCAAACTCCATCTAATGTAAAGAGGAGTTAGCTAGATATGTGGCCTCTGATAAGGCTAATTAACTAAGATTTAGTTTGAGATAAATTGTTAAGACTGTTTGGAATGATCAGTGTGATGCGGTTGGAATCTTTACTCCACTTTTGGGATATGATGCGATCTTTCTTTTGTGATTGTTTATGACATATTAATTGCTACTTTGTCACATTAATGTACTTCCAAGTGGACCTTCTTCCTTTCTTATCGTTATCGTCAAAACACTCCCAACTTGTTTGCTTCATCTATTGGGATTTCTTCTAAACCATTATTAATCTAGCATTCAATTCAGTTTCTATCATTTTTAGGGAGTAACTTTACTCAATTCAACGAATAATTGATTATAAAACATCTCTAGAATAATTAAAAAGGCATATTCTTTTACCAATTCAAATTGGTGTAAATGATATATAAAAGGCTCTCATCACTTAAATAAATGGTTGGGGATTTGAACCTCAATTCTTATATATATAGAAACCTAGTTTGAACATGTCTATCACTTATTCTCAACCCTCTGAGAGAAATTAGTCTCTAATCTCAGTAGAATAATATTTCTTGTGCCTCGTAGCAAAGTTCAAGTTCATTTACATTGTTTTATTTTAACTAATTTTTATGAGATTGAAATTTTACGACATCATGTATAACTTTCTTCATCTCTTTTCATTCTATTCTTCAGAGAAGCATCCACCAACATTTCTAGGGATAACATGTTTCATAGTCCAGTAGAATAGCTAACAGAAGATTTCACAACAGATAAATCTAATAAACTCGTAAAGAAACCCCCCCCCCCTACGATGGAGATATATATAACTATGATGAAGAAGCAGCGTCTGTTTTTGGGTCACTTTGGTTCTTTTGGACAGCTTCATTACGTAGACTGTTTTCTCTGACGTATGCAATCTTAGCACCCTGCACATAATAAAACTAAATGATTAATTGATTCTTGATGATAATCAAATATGAACGAATCAATTAAGAGCAAAATATGATTAAAGGATAATAAATAAAACTTTTGGTTCCACAAATTTGATCTCAGTTATTGATTTGGTCTCTGAAGTTTAATCTTTATAAATCAAGTCCATAAGATTTCATAACCACACACAATTACACGGCATGTGTATCATTCACACTTCTTATAACCAACTTACATCTTCAAATCATAAGGACTAATTGTGTATGATTATGAAACTTCAGGGACTTGATTGATAAAAATTAAACTGGAGGGACTAAATTGATAACTGAGGCAAGATTCATTATCCTTATGATTCATTAATTAGCACCACTTACTTGAAAAATGGTTCCTAACTTTTTCAACCCTCTAGCCCGTAGCCTTAAAACATCTCTGGTGGCACTAGGATCTTTAAGAACCTGAGACAGAATAGGAGATCTGAGTACACATATGGTGGATTCAAAGTTCTTAATAGTCAATACATATTCTGTCAATTAAGCTACAGAAAGCAGATATACTGATAAGACTTACCGCGAGGCAGACACGTGAGAGAGTAGTTTCAATATCAACCACGTTGATCTGCCAAAGGGAATGAATCATGGCATCCTTCTTATCTTCTATAGCTTTCTCCAAGTTTTCATCTTTGTTTTCTCCTCCTTGGTTCAGCCTCTTCAGCTCTTCTTGGATTTGAATCAAGTTCACTGCACCTAATTAATTCTCAAGTATATGTATATATATATCAGTTTCATTACTCGAAACATTAATTCCAACATTATCCAAATATATATATATACCTGAAGCAGCCATGACCTGTGACTTGATCTTGTGTCCTTTGTCTCTTACCCACTCTGCTAAAAAAGGCACTCTCATATATCGATTATCCTTTCCAATTTCTTTTGCAGCTTTATGTGTGTAAATATACCCAATTGTGTGTAGCATCGCCTCTCCAAAAGCTGCAGATATTAACAAATAAAATCCTAAGCAAAGAACCAGAATACATACGTTTATAAAAGCAAGTTCGTCGCCTGAGAAACTGCAATATGTAAAATGGAATGAAAATTTATTTCATTTTATTTGCACCAAGAGATAAGAGCGTGTGTACCGGCTTGTGAAAGCTGGGCTGCTTCTGAGTTTGCCCAGTTCGTAAATTCTTCTGTTCGACCATCGACAAAGGGTTGGAGGTGATGTATAAGAGCGTTTATAAGTTTTTCTTCCCTGTCTTTCTGCCATGCCTACACATCCAAATACAGCACTTCAGCTACATATGATTAAGAGATGAAAGTGGGAAGCAGAAACTGTATCAGATAACAAATAGAAAGCCAATAGCCTTGTAGCCTAGTAGCATGGAAATTTTCCTGTAAGTGGAAAGTCATGAGTTTGATCCGCTAGTAACTTCAGGCAGTTAGTATTTGCGTCTCTAATTAAAAAAAGAAGGAAGGAAGATGACAGGGAGAGAGAGATGGAAGAAGGTACTTTAATCTTCTCTTGAATTATTAGCTTACGAACTTCAGGGTCTTGTTGGTCTTCCTCAACTTCTATAGATGCTAGAGAAGCCAATGCAAGTTGCCCTATATATTCTTCAAAACATTCACTCCCAAACAGCATCCCAAATACAGCTGTAGGGTCCAACATGGATTCTCTGCCAACCAAAACAATTCAGCATATTATTATTCTAGACATTGAAGTACGTAGACAACAGGAAAAATCAGAGGGAGATTATCAACCGCAGAGATAGAATTTCGTGAAATGATTTGGAGAGCATAACTAAAAAGATTTTAACTTCTTATTTCTGTTATATACTCCTCCAGTTCTTAGCATAGGATCTAATTAGGGAGTTAATCTTAGTCCTAAATATAATTTATCTTTCTCATATTTATCTATTTTTTCTTAAATTACCCCTATATATATTCCCTCAATAATAATTAAATAACAAAAGGGGAAAGAAATTAAAGAAGATGGTTAAAGTATTATAAAGTAATCATACTATATTTATTAACTTAACTAATTTTTTTAATATAATTAAATATGTCTTAGAAGAGTATATATATAAGGTTGTATGTAAACTTACGGCGGTACTCCTGCCTTTCCATTCTTATCATATGCTTCACGCTTTGTAGGATCACTTAAAACCTGGTACGCCTCACCAAGTTGCTGTGCACAGATGCCACACAAGACACACTCCATGAAAAGGAAATTGAAAGGCAAAACGAAACAACTGAAGGATGAAGAAACTGATGATAAAAGAAGGTATATTATGATTGATACATTTTCGGACACAAAACAGGAATAATAATCCTTAAGAGAGTTAAGATAATTGTATCATGAATCCAAAATCTGCATGACCATAACATTCATTCCTCAACATGCATGCTTAATTACCTGAAAATTTATGGCAGCTGTGGGATCTTCAGGATTCTTATCTGGGTGAACTAACCTTGCCTGAAAAATGCAAGACAAGCTCAATTATGAGCATAACATACTATAGGTTCATATATACATTATACAATGTCATCAATTAAGTACATATTTGATTTCAGGCTGGAAATTCCAACATGAAACTAAACTCGTTATTAGCATTTTGCCTGACAAACACATTTATATGACGATTAAGAGATACTGGATTCAGTTGAAAACACAATCATCAAACACATTCAGGAGTATAGCAAGATCAAATTAAAGGAATCCATTGGTGAAAACTGAAAGTTCACCCCACGCATTTCTAAATCAATTCCAAAATATAATCACAAAATTGAGTGCAGATGCATCGTCAAATGTGAGTTCATCATCATCAGCGACCATTTTTACTTTCAGAATTGTTCAGGAAGGGAAACATATGAAGCAGAGATGAAGAAGGATGCTATTACCTTGATATAATAGGCCTTCTTGATCTCAGCAGGGGACGCATCAACGTTGACATCTAATGTATCGTAGTACGTAGTATCCTTCACCATAGCTTGACGATATCCCAATCACAATTCCTATCTCGATTAAGTAATTCGTAAAAACGCAATCACCTACTTATTATGACCACGATTTCATACACACTTGCAACCAAACATCATAAATGATGCAAAACCTCGAGACCTACGTACGCGAATCAAAGTTAATTCAATCGTTATTGTGATTTCCTTCTTTGTTTGGAGTCGAAGGTGTAACGTAATTTTCCTAACGAGCAGAAATTTTTTGGCTCTGTATTATTTCTTGTAAATTTTTTCTACAAAAAAAGGTGCGAAGAAATAAAACTTTTCTTTCTTTTTTAATTGAAAACTCGCCAACCCCAGGCATAACAAAAAATGACAGGATTAATTGGGTATTTACTTTTCTAAGACCCCCTAATGGATCTTTGAACGAATACCGGTCGATGCATCGGTTGGTCTAAATTACGCCACGTCATAAGAAACTAAACAGATCTTGAGCGTCCATTCTTAATCCTATCCGTTCATTCCTGATTAGCCTATTCCCATCTTCACTTCACAGAGCTTGTTTTCTTCCCCTTCGCCATATTTGTTCGTACTTCGTCGTCCCTTCTCCACTGGCCTTTTCCCCTCCATGGTCCTTCCGTCTTCGCCTACCTATCCTCTCCGTGATCCTTCCTCCTTTGCCGGTCTACTCCAGCGATACTATATATTATTGATACTGATTTTATCCAACGGCTGTTACGGTCTACAACTGATTGTAACTGCCATTTACCACTATGCTGACTTCTGCGCGCCCGCCCGCCTCTTCACAGAGTGTGAGATAAGGCCTTGCAGAACCATGCTCGAAAATGGAGGTCAAAACCATGTCTCAAGCACTGCATCTTCACGCGCAAGTTCTGAAATTGGGAAACCCACAGACCAGCGAGTCCCAGAAAAATTTGTCCAATATCGCCGCCCTCTCACCCGCCGGAGATCTCAACCACGCTCGTCTCATCCTCAAATACCACCCTTCCTTGAACTCATACTTCTACAACACCATCATCCGAGCCTACTCTCGGAGCTCCGACCCCACCCACCCCTCGGAAGCTCTTTCTCTTTTCCTTTCAATGCTCCATGGATCGTCATATGACATGCCTGGACCTGATAAGTTTACTTTCCCCTTTGTACTCAAGTGTTGTGTCCGTCCGTTTGACTCTCACCCTTCAAGGGAAATAGATCCATGGGTTGATTGCTAAAATGGGTTTGAGTTCGGATTTGCATATTGGGAATTCGTTGATTTACATGTATTCAGAGTTTGGGGAAGTGGGAGCTGCATATGATGTGTTTGATAGAATGTCTGAGAGAGATGTCGTGTCCTGGACTTCTATGATTGATGGCCTTGCCGACAATGATTGACCTACTGAAGCAATAAACAAGTTCGAGCTATTGTTGGAATGTGGGTTTGAGGTCAATGATGCTACGGTTGTATCTGTTTTAAGAGCTTGTGCTGAAATGGGAGCGTTAACTGTGGGGAAGACTGCATAAAATTGTAAAGGAGAGGAAACTTCATTGTAAGGGTAATGTTATGACAGCGCCTATCGATATGTACGCCAAATGCGGTTGAATAGAAAGTTCATGGCAGGTGTTTAATGATGATATCATGGACAAAGGTGCTTTGTTTGGACAGCAATGATTTCTGGCCTGGCAAGCCATGGACAATGCAAGGAAGCTATTGTCCTGTTTTCTGAAATGGAAGCTTCAAAAATAAAACCTGATGAAATGACAATGACAGCAGTTTTATCAGTATGTAGGAATGCAGGCTCAATTCCTCAGGCTTAGAAATTTTTTAGTAGTATGCAAAATAGATACAGTATAAGACCAACTATTCAGCACTACGGTTGCATTGTAGACCTCCTACCAGAGTAGGTCGTTTAAAAGAAGCCGAATATTTCATTAATAAAATGCCTATCAAACCTGATGCAATCCTTTGGAGAAACCTGATATGGGCTTGTAGTGTTCATGGAGATACTGCTAGAGATAAGCGTTTAATGAAACAGCTTGGGTTACAGGAAATGGATGCAAATGATAGTGGAAGCTTCATACTTGCTAGTAATGTTTATGCTTCGGAGGGAAAGTGGCGTAACAAGGCAACGGTGAGAGAGTTGATGAAACAGAGAGGACTAGTGAAGCCAGCAGGATGTAGCAGGATTGAAGTTGAAGCTGTGATACATGAATTTGTGATGTGAGATTATGATCACTTTGAAGCAGAGAAGGTATATGTCAAATTAAATGAAATGGTAGATAAGTTGAGAAAAGAAGGGTATGATCCAAAAGTTTCAGACGTTTTGCTTGAGGTAGATGATGAGGAAAAAGCCAATCAGCTGCTTCACGATAATGAGAAGCTTGCTCTTTCTTTTTGAGTAATCAAAACAAGTCCGGGGTCTGAAATTCGGATAGTGAAAAATCTGAGGTCTTCTGAGGACTGTCATGAATTCATGAAACTAGTCTCTAGGGTTTACCAAAGAGATATTATAAAAGAGACAGAATACGTTTTCATCATTTCAAAAATGGTGACTGCTATTGCAAGAATTGCTGGTAGCATTAAGATTGTTGTTAGATATTGATAATTAATTTGCAATGAGATATTCATTAGAAGCATACAAGAAACAGGAACTGCTAGGTTTGAGCCATAATTTGGCAATTGAGAAATGCATATGTCAGAAATGTTCCCCAGAATGTTGACTTCGAAGTAGAAACTCATTTTCATTCTTTTTATCTATCTTGCTTATTACTTTAATTTCTTTAGTGAGAAAAAATGTCATTTAACCATTTATTATTGCGGAGACTTGCTATTTATATAACTAATCTAAAGAGTCAGAGGAACAATGATATAATGTTATGAAAATTACTACTTTATAACATATAAGAAATGCAACCTTATGGTGGAGAAATGATCTAGGAATCCATTGAAATCTGCCATCTTTTCTGAACTGAAAATTAAAACATGGGACAGAATGAGACTGATAAGATTGTTGCAAGGATGAAGGATGTAACCAGAGCACCCAGAAACTCTTTTGAAGTTAATACCCTTAAAATTTCTTGCGTCGCCCCGTGTATGTATGATTATACAGTTGGTATCTCCTCTTTATTACTTTATGATGATGACTTGGGAAACTTATTGGAGATTAGTTCTAAAATTCTTCTAAAAAGCAAGGTGCATGTTTTGACAGAAATTTCCTACATCAGAATTCTGTATGGGTTACCACAGTATGGGCTTTGTCAGTAAAAGAACTCTTATTGGGCTGGGGGAGGTGGCAGGCCTATCCTATGAGTTAGAAATTTTAAAATTTAACTAGGGTTATTTTGTGTTTAAAAGTTAGGATTTTAATTAAAATATGTATATTATCTTTTATTATTTTGAATAGGTTTGGATTAGACTTCTCCCATCTTGTTTATTATCCTGTTTATCCAGTATTAGTGTAGATTATTATATTTTAAATAGTTCTACTTGTCATTCCACAAATAGCCTTGGTGTTTCTTTATTTGTTAGATCTTTTTGGCAAATTAAATAAAAAAGCATCTTGAAATCACTCTCTTTCAAGTTGTATCACTCCCCTGTGTTTATATTCTCCTTAAATTGTTATTTATTTCTCCCTCCTCCTTTCATCTCTGTGATTTGAATTTCTAAGGTTGGTGTTTATTTGGGCCAAAAAAATAATAAAATAGAAATAAAGTAGATGGTTATCAATTTGAATTTTTCCGCATAACTTTAGTTGGTTAAAGAAACTGAACATTGTTTCTAGAATACCATAACCCCCGCCCCTTCCTTTTTCATAAAACTGTGGTTGTGCTAGGAAATTGGCTGTTTCTAAAATATCATGTTTAACTATAATAAATTAATTAATTAAATTAGATATTAAATGAAAAGGATCAGTATGTGAGAGACAACAAATATAGAATTTAACCAAAATAAAAAAAAGAAATAGAGTAATTCATTTGAATAGGCCCCATATATCTTTTTCCCTCTTCCTCTCTCATATAAATTTTATAATTAGACAGATATTGGAGTAAAATGAATTTTACACAAAATTATGTAGGGCATGTTTTATAATAAACTATGTCCAATTGTCCTTATTAACTAAAAAAAACAAAGCATCAGTCCCCAAATGTGGCCCTCCCATTTTGAGTGATCATTATATTTTATTTGACTACATTCACTCACCCACCCACAAAACATTTGCTTTCTTTTATTAATTATCTAAATTCTAAACCCATTTTCTATTCTTTAATAATAATAACAAGTTCTAGATCAGTCTAGCACTAGTCAAATTGGGATCACAATAAGCTTCTTCAATTAGATGGCAACATAAACAAATAATTAAATTCCTAAAGTGATTGAATCATTCAAGAGCATGGGGGGTCACATTGTGTTCTGCTTTCCAGTTATAAAAATGTGAACACGCAGCGTTTATAACATTCAACGTTTGTTTGATTTTCTAGAAAATCAAGGTTTTAAAATGATTTTTAGTTTAAATTATAATTTTAAAAAAATTAAAATAAATAGTCATATTTGTCTAAAAATATTTATGAACCAAACTATAGTTTTGGATAAACTCCTGAAAATAATTTTTGGGTAGGAAGAAGAGCTTATAGGCTGTCCAATTACTATTTTATCTATATTTTTTCTTACTATATCTCTTCTCTTCTCTCTCTTATTCTCTCTGCTTCTTTTCCGCCTCTATGTCGACGTCATTGTCGCCTCCACTGTCACTATCATCGTTTCTCCTCCATCTCTAGTCTTCGCTACAGATGAGATTGGGAGGTCGTGGTCTGAGGCCTTCACTTCTTCTCCTTCTCTTGTCTTCTCTGGTCTTCTCTTCTGTGATGGGCAAGCTCATAGAGATCAGGAGATGTTTTCGTCAGTGGAGGTTGGGAGACGGTGGAAGTCATGGAAGTCGAAGACGGTGGAACTACTAGACGGCTGAAGATGATAAAGAATTGTCTATAATTTTTTTTTGTTTCATCTCATATCTTTTCTGGTAATTTATCAATCATAAAAGTTATTCTAATAATAATCATCCAAACACTCATTTATTCAGAATCACTTTTTTTTATAAGAGTTTATCTA
Source organism: Leucaena leucocephala (assembly GCA_037074615.1). NCBI lineage: Eukaryota > Viridiplantae > Streptophyta > Magnoliopsida > Fabales > Fabaceae > Leucaena > Leucaena leucocephala. Next base: position 20,759,850 of record CM073560.1, on the reverse strand, counting down.
AAAGCACTTTAAAATCATTTTTTTCTATAAACTTTTATCCAAAAGCTAATTAAAATGGTCCCTCAATCAAATCCCTAAACAACACATCATGGGAGACTTCATCATCCTGGTCCCTCTTTTTTCACATGTTGGACCTAAGTTTTATTGTTTTTAGGTATATGCACCATACTTGCCTCTCCTTTTTCCTCCTTTGCACCTTTCTTCTTTCTTATTTCTTAAGTAAAATATTTATTCTTAGGTCCAGTGTGTTTGTCATATTATTTTTTTAGTCACACTAATAACAAGCAAGAATTAACATATCGATATAGAATATAAAATTTATAATAAGCCGCATTCCTTACCATAAATAGTGTAACTTATTTTTTAAATTTCATGTAATTTATACAACCCACCTAATTTATAATTAAAATTTATTAAATTTAAATAGACATTTTTAAAATTTTACAATTTAGACAGACATCTAAAAATAAAAACAAAAACATATCGTTCTAAAAATAGAAAGGAGATCATTATGAATTTAACAATATTCGATATATCTATCGTCCATGAGTTTAATTAGTTAAGAGTAAGACATATGATTATTTAGAGCGTATTTAATTCTTATGAAGTATCACTTTATTGTGGTTCTAATCGTAACGTTTGGGGAAACATCTTAACTCTTGTGTATCTAGGTTTATACCTGAAGGTAATAGACGGCTCGCCCTACTTAATATTAGTATCGCTTAGGAAGAAGAGAAACTTAGCCCTACTTTTAAATTATAAGTGAGCTCAATTTTTTTTTAAAATTTTTTATATAAAAATAAAACTGTATTCGATATTATTTTATACTGATTTTGAAAACGGAAGTGACGTTTATATAATTGCAAAAAGGAGAGGTATATGAAATTTATTCAAAATAAAATATTATATCTTGGAACGGAACTTGAGGTGAGGATCCCTTCTGATAATATAAAATAAAATAAAATATCATAAATGGTAGACAACAACTCTCAACTTCTCTAGTTTCCGCCCTTACTTCACTTTTTTATAAGACAATTTTTCTATTTTTCTCAAAGCAATAAAGTTAATTGTTATCTTTAAAATTTCTTATCTTGTTGATAAAAAAATAAAATTACCTCATCTTTCTACAAATATTATTTTTTAAATAATTTTCTCTCACACACATATTCTGTTATATTAATTAAAAATAATATTTTTCAGAAGGATACTTTTTAAAAATAGACTAATTACTGCCTAAATTTTGCGGAACAATTTATAAATAAAACTCATAAACGTCCTAAAAATTGCCTTATCCGAAGGAAATTTGCTAAAAAAATCCCTCATCGTCAAGTTTACTATTTAAAGACTAAGATGCAATATATTTTTTAGGAGATTTATCTTTTCTTTAGTTATATATAACTATACAATAAATCTTTATATATACACATGAAAAACATAAGATATTTATACATAACAAAAATATGTGACACAAAATTAAATATATATATATAAATAATTAAAAAAAAAAGTTACATCTGTTTGAAGACCTAGTTCTATAAGTACCTTCAAACAATAAAAGGAGGGAGGATTAACTTTGTCTTCCAAAGGCATGATGAGGATGGGCATTATCAATCCTTTTCTAGGAAAACAAACAATGGGTACAAATAATTTGTTCCCAAATTTTTTTTTTGCCCACCCGATTCACCGGAGTTTTGCCCCCTATATCCGGATCCGACCCGCGTCGCGCACCTGGCTATGGTAGGTGAGTCTCCCAATGAAGATTTTCTGCATACGCCAAGGCTCGAACTCAAGACCTCTTATTCCCAGAATTACATTCTAAGCCTACCTTTCTAGAACACAACTATTAAAGCCCATTTGGTTTAATTTTTGAGAAGACTCTTATAGAGAATAGTGATTTAAAAGCTCTTCTAAAAAGAGTTTACGAGGAAAAAATAATTATAAATAAAACAAATATTTTGATAATTATTATTATAATGAGTTTTGTGATTGGCAAATTACGAGAAAGGATATGAGATAAAAAATAAATAATCAATTAATTATTAATTAATGTTCATCATTTTCGTCTCGTCCCATCTCATCCACGACCGACACCTCCACAAGAGCAATGAGAAGTGATACAAAGAGGACAGTGAGGAACCATGTTTGCAAGCCAAGATCTCACAACCTCCACTTCCCTCCATCATCCCCTTCAAACTAGTGACCTCGCTCATATCCTCTTCACAGATCTCCAGTGACGGAAGTGAGTAGAGACAAATCGTCGGTGACGGCGACTTCCTCCTCTCCGTGACCTATCGAGATTTGAAGCCCGGACAATGACAACAAACCAGCGATGAAGGATAGAGAAGACCAAAGACAAAAGAAATGAGAGAGAGTAGAAAAATATAGGGACAAAATAATTATAGAATAACCCACATACTATTTTTTATATGAAGAAATTATTTCTATTAGCTTATCTAAAATTATGATTTTAAAATATAGTTTAATTTATAAATTTTTTTAGATATTTAAAATATGTTTGTTATATTTTTTTTGTCAAATCATAATTTAGTGTAAAAGAGTTTTTCAAATCATAGCTTCATTGCAAACCAAAGACGCACTAGACAATTCAATATAAACTAAACAAAATGACAAAATGACAAAATCATATCAAGGGTCATTTTTTCTCCTCTCTCTCTCTCTCTCTCTCTTTCAAGCATAATTTCAGATGCCATGTTCATGGACATTATTTTTATTCTTTAATCTCGGCTTATGGCCACTAAAACCATCCATTCTAATTATTCTCTCTTCAGTTAAATAGCGGCACTTTGCAAAAGGAATATAATAAGCTTCTTAATTTTAGAGGGGGGAAAGGAATAGGAATAAAGTTAAATTCCGTATGGAAGCGACCAAATTGATATAATTAAAGAGAATATGATTTAAATAAAGGAAAATGCAGAATAAGAAGTGATGGTTGAAGTTGAATCGAGTGGAACAAAAGACACAGAATATATGTAGATCGTTCCAAACAATAATTCCAATTCCAACATCTTCTTTATTGAAACCTTTTTAAAATGAAAAATGATTCCCTCATAATTTGGTCGCAACCCTCCATATGATAACTTGTAATATTAGCGAATAATCTATCAATCAATCGGTATCTTTGGTGGGTCCCAGTGTTCTAATCTGAAGTTCTTCCTTTGCAACTTTATAGAGATTATGGTAACCCACGGATTCCATTACTATTTGAGCTTATTACACATCATTCCCACTATTTGAGCTTATTTTTAACTTTAGCCTTAAATAAAAAGGGCCATTTCCTTTAAAACTAATTAATATATACTTTATTGGGAGTAATTGAGATTGACTGTGCTAGGTTCCATTTTACATGAATGGGGTCTAGCTGTTTCTTCTACTTAAGATTTAACATCGAATATTTTATTAATAAGGTCATGAGTTGTCATTCATAACCAAGGTGAACATTTTATTATTGCGTCCCCTATCCCCATTTGCTTGTCCCTATTTCGAGATATAATTATTATTTATTGGAAAAATAATTCTTATACGGTACATTCTCATTAATATGTGTGTTTTCTCTTACGAGAACAATGAATAGTGGCGGAGGAAATACTTTTTTACGATAAAATATTAAAATTAAAGTTTTGATGAGTTGGCCTAGGTAGTTTATTACTTCCTCACTCCGCTATTTAATATAAAATTAAATAAAATAACTAAATAACTAAATTATAATATATATTAAATATCATTCGATTATAAATTTATAAATTAATTAAATTATTTTAAATAAATATAATAAATATAAATATTTTAAAATAATTTATTTAATTTTATTAATCTTCTATTACGTACAAAAGTAAATTAGAAGGCTCTCACATTGACAAAAAAATTAGAATTCATTTTTTTATATGATTTATTTCTTATGATCATAAATATAAAGTCTATTTCAAGAGTTTTGTTTAATCTAAATATAAGGTTAAATTCTCTCTGATCTCATGTATTAAATTTTTATTTCCTACAATAACCCCATTTGGTGAGGTATTTTTTTTCTCTCTGCATTTTTATTATATACAATAAATGGTAAAGTTTTTTTAAGAAAAAATGTCACCAATTATTTACATATTAATGATAAATAATCAGTTTACCTAATTTTTACTATTATAAATTAGTTAATCGAATTTTATATCTAGGATCGAAGAAAGTAATCGCATCATTGTCAATTATAGTGACAAAGCAACACAACAAATCTCCAAATAAATCCAACATTAACGATGATTGCTTTTCCACAAGCACCACTTAACACCATTTTCATTTGTTTCACATTTAATGTCTGTCCTTCTCGCCTTCTATCTTAATTACTTCTCACAAGGTAGCTAGTAAGCATTGAATAAACACAGACAACAAAATAATGAATAGAATATTCGAATTACATTTTTAAAAAAAAATACATCTATGATTCTTGATAGCCTAATTAATTCAAAAATACTAACCATCAAAGGCTGGATTAATTAATTCTTACGATAAATTACCCTTCAATTAGAAAAAAAAAACTATCATATTGCTCTATAAACGATTTCAGTGATACATAAATTCGAAGCTAAGATAATATATTTTAAATTTGATAGCAATATCTTGGTTACAAAAAAAAAAAAAGAGTTGATAGCGATATTATTTTTGTTAAGGACTAAAATAAATGACAATTATTCTTTTGCGGAAACTAATTAAAAAAGGATGCGAGTAGGGGACGAACTTGCAAATATATGTCATTAATCATTAGGCATGCAAGATCAGCCAAAAGGCAATTTTCTAGTTTAATTTAAAATTAATTATGGTGTATTGTGAACTGGAGAGAGTTGATTTAACCGTCCTTGCTTAATTAATACTACTAATTAAATAATTAATTGTTTAAACAAAGTAGTAGTAATTGTTACGTAGGTGCTCACGAAACCATATTTTTAAATATATTTTGTTTAGTAACTTCCTCATAATAAAACATTGACAGCCCTCTTCCCTTTAATGTGTTTTGTATTTTGTGAGACAAAAATGTCACATAAAATAATAAAAGACCAAAACAAAAAGGGCATAAGAGTCGTATTTTTTTGTTTTTTATGCATACATGATTTGTATTTATATAATTTATACAAATATATCTAAAATTAAAATTAAAATATATATTTATCTCTTTAAATTTTTATCAAAAACGTATTTTTGTTTTTACAATTTATACAAATTTCACCTGAAATCAATGATTTTTTTGTCTAATCCGAAAATAAAAAAGTTGATTAAAAAAGTGCTGTATTTTTTTTTTTACTCAGACGTGCCTCCCTTTTCAACTATTTTATTCTCCTAATTATAATGTCAATATTTGGGATCATAGTGCTTTCTTGCCACCTTCCACTACCCTACTAAAATAATTTATTTAAGATATTGTAATTTAGTTTAATTAAATCAATATCTTTTAAGTTTTAAATAATATTCCTCTGGTGTAGTTATTTATCTAATTCAAATAGGCTAAAGATGTTTATTAAATTACTTAATTATAACATATATAACATGATCTCTTCTAAATAGTTTCGTATAATATTAAATTATATATTAATTTATAAGTTAGATAAATTATATTAAAAAATAATAAAATAAGAGATAATTGAATTTAAATCTTATATTTAATATTGAAACTCAACTCTAACTATATCCTATATTTATGATAGTATTTGATACAATTATTCACACTAGGTAGCTCGAGTGCTTGGAGTTGTCATTTTGTTTACTTTCACTCTATGCTGCAGAAATTCCACTTTCATATTTATAGCAAGGTAGTTCAAATAATATTACCCCTAATATATATAACATTTGATATAATTATTTACATATAGTAATTTTGAGTTTAATTCAAATATTATCAGTCCTAATGAACTACAATGGCCGTGGTCCTTTTAAGTTTTTAACTTTATTATTATTATTATTATGTATTCCTGATATTTCATGATTTATATAAACTTTATATTATATGTGTTTTTTAATTTTGGAGTATCTTCATGTGCAAATCTTGTTTAGAAATGACCCTTCTGAGATGATTTTATTTTCATTCATAAGGATTGAGTCTCTGACTTTTAGTTGGGAGGAGTCTACGTTGTTTCATTTAACCTAACAAACCCAGGTAACAATAACATATATGTGCAAATTATTTTATTCAGATTTTTTAATATTTTATTACCATTTAAAAAAATGTCATTTTCCTAAGTTCCATGTGACCAACCCACATGCTTAAGACCAATCTCTAAACAATTAGTGCAAATAATATTAAAACATTGAGTAGATTACATCACTGTCCCTCGATACATGTCCAAATTACAAAGCCACCTTCTACTTTGAATAACTTATACCCTCTTTTCTTGAAGTGGAAAATAAAAGTATGTAAGCAGGCAGAATATACCATTACATCGAATAACCATTAATACTCCTTAAAGGATTATTTTAATTATTTTTAAAAATCGAATGAGCAATTAAAAGGTTTTATTATTGAATAATCAAATTAGCATATAATGTGAATAAAATGAAATTTTGTAGTACTTGTTTGGTTTGTTATAAAACTAGAGTTTTAAAAAAGTGTCTGACTAAACCTTGATTTAGAGAAATTTCAAAACAAACAGTTATATTTGTCTAAAATGGCTTATAGACCAAACCATGATTTTAAATAAGCTTTGAGAATAGCTTATGGAATAGTAAAAAAGCTTATAGACTACCCAATTATTATTTTACCCATATTTTTATGACTCTCTCTTATCTTCACTGTTGCGAAGACTATGCTTGCCGTCAGTGATTGTTGCGAAGAGACAACCGTCGGTGACTCTCTCTAACCTCCATCGACAAGAAGATGACGATCGTCCATATCGTCTCGCGGGTGGTTGTCTTCTGTACTTGCCGTCATGGGTTGAGACTGTGCTTCTCGTCGGTGAAGAGAGGGCTTGTTGTTGTCTGTGCTCATCGTTAAGGTTCAACAGCGATCTGGGTCGTCGGTAGTGGAAGACGGGAGACGGTGAAGGGGCAACGACGGCTTCTTCTGGTCGAGTGAACAGTGATCGCAAGTGGTTCAATTAATTTTTATTCATTAATCTCATACCTCTTCTAGTAATTTACCAATGATCAAAGTTCTTATAATAATAATAAGTATCTAAACACTTATTTATTTAGAATCATTTTTTTTTCTATAAGTTCTTCTCTAAAAATATTTTTTTAAATTCTAATTTTTTTTATAAATTTTTTTTAAAAGTCTATTTAAACAAGTTGTAGAGTAAATTAAAATCACGTTTGGTAGATGTAGAGCTAAGAAAATATGTGAAAAGGGAATAAGAATTTTTTTTTTCATTTAGATATTTGATAGAGTAGAAGTATTAGAAGTTTACCAAAGGCGACCTAAGCTTTGAGGTTGTCCTTTTTAGACTTTTCACTCAGGGTCTCAGACAATCCAAATTATAAATCCAACACAGTTCTTTAGGGAATCTTAAACATCTTCCAAGCAACTTCTTCATTATTATGCCCCCTTCCAATTTCTTTACCTTACTTTCTCCCTCCTTTTGTCAAATGTTTGCTCGTCACTATTGTCAATCTTGTCACCTTATAATAATAAATGTATTTCATTTTTTTAAGAAAAAAATATTGAGCTGATAACTGATGGACACTTTGACTATTTGAGACAGCGAAAAGTGACTCTTACTTTTTATTAAAAAAAAAACAGAGACTTTTACTTAATATTCATTTTTCTACGGTTCATAATGCACAAGACTTAAAATGGCCACCTTCCACTAAATCTCTTCATAACATACTCCCTCTATGTCATGTTATACCATAAAATACCTCTAATCATCTCATTAAAATTAAAAAAAGTATTAATTTTATTTAAAAATAAAATAAAATTATAATTTTATTAATATTTAAATTAAAAAAATTCAAATTCATATTATAACATTCTCTCACAATTAATAACTTTAAATAGAGATAATGTTAGAAAAATTTGACTAATATCTCAATAAATGACTTATAATAAGAGCCATACATATATTCTATAAAGTGGTACGGAAGTGGAGTGTGTGTATGTGTGTGTATATATATAGGCGCTGTTTGGATAGAATTTTAAAAAATGATTTATGAAAAAAAATATTTATGGACAGCTTATGAAAAAAGGCTTTTAGAGAAGAGTTTATGGAAAAAAAATAATTTTAAATAAATAAGTGTTTGGATATTTATTTTTAGAGTGACTTTTTATATTGGTAAATTACCAAAAAGTGTATGATTTGATTAAAAATAAGAGAGAGGAGAGAGGTAGAGAAAAGAGAAGAGAGAGAAGAAATGGTAGAGAGTAGAGAGAAGATATAGTGTAAAAAAAAGTAGGAGAGATGAGAGATAGTGTGAGAAAAAGTAGGAGAGATGAGAGAGGGTGTGAGAAAAAGTAGGGGTAAAATAATAATTAGATAATCCATAAGCTCTTTTACTATTAAAAAGCTAATTTTAATAACTTATTTAAAACTATAATTTTATCTAAAATTATTTATAGATAAATATAGCTGTTTATTTTAAAAAAAAATTAAGTTAAAGTTTTGTTCAATTTTTTTTTTTAAACTATAGTTTGAGCTGTGACCAAATATACCCATATATGAAATTAATATTAAATGCATTATTAAAAATTGAAAATTGACGAGAAGGATTTTCTTCCCGGTAAAAAAGGGAGAGAATAAAGTCAGATAATTTCTGTACTACTATTGAATCTGCCTAGTTGCTTTGCAATATTGCTGGTGATGATGCATATAAAGAGAGTGACTCCTATGTAATAGTATCAAATCTCTCATTGACTTTTGTGTTTATATTCATTGAATCAAACTTGTAAAAATCTCCCAATCAACACCATGCCCATCAGAAAAATAAAATAAAAAAACTTGTAGAAACCAAGGCTCATACACACATACACATAGAGGAATTAATTTAGACAGCACAAATTAGCATTGTAATGAATCAAAACTTGGTCAAACAAAGAAGAAAGACCTGAAACCACCAAACATTGAGAACATTAATTAAAAAGAGCAACCAATAAAAAGTGCAGAGAGAGAGAGAGGACTTAAACAAGAGAGAGGACAACTAAACAACAACAATAATAACAGTAATACACGATGCTTAAAACATAATACACCCTAAGGGCCCCATATACAGAATAACAGAGCCACCATTAAACAACCTTAGTGTAAGATCCATTACAACCTCAGTTCATTATTCCTTATCACTATCTTCTTTCTGGTACTGATCTTAATCTCTCAACTCACTCTGATCACAAATCCCTGAACCCCCCAAGCAGAGATCGATCCATTTCTCACTATTACGGCCATAAATCTGCAGAAGCCATTATCGGATGGTTCAGATATCCCATGTTCATCGGATTGAAGAATCCGCCATTGTTGTTGGGCTCCATGAAGCTGTTTGCAAAACCTCCATTGTTGTTGGCATTCAAGTAATCGATTATTTCGTTCAGAGATTCCAGTCTGTTACTCAGCTCACTCGCTTGAGCTCGAAGAACAGAGTTTTCAGATTCAACTCTTAAGTACTGTTCTGTTGTGAGATTCACACTCGTGAGAATCTGCTGATTCTCTTTTCTGAGATGAGCCACTTGAGCCACCAAATCGTCCAGATGCTTCTGTTTCCTCATCCGAGATCGCCTCGCTGACTCACGATTCGATAACATCCTCTTCCTCTTCCTCTGATCCATCAAAACCTGCAAATCCTCATCTGAACCGGAGTTATGAACCAGAGACGGCGAACCTGAACCTGAAGATGTTCCGCTTGAGGAAGCCATCATGAGAGATCAACACTAGATTACACAGACCCAGAAAAAGACAAGACACAAAATACGAAAAAAAAACTCGCAGGACCCAGAACTTAGACAGAAACAAACCCAGAAAAAAAAACGGCAGAAAATAAAAGGGATTATTGCAGAATATATAGCGATAAGAGATAGTAATTAGGAAGCTACGGGGAAGAGTTAAAAATCATGAAACGTAGTACAACCAGTAGAGGAAGACAACTGAGAAAGATTGAACTAAATGGGTCCTGCGCCTAACAGTGGAATTGACCATACACCCGGAAAAGAAGATTTCACTGAGAATTGGATTCATGAATCTCAAACATCAATAACACGAAATCGGGCATTTAAGAAAACCTCAAAATCTACCACCACACTTGATGAGAAAGAAAAAAGAAATCGCGAGTTTCTGTTCCAAACAGAGTCCGACCCTTCACTCCGACATGGGAAAAGGTTCGAACTTTGGTGTCGAGAATGAGGAATCTGGAGATTTGGTATGTGGGTTTATGGTTCTTATGGATGGATGTTTGAATCCAAAAAGAGGCCAAGAACTAGGCTTCAATTTGGGGACTCCGATGAGAACCTCGAGATCTGTGTGAGGAAGAAAGGGTTGGGCTCAAAGCTGAGCTTGCGCAGAGTGTAAGACAAATATCTTACAGGCTGTGAAGAAATTATGAGGGAAGAAGGAGAGAAATGAAGGGGAGAGAGAGGGAGGGCTCTCAGTGATTATGAGTGGGGAACTTATAGACCTGAAAAGGCAACAACTTGATAGGAAAAAAAATGAAAAAGTTTCTTTTGTTTTTTTTTTAACGTGGGGTTCTACTTTTTTTTATGAAGAACGTAATATTACTTGCAACTCTGGTAATGCACAGCAAAACCATTGCATTTGTGAATGGTGAGAGGAAAAAAGAATATCATTATTTTTCTTCAAAATAAATGAGACGGTCTTTGCCATGATAAATATTTTTTTTATAATAAACAAATATAAATTTAAATTTTAAAAAATATATTTATTGAAAAAACTTTAATCTTAATATTCCCGATTTAATAAAAATTAGGCTTAGTATAAATATTTTACTTGTACAAAATTAGCATTTTTTATATATAAAAATATTTATCAAGTTCTCTTAACTAATAACATTTAATAAAAGATTTTTTATCAATTTTTCTAATTTAAATACATTAATTTTAAACAAATGACACGTAAGTTGCGAAACACCAATACTTAAAAAAAAAGAAAACGTACCAGCATCTAATATGGTACACATATTGTATTTTATTTGATGATATGTATTGCATATTTTAATATTTGTGTTTTATCAACTCTTCACTCACTAAAGCCTCAAATAGCTAGTTCGATGAGGTGATTTTCTAAGAAGCACAAGAGCTGGTACCTAAGTCACTGCGCCCGGTTCACCGGTTCTACCCCCGTCTGGAACAATCACAGTCAAAATCAGAGTTTGATCCTGGCTCAGCTGCTATCCCATTGGTCACTGCTTCGAGCGGTCGCTATTCGCCTTTCTGAAAGGGTTCACCTATTTGATTCAAAAGGCGAAGGCCGACCATTACACAGACTCTATACCAAATCCCTTTCTTCTTCTTTGTATTACACTAGAGTATTTTTAACTTAATCAATGAGAGATTAATTTTCTAAATATTTTAAAATTTTAATTACGGAAACAATTCTCCTAAACACGTTAGTTTTATTTCCATCTTTCAACATGATCAAATTTAAGAGAGATAGTCAAGAGACACAACTATACCAAATCTCTTTCTGTTTTATCAATTTTTCACTCACTAAAGCTTCAGATAATTAGATAGAGATAAAATTTATAAACCTATAATCTTCAAGTCATTGAGTACAAACTTGCCATTAGCCCTCAAGTTTACGCTCAAACGTATAGCCCAAGTTTTGTTAAGATAAATGGCACTAGAATTTGAAGTAGACCCGATTTATGAACTCAATCAATAAGCTTGTGCCAAATAGAAAAACAAAGCTGCTTTTTCGCACACGTTTGATTCATCTTCAAATGCTGATTCTACAGTGCCAACTTCTGTTCCAGAATCAATCTATGGAATTTCCTGGTAGAGAGCTCTATTCTTTGAATTAATCAATGGTTCTTGTTTCATTTGTTTACAAAATAAACACCAACAAGAAGTTAAATCAATAGACCATTGCTATTTAAATAATGAAACACATTCAATCAACTCCCAACTAGATAATCCACCATATAGTTTTAAGAGTATAGATTCAGATAATGATAGACACAAGAATCAAAATATTATAATATGGAGGAATTCCATTCTCCGTTTTCTCCCACACCCCAAAAAAAAAATCTACTAAAGTTTTCCATGGATGCTAAAATTAAAAAAAAAAAAAAAAGTCACGGAATCAAGATTGATTTTTTTCCATTAAGATATTAGGGTCAAAATGATTAAAAAAATTAAAATTTCCACCATTTTCATTGAAATTAACAACATTTTATTCATTTTCAATAATAAAACTGATTTTTCTTTCTCTTCTCTCTTTTTGTTTTTTGTTGTAAAAAAACACATATTGTTTATCCATCTTGAAAAACACTGTACATGTTTTTTAAAAATAAATAAACATATTTTTCAAATTTAATAATTTTACAAAAATTGTCATATATTTGAAATATATAAATATTATTGAAAAATATAAACAAAGTGTAATTTATTTTCTATATCAAATTAATTTATTCATCTTAATATATTATCAAAAGATATTTTTTTCCCCTCAAAAACAAAACAGAACTTATACTCATATTCGAAATAAATATAAAAAGTTCATTTTTAAAAAATGTGAGAAAAGAATATTGGCGGAGCAAGGGTACACTGTACGGTAAACTACATAATTCTAGAGGCAGCAGTGCCGCAATACGTCCATTACTAACGTTTCAGCAACGGATACTGCCAGTAGCAGATAATAATGACCACGCCATTCAACCTGGAGTAGATCCACGCGCTCCTTTACACCCTTCGATCAACAAGTCAAGATACTCAAGTTGAGAGTGCAAATTCCACCGATCGTCTTCGCACATATTTGTGCCGCAGTTATTCTGAGTTGTAAGCTGTCGTTGTCAGTCACATGCGCTCATTAGAACGTGAGAACCACGGACGGTTGGTATGGTTTGGCGATGGCGCGACTGTGCATCACGCCCGCCGTGTTAAGTGGATCTGCGGGAGGAACAAAACCGTGACACGAGTCACATTTTTTTTTTGGAGGTTATATAAAGTATGGGGAGGGGTAGGTTGGCAGGTGTGGCCTACCAATTGGATTTCAGTTTCGAGAGTCCGGCCCCAACATGTTAGGCTTCATGCGCCCCGAGTGTGTGTTGGAAGGGCGAGGGGAAGAGAGAGAAAAGGGGAGTTGTTCTCAATTGACAATTATGGGCTATTTTAGAAACGTTTTAAATTATAATTTTAGAAATTTTTTTAGACAAAATTTTAGTTTAAAAAAATTTTAAAACAAACAGTTATATTTATTTATAAATATTTTTAGGCAAAATTATGGTTTAAAACTATGGTTTTGAATAAGCTATTAAAACTAACTTTTTCAATAGTAAAAGAGCTTATAAACTATCTAATTACTATCTTACCCTTACTTTTTCTTACACCTTCTCTCTTCTCTCTTACTTTTTCTTACACACTCTCTCCTCTCTCCTACTTTTTCTTACACCCTCTCTCCTCTCTCTTATTTTTTCTTACACCCTCTCTCCTTTCTTCTCTCTACTTTCTCTCCTCTCTCCTATTTTAAATCAAATCATACCCTTTTTAGTAATTTACCAATATAAAAAGTCATTCTAAAAATAACTATCCAAACACTTATTTATTCAAAACCACTTTTTTTCATAAATTTTTTTCTAAAAATCTTTTTTATAAGTTGTCTATAAATTTTTTTTTTATAAATTTTTTTTTTTAAATCGTATCCAAACAATATAATGTTAGGAGTTTATAGAAATTACTGTGGAAAACGGTGGGAGGGCTAATTTTGTCTTTTCATGAGTAGACCACAAGATTCCGTTCGCAGATTCCGTTCCGGTTTTTAAGGGTAGCAGCATATCCCTTTGTGGTTTCGGATGTCAAAATAAAGAGATTAACGCCATTTGGATTGATTTTTAAAAAAGAATTTATAAACAAAATATTTTTAAATAATTTTTTTTAAAAAAAAATTATAAAAAAATTGAGCTTAAATAAATAAATATTTAGATAATTATTATTAAAAAATATATAAAATAAAAAATAAATAAATTATTTTTTTATACTATTGCTCATCATCATCAATTTCTCCCAAACGATCCATTGTCTCCTGACTTGCATCAGCGACATAAGATTCTCTCGACCTCCATGAGCTTGCACTTAGTGGAAGAGAAGACCAGAGAAGACTAGTGACATTTGATTGCTCTAGACAATGGTCTATATTAGCAAGGACCAAAGATGGAGTAGAAGTGACGATGTTGATAGTGGTGACTCTAGATCTAGACAATGAGGACAAGCACAACTGGAGGCGAAGCAACAACGGTGCAGTGGATACGACACTAACAGTAAAAAGGAGGCGAAGAAGAAGCAGAGAGAAGAGAAGATGAAGTGTCAAAAAAAATATAGGCAAGATAGTAATTAAGTAAATTATAAACTCTTTTCTATTCTATAAGATATTTTCTATAGCTTATTCAAAATTATGATTTTAAATATAGGTTAGTCCATAAACCCTTTTAGATAAATATAGTTGTTTATTTTAAAACTAAGATTTAAGCTATAAGCTATTTTAAAACGTTAGTTTAATGTGAATCCAAACACACGCTAAAAGTTAATGGAACCCACTTACAGTCAAAATATCAATAGCCCAATTTAGTTTAGCTTCTAAAAAGAGCTTATAGAGAATAGATTCTGAAAAAGAATTTTTAGAATAAAAGAGTGACTATGAAAAAATAAGTATTTGGATAGTTATTACTATGATGACTTTTTTGATAGGTAAAGTATTGAAAAGGGCATGAAATAAAATAATAGAGAAAAAAATAAAGATAAAATTGTTATTATATAACCTAAAAATATTTTTTCCACTCATAAATTAATCTCACAAATTTATCCAAAATTATAATTTTAAATTTTTAAAATTATAATTTATTCTAAAAATATTTATAGACATTTAATAACTATTTATTTAGGTAAATTAACACTTTTAAAATTATAATTTTCATCCCAACTAAACAGACACAGTATATCAATATAAAACTTTACGGTCCATTACCTAATAAACTATTATAAATTAATGCCCTCTCATTTGTTTGATAGGAAATTGATTTAGAAAAAAAAAACAATTTCTAGACTAATAACAACGGTTAACTTAATGTTAGTTACCTGTTAAAAAAGTTTATCATTAACAACAATTGCTGGTTTGGTATACATAGATAATTAAAAAAAATATAATGTTGAGTGGATTTTAAAAGATTATGTGTTACCATTACTATATAATATTTTTTTAAAATCCCCAATAAAATTGAAATTGTAATTTAATCCTCATTCCTATATTTTATATTGCTGGCATACTGATACTATCATACGACTATTAAATTAATAAGAACGGAACATGTCTTTTAAAAATGGATGAACTCAAGCAAAATGTGTTGTAATGAATTCGTGTTTAATAAAAAAAATTAAGGTAGGATCATTTAAATATTATTTTGTCCGGAATTTTTTTAAAATATTTAAATACTGTTTGTTTTATTTTATTTTTTAAACTATTGTTTAGCGAAAAAAAAAACTTTTTAAACCTTAGTTAGTTTCCTAGAAACTAAACACGCATTATATATGTATATTATATAGCTGGAAAGCAATGTCACTATGTAAGTATGTTTATATTATATATATCTAACTTGATTTGTCGTGATTATCATATCGAGCGATATAATCTCGATTTCGTGATCAATTATTGCATTTCCCCACCAACTTTAATAAACCCTTCGTTTAAGCTTAACTTTAAGACTCATATAATAATTACAAAGTTAAAGGCATTAATTAATCACTAATCACTTATTCGGTCGCTTCTCAAGGGGAATATTCTTTGGCATTTTCAGATTAATCCTTTTGTCGATAGATCACGCACTCGCTAGCTGGTTCCTTTGAACTTATTTTCAGTTTTAAAAACACAGAGACAAAGCGCGTGGGAGGTAGTTTCATTTTTAAGGTAACCTAAACTTGCGAGACAAACGCCCCATTTATGATTGCATACTTTCGTACGTGGACCAAACATTTTTCAGAACATGGATATATGTTTGGAGGATTTGTTACAATATTAATCTCATAAGTCATATATATATATATATCACTCATCAATTGCCTTCATTGATAAGTAAAGCTAGTCTATATTAATTCGTTGGTCTCGCACGTAGTTGTGTTTGGAAACCTGTCCAAAACAAGCTTTTTTGAAACTTTTGAGACAAAGCTTTTCTCATATTGCATTGATAAATTAAGTAATATATATGTGTATCTAAGATTATAAAATAATTAACCTCTCCCCTGATCTCAATTATACATATGTATGTTGTAATAGCAATATACAATAATATAATTCTAAAAAGGCACAAATGCCTATAAAATGGGGGAAGTGATGATGATGAATGGTATGTATATGAGAAGGAGGAATTTTACAGTTAGAGGCATTCATCATTGGTGAAAATGAGAACGGAAATATTGAATTAAGGGGTGGGTTAGGCAAAAGAACACAAAGATAATGGGAAACACAGTCACTTACTTTAATTAATTAACCTTAAAAAAGCTCTTCAATTTATATATTTATGATTTATCTACAAAGCTCAAATCCGAGGGGGAAGAAACAAGAAGAAGAAGGCAAGAAGATGATAGCACAGATTCAAGAATATATAGCATGTTTGTGTGTGTTGCTCAAGATTTTCTACGGAATTCATAGCTAAGGTAGGATTTTTTGTTAATATTATTATTTTTTATTTAAAGAGGGGCGGACACTCTTAACATGAGGTTAGAGGTAGAATTACACATGCAATTTCTTCATTTTAGCCACTCTCAAAACTTAATTTCGTTGTTCTTTTATATCACTTTTAATATTTTGTTTATTAAATATGTCACACATATTCATGTTCCGATCGATTAAATGTTGACTTCTTCGTACTGTTTTCTGGTTAATTAATATTAGTCTATGATTAATCGATCGTTATCGAACTGGACAATTAATATTAAATTGAAATATACATGTAGCCATAGTCTATATAGCTATACTAGCAGCCGCAAACATCTAAGAGGTAGCCACTCAAAAATCTAATAAAATCCACACGATTCAATGATTCATGTCCTCGACTTCTCCAACGTTATTTTATGCCAAATAATCACAGCAGTTTGATATTAGGAACATTATTATTTTAAGTATATTAAATAGTTTTAATGATAATTATATATTTTGGAGGCCATGTGAATGCATGAAGCCCTGATTGGGACAAAAGAGATACAAAATATGGACTGAGGAAGCAGAAGCACGTGGGAAGGTTAGTGTCTTTATAGAAGGAACCCACATGTGCAAGTAATAGGCCCCAATACATATACATATATATATATATAACTGTACTTTCAATATTAATTAGCTTTTACTTCCTAAAAAGAAATATAATCATATTTATAAAAATACATCAGTAATATTTTCTGCATCCTCCTTAAGATTGGGGTCAGTTTGTGGATGAAGACGTGAGATGTGTCCCGAGCTCCATCTTGAGTTTTCCTCTTGAACTCCAATCCCCCTGATTCCATGTTTTCAAAATATATTATTACTTTTATAATAATAAAAAATAGTAGAAATAATATATAATAACCTTTTTATAAAATTCGTGAGTGGTTTGCTGGTGGGTTTACGTTGGATGTAAGTTTCACAGATTTTTTTTAAAAAAATTGAATAATTTATATATTTTCTATTTTACGCGTTTTAAGATATTTTTTTTACTTTTTATTGGTGGAGAAAATCCATATGCAAGTCTGTAATTTTATCTCATTCTGAATTATGTTCTTATAACTTTTTTCCTTTTATTATTTTCTTACTTATATAATTATTAGTGTTTATAATCATTATTTCTAAAAAATCTTTTTTATTTTACATTATGTATGTCATTCCGTCAATGTCCATATCAGTTTTAGTTGATAGATTATGAGTATAAAATTAAATGAAACTGTAAGTATTGATAAATATTTTTTTTTCATGGATTAATAGAAAAGAATGATAATTTTATAAAAATATCAACAATAAGAAGTACCACAACGCAATGTACGATGATTTTTTTTGGAAAAATGAGATTATGAAGTGAACATTAAAATGGCGGTAGGGGAGAAGGAGATTCCAGAGTGGGGTGCGGACAAGTTCCCCAGAAGGATAGAATAAAGCAAATGGCGGTGATCATTGCCTCTGCCACACACTTTTGGTGGTCCTCCTTTCCTATTACTTGTTTTCACGCCTGCCCACAAATTTTATGTTCTTTCTTTTTTTTTTAAAAAAAAATAAATTCTCTGTCTTTTTAATAAAATGTATTTTCTTCTGTCAAAATCTACATGTTTCATAGATTTTAAGATATGTTGACTTCTTGAAGAACCTTAATTCTTCTCTTAATATTTTCCTGTTACTGTTACTATATAATGTAAAATTTATACAAAAATCATCTTATTTCGAGGTCATAAACAATATAATTTATTTTACATTTTATGCAAACCATGAGGTCCATCATCTAAATTGTCAAATAATTTTAATGATAATATCTCACAAATGATTTTTGAAAAATATAGGGGTAATTTGTTATAAATTTTATGTATTGATATTTAAGGTATAAATAACTAAGAAATATTTTTAGACAAAAAATTATTAAAAATTACTGCAAGTTGATCCATTATTGAGTATTTTATACACAATAAATCATATTATTTAAATAATATACTCTCATGCTAATCATACACATATTTTTCTTATTTTACTTTTATTCTTTAATATTAGTACTATTATTGAAATTGCTGGAAAATATCAAGAACAATATTTGTTTTTCGGAGTTATATAACGTTGTTAAGAGACGAAGCAAGCTGGGCTGAGGACTATCCGCATGTCAAAATCAACAAAATTTGATAGAAGAGCGTGAGACAATAGGAAGCTTTCAATAGGATTTGATTATGACTCGAAACAAGAACAACAAACACGGTTTACTTATTTTTTTCATATTATCATGAATATAATATTATAATTCATGTTTTTTTTATTACCCACCTGGTTTATCGGAGGTTTATTCCGACTACATTCGGATTCGACCCGAGTCGTGCGTCTAGCTATGGTGGGTGAATCTCCTAACAAAATTTTTTTATATACGCCAAGGCTCGAATTTGACACCTCACTTAAATGATACCGAGCTACTTACCAATTATAATTCATGTTATATATTTAGATATTATTCGTCAGGGATCCAAGCCCGTTTCTTCAACTTTAAAACCGTTCCTGGCCCAAGTAAATTGAGACTACTTTCCAGATCCAAAATAAATACGGATACGGATTCAGGCTTTTAGTTGGGCCATAATACTTTAACAGGCCCAATATGATTTCAAAGTTTTAAGACATAGTCATTCTCGGGGGTTCAGGGCATTTATGTCGATTGTCCAAAATATCCAATTGAGCTAAAAGACACCCAATTGAACTTGCTAACCAAGTTGTAAGCATGTTATTCCTTTTATGCTTAAATATAAGTTATATATAACTAATTTAATTAAATTAAAAAAATAATTAAATTATTTAATATGATATATTTTTATTAAAAATATTATAATTATTTTCTTTAACTCTCTCTCTCTCTTTCTTAATTGATTATTGTTGAGGGAGTATTAATATGGTAATTTGAAAAAAAATTAGTAAATATATAAAATGTTTTTTATATTTATGATCAACATCAAATTTCTAATTAAGTCCTCTATTAAGGACTGGAAAAATATTAAACATTGGACTAGTCATTGAAATGGCAGGATAATAGTTCGAGAGTTAGAGGTTTAACCTAATTAAATCAAGGTCACCCTAATCATAATTTAAATAATATAATTAAATTAAAATATATAAAATATTGTATATATATAGTTTTAAAAAGAGTAATATTTAAATAGAAAATATTAAAAAAATTAAATAAAACATTCATATATAAATCACATATAATTTAAAAAGTTATCAAGGTACAAATTTAATAGGATGCTATTTTTATTCTTTTCCTCTAAAGAGATTCATTTCAAGCTGCTTAGTAAGGAGAGAAAAATATTTTATTAAATCCAATTAATTTGTCTAAAACTCTTAATAAAACTAACTAAAATATGATATATTGACTTGAGTTGAGTTTTAATGCATCATATGATTGTAAGAAAGTAAAGTATCCAACAGGAAAGGAAAGGGAAATATACCAATTTTTATTTTCGTTGTCCACCCGATTTATCAGAATTTTACCCTGACTATATCTGGATTTAACCCGCGTTGTGCACCTGGCTATAGTGGGTGAGTCTCCCAACGGAGATTTTCTGTATACGTCAAGGCTTGAACTCGAGAACTCGTTTAAGCGATACAGAGCGGCTTATCACTCGGACTAACTCCCATTATAAAAAAATATACCAATTTCATATCCCAATCCTCATTCTCCAATTTCATATCCCTCTGGCTAAACCGAATAATCTTGTTCTAAAATTTGTTATATGGAAACAAAGTTCTATAAAAGTTGAAATGTGGAATTTGCGGCCTAGAGTAAATTAGGAGAGCATACAGTAAAACTAATTTCTGGCCGACAAAACTTGAAATCAGTGTATTTACGACTCAGTTAAGGTTTGATTTTTTATTAGAGTCCTCGTATGGTCAAAAATTTGCCACCGTCCTCAGATAGTTAGGATGGCCAACAAAAACTAGGGCTGGAAAGTTAATATGAAAAAGACCCGACAATTATGACATTTAATATTATAAGTAATAATTGCAAAAGTTTTCAGTCTAACTCAATAATGGGATTATATAATCGTATAGTTTGTGGCGGTCCTATTTTGTGTAACATTTTATCAGAAATAATAAGTGGGAAATAGGAATGAGCGGAAGATTCAATAAATTGTATTATTGTTCTCCTAGACGAAGGGAAAATCTTGTGTACTTCCTTCATTCGGGCATTTTGTGGTATATATTTGAAACAAAATTAAATATATTAAAAAATTGCGGCCACTTGACAAACTAATTAATTATTTTCAATTGTTCAAGGGTCATTTCCTTCCAAATAGTGACATTTATTTGTTAAGAAATCATCATCATTCCAATTGCTAGACTAACGGGGTTATAAAGGAGTGTGAAAATGGTAAGTAGAAGTAGACTGTGTACTGTGCTTATGGCTCGGTCAGCCTGCTTGAGTATGGGAAAAAATTATTCAGTTTGGCTTAAAAAAAATTGTCTAAAATATATTTTAGTAGAGTAGAGCCTGGCCGAGTATCGGGTAGGGCAGGATATTGGACAAAATATGCCACTCTGCCCATTTAACCCGGCCCTATATATATATATATTTTTTTAGAGTTTTATTTTTTTATTAGCTTTTTCTATTTGTAACTCTATACATTTTACTTTAGCTAACAACTCTCATTGCTCATTTTTAAAATCTCAAATATAACTCTTATATTTACGTAGATACTAAAGTTACTCCCATACTTTACTTACCAAGCATTCAATTACTAGTATTGTAATACTACTACAGATATCTGACCCCGCTACAGATTCCAATTTTTTTTATATATGCAATGTACTTCAAGACGTTAATTACTATTTTTTTATTATTTTATCCTTAATAAATTATGGATATTATTTAACTTTTGAAGATATAAATATGATATTATTTTATAAGTTTATGATTACGAATTTTTTTCATAATATGAATAGGACATCATAATTTGGGCATGCAAGTTTGTCTATGCACAGCCCAAAATAGTTAGAGTTTTTATCGAGCATGGCCGGGCATCAGGTTATAAAATACAGTCTATAATTATTTTTACTAGGGCATTGGGTAAAGGGTTATCCTGTTTAACTCTACTCATGTACACTCCTAAATAGAAGGACTGTGAGAGAAATTAGAAGTATACATATGGATGGAAAAAAGTGTACTTTATAATTGTAACTTTGGAACAATGATGTTGATGATAATTTCTTAACAACCTCAAATATTTTTTGGAAAAAAGACAATTAATTTTTTTTAAAATTTAAAAAGATAAAAATAGCTTATGAATTTTAAAAATAACAGATTGGGCAGGAGGTCTAATCTGTCATTTATAAATTTTTATGTAGAGTTACAAATACCATTTTGGGAGTTACAAATACTATTGACAGAGTTGCAAATATCATTGACAAAGTTGTAAATACTATTACAAGAGTTGCAAATACCATTGACAGAGTTACAAAAAGTGCAATTTTGTCTTTTGCTTCGAATTTGCGTTTGTAACTCTGCTAACCAATAGTATTTGCAACTTCCATAATAATATTTATAACTCTGCACAGAAATTTATAAATGACAGATTGGGCTTCCTGCCCAATCTATCCATTTTAAAATTCAGAGGCTATTTTTATCTTTTTGAATTTTAAAAGGTCTTTAATTGTCTTTTCCGCATATTTTTTAGGTACGTCTACTATCTTAAAGTGATTTATTGTACGTTCAGTGTTTTAAAATATTTTTTAGGTATGCCCAGTATCTTAAAATAATTTATAGTGCGCTCAGTGTCTTGAAATATTTTCTTAAGTGCGATCAGTATCTTGAAGTATTTTCTCAAATACGCCTAGTGTCTTAAAGTAACTTGTAGTGCAATTTCATTATCAAAGTATTTAAAATAATATAATATCATTCACACTAACATAATCATTAATTTTGACTGTTAAATGATGATTTAGCTCCATTTTGACAAAAAAAAAAACTAATTTGATAAGATGACTTAGTTTTTCTGAATTCCTTTACTGTCTATACTTTCTTTCTTTTCATTCTCTCTCTTTTGCCCCTTTGTTCCATCTCACTTCTTCCCTTTAACTCATTATTTTTTTATCAGATTCTAGTGAACAATATGAAAAGAAGATAAATGTTAATTTCAGTTCTAGAATTTTGAACAATATGAAAAAATGCCATGAATTATTTGCTGGTTGGAAATATGCAAGAAAGAAGAAAAAAAGAAAGCTTAATAAAGTGAAAAGAATGTTGTGAATTATTTTACCTATCTATAGATATTAAAAAGCTTAGGAAAATAAATAAGGATGAACGTATTATATATTTTAAGGCACTTGGTGCACCTGAGAAAATACTTTAAGCTGTTAGGCGCATTTAAAAAAATATTTTAGGATACTCGACATATTATAAATTACTTTAAGATATTAGGTCTATCTAAAAAAATATTTAAAAATATTAAACATATCTAAAAAAACATTTAAAAATACTGGTCATATTATCAATTATTTCATAATATTAGGAGCACATAAAATAATAATTTAAAACACTAAGTACGATATAAATTACTTTAGGACTGCTCTTCCACCCAAGTTTCAAAGTGCTAAGTAGAACTCTAATACGTTTGTCAACGCTTCGTTTAAAACCCAAGGGCAGGCGGCCTCCTTCATTCCCTGCCCCTTCTCGTCTCCCAGGATGCCACGTGTCAACGCGCTGATACTGGGGCCCACTTCCTAGATTGCACTGTGGAGGCTCCATGTTCCGTTCTGTTCTATATAATGGCCTCTCCCCCCGCGCTTAATTCTCTCTTCTCTTTCGCTCGCCTTCGCCGACGCTCACCGGCGATTATTTATTATTTATTCCTATTATTTTTCGTTTATTTTTTTTTAAAATTATATAAAAAGTTTGGTTACATTTGCCGTCTGAGCTCCTAGCTTCAGCCCTTGCCCATTGGGTACGCCACAGGATCTTAAGATCACGTGTTCTTTCATCCTGATTCGTGACGAAGCTTTAGCTCCGGCAGGTGTCCCCTCAATTTTCTTTTTCTTCTTCTTCAATGCCCTCTCATAGGGTTGATCGGTTCTGAGTATTGGATTTCTTATCGGGTGGGTGATTTTAAGGGTTTATGATTGGTAATTTTGCTGATTTGTGAATAGGGATCGGGTTTGGCGCGGCACTGATTTGAAGGTCTTGATTCATGTGAATTGCTTTCGGTAACTGCAATGTCTGGTCCGCTGGATCGATTCGCCAGACCTTGTGAGTGGCGTTTATCTATTTCTCTTTACTCTCCTTTCTTGTGTAATGCGAGGCGGGTCTTACTTACTTGGCGCTCTAATTCTAGGGTTTTTACTCCTCTCATTTTCTCTTTCAAGTAATTCGATTTGGAATGCGAAAATAAAAATTTCGGTTTTGACTTTTGGTTGGAGAATTTAGTTAGGCTAAGCTAACAACTGTTGAGATTCAGTGTAGGGAAGCAAATGCCATTCTTTTCTTGTTCCCCCAATGTCGTTTAGTGAATTAGGTGTTTACTCCCACTTATAGAAAGAAAAAAATTTATCGCCATGTTATTTTGGGGTCTGTTCCTGATGATCGGACTGGGCAGGCTTAGGTTATCAGAGCTTTGAGAAGTTTTGAATCTTTAGTTTTGGATTTTGTGTGGTTGATGAATACTAATCTTTTTAAAACAGGAATTTTGCTCTGTGCATTTTCGGCTTTCACAATATTTTTTAAAAAGGTTCGTGCTGAAAATGTATATCTTCATTTTTATTCTACGTTTGCTGAATGCTTACAGGCTTTGAGGGATTCTCTGGAAGTGATGAAAGACGGGATAAGAGATCTGATTTTGAGAACTCTGAGGATGAAAGACGGACAAGAATTGGTTCTCTAAAAAAGAAAGCAATTAATGCATCTACCAAATTCAAGCATACTCTCAAGAAAAAGAGTGGCAGGAGAAAAAGTGATGGCCGGGTTAGTTCAGTTTCTATCGAGGATGTTCGGGATGTTGAGGAACTACAGGCTGTTGATGCCTTCAGACAATCATTGATTATGGATGAATTGCTCCCAGAAAAACACGATGATTACCATATGATGTTAAGGTGCAATTTCTTTATATATTCTTTTATGGTGGGTTTAGAATTAATTTTATCATGTTCGTTTTATGATTGTTTTTTTTACTCTCTCTCCTTAATTTACACACCATATAGGTTCCTAAAGGCAAGGAAATTTGATGTTGAAAAAGCAAAGCACATGTTTGCTGATATGCTCAAATGGAGGAAAGATTTTGGTGCTGACACTATTATGGAGGTAATATAGATATTATGTGGAAAATATTTACTTGAATTCTGCTGATAAAAATTTAGGGACAAGACTTAAACTTTCATTGCTTGATATTTTCTGCATCCACCATGCTTAATATTTTGTTTTGGTCAGGATTTTGAGTATAAGGAGTTAAGTGATGTTCTGGAGTATTACCCTCATGGTCATCATGGTGTTGATAAGGAGGGAAGACCAGTTTATATTGAAAGACTTGGAAAGGTTGATCCAAACAAACTTATGCAAGTTACAAATTTGGAGAGATATGTAAAGTACCATGTACAAGAGTTTGAGAAAATTTTTGCGATTAAGTTTCCTGCCTGCGCCATTGCTGCCAAGAGGCACATAGATTCTAGCACCACAATCTTAGACGTTCAAGGCGTGGTATGTTTCAAATAATTGTTCGCCATTAAAGTTGCATGTGAAATTATTTCTTATGACATCTATTATCAGGGTCTGAAGAACTTTACAAAGTCTGCCCGGGAACTCGTTATGCGATTGCAAAAGATTGATGGAGACAATTACCCTGAGGTGAGCAATTCCACTTTCTTTCTGCACTTTTTGAATTTGTTTATTGGAGTTTGGTATCAG
Organism: Leucaena leucocephala; assembly: GCA_037074615.1. Lineage (NCBI taxonomy): Eukaryota > Viridiplantae > Streptophyta > Magnoliopsida > Fabales > Fabaceae > Leucaena > Leucaena leucocephala. The sequence continues at coordinate 20,734,119 of CM073560.1, read as the reverse complement.
CATTCCTGAAAATTTGGGTGATGAACATGAGCTATGGTCTCGCTGATGAGTTTTTGTCTTTTATTTATGATACAGACTCTCTGCCAGATGTTTATTATAAATGCTGGCCCTGGATTCAGGCTACTGTGGAACACTGTCAAAACTTTTATTGATCCCAAAACAACTTCTAAGATTCATGTATGCAAAATGCTGCCTTCTAGCTTGTTAAAAGAGTTTTTTTTTTAAATTTTTTAGGCTGCTAACATTTCTCTCCCTCTATTTAATTTAATGCTTATTTGGAAATTGCATAGGTTCTTGGAAACAAGTACCAGAGCAAATTGCTTGATATAATTGATGCCAGGTATTTTCATATTTCTGCATATGCTATAATTCTCTTCTTTAAATACTTTTTTTTTACCAATTCCTTCATGCTTTTCTAGCATGTTCAGATTATTCTACCATGCCTAATGATTTTGTGCACTTAATGAAGTGAGTTGCCAGAATTTCTTGGAGGCACCTGCACTTGTGCAGATCTGGGAGGTTGCCTTAGATCTGACAAAGGGCCTTGGAAGAATCCTGAAATATTGAAGGTAATTTGCTATTGTTGGATGCATTGCTGATACTTTACCCACCCTTGACTGCTACAAAGATATACAAATCAGTTGGACTTGTTTGTTTTAGGCTAATAGTTGAATTTATGTGGACTTGTTGCAGATGGTTCTCAGGGGTGGAGCACGGAGGGCTAGGCAGGTAGTAAAAGTTCTGAACAGTGAAGGAAAGGTTATTGCATATGCAAAACCTCGATATCCAATGGTAAGCCTCCTTTGCTTATAATTGCTTTATTTGAGTGAAGTTGAACTTAATGTCTTCATGCTGCTTCTCTCCTCCGGCACCCTTTTTTAAAAACATAAAACATTATCAAGTGATAATGTCTCTTGAACAGGTAAAAGGTAGTGATACATCTACTGCTGAATCAGGTTCTGACGCAGAAGATGTGGCTTCTCCTAAAGCAATGAAGAGTTACTCACATCTTAGGTTGACCCCTGTTCACGAGGAAGTAAGTGTTTCTTCTATTTACTTTTAATGTCTTTATTATATGGCAAAAGTTGCTAGTTCTTTTCTGAAGGTCTTTTGTGCAAGTGCCCCTTCCAGTCCTAGTCAGAGACTTACAACTTTATTCACATTTACGAGTTATTTGTCAGGCTAAGGTAGTTGGTGAGACAAGCTATGGTGGTAGCTTATCAGCATTTGATGAGTATGTTCCAATGGTGGACAAATCTGTTGATGCTAGCTTGAAGAAGCAACCATCTCTGCAGAGGTCTTATACTTCTAAAGGTTAGCAACTTGAGCTTAGAATTTATAGCTAATTTGCGGAGATATCTCCTCATGGTACTTATTCACCACAAATAGAAAAATCAAAGGAACTATTTCTTCTAAAAGTGATCTTGTACTATTAAGCTATGAGTACTCTCTAAGCCAAATCTTATTATGTTTAATCACCTTATGGTTCTTTACCTGTATTGGAGCTTGATGACCATAAAGGCATATCGATTTTCTCCTCTAAAATTGTCAGTAGCTTTAGCAGGAACTTTGATGCCTATAAATGCATAATCACTGTTGAATACTGTCACTTCATATAATGAACGAGCAAGCAAAATTATATTTTAACTTGGGATCAATCAATGTCATACTGTACTGAATCTGATTTACAATTGAAGATGTGAGCTTGATTTTCAGTTTTGCATGCAAGAACTTATTTTAACTGGAGTGTTGCATATTTTAAGAATTTGAATTATATGATGTGACTTGTCCTCAAAATGTAATTTTCTCAATTCAGGATTGCCTCCCCTTGCCGACATTCAGACTACTCCAGATGGGATTCAAACACGAATTTGGGTGGCCTTGACTGTCTTCTTCATGACCCTTTTCACCCTGTTCCAATCATTTGCACGTCACATGACCAGCATATTTCCTACAATGTCAGCCAATGATGGTCAGATTACTTCTGCACCAACTTTTGATGCTACAAACAGGGAATGTCATCTTCCTTCACCATGTTCAGCAGCACATACTGAAGCAGACCAACTTTCCTTCATGCTAAAGAAGTTGGGTGAGCTTGAAGAGAAGGTTGACACACTCCAATCCAAGCCATCTGAGATGCCTAATGAGAAAGAAGAATTGTTGAATGCTGCTGTCTGTCGTGTGGATGCTTTGGAAGCAGAGTTGATTGCTACTAAAAAGGTAGGATGCTGTGACATTTGTGGTCATTCACTTTCTTTTTTCCACCTGTCTGGGCCTATCGCAGCCATTCACATTCAAAATGCACTCAAATATGAGTAATCCTTGCTATATATTTCTTATCATCTGTTTCTACGTCTGCATTGGAGAACGTTTGATTTACTTGGTTTTGCTTCTTTTGTGTGACTTGTTGCACAGGCTCTCTATGAAGCCTTAATAAGACAAGAGGAACTGCTTGCCTACATTGATCGTCAAGAAGCAGCGAAGTTACGGGTAAGTTGGCTGAGTTATTTTTCTGAACAGTTTGGTAGAGGGACGCTTTTTGAAACCTCTGATTCTGACGTGTGGCATTTCCTTTATTTTGCTGCTTGTTCATCAGAAAAAGAAGTTTTGCTGGTGAGTGTTGCTGCCGCCTGCTAGAGCGACTTCATGGAGGAGGATTTATTTCTCAAGTCACTAGTGTTTATAATACTAAACAAAATGTGATCTTTTAGAATCAGCTTAAAAGCTACCTGTGTCTTAACCCACTGTCCTAAGGTGCCGTTTGATACATGCTCATCTCTTGTTTAGAGCTTTCAAAATTCGTTTATAAGACGTTGGAGCTCGATATATGAAAAAGAAAGATAATTTTTTTTATATATTATTTAGGATATATAACATATAAATTTCAATTGTTTCTTATTTTACTGAGGATGAATAGGGTTGTATATTTTTTATATAAATTTATAAGAAAAAAATCTTTCTAAAACATACTTGGAACTTAGCACTTGGGTATAAATCAAGAATATGTTCGATGTTAATGAGTAGACGAGAATTTGGAGATTATGAGGTCAGAAATGCCAAATTGAATTAGGTAAGAAATCAAGGACTTTGAAACTATTACGTGAAAGTTTAGGAAATTTGATATTTATTAGAAAGAAATTTGAGGAAATAAAACGAAATCTGAATTTTGTTGTCGTCTGGCCAATTCATGACATTAAAGTTATAGGACATGTTCATGTTGCCTATTATTCCTACTACCTTGCCGTCCAAAAATTTAATTTTCATTCAAGCTCAGCAAAGTATAAGATCATTAATTTTTTTAATAATACTGAATCCTTCATTAAATCAAGAAAGCATTACAACGGAAAAACCTAACAACAAAACGACGACTACTAGTTTCCTTCATCATGTTTTTTTTAAAAAAAAATCAAAAGTAAATCGATAAAAATGACTGAAATCAAAATTTTTTAAATGCATTGTTAAAGCTCCTCAACTTGAAATCAATTGCCTGAAACTTGAGAGTATTATTGTGAACTTGAATGGTAGAAAAATATGTTGAAAAATATTCACATCACAGAGAACAATGTACACAAGTTTTTTTTTTTTAAGGCAAAGCAACAATATCAAAGTAAAAGAATGGAGATGAAGATGGCCAACTCATCTTCAAATACCATAGGCGTGTTTCCTTCAGCTTTACCAGCGGAACTGCATTCCCAAAACCCAAGAACAATATCAGAATTCATAATGTTTCTCAAATAAATATATTAAAGAAGAAAAGAAAAAACAAAAACTAATAGCAAGTCCCGTACAAGTCTCCTCTTCCTCTTCTTCTTATCAATGGCTGCTTGGAGCTCTCCTTGTCGAGCAAGTGCATTATCAAGCTCCTATTCCCACAAACCCCACAATACGGTTAGCTTAAAAATAAAATCTTTCTAATCTTTAGTTCATATAATCTGAGTTGAGTACCTTTTTGGCTTCATTCAATTGATCCTCGAGAGCACTGACTCTGGCAAGAGCAGTATTCAGCATTTCCTCCTTTTCTGGAGGCATGGGAGGTTTGCAAGCGAGAGCGTTGACCTTGTCTTCAAGCTCAGCCATCCGCTTCATCAGCAACATGTGGTCTCCGCCGGAAGGTGGTGGTGGTGCCGGCAACTGACGGTGCGCTTTTTTTGTCTTGGCTCCGTCGGGATGTGCTGAGTTGCTGTGAAGTCCTGCTTCAGTGACCTTCCTAGGCATGCTCTTGGTCACCCTAATCAATGTCAGTATTCCCATTATTAATGTCATGAACCTTCCTACTATTTGACCGCTCACTCTTTCACTAGGCTTGGCAGCTAAACAATCTGCAGCTTCAGCAATTCATTCCAATATCAGAATCCAGTAAACCCTATTCATTCAACAAGCTTATCTGGATCATGAATTGCATGTTGATGGCCAAACATTAAGCCAGAACCATAGAACTGTACGTAATACCTTTGGAAATTGCAAGTTTATCTTTTGCTCTTGACCAATGCGAATCAACAGCTTTGTCCACCATTGGGACTGAGACATCATATCTGTAACCACTCATTTGCTTCGCAATCTGCAATACATAGGGACAAGAATTCAAAGGAAAATGAAGGTTGACTGAACTTAGTATGAACTCTGAAATCTTTTTCATGGATCAAGACATCAAGTGCCTGTTTGAAAACCCCAGATTAAAGTTTTAAAAGTGTTTTTAGCTAAAACTTTAGTTTGAATTTTTTTTTAAAACAGTTATATTTGTCTAAAAAGACTTTTGGACCAAACTATGGTTTAAATCTAAGGTTTTAGAATAGTAAAAGAATTTATGAGCTATCTAATTACTATTTTACTCTTATTTTTTTTTATACTCTCTTCTTCACCCTCTCTCTTCTCTCTTCTCTACCCTCTCTCCTCTCTCATATTTTTAATAAAATCATACCCTTTCTAATAATTTTTCAATTATAAAAGTACTACTGGTAATAACTATCAAAACACTCATTTATTTATAACTATTTTTTTTTCATAAACAATTTTCCAAATTCTTATCTAAACAGCCCATGTGAAGAAAACTTATTATAGTTTTTCTTAGCGTGGATAGAAAAGAAGATAACTTATCCTCACAATGCACATTGTTCTCTGTCCTCTGGCATGACAAATTCTACCACTATATTTATGCAGTTTCCTTGAACTATCAGGAAAAAGGTTTATGGCAGAAACCATTAGTGAAGCCTAGAGAACTTACTCCTGGTTTGACATGCTCCACAGTTGGCGATAAACATTTGATGTTCTTGAAAGAATCACCTCCCTTGATGTTTTACAATCAGAAAGAAATACGGAGAAGAGTGTTTCAGAACAAAGAATTGCACAGAGAAACTCCAAAAAGATGGGAAAGCAGAGTACCTTTTGGTAAATTGCTTCGTCCTCATTTATTGTTTTCTCCTCAATACCAGCCAAGACTCTCCTTTGGCATCTCCCCTCACCATTTTGAACCATCTAATCATCAAAAGAACACACTTCATTCTTGAATTATGATGCCACAATATGAAGCTAGAAAAACTTGTATAACATCATCAGTAAACTACCCTAAAGATTTCTGGGTCATTCCATGGTCCCTTGTCTGAGAGCATGCAACCACCTTTATCTGCACAAGTACAAGTACCTCCCAAGAACTCTGGAAGTTCACTGGTAAATAAGAATGACCAGTAAGGTGTTAAGGGAAGAACTATGCAGTGTCATAAGATTTAACTCAAGTGTGTTCTGTTTCTCGTGAGAGAAGGAGAAAAATTAAACCTGGCATCAATGATTTCAAGCAACTTGCTCTGATATTTGTTGCCTAGGACCTGCAAAATAAATCATCATTAAACTCAAAGAAGCCACTAGTTATTGTTTAGACTTCAGAGGTGAAAGGTTTGAACAGTAAATAGCTTCAAAGAGATAAGTAAATTAGAAATACATACATGGATTTTTGCAGAGGTCTTGGGGTCAAGGAAGGACTTGACAGTGTTCCACAAGAGCCTAAATCCAGAGCCAGCATTGATGATGAACATACGGTTCAAGGTCTAAGTGGAAAGAAATAAAGAAAGGAAGTTCAATTAGTTAATATTGCCACTATATCATTTTACTGTAGGGAGGTCCCTCGCTAGTGTGATGATGACATAACAATCTAGATTTTTGTTTTGTTTTTGTCATCGCTCTCTCTCTCCTAATACATGACTGTATGTATGATTGTAAATGATTCAGTTTGGTTAGAGAAAACAAGAACATATGAAGCCAAAGAAGTAAGTACCTCAGGATAGTTGTCACCATCAATCTTCTGAAGCCTCTGAATCAGATCCCTGGCAGCTTTGTTGAAATTTTTCAGTCCCTGATTAATTATTGCAGTCATCAGTTTTGTTTTACTTACTTTTTAATAAGTACATGTTTCACATTATATTTGTCATTTAATGTCACCTTCAAGATTCTCCCAGTAACATTGATATTTCAAAACAGCCATAGAATTTTACATATTACATACCACTCCTTGGACGTCCAAAATAGTTGTGCTTTGGTCAATGTGTTTCTTTGCTGCAATTGAACAGGCAGGAAACTTGACAACGAAGGTCCTCTCGAACTCTCTTACGTGGTACTGAACATAGCGATCCAATGTTGTCACTTGTAACAGCTTGTTGGGATCAACCTGACCCAGTTTTTCAATGTAAACTGGTCTTCCATCCTTATCAATTCCATGATGCCCTTGTGGGTAGTATTTCATAACTTCGTCTAGTTCCTTAAACTCAAAATCCTTGGAGGAAATTCATTAACTTGATGTTAGACTTATTAATTTAATAAGTGATTATGCTGGAAAAAACATCAGATAGCTGCACAGTTGTGTGCATATATACCTCCATGATAGTGTCAGCACCGAATTCTTTTCTCCATTGAAGCATGTCTGCCCACATTTGCTTTGTTTTCTCAAAGTCAAACTTCCTTGCTTTCAAGAATCTGTATCATCATCATGCGGTAAATTCATGTCAAGAACAATTTCAACTCAAAAACTTCTACTAAAGTCAATGGTCATGAATATGAATACTTATGATATGTAACATGTCCTCTGTTTGGTTTTATGCTGAAGGCCATTAAAACCATGTTTTTTGTGGTTTCTTTAACCTGTATGATATAGCAGGAAGGTGGAATATCTTTAATTTATTAGGGAATAATAATTTTTGCTTGCCCCTCACTTAACAATCCTCGTTATTATATTTCCTAATAAATCAAATCCTCATTTAATTAGGTAGAAACCCTAATTAAAATAGTCTGACCTATCAAAGGCAGATCCAAAATCTAATAATTCTCAACATAAAATCAAACACGTACTCAAAGCCTGTATTGGATAACTTTTAAAATTATGATTTCGACCTAAACCAAAATTTTAAAAGTAATATAGCCAAATATCCATCCAAAACCTAAAAATGATTTTGACCCTAAAACCTTAGTTTTAAATAAATTAGGGAGAATAACTTTTTAACCTCAATGCTATAGTTTTCTCCGAAATCCCTTATCTAAAATGTAATCCAAACAAGCTTTTGGTCTTATAATTGATCAACAACCATGTCAACTCAAAAACTTAAGTTAAAGCAAACAAAGGCCTGTGGATAATAATTTTGATTATGGCAATGGCTATGCCTTAGCATCATATGATGATCATCGTGCTTGGCAGGCAACAGTTCTTCCAAAACAAGCATTTGGCGAAAAGCATCGACTGCCTGCAACTCTTCAGCATCAAGGTCATCCTCAATTGATAGAGACACAACCCTGCTGTGCCTTCGACCTCTCTTTGTGAAGGAACTCTTGAACCTATTTGAAGCATTGATTGCCACCTTCTTTATAGGTCCTACCCTTTTCTTCCTTTCTTCCTCCGAATACTCATTCTCAATTCCTGTATTATTAGGATCAACAAGAAGCTGTAGGTGAAAATTAATATGATAATCAAGAATCATGTTTATGTGATCATAAAGATCTTCTTCCTTGCACTGCCTTTGTGGCATTTCTCACACGTTCATGATCATGAAGCATGCAAAATTTTGAGCACGCATTTCATATTACATAAAAATTTCAGACAAAATGAAAAGAAAGAACAGCAATATATAGAATCTTAGAACTTACCCAATTTAAGAGGTTCAGACATCATCATAGCAGTCTCGCACATGATTGAAGAATCTTGGAAGCTTATATATAAATATATATATATAAGTCAGGTGAGAGCAGAGAAAGCCCTGAAGGCAAAAAGGATCAAGCGCTCACATACACAGAATGTGCCCAATATCTGAGCCCTTGCCTATTTGCCCACACCTATATATTCATCAACAAACACAAACACGTCAGAAAAAAAATAAAACCCAGAAACAAAAGTCCAGCAATCTACAAGGTTCGAGAGGTTTAGAAAGAAGAAGAAGAAGAAGAAGAAGATGATACCTTTAGACAAAGATGTAGGGGGGTGTGGAAGGAAATAACAATATGGAAAAGCAAATTTAATCACCCGAGAAAATCTCCGGGAGGATGGTACAGCTGAATTTAGAGTTTTGCTAATTAGGATTATTATTTTTATTATTTTCTTTCTTTTGGATTATTTTATTGCCGGTATGGGAAAAATACGAGACTTGTTCAGTTTTTCTGCTTCCGTTTGCTACAACGGGAAACGCACCTAGAAAAACAATGTTTGAGTATAAAAGGTTGGCGAAATGCAAGCCACTCCGTTCATTTTGTTCTTTTGGGGCAAAACAAAAAACGAGAAGTTGCAGAAACAATCCAAGATTGCCTCTAAGATTCTTTTATTCAATATTGTAAAAGGTTTGTCTGTTCTATTTGTGGATTGCATGTCCGAGAATGAGCTTGATTATGTCAAGCAACGTGTTAATGGCTATTAATTAGAAAGGAGTGAGCTGGAAGTAGAAGTCAGCACAGTATGCATGAACGTCGTCGTGTTGTGGAGCTCCACTAAGTTTTCATTCATGGCTTCCTCCTCTGCTACTCCTGAAATAGGAAGGAGACAAACCAATGAATATCATCCCTCAACATGTACATTCAACTTCTTTTTTGGGCCAACATACAAATGAGCCATTTTGTCAATGACAATTTTGAGGGCTTTGACACCATTATGATCAAAATATATAAATATATGGAGACATACCGGGTTGGACTATACAAGTTGCTCAGACATGCTATGCTGATTTGGAACTTAGTCTAAATAGATCAGGTTGGTTTAGTCTATTTGTTTCATGTTGCATTTTTTTGAGGTTAGGACTATAGGTTGCGTTGCATTGACCACGTTTTTGCCATGAAAAAAAAGACAGCTGCAAATAGAGACATGGTGGGGAGGATAAAAGTTTTGGGTCTAAAAGAATTGAATTGTTTATCTATAATTGGGCCAATATAAAAAGGAAGAAAAGAAAACGAAAATGTGAGAGAGCGGATATTGACATTAGATGCTGACGTGGACGGCCAGATTGCGTCGCATGTACGGATAAGCTTAAGTGAGGTTAAAATAGGCAATTAAGGGCCTGTTTGGATTATCTTTTCGTATTCTAGATAATAGATTTTAAGAAAAGTATATTTTAGGGAGAATATATTTTAAGAAAATAAGTGTTTGGATAGTTATTTTCAAAATGACTTTTTGAGAAGGTAAATTACTAAAAAGGGTATAATTTTATTAAAAGGAGGAGAGAGAAGAGATGGTGAGGAATAGAGAAGAGATGAGAGTGGGTGGAGAAGAGAGAGGAGAGAGGGTAGAGAGAAAAGAGGAGAGAGGGTATAAAGAAGAGAGGAGAGAGGAGAGAGAGAAAATATAAGAGATAGTGAAAAAGATATAAGAAAAATGAGATATAGTGTAAGAAAAATTAAAGGTAAAATATTAATTGGATAGTCCATAAATTATTTTACTATTCTAAAATATATTCTGATCAGCTTTTATGAAACTATAATTTAGCCCAAACTAAAATTTTAAAAAAAATAACTGTTTATATAAATTTTTTTTAAATTAAAATTTTTTATAAAATCAATTCTCATACTATTCACTCAACCACACACCAAGATGTCTAACAATCACTAACAATGATAAGGCTTTAGATGGTCGCCAAGTGGACGGATAAGATTACGAGATAGATACGTACGAAGAGATCCTGAAAAGTGTCGTGATATTATTGGGTATCTATGGTTTCCCGCCCTTTAGGCGTAGAATGGTAAATTTACTCGTGTGAAGCCCTAATTTACGTCTACTTGTATTAAAGTCACGTACCTAAAATTTTTATTTCTCTACTCTTTCATTGATTCCCGGAAGTACCCTCAATAATATCGTATAAGCATCGTGAATATTTGATTTAATATATCACGTAATAATCTTTGACTTAATAGTGCAATAAAGTTGGTATTATCTAGTGACAGTGTATTTAATAGGTAACCTAATTTTACCAATAATTTAAACAATTAAAAACACACAAATTCTGACACAAAAACATTAAAATTGTTGACAAGTCCGTTGTTGATAAAAATAAAATAATACGTTCTTTGTTTGGTATTACCGTGGGGTAGGTGAAGATTTTCATCTAAAAAAAAGCATGCCTTATTTGTTTAATGGCTTTTATTGGAAAAAAATAATATAAATGGTGGTATATTCAAAGAGCACTAATTTGGGAAAAAAGAATAGGGGCATATTCGGAAAATAAATACAAGTACGCACTGAATATACGGTAGCGTATACGTATAGCATACTCTAGACGGAGCGTGATCCATACCACACTCTGCTCTCCGCTTGGCGGCATTCCGCGTCAACTGTGGTTTTGGATTTTCTTGGGTTTCTCTTTTTCGTTCGCCTTTTTCATTGCATAGAAGAGGGAAAAATCGAAAGCGGAGAAGGAAAGCATTTCTTTCCCATTTTCCCTCTCGTACTTTCTCACTCACTCTTTTGAGTACTAGCTTCTGGTTTTCTCCAATGCCCATTACCCCAAACTCTCGCAAGTTTTGATTTTTTTTTTTTCGTTTGTTTGTTTGTTCTGTTTCCGGTTTTGTGAGTGGATAAAGCCTGGAATTTTGCACAAGGTTTTTGGGACTCTCGTTTCGCTCTGAGATCGGTTTGTACCTTCTTCCTCTTCACGTTTCGGTGCTTTGCTGTTTCTTTCTTCGCTTCCACATTTCTGCGAATATAGATGGTGATTATTTATCATCTGCATGGTTGTTTGGGTTTTGAATCTATTGCATGTGTTGTATTTGCGAGTTTCAGCCTTCTACACGATGTTTATATATGGCCCATGAATTATAGAAGCATTGATGAATTAGTTTCAAAATTGGGGCATTCAATAATTTTCCCCTCATCTTTCCTCTTATTAGTTTCTCCGTCTCCCTGGATCTTCTAGACTCTTTGATTCAGACGTTTTCCGTTCCTTTATTTTGATTCAAAGAGCGTCAATTCGATTGACTTTCATTGACTGGTCATGTGCAATAGTACTGCATGTTTGATGCGATTTGAAGTTAACAAACGGATTCTGGGAAACTTTCTTGTTTATGCGTTTGACTATTCAGACTTTACATTGTCTTCGATTTTTTTTCTAGGCCTGTAGTTGTAGGCGAACGATTATATAAATGAGAAAAATCATTTCCACGCAGATAGGAAAAATCGGAGAGGACATATTAATTTGTTATGAAGCGATATGATAGAGTCAGATGGTCACTGTTTTGCACGATTATGTAACTTTATCAGTTTACACCTTAGCTACAGAGACGTCCTCTGGAAAATGTGGATTATGCTGCCAAGACAATCATCTTTTTAAGCGTCTTGAAATTTTAGTTGGCCCCAAAATGGGCCTTGAAATGTTAGATCTTAGAAAGTTGTTTGTTTTATATTCATTTTATAATCTTCATCTTTGCAGCTTATCACGCACTTCATCCATTTCATCCTGTACTGCTTCTGTTATGAATGATTTGATGTATAATAGCAGTCTGAAGTATGAATCTATTTCTTTGTTGGTATCAGGTTCCACTCAACTTACAAAAGAATTGGTTGCAGTCTTTTTTTCAGACTGCACCTTCAAATATTTATCGTCTTTTGAATCATATCATGGCCAGTGATTCTGCTGTAATGTCCAATGGCAATGTCAACTCACATCCTAATCCACAGAGGAATTACCAAGTGGTTGTAGCTGCAACCCGGGATATGGGTATTGGTAAGGATGGAAAACTACCCTGGAGACTGCCCGCTGATCTCAAATTTTTTAAGGAGGTCACTTCAATGACATCTGATCCTGGGAAGAAGAATGCGGTGATAATGGGTAGAAAAACATGGGAGAGTATCCCTCTTGAGAATCGCCCTCTTCCTGGTCGCCTTAATGTTGTTCTTACTCGCTCAGGAAGCTTTGACATTGCAACTGCAGAGAATGTTGTTATATGTGGAAGCATGTCCTCCGCACTGGAATTGTTAGCTGCTTCCCCTTATTGTCTATCAATTGAGAAAGTATTTGTTATAGGAGGTGGTCAGATATTTAGGTATGTGCTATTTTATTTTATTAAAACCTTTTCCACTTCACGGGAAAAAAAACACTTTTCTACTCCTCTATGCCATCTTTGCTTTCATATTAATTCTTTCTTATAGCTGATAATTTTTATGTGCAGAGAGGCTCTAAATGCACCTGCATGTGAAGCTATCCACATTACTGAAATCGAGACAAATATCGACTGTGATACTTTCATGCCTCCAATTGATTCCTTTGTATTTCAGCCCTGGTACTCTTCCTTTCCTAGGGTGGAGAACAACATCCGCTATTGTTTTACCACATATGTACGCGTAAGGAGTTCTGCAGAAGAATACCTGAGTCAGAATTCTGATCAAATTTGTGATACCAGATCAGATTCCTCAAAATTTGAGGTCAAGAACTTCTCTTTCCTTCCTAAAATGATTTTTGAGAAACATGAGGAAAACATTTATCTCAATCTGGTTCAAGATATCATCTTTGAAGGCACTGCTAAGGATGATAGGACTGGGACTGGCACCTTCTCGAAATTTGGTTGCCAGGTAACACTAACATCATGATTGGTTTGTTGAGTGATGGTTGTCATTTATATGATGGCTTATTATCTCTATATATCCACAGATGAGGTTTAATTTGCGCAGAAGCTTTCCTCTTTTAACAACTAAGGTATGTAGATATATTGGTTAAGATATCTGTAAATTTACTTTACCTTTTCTTTTTTCCCATGGTTTTGATTCAACTAGTGTCTTGTTTGTTTCAATTTCACTGGAGGATTTTTGGGAAAGAAATATTTATTGTATGCTTCGATGTAGTTGACATGGTTTATTCGTTTGTTTCCTAGAAAGTATTTTGGCGAGGGGTTGTTGAAGAGCTTCTTTGGTTCATAAGTGGTTCGACAAATGCCAAGGTAATAACATCATTTTTAAATTACATACACATGGAGTGCCGCATATTTCCTAATTAACTTGTCGAGAAGCTGAGGTGAGCCTATTTTAAGTATATTATTTTTGCTTGGGTTCAAATAGAGATTCGTTATTAGAAGGTTGGGAACAAGCTCAGCACTAACTAAAAATTATAAAAATATTATTAATGGGGTCAAAATGTGCATAAGCTGTGTCAAAATGTGATTAAAGAACCTGGCAGTTTATAGGAAATTCATGGGTTCGTATTTATATTCTAGCCTAGAGAAAGGAATCTTTCCTGTTGTTATAGAAAATGGTTTAACAGTTGTTTCTGCTTGTTCCAATGCTTGCCAATATTGAGACCATGAAGATATATTATTCTACACAAATCTTTCAATGTAAACCGTTCACTACATATTGATGCTCTGTACTTTTTGGTTGATGAACTCCATTATTGAAACCTGTGTTGTTGACAGGTGCTGCAGGAAAAAGGCATCCATATATGGGATGGCAACGCATCCAGAGAATACCTTGATAGGCAAGGCTTGACTATCAGCTTTTGTCTGTAGAGATTGTACTTTTTGTTTCCGATTTAGTTACTGATTATCTTGTAACTTACAGTGTTGGACTGGCAGAGAGGGAGGAAGGTGACCTGGGACCTGTTTATGGTTTTCAGTGGAGGCATTTTGGTGCCAAGTAGGTGGATCATAATTTTTTCTCAGTAAATATGTTGGTTCATGTATGGCGTTTTAGCTTAATTGATCCATGTATCATCCTATAGGTATACTGACATGCATGCTGACTATTCTGGCAAAGGATTTGATCAGCTTTTAGATGTTATTAACAAGATAAAGCATAATCCTGATGATCGGCGGATTATTCTCTCAGCTTGGAATCCGGTAGATCTTAAATTGATGGCCCTTCCACCCTGCCACATGTTTGCACAGGTCTACATTTCTCTCTGGGTTGTCTTTGAAACAGTGATTCTGAACCTCTCCATGCCCCTCCCCTTCTAAGTTTTCCGTATCTTCTTTTGTAGTTCTATGTAGCAAACGGGGAGTTATCTTGTCAAATGTATCAGCGATCCGCAGACATGGGCCTGGGTGTGCCCTTCAATATTGCATCTTATGCTCTCCTGACATGCATGATTGCTCATGTTTGTGGTATGTGACTTTTGCAAGCATTCGCTTAGTATTTAGATGTGTGGTCAGATATATGATTCATTTTAAACTTTTAAGGTTTTCTGGGTTTAATAAATGTTTTGTGCCATTTTTCTTTGGTTGTAATGTCCACTTTGGTCACTGTTAATGATTAAGAAATTTATTGAGAAGCAAAGAGAACAAAAAGGATTAAGAATTGGCATTACTTGTCTGACAGATTAGATCGCTATGCCCTTTTCTTTCAGAGCTTGTTCCTGGTGATTTTGTCCATGTTATCGGGGATGCGCATGTTTATCGCAACCACGTGAGACCTTTGCAGGAGCAGCTCCGGAACCTTCCTAAACCTTTTCCGGTATGTTATATTCGGGAAGCAATTTGATTTAACATCTGGCTAAAAGATGCTGACAGTATCAGGAAACTAATTTATTTTGATGTGTCTTGTTCTCTCCCTGATCACCTTTATTTAAATGCAGATTTTGAAGATAAACCCAAAGGATATAGATTCATTTGTGGCATCTGATTTCAAACTCATAGGCTATGATCCATACCAGAAGATAGAAATGAAGATGGCTGTGTAAGCATATAGGAGATTGATTCTTAATCCCTTGAGGCTGCCCATGCTTTTTGAACTGAGGCAAGTAGTTTTCCCAATATATATATATATTGGGATTGAGATTAGATTACATGAATGATATATTGTGCTTCAGGCGACGATGACAATGATACGAGGCTTTTTATGTGGTTAATAAAGAGAGGTAGTAGTTGGAGTTGAAGCTTTGGTATAGGTCTGTTGTCAGTGGACATTATTTAGTTCCACATCACATGTATGGTTTGGTGAACCGCATTTTCTTTTCTTTCTGATGCCTTTTTATCAGTCATTATCTGTTTTGACTGTAACACACTCAAATACCTCTGTCACACATCACAAACTTGAAATTTGAGATCATACCTCTTCTTATTATTTGCTTTCCTAATAGGTCTTCTTATTATTGATATTGTATGCATTGAATGGGAAATGATTTTATCCATTGTTAATGCGTATACGTGTTTAACAATTCTTTTGTTTTTACTACTTTTAAATTAAGTGTTAAGGCTATCCGTATTTTTAGTAATCTCAAATTGTTTTATTTTTTTTAATTTTAAATAACCATCTTTTTTTTCGGGCATAAAACTTAAACAGATTTGAGTGTCTTAATCCGTTAATAGAAAAAAAAAATTAACTTGTTATTTTCTACACTATAACTTATATGTTTTAAAGTTAAAGTTATAGATGACCATTCAGAAAAATTTTATTTAACAGAAAATAATGCAATATATATATATATATATAAGAGTTAACTACTTAGCTTTGATTACAACTTATTGACAATTTTTATTTAGTTATTTACTACATTTTATTGGCTTTTAATTTTTATTTAGCAATTGACAATCATATTTTTTCCATTTTAAATTTGTTAAAATAAATGAATGAGGCCCTCTATTGGAAAAAAAGGGGCCTTTTAACTATAATTTATTGACAACTTTTGTTTAAGTATTCACTGCATGTAGTTAGTTAATACCAACTTTTATTGATAGCATAAAATAATGATAATTGATAGCTTAGTAATATAGCTCAATTGCGAATTGAGCTCAATAGAATATCTATATATGATAATATTAAATATTCTTTTAATTTTTAATATAAGATTTAATTAATTTTTTAAAAAAATTATAAAAATTAAATAAATAAGTTAATTATAATTAAATTTAATTTCTCAACAAGAATTGATAAAATATATTGTTTAATATATTTAAATTAGTTATATAATTTTTATATTAGTCATAATTAATTAATTTTTTTAATTTATTTAATAAAAGTTAATTAGATGTTATATTAAATATTATAGGATACTACTACATTGAAGATCAGCGTATATACATATGAACAACAATTGCTACCTTGGCTTGACGACAAATATACAACGCTGAGACATACACAGCATTTCACAAAACAACATAACAATTACAACACTTTGACTTAGGCGGTAGTTGTGGAGGATGAAATTTTGTTTAATTGTGAAGGGTAATTTGGTAATTGACCATGAAAATATAATGTCAAGTCAGTCCCTTAATCCTGCGGTGAAATTTCATAATGTTTTGGGTCTGGTTTGAAATTATGTCCCTTCAGTTGTCATTTATTGAAATTCTCCCATAGATCAATGGCTCCTCGTTCAAGCAATTTTAACAAGAGACATGACCAAACAAGGATACACCAAATTTGGCAAGAATTGGATAACCTTGTTCTTAAACCTAACGAATAGTTCATCCATGATCCCTTCTCCAAATTGTGCCTTCATAATAGGTTCAAACACGGCTCTTAAGTATTTGGCTACAAACTCCCCTCTCTCCTCATCATCCTTGAAGCTTTCACTGCCTTCTTCTTCATCATCGACAATTGATCCGTCCCAACTTGTTCTGATGCTCTCGAATTTTTCAAATCTGAAAGATCCTTCCTCCTTTATTATTTCAATAACCTCGTCTTCCCCAGCATTATAAAATGGCATATTGAAACGCTCCAATTTTGCCTCTTCCATCAGATTCTACAGCATTCATCATTTGTCATCTTGTGAGTCTATATAGAGTATATCTTAATACATGTTCTTTTCTTTTGATAATTTGAGTTTAATAAATTACCTCTAAGACCATATCATTGAGTATCACACGAAAGAGTCCAGGAGCAGATATATTTTGAGAAGTATCATATCGGCCAATGAACGTAAGGAGCATACCACCGCCAGGCACCAATTCCTTTGAACGTGATCTTAAGAATACTTTGAAATCTTGTTTGAATTGGTTAACGTATGATGGAGAACTAATGCTTGTCACATATATATTCCCTTTATCACCATCTCCTATTTTTGCTTCCTCGCTCAACGAATTTGGAGCCTGTTCCCCAACATGTAAGAATGCAATTTAACTTTCACTGATACATATACATATACATATACATACATGCATACATACATATATATATAGAGAGAGAGAGAAGGTAGATGACCTGAGAGAGCCAGTGGAGAGAGTAAGAGGAGTGGAAGAAATGGATGGAATTGGAGGGGAAGAGGGTTCCATAGAAAGTGCCAGGTGTTGCATTCATCAAACATGTTGTTGTGTCTTGTTTCAGAGTTTTATAGAACTGTGGGAGTGACTTGAAGATTGAATTAAAATCATTCCCAAATAGATCGTTCAGGAAAAACTGAAACATGGGTGGCTCAACCTTCAACCTGCGACTTGTTTCATGGACGATATGGATGATGTTAGAAGCCACAAAAAATGCATTTGGCCCAGAAGAACACCCTAAATCTGCCACTTTCATACAAGTTGGAAGATTGCTGCAGTACATCTCGCTGATGGTTTCTTCAAGTATAGGTTTCACTCTCATCATCATTTTTTTCTGCTCATCAAGCAACATGTATATATTGATGATCGGATCTTTGACATTCATTAGAATAAATGAAAAGGGTAAAGATAAAAGGCATATATCTTTCCAAACAATCACAGATTAACAAGTTAATTTCTTTGAATATATACAAGAGAGCTTACTTGTACTGAAGAGTTGTTGGCGTAGCTTGTTTCTCCAACACCCTCATTCATATGAAGCACTTGTTCTACAGCCATAACCTTGGACGCCATTGATGTGTTATACTTTTGGTGTGCTAGCTAGCTTCTGCTTAAATATAGGTGTCATCTTTGGCAAAACATATCTCATGCGGGTTTAAGAATATTTCCCTATCAGAATTGCACAGCTCATTTTGATGTAGTAATATTATACAGTGAACAATATCATCTCCAAATTGATCGTTTTAGAGATTTGCCAGTAGTTTGTATCCTTGTCCACGTGCAAGATCGCCATATATGGAAGGTAAGGGATATGGAAAGAGGGCAAATTCTCATACCGTGCATGTGCCTACATAAATATATTTAAAATATTAAAAGTGTCAAGTCCTTCTAAAGTTATGTATCATATCTCCCCCAACTAGGCTGGTTCAAGCTCCAGCTTGTCTTTGTAACAAAAAAAAAACTGAGGCTGGTAATGCATAAGGAACTAAAATTGCATACTAACAAAGGAAGAAGAAACTGTACTAGTGAGCATAGCAATATATAGGAAGCGTGCAAATTACAAAAGGGAAGACATCAAATGATGAAGAAAACATTTTGTATGTTTAAGAACAAAAGAAATGTTAATAAACTTATGACTTTGTGACACAATTTTTTATAAGTAGAGATGTTATAAGTTCGATTTCACTTATAATTTTATAGGGTCATAGTTTAAATGAAAAAAAAAAAAGATAGAGTGGGTTGAAGCATGTGTCAATGTATCAAATTAACGTGTCTGGGTGATCAAGAGCCGTTGATTTCCATATGAAGAGGAGTGGTTCCTCATGCCATGAAAATATAAACCTTAGCTCTCTTTCACACGTGTGCACGTGCGCATTCACATATGAGGTTTACTCGTATAAGGATGGAACCAATTTGGGTATTCATCAAAACTTTATCAGATTGTCTAGATCTATTTTTTTTAACTGGCATTTTTTGTAAAATAAAAAATTTATCTTTTAAAAAAATATAGTTAAGAGATTATCTCTATTTTAGATTTTATAACCTTTAAAATAA
Source organism: Leucaena leucocephala (assembly GCA_037074615.1). Taxonomy (NCBI): domain Eukaryota; kingdom Viridiplantae; phylum Streptophyta; class Magnoliopsida; order Fabales; family Fabaceae; genus Leucaena; species Leucaena leucocephala. Next base: position 20,714,934 of record CM073560.1, on the reverse strand, counting down.
TTTATTTTAAAAAAAATAAAGAGAAGAAAAAAAATTAGATCTGAAGATCTAATAAGTTTTGGGTACTCATCAAAGTGATAGTATCCAAACTGGTTCCACAAGAATAACTTCACAACACACACACAGAACTCAAGAAGTTTGCTTGATTCATTGCAATAGTACTGATGCTTAGACTAGTGCTTTATTTTATACATCTTGCAAATTCATGATTCATGCACTCATTCTCTCTCTCCCCCTCCCTCCCTCCCTCTCATGCATTAGTTCTTCTTCTTGGTGAGGGAAAGGACGAGATTATTATAGACGAGATCCTTCAGCTGCATGAGTTGCACAACCTTGTTTGTGAACCTAAGGAACACTTCGTCCATGATTTCATCCCCAAACCGCGTTTCCAGAAGGGGTTCCATCACAGCTCTCATGTACTGTCCTACAAACTTGGCTTTCATCACCATCTCATCATTTTCATTATCTGCATCCCAACCCAGTTTGCTGAACTCCATTCTTTCAACACTGAACGATCCTTCTTCTTCTATTATCTCCCTCACTTCCTTCTCCGTCGGACTATAATATGGAATATCAAATTTGTCTAGTTTTCCCTCCTCAACCCTTCCCTGCATGCATGCCAACCTCATTCATTACACAATGCCAACAATCAAGTTCCCTAACCACTCTATTTTATTCTCAAAACTTTTTCTCAATTCATTGTCCATTTAGTCCCTAAACTTTTTCTCAAAACAACTCAACGCTTGTAATTTACTGGCTGAATGAATCATATATAGTGATTTGTTTCCAAGTCAAGAAACGACTGAGTTGTTTCAAGGGATCTCATTTATGTATTCATCAAAATGATTTAGACAGTCTAAATTTGACTCTCTTTTTCCAACTGACGTATTTTAATAAAAAAAAATTGAAAAAAATATAGTCAAGAGATTATTTTTATTTTAAATTTTATACCTATTAATTTTTTTTTTAAAAAAATAAAGATAAAAAAAATCAAATCTAAACAATTTAGATTTGATGAGTTTAAGGTAATAATCAAAATGATGGGCAACCAAATTTATTCCTTGTTTTGAGTTAAAAGCTTTAAGAAATGAATTGTTCCGAGCTAAAAAAATATAGAGTATATTGTATTTCAAAAGTTAAAAGATTAGGGATTGAATGAATAATAATTGAGGAAAAGCTTCGAAACCATTAAGTTATATTTTCCTATATGAATATCGGAACATATACCTCTAAGACCAAGTCATGAAGGACCATTCCAACGAGGTTGAAGGTAGTTGATGGATCTTCATCCTCAAGTCTGCCACGAAACGTTAGAACCATACCACCACCTCGTACCAATTCCTGAGAACGAAGCTTCAGGAACAGTTTAAAATCCTCTTGAAACTGCTCATAATATGCTTTCAGCACTTCAGCAGGGCTTTTATCTGTTATATAGATGTCTCCCTTGTTCATTGCCGTGCCTCCATTGCTGGTCAAACCCTTTGGGACCTGTTATTTGAACAGACAACATCCTTAATGTTAGTTCATGAATTTAATTAATGTTTGTCTGCACGCATGCATGAACAATATTCTGACCTGAGAGAGCCAGTGGACACTGAAAGATGAATGGAAGAAGTGGATGGAATTATCTGGGAAAAGCCTTTCGTAGAAACTTCCAGGAACGCCAACAATGAAACAAGGTCCAAAGTTGTCTCCTTTGTCTTGTCGAAGCTTGTTGTAGAAATCAGGAAGTGACTGAAAGATGGTGTTGAAGTCATTTGCAGGAAGATCATTCAGGAAAATCTGGAACGCAGGTGGCTTCAGATTTAAGCTTAAGCTCACAGCATCAATAATTCCCATAATTTCAGAAGCAGTCATCAACGTGTTGGGCCCAGAAGAGCATCCCAAGTCTGCAACATTCAAACAATCAGGAAGAATGTTTCTGTAGACTCTTGCTATGTTCTCTTTCAGAATAGGCTTCGCTTTCAGGATCACCTTTCTCTGCACATAGTGTAAAGTCGCATAAGTAAATTAACAATGAAGCTAATATATATATATATATATATATAGTTGTTTGTTGAATTTGTGGGGAAATTGAATGAAGAACCTGAAGTAAGGAGTTATTTGCATAGCTTGTTTCTCCAATACCGCCATTCATGTGAAGAAGTATGTTGGTTGCCATGGATGGATGCTCGGAATGAAAATTGGTCTACTTAGGCGTCCTACTTATGCCACACAATACTCTCTCTGGCGCTATATATATAAGATACAGATCTTGGGAGGACATGGTTCTATTTATCAGATACATTTAAAAGAGGTATCAAATTTTAATGACATTTTCCATTAAAAACATTTATATGATGCATTAATAATTTCTCTCTCCAATGTTTGTGTGAAATACTTTTCCACATTTTTACATATTCATGTATTTAATAAATTTTAACCGAAATCTATATAATTATATCTTATATATAGGATTGGTTCCTATTTTTAATGTTAGAGCTAGTAATTACACGTACTAGTAGATAAATTTTATAATAATTAAGAGTTTAGTTATTTTAATCCAAACAAAAACGAATTATGAGTTGGAAAAAAGTCAAACTCATTTCTGACTTCACTGGGCGCAGCACAGAGTTCCTAACTCGAACTCTGAGCATTATTTATGAGTGAAAGACATAAGTAAATGTTCTTACAAAATCAAAGTAAAATGAGATCGAGTGAACCGAGTCCAAATTCAAATACCGAACAATGTGCTTTTTCTCTCGAAAGTCGAAAAAAAGCGTGAGTCAAAGCCAAATGAAATAACTCCCCATTAATGAGGGAATTCTCAACTTCACCATAATTATTTAATCAATGCTAATTACTAAACTTTAAATTCACCTTGAAATCATAACCCTATAAGGCTATAAGTCTCTAACCATATTAACTTATATACTCCCTTCAATTATCAAATACTCCCTCCCAATAGACATGGTTAAAGAGTTAGTATTAATCTTAAGATTAAGAGGGTGAGAGAGAGAAAGTTAAGAAAGACGATTGAGATATTTTAAAAATATATATTAATTAATTTAATTAATTCTCTTAATCTAATTAAATATATTTTATAAGAACTAAAAGAGTGTGTATATATATATGAGCAAACATTGGTTTGATTATAAGTAACTGAGATACTGATGACACAACATTACATAAAACCACTCAACTTCATCATATGATAAATACTCAAACGATACTTTGACTTATTGACCATACTTATAGAACAGCATGATCAACCAAGATACAATATTTCATGAGCCACCCAGCATTTGATTAAGCTAATGGCTCTCACTTAAGCAATTTTAGTGAGAGATATGACCAAAATAGGATACTCCAACTTGGGCAAGAATTGGATAACCTTGTTCTTAAATCTAACGAAGAGTTCATCCATGATTCCTTCTCCAAAATGTGCCTTCAAAAGAACACATATCTTTTGTTTCTGGTTATGGACTCAGCTCTCTCATTCTCATCCTTAAAACCCTTATTATTGCCTGCTTCGTTTAGGCTTGATCCGTCCCAACTTGTTTTGATACTTTCTAATTTTTCAACACTGAAAGACCCTTCTTCCTTTATTATTTCTCTATCTTCTTCAGCCGTAGCAAAATAATTTGGCACACTCAAATGTTCCGACTTCGCCTTTTCAATCAAATTCTGCAGCATTTATTTATTGTATCTTGATACATCTATGTATGTTATAAATTATTAAGACACAATTTAAAATAAAAAATGATTACGAGTTAATTAAACTGATCAATGAACAAATATGGAGAAGAATTCACCCTCTTTTCGTTGTCATCTTTATTCAACATGCTTAATGAATGTTCATGATATATTAAATTTAATAATTTGAGTTTACCTATAAGAGCATGTCATTGAGTATCATAAGAATGAGCCCTGGAACACTTATAAATTCAGAAGTATCAAATCTGCCCATGAATGCAAGAAGCATTCCACCCTTAGGCACCAATTCCTTGGAGCGTAATCTTAGAAACAGTGTGAAATCTTGTTTAAACTGTTTAGCGTATGATGAAGGACTAATGCTTGTCACCTCTATATATTTTTGCTTCCTCGCTCAACAAATTTGAAACCTGTTCCCCAACATGCAATATATGTAATCCAACGTTACTATAAAAAAAATGAGTGGTACAAAAGTTCTCATGAAATATTTTTTCATGCGTATCTAGTACTACAATCATAAAGCTTTACCTAAGCGCAAAAGTACATATGAACTTTCTAAAACAGAGTAAAACTTTCATCTCCGTTAATTGTTTTTACGTTGGTCGTGTTTGGAGAGAGAAAACCTGTTGACCATTTACAGAAATGAGAGTTTTGCTTTGATTTGTTTTGAATGGTTCATGTGCACTTTTGTTTTGTTTTGAAAGGTTCATTTGCACTTTTATACTTAGGTAAACTTTATGATACCAGATGCACGAAGTATACTTCATGAGTACTTTTGCACCTTTGAAAAACAATAGAGAATTCGAGTTGGAAATTGAAGGTAGATGATGATGATGACCTGAGAGAGCCAGTGGAGAGAGAAAGAGGAATGGAAGAAATGGATGGAATTGGAGGGAAAGAGTGTTCCATAGAAAGTTCCAGCGTTGCATTCATCAAACAAGTTGTGTCTCGTTTCAGTGCGTCTTAGAACTTTGGCAGTAACTTGAAGATTGAATTGAAATAATTCACAAATAGATCGTTTAGGAAAAACTTAGACATGGGTGTCTCAACATTCAACCTGCGACTTGTTTCATGGATGATATGTATGATGTTGAAGCCACAAAAAATACATTTGGTTCAGAAGATCCCCCTAAATCTATTATTAGGTATCTGATTAACCGATTAGTTTTAGAATTTATGATTACGCCTTTCAACATAAATGTCTCTTCTGAAATTTGAAATCAAGACCTAGAGAGAGATGATATCGCATCTTTAATTTGACATTCATTAGGGAGAAAAAAAAGAGTAAATGAAAAGTGTATAGTTAATGTCTTTGAATACAAAGAGGGCGTACCTGTACTGAAGAGTTGTTGGCGTAGCTTGTTTCTCCAACACCCCCATTCATATGAATCACTTGTTCTGTAGCTATAATCTGGGACGCCATTTATCGGTTTCCACGCTTAATGTCGGCTACGCATTGTCATGCTTTATACAAATTCATGACAACTGAATAAAAGATTTAATTATAAGGGATTACTATAAGTTCTTAAATAAAAGATTTAATTATCTAAAATTACTAATGAAAACTAATTAATAAATAATGACAATTTCTAATAAAAAAATGACAATAAATTTATGTTATTTAAAACTTTTTAGTAACTCTACTTCTTTGAACCTCGTAATAATTTTTCTAAATTATTAACCATATCACTCTGTTAGACGGCTATATATGATGTTTAGTTGGGTGCTTGCGTCTTGTCAAATGGGGAATACTGTTGTTGCTTGCGCGTCCTTAGAAGATGACCGTGGGATAGTGTAAAATGATGCCATATAATCTAGCAATCTAGCAAAGATCACAAGCTCAAATCATAGAAATATATAGCATTTTTGGTTGTGGGAGTAATATTACATATATCTATTCTTTTCCTAGACCACATATGATAGGAAACTTGTGCCCTACATCAATAATATCCCTTGTGATCGGTGGGAAAAGAGAAAAGAAACCAAAGGAAAAGAGATTTCACAAAATTCTTCGCACCCTCCAAATTTTTTGATAGAGTCTAGGCCATATTTCTCAACTAATAAATAGAGATTAATTTTTTTAGAGTATAAAGATGATGAAAGAAAATTTTATCTCTTATAATAAAATATTTGTCATATGGCTTAATTCAAAATCAAGAAAACTTGATCATCTATCAATGGGCTTTGTTGGTCTCCAAATCCCTTATTGCACAACATAGATGACATCGAAATTTAGATAATAAGAAAATCCGTTATGATCTAGTTATATTTTACGATGCTTCTGCTTAATATATTAGCTGGCATCCTTTCAAAACGTATCATGTGGGTTTAAGAATATTTCCCTTCAGAATTGCACAGCAAATTTTCAAACGGTAATAGTATAAAATGAACAATATCTGCAAATTTATAGCGAATTTTTCTTTTTTTTTTGCCCACCGCCTTGCTATGGCATTATCGTCAGGTCATGCGCTTATGCTAGTTCAGATGCGTACACGTGCAACATTCAGTTCCTAGGGAATTACAAGACTCGATAGTAGTGTTTCAATTCAATTAATGCCCGCATTTCTATATCTGTCACATCCCATAATTTTGACTGTTTTCTGGAAAAAAAGAATTGTAATACTTAACTAATCAGTATCTTTGTCAAGATCCTTTCTAAGAGCCGTTGAATTTGGACATTGGAATCATGAATCATTGTCCTCTTATGTGCCAAAGTGATCAATCAGCATAATAACTATTAGCTGCACATGTTCATGATATTTCTCTCAATATACTGATACATATAGAAGAAAACTGACAAATATATTAAGAGAGAATAAAAGAATAAAGCTGATTTATAGCTCCTTTGGCTTGATCATACTTATAGAAGAACAAGATCAGCCATGCATGAAGCATATATATATATATAGTTCGTTTAAAGTCACAATTCACAAGAATGAATTGAATAAATTCTTTCTCGCATCCCCGAAAGAGAAGAATTGGATATGTAGTTTCTTTCATTACATATATATATATATATGCATGAATTTAACTATGCCAGTGGCCCTCACTCAAGCAATTTTAGTAAGAGATACAACCAAAATAGGATACTCCAACTCGGGCAACAATTGGATAATCTTGTTCTTAAGCCTAACGAAGAGTTCATCCATGATTCCTTCTCCAAAGCGTGCCTTCAAAATAGGCTCAAACACAGCTGTAAAGGATTTGGCTAAAAACTCCCCTTTCTCATTCTCATCCTTAAAACTTTCACGGCCTACTTCTTCATCAAGGCTTGATCCATCCCAATCTGTTTTGATAATTTCTGATCTTTTCATGCTGAAAGAGCCTTCTTCCTTTATTATTTCTCTAACCTCATCTGCCGTAGCATGATAAAATGGCATATTGAAACGCTCCAACTTCGCCTCTTCCATCAAATTCTGCAGCATTTATATACTATATCTTGTCATCTTTATTCTGCAACATGCTTACTGATTGTTGAATAATCTGAGTTTACCTCTGAGAGCATCTCATTGAGTATCATACGAATGATCCCTGGAAAACTTATAAAATGAGAAGTATCAAATCTGCCCATGAATGTAAGAAGCATTCCACCCTTAGGCACCAACTCCTTGGAGCGACTTCTTAGAAATAGTTTAAAATCTTGCTTAAACTGTTTAGCATATGATGCAGGACTAATTCTTGTCAAATATATATTCCCTTCATCATCATCATCTCCTATTTTTTCTACTTCCTCGCTCACCAGATTTGGAACCTGTTCCCCAACATGCAATATATTATATGTAATGATAGAAAAAAAGATAGGAGGTTTGAGTTGGAAGTCCAAGGGAAGATGATGATGATCGACCTGAGAGAGCCAGTGGAGAGAGTAAGAGGAATGGAAGAAATGGATGGAATTGGAGGGAAAGAGGATTCCATAGAAAGTGCCAGGCGTTGCATTCATCAAACATGTTGTGTCTTGTTTCAGACTGTCATAGAACTTTGGCAATGACATGAAGATTGAATTAAAATCATTCCCAAATAGATCGTTTAGGAAAAACTAGCACATGGGTGGCTCAACCTGCGACTTGTTTCATGGAGGATATGGATGATGTTAGAAGCCACAAAAAATGCATTTGGTCCAGAAGAACACCCTAAATCTGCCACTTTCATACAAGTTGGAAGATTGCTGCAGTACATCTTGTTGATGGTTTCTTCTAGGTTTCACTCTCATCATTACCTTTTTCTGCTCAATCAACATCATCTATATATATCATTCATATAGATCGGATCTTTGATATTCTTAAAAGTAAATGATAAAATATAAAAACAAGACTATATCCCCAAACAATCGCACTTTATATTAAGTTAATCTCTCCGAATATACGAGAGAGAGCGCACCTGGAATGAAGAGTTGTTGGCACGGCTTGTTGCTCCAATACCCCCATTCCTAGGAAGCACTTGTTCTGCAGCCATAACCTCGGACGCCATTGATGGGTTTGCTCAAATCGACGCTAAATGTCGGCTACGTATTGTCATGCTTTATAGAAATGCACAACGTTGAAAGTTGTGTTGATGATAAGAAAATTTGTTACGTTCTCTATTTCTATTTATCACGAGGGTTTAAGAAAGAATGGCCTGCTATTAAATTTTAGGCGCGAGGTGTTTCTCTGTAAATATTTTATTAGTCCAAAATCCACTTGAACTTAACGGTCATCAATGTCAATATCCATTAGTCATCGTGCATGTTTGGATAAATTTAAAAAAATAGTTTATAAAAAAAAAAATTGAACAATTTTTGTATAAGAAAAGAGCTTTTAAAAAAAATAGTTTTGAATCAATGAATGTTTATATATTTATTATTAGAAAGATTTTTGTAATTAATAAACTATCAGAAAGTATATAAGATAGAAAAAAAAAATTCCGTTATAACCTGTGAGTTGGCACGTCTTAAAACGGGCTGGTATTTTATTAGCTCAAGCCCGCCCCTTTTAATAGCAGGTTAACTCGCTAGTTTACTAACCCGCTATTTTTTTAATTTTTTTAATATTTTAAAAAATTATTTATAAATTTTTAAAATATTAATAAAAAAATTTAATGTCATGTTAATATAATTAAAAAATTATTAATATTATACTTTTGAATATTTTTATTTTTTATAAAAAAAATCTCCAACTTTATAACTATAAATTTAAATAAATACTAATATAATATTAATTAATTATAATATGTTAATATATATTAATAAATAAATAATTATTTTTATTAATATTTTATAATAAAAATATTTAAATAAAATAAATAATAATATTAATAATTTTAAAAAAAATTGACAAGTTGAGGCGCAGACAAAATGCTAACCTCCCCTTTTATGATAAAACGGGAGCTGAACCTGTTTTCGTATCTCTAGTACTACCATGGCATCCCCATACGGTCAGGTGGGATTATTTCCGCGGACAGCATTATGCATGATGGTCACGTCATGGGCTCATGTCAGGTTAGATACGCGCATTATCAATTCAATTAATGTTTGCACGTATTTGTAAGTGTTTAGATTAACTTTTAAATTATCAATACAGATTACACTTATTTTTTACACTAAAATTTATTATTATATATGATTTTTCATAATTTATTGGATTTAGGGGAAAATGCCTAAAGATGTTTATTGTTAAAGTATAAGACAGCGTGTTTAATTATTTTTTATAAAATAAAAATAAAAGCTCCCAATTTATTACCATCGTCGTAGCAATATTTAATTATTTAAATTCATTTAACAATTTCAAAACATACAAAAGCTTTTACTTTTATAACTCATGAATGTCATGTGTCTTTTTAAAACTTGGTTCTACTGGATATTTAATTTACAAGGATGTCCCCAGATTGTTCTAATAAAATTTGAATTGTTTAAATTTTAAAAATATTAAAATACAAAAAAAAAACCAGGTATAGCAGTGATATTGTGATGAGAAAAAGAAAAAAGAAGAATAGTTTTAAGGGAACAAATGAACAATAAAGTAGCTAAGTAGTATAATTACCAGCTGGACTCACATTCATGGGATTTCATTGAATGCCAGTGAATCTAGCAAAACTAATAAAATTTATAGATAATTTAGTCCTTAAACATAATATTTTAGATTCGAATCAGGTTATGTGTATAAAAAAAAATTATTTGAAGAGACAAAACTATTTCGATGATCATTAAACTTTAAAATAATTAATCTCTAACTATCAGTTGTAAGATATCGCCTAAACTCTACAAAAAAAATCTAGCAAATACCTAAAATATTATTTTTTTAAGGCTTTAAAAATATTATAAAAAATTAACATCTCGAGAGCAATTACGCCAAATATATATTATTTAAATAACAATCATATCTTTGTTAATGGATGGGTTTTATAAGTGGATAACTTAAAATCCTCATTAAAAATTGAGATACGTTATTAATTTTTAATGAATTCGAGAATAATACGAAAAGGTTACTAATTTTGTCCTAAACTGGCTAGATAGGAAGTGAAGACAAAGGGAGGCATCAAGGTCACATAATATATTCCTATCCCTGGAAGTGTGACAGAGCACAAATAAGTAAATGGTTGGATGAGTCACATTATTCATTTATGGGATTCTTAATATATCAACTTGTGATGATAAATAAAAGAAAGGCATGAATTAAAATATCTGAGAATTGTTCTCTTAGAAATTATTCAGTTGTTGGGAAGCGATATTTTATATATCCATTGAAAATGCATGACTGAGAATGACACGGATTTGTCAGTGATAGAAAGACAGAAAGCTTCTCTTTTTAATTTTTTAATTTTATTTTTCGGAAAACAACATAATTCTAAAATCACATCCTATACAATCCACGTAATCGATTATATTGTCCATTGTTGTTGTTGGGCAGAGGTGGCTTCTCTTCGCTAAATAGGGATCAAGTGGTTGGAGAGAAGATTGCAAATCAAGATCATTGGATTAAATATGATGACTTAGATTTCATGGTTTTTAAAAATACATTTAAGGTAATTCAGATGTTTAAAAAAAATTATTAGAGGTATAAGTAAAAAAGATAGACCCATCATTAAAATTATTTAAAAAATAATAGAATATAAGATTAAAAAGAATATTTAATAAAATTATTAAATGGAATTTTTTAATTAATAATTTATTAAAAAATTTAATTGTTAAAAAAATAATTTGTATAACCGATACTACTCAAAAAATAAAAAGCCTTAAAATTTGAACAGTTAAAAGTGAAAAGAAATGAAATGAAAAAGATAGAGTTGTGACAATAATAGTGGCAAATTTTTTTTGTCATAAATTTTTAAAAAAGAATTGAACTCACCCACAATTTAAGAGTAGGGTAAAAAAATTTTTTCTCTTAGAGCATATCAATATCGGGCATTACAAACTATCTATTATCCTTAGGCGTAAACTTAGACACTTAGGAGTTATGGTGTCTTCTTAAACGCTGCGATTTGAACTATAATAAAGTAGTATTTTTTAAAGATAGAATATAAATAATATTTTTTACTTTTTTATCAATTAAATTCATAAACAATGGATAATAATGACAAATTTAGGTTCAACATATTGGCAACTTACTTCACAAATGCCCTTGTTATACCTCTCAAGTCTGAAGAGATAGCAGTGGGAGAATATAATTATTCGGCACTCTTTCTTCTTCTCGGGCTCCATATTTTTTTAAGGACCCAACTAGAAATTTTGGCATCAAATCAAAGTACCAACGCAGAGAATTCTGAATTTGAGCGACTGTGTATAGAGAAAAAAAATTTGTTAAAAAATACAAAATTTATTTCAATTATTTGTGTGTATAGGAAGGATTAGTCTGTAAATTGAAGAATACTACTTAAACCTTACCAAAAAATGCATAGACTTATATTCCCTCTCTAAAATTCTGTTCCCAAAATGGCCTGCCCATTATTTATTGGATATTTTTATTTTTTTCTTATGCTTCAGTTCTGGATAAGACAAAAAATAGAAAGGTGGGGCATACTCTTGTCCTCGTAAGAAACTTACAAACCATTCATACAATTTTGAACCAAAAAGAAAGGAAAAAAGAAACTTACATTCATACAATCTTTTCCACAACCATTACACGGATAACACAACTAAAACAGCTGTAATTACAGCAAGAAATAAGTAATTTTACATGCTAATGGTAACTAACTGATACACTTCTGAAGAACTCCTTAGAAATTCAGATTACAGAGTACTCTTCTTCCCTTCGCAGTTTCTGTTGCCGAGCAATGAATTCTTCAACAGTTCGGCGAAACTCCTCATTGCTCATGCCATCTTCTTTGTATGAACTTGTGATTTTCTCTGTCTCTGATCTCCTTAGCACACTCCCAGGTTTCTCTCTCTTGACTTCCATTGATTTCTCTGTCTCACACCTCCTGTAATCCAAACACTTCCTATCCCCTGTTTTCACATTCTCTTTCTCTAACCACTTGATCTTTCCTTCGTCCAATATCACCTTTTTCATGCCTTGTGGGTGATTTTTAGTTTCTCCGTTGATGACTATTTTCTGACCGTTCGTGGGATCCTCAGTTCTTACGCACTCATTTTCTGGGGATTGACGATTTCCTTCATCCTCTGTTCTTATGCTCTGTTTTTCTGGCAAGTTGTGCCGTTCTTCTTTGATTTTCTGATTCTTTGTGATATTTTGGATGAACTGGTGGTAAAGATCACTCTCTGAAGTCTTGGACTTAGAACCATGAGCTGAGAAGTGGCCTGACTGGGCAAAGAGTGTGATGATGATGACGTTCCCCATCACGAATACAAAGTAGGGACTAACCATGAAGACCGAGAAGCCACGAAAGTAGTCGCCGGAGTTCTTGACGGCAACTGGAATATGGAACGAAATCCTTGAAATTAAGATCAGAACAACACATACCTCCACAAGGCGAAACAAGTTGGTAACCAGTCGAAGCTTATGTTGTTTCATGATTGCATTAGCTTTCTTGTCTCTGAGATTTCTTGCAAGATTGAAAGAATCCATTTTTGGCTTTTTGCAGAGTCTGGGAGAGATTAACAGGGAGAGAGGCAGAGAGAAAATATGGGTGTTATTCAAAAGGGTCAATGAGAAAATCCATAAATCTCAGAGCAGAGAAGTGAGTGACTGAAGAAGAAATTTGGAGAGAAAAAAGCATGGGAGAGAGAGGAAGGGAAGGGGAAGGCTCAAAGGAGCTCTCAGGGCAAAATACATGAAGCAGAGTGAATCTTTATACAGAGACTCTGTTCTCAGAGAAACTGTGTTCTTTTTTCTTTTATTTTTTAAAAATCTTTACCTTTTTTAATAATTTATTGAGATAACAAATTATAGAAATTAAATTATCTCAAATCAAAATATTTATAAAGCTTTAATTGTTACGAGTCTAAGAAATTATAAAACCAAGCCACTTAGTTTGAATAAATAATTAAAAAAAGGCTAGGGACCAAAAAATTATATTTTTCTTTTATTTTAGTGTAAACTTGATGTATATGAAGGCACCATTTTGGTACAAAATGGAATTAAATCAACTATATTAAATTTCCTTTTTTTTTTGGATTTTGTGGGAAAGGGTATGCTAAGCTGTTCATCATATATCTATATTTATTATTAAGAATTGGAATCTGAAACTTTTACTTTTATATTGTTCATGATATTCCAATATCTGCTTTCCTTATCCTTTTTCCTTGTCACATGTCCATCAGCATTTTCCTCTTTTTGACGTTGTGTTTCATTTCCCCCATGTTACATTGATATATTAGCAGCATATATTCTAAATTATTTTTATTCCTATTAAGTCATCACTTATACTCAAATTAAATTCCAACTTCAACTATTTGATGTGACTTTGATAAAGTTAAGCTGAATATTTTAAATTTTGTCTTCCACTTCTTTTGTATTGTTACTACTTCATTTCACACACACATTTAGTCTTAATAAAACCAGTGTGAACATAACTACTACTTTTTTGGATATAATAATTTATAATTTGCTGTTTATTCTTCTTTGTTGTTTTACTACTTTCTTAAAAAATACAAAACGCAATGGCAAGAGGCCTTACTTGAAATTTGAAGCTATTAACTGCTTGCTAGATAAGAAAATGTGAAGCACATTCGTTTGCCTTTCCTTCTTCTTTTTTGTCTTTTTCTTTGTTTCTAGTTTCTTTATTATTACGCATATAATTCCTAAAGACCAATGGATGAGTCCAGTTCACTTTTTTTCAGGAAAAAAAGAGGGGCTAGGCCCAGTACATAAATAAAATTAAGTGGGGAGTAAATCTCAACACGCTGACTAGCAATTAATGACTCTAAATGATAAGGACAAGATTCTAGACGAGACAATGAAGAAAATTCCACTTTTGCAATATCATCTGCGACTCGATTCATCTGCTCTCTCTTAATATAGCAAAAATCCATGTCCAATGATTGCCTCATCATATCCAAAATCTGCATCAACAAACTACAAACTCTGCTGTTACTATTTTTTTAACAACATTCTTATAATCTGATTTAAGAATAATTTTTTTTTAAATCCAATATCTCATGCTATTCTCATGATCCCTCCACAATCAAACTTATGTTGAGTTGAAGTCACTGATCCGTCTATATTTAATTTAATCAATCCAAACGGAAGTGATTGCCAACATAAAGAAGTTGGAGTGGAAGCAAAATTACAACATGTACTATCTTACAACTGGACAAACTTTTTTCAATTTTGCGTGATAACTATTAGAGGAGGCTTAAAAAAATTAGCATTACCTCCTAGACGATATCAATATCGGGTAGGACGAGCCGTCAATTATTCTCAAGTATAAACTTAAGCACCCAAGAGATAAGATGCCTCCCTAAATGCCGCGACTAGGACCACAATAAAGTGGTATTTCTCAATGATCGAATATGCTCTAAATAATTATATGTCTTATCCCTTCACCAACTAAACTTACGGACGACGGTCCATGAATTGTTGGTGATTGCAAGTGTTGCTTTCTTTTAGTTTTTTGGGCTCTAAGGTCAGAGCCCAAAAGGCCCATCCTTGCTGTATAGTTTGGAAATCGCAACGATCGTACCCAAAGCCAACCCAAGAAGAGAATTTTACAATAAAATGCCCAATGGGCTTCTCATTTACCAGAAATAAAAATGGAAAAGGAAACGATGTCGTAGGGCATTCCTTCAGCATCATCCTCGGTATAAAAACAAAACCCTAGCCGTCTCCTCGCCTCCATCAACTTCTGTTTGTGCCTCTGCCGAATCGATCGTACACTCTCAGATCTGAGACAATGGTGCGAATCTACTACTTTCTCGAGACATCTATTATCTTTTTCACTCCCATGTATGACTCTGTGTAAATGCTATGAGTATGTGTTTCTTCCTCTGTCTCTAATGGTTTTGTGCGTTATTGATTTCAGGCTCCCAAGAAGGACAAGGGTCCCGCTCCGTCCTCGAAACCCGCCAAGTCTGGCGGTGGCAAGCAGAAGAAGAAGGTTCTCAAATTTTTGTTGTTAATTTTAATTTTAATTTTTTTATTCCGAATAATCTTGTTACGGTGATAATTTTTAACCCGGGTAGTGGGGTGCATCTAGCTTGTTTTCGTCATCCTTAAATCAGTATTGGAGTTTAGTTTTCTAGTGATTAGAGTTATATGGCAGATGGTTATGCGATATTAAGGTTTGTGTTTAACAGAAGTGGAGCAAGGGAAAGCAGAAAGAGAAGGTAAATAACATGGTGCTATTCGATCAGGCCACCTATGACAAGCTCCTGTCTGAGGCACCAAAATACAAGCTCATCACACCTTCAATCCTCTCTGATCGTTTGAGGGTACCTCTTTTATTGCTCCCCTTTTTATTACAGGCTCGATTGTTTATTCTGATGAGATCGTCTGTTGTTGGTGCTAGTTGAGACATCTATTTTCATGTGGTTCGAGTCGTCTTATGAACTTGAAACCTTGGATTTATAAGGTTGGGTTGGCGGTCTATTTATATGTGTTGTGGCTGTTGCATGTCTTCGATAATCCCGGAGATTTTGTCGAATTGTGCTTGATCTGATCAATTGTTGCACGCGGATTCCTATGTTTCTCTCTAAACTTGCCAATAAGGTTTCATTTACGAGGTTGGATAAGCTAAGCACATGGTAATTGTAGCTTTGTGAGAATGGCAAGTACTTTTTATGTATTGAGGAGTTAGGAGTTGGTTTCATGTTGAGGATAAATGGACAATGTTAGGTTGGTGAGGTAGTATTTGAAAATACTCTGATTAGGTTGCTTCTTGTGGATTCACTTAGTTGTAGCATTCTAACAACTATTTGTTACCTGTTTTGGGTAGCTTTGAAAATTGGAATGTGTTCTTTCAACCATTTGTTCTCTCTTGTGTTTATTATTTGCTGTTGTTTATATGCGGGGACTTCCTCCTATTCATTCTCCAATACAAGTTATAATTGCAGCAACAATCAATATGGTTTTTTGTTTTGCAAAGCAAATAAAACCCCCGTTTCCAATAATCATGTAAACCCAAGAACCATATGAAATTCAATTGATTACATTACATGTATTCTGCATCTTATAATTGCTTCCTGTGATGAATGATTATCCAATGATGAACCCTACTAGTAATACAATATCTTAGCCACCCCTCTTTTTCTTTGCATGAATATTCCAGATCAATGGATCACTAGCGAGGAAGGCCATTAGAGAATTAATGGCTAGAGGCTCAATCAGGATGGTATCTTCACACTCTAGTCAGCAGATCTATACTAGGGCTACAAACACCTAAATGCTTCTGGGCATAGGATATGTAGTACTGGTGGCTTTGGCTGTATTTTTGTTCCTTTTTTATTTCCCGGTTAATGGCAGTTAATCTTGTTATATTGCATCAGTACAATTCTCTACTGTTTAAATTTATGTGTTACTGATTTGGTTTTATTTATCTCCTTAGAAACGTGTTTTGATTGTTGACTGCACTATCTTAGTATTCGTTCAAATGTCAGCTAATTATTCGGGTGTTATTAGTAATATAATGATGAAAGTTATGTGAAATGAAATCGGAGTGAACTTGAGCAACGAAATAAACTGTTTTTAGTTTTTACTCGTATTTTGGTGATAGCGGCGCATTTTGGTGAAATATTGAACCTGGAGAGATGTTTTCGAAAACACTGACGATTAACATTCCTTTACATTTTAAAGGGCACTCTTATCTTCAAAAACGCCTCTTGTCTTTTACCATAAAAAGTTATATGGCCTTGTTTACAAATTTTGTTGATTAAAGATGGTTTTGGACAATTCAAATAAATTTTTATATTTAACTAATTTTCCTAAATCTTTGCAGGGCAGGTAATTAGAGGGAGTAATTTGAAATGTACTAAGCTGTTTATTAAACATCAAACTTTTATCTTATGACAAAGTCTTATTATTTTTTAAAGTTGCATTCTAAAATTTCAGAATTTCTTCGACAATTCAGTCGTGGCTAAAGATAGATAAATAGATTTTACATGCTTCTCTTATGAAGTATTTATTTGATTTTAAGTGGCATATGATAGATAAGCACCCTGTTTGCATTCTCCATAGTCCATATTTTAACATCAATATATATTATTCAAAATCCTGATGTCTCCGGTCTCTCCTTTAATATGACATCACCAAGCGGTGTTGCAACAAAATGTAAAGCATCTTACAAGCAAATCAACTTCATGTCACCACAAGGAAGCTGATAACCAAAGTTTCTGAGTGTCTGTCAACTGTTTTCCAGTACATGAGAGAAGAGAAGGGTTGGTGGCATCTTCTTTAGTTATTTCAAACACAAATTTGCTGTCCCTCACCATTACCATCAGAATCATCTCATGAGGAATTAATAAATAGTATGCGTGATTTGGGGTTTGGGAACATTGTTCAGACATGAAGATTCCAGATATCAACGACTGTTTCCAACCTTAATATTTAAAGATGAGATTCCTAGGTAGATGAACTAAATCATGTAAAAAAGATCCCAAGAAACCATGCTAGCTACATATAATTTTCTTCCTCCTTAACCAAACCCCATATGAGTTTTCAATTTTCATGTCAGAAATTTCTTTAGCTTGAGATTCATGCATACTAACCCAAAAATCCCAATCAAAGATGTTATTATTGTATGCCAACTTTCAGACAATTGAAGAGGAATATATTCCTTTTGTCTTCCACAACTTCTGCTCTCTCTCTCTCTCTCTGTGTGTGTCCATATATATATAGAGTATATAGTAGCAGAAGGATCCCATAGAGTCAAAGACTTACATATTTACTCTTCTCTGAGAAAATATCTGGTTTTTTCCATGGCTGCAAGCATGAAGACCTCTCAACACAATCGATCCAAAAGTGTTCCCTCTGCTCCTCATCCTCTCACATCACAAATTGAAGAGCATTTGCAAAGATTGAAGTCTTCCACATCATCATCATTATCAATTAGCCAGCAGCTCAATGGCTAGCAGGATTTGCATGGCTATGCCACCGAGATTCTTCAATTGCCAACCACACAACGAGCCATGTCACAAGGATGCTGCAAAATATGGATTGATGAACTTCTAGAAGGTTCTCTGAGGATCTTAGATATTTGCAGTACTTCTAAAGATGCCTTGCTACAATCAAAAGAAAGCGTACATGAACTTCAGTCAGTAGCTCGCCGGAAGAGATCAGGTGGAGAAACAGCACTCACAAATGATGCTGCAAAATACTTATCATCAAGGAAAAACATGAAGAAAGGAATCAAGAAGGCCTTAGAAAATTTGAAGAAAATTAAGAAGGAAGCTATTATTCTAGCTTCCTCAGACATAGACACTGAATCTTTGTCTATGATTAGCAGCTTAAAAGAAGCAGAAGTTGTCACTCTTACCATACTAGAAGCTCTTCTATCTTTTGTCTCTAGCTGGAAGATACAACAAAACAAGCGAAGATCATGGTCAATGGTTTCCATGTTGATGCAGCCTAAAAAAGTAGGTTGTTTTGACTCGGAAAATTCATCAAACACAAATGAATTTGAAAAGGTGGATGAAACATTGCAGTCTCTGCTATCTCTCAGGTCTCAAAGTGGTATAATATTAGTTGAGGATTTTCTGAATCACATGGAAACTTTGGAGTTGTGTATTGAGGTTTTAGAGGGAGGCATTGAGCAGCTTCAAAGGCAATTGATTAGAACAGGAGTTTCTCTTCTGAACATTCCCATCAAATACTGATTTTGATATATATGAGAGTTCTATAATTGTTTATAAATGTAACTAAACAATTTTGTCAGTGAATATATACAAAAAATCCAAAATTTGGCTATTTTTTATCCTTACTCCTTCTTCCTCAAATACTTTCATGCCGTAATCTCAGATTTGGTTTTGAATTAATTTCAATTCTCACTGCAAAATAAGGCTCACTATCATTTAAAAGACTTATAACT
Source organism: Leucaena leucocephala (assembly GCA_037074615.1). Taxonomy (NCBI): domain Eukaryota; kingdom Viridiplantae; phylum Streptophyta; class Magnoliopsida; order Fabales; family Fabaceae; genus Leucaena; species Leucaena leucocephala. Next base: position 20,695,851 of record CM073560.1, on the reverse strand, counting down.
AGCATGTTAAGTTGGAGCAATAATGTGGAAAGTATGGTCAATAATGTTTATTATTTTCTTATTTGAATATGAGGATATTGTGAAATTCACGTATTGATATTTATGAAATTTTTTTGTTAGTCTAAAATTTTTTAGAAAGGGGTTGAACTCACCTACGATTCAAAGGCAGGACAAAATCTCCCTTTCTCTTAGGCGATACTAATATTAGACAGGGTGAGCCGTCAATTCCCCTCAGGCGTAAACCTAACCACCAAAGAGTTAGGATATCTCCCCAAACGCCGTGACTAGAACCACAACAAAGTGATACTCCCCAAGGATCGAATACGCTCCAAATAGTTGTATGTCTCTCGTTAGCTGAACCCATGATTTGCCGACAACCTTTAGATATTGTGATTTCAAGTTTTAAACTCATATGATGCATTGAGTCGGTGTGTTAATTAATCACAATTTCCATTGCTATGATAGATGAACCATTATGAAAATCAATTATTGGTTTCAATTATCAGTTATGGGCTCAAATTTCAGAAGCTGAATGCAATGAACAATAATGTGCTTCTTGTCTTTGGGTTATAAGGACAAGCAAATCAATATCTGATTTCCTCATTCTATCTTCCTACATTACAAAAGACACAAGCACACGCATTAAATTATGAGTTATATAGATAATATAAAAATAAATAGTAGGGTGTCACCTCATGAGAAAGGTAAATCAAATATCATGATGTAAATGTTTTTGTCATTTTGGAGACTAAAATGCAATACTCAAAAAGTAAAAAAAAAAAAAAAAGAAATTGATCACATTAAAAAAATCTGTGGAGTTCGGCTTTCATTATATGATTGCTATGAATGAACAAGATAATTCATGTAATTGGTTTCTATTCTTGTTTCTTCTCCAAAACAAGTTGGAAACTTCACAAAATGAGATAATTACTATGAGGTCTAAAGAATATATTTAATTATAAAAAAATCCTAAATAGCATAAAGTAATTGTCAATTCCTATATTAGAACTTGTCATTATTAGCTCCATATTTTAGATAATTAAGTCCCTTGATCAGGACCTCATCGTAAGTCCCCCTCTTTTTTTTTCGGCTAACATAAAACAATTTAAAACACAGAATTTAGAGGCATAACATTAATGCAAAAAACATGGGGATATCATAGGCATAATTGAGTTCATGAAATCCGTTGCTTTCATTGCACATAACCCTAATATATGTGGATGGAATTCTCAATTTATTTTGTGAGATAACTTGAATGTTTTGGAATTAAACTGGTAGTACAGATAAGGATGAGAAGAGTGATTATTGAGATCCATATCTTGTCTTGATTCCCTGCATCTTCATTTATAATTGCTTCCATTCCCATGTTAGTGGGTCTAGAACATAATGAAATACTCAAATTATTAATCACCATCAAAGTGTTAGGAGAAAGAAAACTTTCCAGAAGGCAATATCTTAAATTATAAGCAGCAACCAACGAAGAAATGTCATTGTCCTTCGTGCAATGTATAATAAAATATAAAGATACAACGTACTAAATTGAAAAACTAGCCTTATATGATCATAGAAGTGAGAGAAACGAAAGAAGAAGGAAAAAAACAAATTAAAAACTGGGGTCATGAGCTGTAGAGATTATGATGAGATATTATGATAAGGAAACATTGCATACCAAATCCATGGTTGTGCCTAGATCAATCTAGGTTGTTAGCACTTAGCAATATTTGATGAGATTCAAGAAGTCTCCTATGCTTTTTAATATATATATACATATAAGGCCATTTCCAGCAGAGAAAGCCAAAGTGGTGCTTCAATTCAGCATTTTCAATTTCAAGACCTTTCTCTTCTCTTAAGAAAAAAAATGGCAGCCTCTTCATTAAACCAAAAATCCCACAACCATGTTCGTTCTAACAGTTTGCCTTCAAAACCTCACCCTGTGATTCTACAATGCAATGAACGATTGTCTCGTTTCGGGGCCTTGGATGCTACTCTTTCTTCTGCATTACTGAGCTTCAAACTCAATAACCTTGAGGATTTGCATGATTCTATTGAGAAATTAGTCCAACTGCCCCTTACTAGAGAGGCACTTGTCCGGGAACATCAAGAGAAATGGGTAAATGAGCTATTAGATGGATCTCTAAGGGTCCTAGATGCATGTACATCAGCAAAAGATGCCTTGCTGCACACAAAAGAGTGCATCCGGGAACTTCAATCGATTATAAGAAGAAGAGGAGGAAATGACGTGGAACTCGAGGTTAAGAAATTCTTGACCTCAAGGAAGGTGGTGAGGAAAGCAATCTTTAAAGCCCTGGAGAATCTGAAGGGAGTTTCTGCAAATAAATGCAGCCTATCTGATACAAACAAAGACTATCAAACCATGACCTTAGTTAGCTTGTTGAAGGAAGGTGAAGTGGTCACTCTTTCTATATTTGAGTCTTTGTTGAACTTCATTTCAGGTTCAACACAATCAAAACCAAGAAACTGGTCTTTGGTTTCAAAGATAATGCACAGCAAAAGGGTAGCTTCTGCACAAGGAGGAGAAGATGAGAATGAGTTTGCAAAAGTGGATTCTGCATTGCAGTTCTTCATATTTAACATGACAAGCAAGTCAAACAACACCAATGATTTGCAAAATAAGTTGGAAAAATTGGAGTCTTGCATCCAAGACCTTGAAGAAGGACTCGAGTCACTTTTCAGGCGTTTGATCAAAATTAGAGTTGCCTTTCTCAACATCCTGAATTCTTAGTTGAATGTACTAAAGGAAGGCATTAAAGTTTTGTAAAGGCATGTAAATTATTTTCACGTATGCAATTGTAGAAAAAGAAACTGTACTACATGTATTTGTTGAAATAGAAACTGATTGTCTTACTAAAAACAATTTTTATTATCAAGATTGAAAGTTTGCATAAAGAAAGTAATGAGAATTCATAAAGGCTTCTCCAAAGCCAATAACAGGATTTTCAAAATTCCCAAGCTTTTTGTAACTTTATTGCTTCATTATAGGTTCTAATGAATATGTTAAATCCTTGCTTCATATTATTGCTAAAATACTTTTTATGCAGCCTCCCCTAAGAAGAACAGAGTTTAGTGCAGGCTTCATGTTTGTTTTCTGTATATCTTGAATAGTTTTTCCTTCGTAACAACCACAACAACAACAGGAAAAAGAACCTTTTTGTAACCTTCCCTGAAGACGAAAGAGGCTAATATTTATGATTTTAAGTAAAGCAGGGGACCATGTGAATTGACTTGAACATGAATCATTTGATATTAGATGAGAAACAATGCATAAACATCGCCATCAAAAAATGATCAACCATAGTGATGTGAATATGAAAATGTTCCTGGAGAAGAACAAATTGCAATAAAGTAAGAAGAAAAATTTATAAGCCAAGTGGTATTATATAACAGAAATTGCTCTTCAGTATCTCATTAATGCTAAATATAATGGCCCGCCCACATGGTGTTTAAGAGTTTGAGTTTTTATAGCAGAGAGTTTTTAAGTTGAAGGAGACATGTAAAAGAAATACCAAGTTAAAAATTAAAGGATGAGTTGAAAGTTATTATGAGTCCCACATTGGGGAGCCTAATAAGAGAAGTGGGGTTTATAGGTTTAAGGCTCCTCCCAATAGGCTAGTCTTTTGGGCTTGTGATCATCACTCGGTAGGAGGCGTAGTGAGAAGTGCTGTAGCATGGAGCCACCGTGACATTGTTATGAGTCCCACATTGAACTTATAAATTCCGCTTTACTTGTGAGGCTTCCTAATGTGGGACTCCTTACAAAGAATCAGCTTTTTTCAGTTAGACAACAAATATATGAGTGTCATGTCATGAAGACGATATAATGATATATGACAGGCTCATCACATAGGCTTGCCTTTTATAGTTGAAAATTCATGGACATTGCCTTCATTCAAAATTTAACATCTCCATGGCCATGACAATACAAAGTTCTTGATATGACAAGCTCAAAATTCAAGATGTCACTTTCTTCATCAACCCAAAGACTCATTTCTACTTTCTGTGCTTTCATCATGAAGCACTTGGTATTCCGCATCCACTGGGTCTGTCTCTCTGCACATTGGATCAAGGTGCAAATCAAATATAGCACATGTCATAAAGCAGATTAATCTAAAACAACCAAGTAACTTAGGACTTACGTTGTACAATAAAGGACAAGCCCTATAACAACGATTGCAAAGGAGAGGAAGTACAACCAGTCCACCTGCAATCGGATATTAGCATTTCTTTCTCATTTCATTTTAGAAATAATAATGCCTTAATTGCTCAATTTGGAAAATAATAACACATACTCCTGGTGATACAAGCAGATTTTAAAAACCACTGCCCACATATCAGATGTAAGAAGAGATAGATTGAACATCGCAGCTCCACTCAACTGCATTGGACACAAGCTATGATATGATTAATCTGAATTCTGTTTCTTGTACCATGCAAACCCTTGAGAAGGGATATGAAGATAAATATACCAGAGGTTTCTGACGCCTGCAAATTAGAATGCTTCCATAAAACAAGCGTAAGAATAAGTAGGTGAACATACTCTGATAAAGAGGGGCATTAACACCTAAGTAGAATTAATCACCCGATTAGGTTTGAAGGTCATAAGAAACTAGTTAAAAACCTTAATGAAGATTACCCAGATCGGATATGAGAGAGGAAGTGAGGTTCGTGACTGCCAGGGTGGCAGAAGCAGCTTGACCCAGCAAGAGTAAGCCCAACACTCGTAAGGTAAAATGGCTTCTCCACCAAAGCATATTCAGCAACTTAATTCGCTTCAGATTGAATGGAAGCCATAGTTTGTGCTAAACCCACATGGTATTCAATCAATAGAGTCAGATGGAATCAAAGCATCCACATCATATTTTATTGCCGCACATGTGCGTTATTAATTCAAGTTTAATGTACATCTTATTCTCTTATTCTAGTTGCGACATTTCTCATTGATCACGTAATCTTTCTTAACTAGTTTCAGTATTATTCATACGTGACTCCTCTCTGGATTCAGAAGCAGCCACCACGAGAGATTTTACAGACAGCATCATGATCTCATACTTATCCAAGCTTCATTGTTTTCAGATTCATGAGGTCACTCTCCATATTCAAGAAATGTAATTCATGTCATGGAGCTATGTGATTATATAGCCTCCAATCAACATTGCAACAGGAATTAATGATGAAATCCAAATCTTAAGAGTACTAGAACTCTCTAGTCTTCTCCACCATTATAAATTACTGAAATTCATACGAAAGCGGATAATTAGAAGCCATAGCAGAGAAGGAAAAATAGTTCTTAAAGAGTCAAAGTACCTCATAATCTGTACAAAAAGCAATAGCAGGTACCCTTAAGTCCGTATCTTGATGCCATCAGAATTCAGAAACATGAATATGTAAAGGTCAAATGTAAGCCATGATTTCTGTCAATTCTTTTAATGGTTTATTTACTTTTTGTAGTGCTCGTGTATCCCCCCTTCTTTTCTCTCTCTTAACTATTTTTTCCCCCTATAGATAGACATATAAGATGAATAGTTGGACAGAATAGATCCAACAAAAGCATGTTAGCCAGTTATAATTTGTCTCTCTTATTAGTAGCATCATAATACTCAATATTGGAACTTGTTCGTTTCAGTAATTTGGATTCTTTTTAAGAGTTTCATTTCTCTATTTCTTTAACAATATATTATAATGACTATGTTCCATCCTAGCATGGCAAAGCTTAAATTGAAACAGAAAATGGAGCAGTGCCAGCCTCCTGTTTATGGCCAACCACTTTAATTAATGGATACTGAATCAACAAACCTGCATAAACATCGCCCCCCATATATGGTCCTTAACCTTTGAAGATGAAGAGATTCCTATTTTTCTTAAACCATAGTTGTTGGCACTGCCATGCATTCAAGTTCGTTGAATAGAGATTATTTAATGATAGAAACAACCCCTCCCACAGACAAAAGATCCATATATGATGCTCACACTTGAATGGAGGAGACATTGCCAAGGAATTTGAACCTGCAGCACATGTATTCTTGTGACTCCCAACCCAAAAACTGATGAATGAGTTGGTAAGTTTGCTGCGCGGGAAGCACTGAGCAGATAAAGCGATAGAAGCACAAAGAATCATGTTAATATGATATTATTTCATACCCACATGTGTACAGAAAAATATTCCTCTTGCCTCCCTCTACTCTTTGGCTATATAAGAAGAAGATGCACAACGCTGAAACCCACAAGTTTAGAACAATTTGCATTTCTCATCTCCAAGCCTTCTATTTTCCAAGAAAAGAAAATGGCAGGCATTGAATCAAACCCAAAGATCTCTCTGCATGTACGCTCTTATAGCTTCCCCACCGCACCTCACCCCGTTGTATCACAATTTGAGGAGCACCTCAACAGATTAAAGTCTTCTGGTTCAGCCTCTTCTTCATCCTCTTTAAGCCACAAACTCAGCGGCTTGCAGGATTTACAGGACTCTTCTGACAGGTTGCTTCAAGTGTCAACCACCCAACAAGTCGTAGCACAAGATTGCAGCCAAAAGTTGGTTGATGAACTACTAGATGGGTCTCTAAGGCTCTTGGATATCTGTAGTACTGCTAAAGATTGTCTTGTGCAGTCAAAGGAGTCTTTGTACGAAGTTCAGTCAGCCATTAGAAGAAGAGGAGTTGAAGCTGCTGCTGGAAATTATTTGGCTTCCAGGAAGAATGTGAAGAAAGCAATTCAAAAGGCCTTAGGAAATCTCAAAGGAATAAGAAATAAATCCATAGTTTCTTCTACAACCAAAGAAAATGACATGTTGAAAGAAGCAGAAGCAGTCACCGTGAGCACATTAGAATATGTATTGTACTTCATTTCTGATCCAAAGGGACAACCAAAACAAAGCAGATGGTCAGCAATTTCCAAGTTGATGAAGCCAAAGAGAGTAGCTTGTGACTCTCAAGAAATTGTCACAAATGAATTTGAGAAGGTAGATGCATCTTTGAAGTCTCTCATCAGTCAAAAGCGTGCATCCACAGACAATTTCCAAGGCGATTTGGAAAATTTGGAGATGTGCATTCAAGATCTAGAAATAGGAGTTGAATGCCTTTCCAGAAAACTTATCAGAAACAGAGTTTCCCTTCTCAACATCTTCAACAACTAGTTACACAAAATACTTAGGATAACATTGGACACTCAAATTCAATTTTCCCCCATGAGTGTCTCATACTTGTTCATGAATGTGATTAATGATACTGAGTACATATTCTGGGATCATGTTTGGCTATTTGATCATCTATCTTCTTTCAAACCTCGCAAATCTCAATTTTCCATTTTTTGTTCCCTAATAAAGAAAAGTAGAATCATCTCGGGATCAAGATAAGTAAACTTTGGAAATTTGAGTGGAATAACCTCTTGTTAATTTTCTTCATCAACCTATATTGGTATAAATTAACACACAAAGTGATAATATGAAGGAGGAGCAAGATAATAATTAATTGGAAGTCATAGTTTGTATTAAACGCAATTGTTATTTCTATATTAGCGTCAAATGGAATCAAAGCATCCACATCAAATTATATTGCCCTCACATATATGTATGAGTCATTAATTCAAATTTTTATGCTCTATAATTGCATTGAACAACGTGGTGGTTGCCATTGCCCTAGAGTCAAGGGTGATTAATATAATGAGACTACAGATATGATTATTGCAAGTGTGAATAGAAATATAAGATTATGAGTTGGAGTGTTCCTGAGCAAGAAACAATGCATTGAAATTTCTGGATTATGTGTATCTGAATCTTCATTAGTTAACCTTTACTAATAAGCATTATATGAAATTTCTTGTCTTCTGATCTATCTATTGAGCCCAATTCTTTTCCTATTAATTATATTGAGATGAACACTTAATGAAATATTTCTAATCACTATTAATTATATTTTCTCCTTTGGATGATATGAAATTATGAAGTGGTAGAAATACACATAAAATGAGTTTTAGTTCTTCTTTTCTGATGTTGTTCATTCGCAAGTTATTCATTTAAATATTTCTTCAATAACACAATAAAATGATTAAAGGAATAATAGCCATCAGACTTCTTACAATGTCTATTATATATAAAGCTTCAAATTAGAAAATGATAAACATTCAAAATCCATGTAAACTGCATCCTTCATATCTTGAACAACCTTATACTTCTAGTCTTACTTATTCTTGGTATCACCCTGCGGCTAAAGGAATTGAATTGTCTCAAATCCAGTTAGTTCCATATTCTTGCAGCAGTGCAAATACTGGGACAAAGCCAGGCGTTGGAGATTTTTCTTTTTCCATTTAATTCATAAGATTTTCAGTTGAATTGAAACCTCTCTAAGATACCCGCAAATTGATCTCAGTTATCCTTTGCCTGTTTGATACTCATTTACTCTACAAAACAATTACTGCGTAATTGGACTCCTTCTATGAATGAAGAGATACAATATGGTCTCCAGCATTCTTTGTTTCAAAGTTCACCCATGCACTGATTTCATTGTTAAACCCAAGATAGTAAAATATTGAGTTTCCAATAGAAGCCATAGCAGCATCAGTATCAACCTCCTGTGAACACCCACAAATGTCTGGAGATAACTCCATTTCCCATAAAGTGATATCAAGGGGGAACTTACCGAATTTGCTTGCCTAGTTTGGTTCTTTACCATGATTGTTTAAAACTATAAATCTCTTAATGAAAAGTTCTAATGGTTCAATGAAGCCTTAGCAGGTGTAGGAGCCATAACGATAATGAAGTACTCCATTATCCAGAATGATCCCTTACTTGCATCATATAGAATGATAAACAAGTACTCCATTCCAGTACTATAATTATAATATTTCTCTTGCTGAACCCTGGTACAATGGCAACTTAATTGGTACTTGGTAGGTTGGTTTAAATTGCCAATCTCTTATTCTGATGGATGGCCTCATTGCCGCTTCATGATCATAAGCTTTTGGCATTCTGAGCTCATTTTCATTGTAATGAGCCTCCTGGTCCTCCTCTTACATATATGCGTGTGAGTGTTTATGTGGGTACCAAACTCATGATATCTTCTTCTGTAAACTTAGAACCCTAAAATCTACTTATTCATCTTCTACACCAGCTTTTTGTAGTTAAAGATTCCTCCCTTTCTTCTCTTCATGTATTTTTGTCTTGAACCCTTTCTCTAGAATTTTATAAAATTTTGCTCTCCAGCATTGTTCTTTGAGTCAATTTGCATGTCCTGGCTACACTGGCACCACCGGTAACAGCATCAGCATCTGACACTCATCCAATAGCTATGTTTCCAGACTGAGATCACTCACCATGTTCAAGAAAAGCAATGGGAGTCATGAACTATGTGGAATGGCAGATTCACAAAAGAGGGAGTAGGCGCAAGGTATAATAAATTACTTCTTTGATTAAAGCGCCCTTCCTGATTATATACTCACTAATTCACATAGCTAAAAGGAATCCAAAACATAAGAAACCAAAATAGTTCTTAGAAGGACGATCTGGAAAAGGAAAAACAAAAGCAGTTACACTTACAGCCCTTGCTGGGATGCCATTAGAAACATGAATGTGTAGAAAGTCACCTTGCTTTCTTCTTGAAATCTCTCTTCGATCTCATAACATCTATCACGTGAAGTTTGAGGCTTTTGTTTCTCTTTATAGCGCTTGTGAATTTTCACCCCCCCCCCTTTGGATAGACCTATAAGATGAATGGATGGGTAGACAAGTTGGACCCATACGCATTCACAAATTCACACGCTTTTCTTAGTTCTATTTTTCTATTTCTCTATCATTATATTATAATGCGTATGTTGCATTCCAGTACAGCAAATACATCAGTGCCAGCTTCATGTATATGATCAACCACTTTAATTAAAGGACATTGAAACGTGAACAATGTATAAACATCGCCACCCATATATGGTCCTTAATCTTTGAAGATGAAGAGATTCCTATTTTTCTTAAACCATAGTTTTGGCACTGCCATGCATTCAAGTTCGTTGAATAGAGATTATTTAATGATAGAAACAACCCCTCCCACAGACAAAAGATCCATATATGATGCTCACACTTGAATGGAGGAGACATTGCCAAGGAATTTGAACCTGCAGCACATGTATTCTTGTGACTCCCAACCCAAAAACTGATGAATGAGTTGGTAAGTTTGCTGCGCGGGAAGCACTGAGCAGATAAAGCGATAGAAGCACAAAGAATCATGTTAATATGATATTATTTCATACCCACATGTGTACAGAAAAATATTCCTCTTGCCTCCCTCTACTCTTTGGCTATATAAGAAGAAGATGCACAACGCTGAAACCCACAAGTTTAGAACAATTTGCATTTCTCATCTCCAAGCCTTCTATTTTCCAAGAAAAGAAAATGGCAGGCATTGAATCAAACCCAAAGATCTCTCTGCATGTACGCTCTTATAGCTTCCCCACCGCACCTCACCCCGTTGTATCACAATTTGAGGAGCACCTCAACAGATTAAAGTCTTCTGGTTCAGCCTCTTCTTCATCCTCTTTAAGCCACAAACTCAGCGGCTTGCAGGATTTACAGGACTCTTCTGACAAGTTGCTTCAATTGTCAACCACCCAACAAGTCTTAGCACAAGATTGCAGCCAAAAGTTGGTTGATGAACTACTAGATGGGTCTCTAAGGCTTCTGGATATCTGTAGTTCTTCTAAAGATTTTCTTGTGCAGTCAAAGGAGTCCGTGTACGAAGTTCAGTCAACCATTAGAAGAAGAGGAGCTGAAGCTGCTGCTGGAAATTATTTGGCTTCCAGGAAGAATGTGAAGAAAGCAATTCAAAAGGCCTTAGGAAATCTCAAAGGAATAAGAAATAAATCCATAGTTTCTTCTGCAACCAAAGAAAATGACATGCTTAGCATGTTGAAGGAAGCAGAAGCAGTCACCGTGAGCACATTAGAATCTGTATTGTACTTCATCTCTGATCCAAAGGGACAACCAGAACAAATCAGATGGTCAGCAATTGCCAAGTTGATAAAGCCAAAAAGAGTATCTTGTGACTCTCAAGAAATTGTCACAAATGAATTTGAGAAGGTAGATGCAGCTTTGAAGTCTCTCATCAGTCAAAAGCTTGCATCCCCAGACAGTTTGCAAGGCGATCTGGAAAATCTAGAGATGTGCATTCAAGATCTAGAAATAGGAGTTGAATCCCTTTCAAGGAAACTTATCAGAACCAGAGTTTCCCTTCTCAACATCTTCAACAACTGATTACACAAAATACTTAGGATAACATTGGACACTCAAATTCAATTTTCCCCCATGAGTGTCTCATACTTGTTCATGAATATGATTAATGATACTATTCTTTTACTGAGTATATCTTATCTTGGTATCACGTTATTTCTCTTTGATCATCTATCTTCTTTCCAACCTTCCAAATATCAGCTCTCCATTTTTGTTCCCTTTTAATGAAAAACAGAATAACCGCATGTTAATTTTCTTGGTCAACCTGTAAATAAGCTATCTAGTTTCAAGTTATGAATATGGATTTATTTCTACCAGAAACACATGGATTCAATCATTCAAATTCAAATCAAATGGAATCAAAGCATCCGCATAAACTTTTATTTTCAACACATGCATGAGTAAGTGCCTAGTTCAAATATTATATTCCATAATTGCATTGAACATCGTGCAGTTTGTTGCTTTTGTTTATAAGTCAATAGGAAGCTAATTAGTAGTTTGTATATAATAATGGATCAGCTTCACAGAGTTTTGTAAACAAACCTAACAATAATGCTAAAGATTATTTGGCAACACGTGCAGCAGATCATCATATCAAGTTATATGAATTTTCAATCTGCAATAGGCAATTTAATCTGTACATAGAGTAGAGAAAGACAAAAAATGTCACACCTGCATGGTGTAATATAAATAGAATACCGATAAGATTATCGCAAGTGTGAAGAAAAAAAAAATGGAATTCTTAGCTATCGTGTTCCTGTTTATGAGACAGTATTAATATTTCTGAGATTATTTGTTGATCTGGATCAAGATTAGAGATTAGTCAACTTTCTTATAACCTCATAGCTAAAAGCTTCCAATCATACCTCTTTTTTTTTTTTTTGCCGCTGTTTCCCTTTTTTGTTTAAAAATAAATTAAAATTAAAACGCACAACAGAATTTTGTTTTACTTTTTGAACTATGTGAATACTGAAATTTTCACAAGGTCCATAGGTCCTAAGTTTTCATCTTAGATAAAGTCTCCCCTGGTAAATTTTATTTATTTATTCTTTATTTTTTTTCCATTTATTTCCTTTGTACTGTATTTGATTTGGGGTAGTTTTGGGTATAAATCACTTGCAAGATTCACATGTTACATGCCATGAAACTTATATACAAAGAATTTCAGACCTTCACTATCTTCTGTTAGCAGGTAATCAATGAATTAAGTTTTGAGATAAATGGTATTTCAGTTTTAAAGTAATATCCTGGGATAAATGGCCAGTTTTGAAACAAATATCATCAAATTGACAAACTTAATGACATAGCACAAGGTACATGTCCAGAAAGAGAGACAATCAACCACAGATATTCAAAGAGCAGAAAACTACATAACGGCCAAATGTTGAGTAAGAGTATTGAATTTTTTTTTTGGTTGCCCACCTGGTTCACCGGAGCTTTGCCCCGACTACATCCGGATCCGACTCGCGTCGCGCACCTGGCTATGGTGGGTGAGTCTCCCAACGGGGATTTTCAGCATTCGCCAAGGCTCGAACTCGAGACCTCGCTTAAACGATACCGAGCCGCTTACCACTCGGACCAACCCCCGTTGGTAAGAGTATTGAATTTATATAAAAATATAACTTTAATATTTTTGCATGTACAAGTGAAAGGGAAAAGCTAATTTTGGTCAAAATTACAAAACTTTTATGTGCCCAACTATCGCAACTAGTGATTGAGAATGTTAAGGAGGGCAACTCTAGTTTTGATAAATCTCTTGAAAAGGATTTCGAGTCCTACCACAAAGTCTTGAATCACTGACTCCAAATCTTCCAACTGGTTCTGCAAATTATCAATATTCTCTGACTTTCTTATTGTGTGAAACACAAAGGCTTGTAATGCAGAATCTACTTTGGCAAATTCATTCTCATCTGCTTCTTGTGTACCAGAAACCCTTTTGTTGTGCATTAGCTTGGAAACCAAAGACCAGTTGCTTGGCTTTGATCGTGTTGACGCAGAGATAAAATTCAACATTGACTCCAAAATCTGAAGAGTAACTATCTCCACATCTTTAAATAGGCTCACCAATTCAGGAGTTTGATGACCTTTTGAGAAGGAGAAAACTTGAACTTATTTGAATCCCTCTTCAAATTTCCCAATGCTCTTGAGATTGCCTTTTTAACTACCTTCCTAGAGTTCAAGTATTTTCTGACCTCTACTGTGATCCTCATTTCTCCTCATCTTTTTCTTCTCATGATTGATTGAACTTCCCTTGCACACTCCTTCGTATGCAATAGTGAATCTTTGACCGCAGTGCACGCGTCCAAGAGCCTGAGAGATCCATCCAAGAGCTTTTCAACCCAATTTTCTTGACTCTCTTGGACAAGGACTTCTCTAGTAAGGGAAAGTTGAACTAACTTCTCAACAGTTTCATGCAAATCCTAAAGGTCACTTAGTTTGTGGTTGAATGAAGAAAATGATGAAGAAGAAGTTGTAGCAGTAGAAGACTCTAATCTGCTCAAGTGTTCGTTGCATTGTAGAATGAGAGGGTGTGGTTTAGAGGGTAAGCTGTTTGATCGGATATGGTTATCAGAGGCTGCCATTTTTTTTCTCAAGAGAAGAAAGGAGAAATACTTTGAGATTGAAGGTAGGATTGAATCCAGAGATGTACCTTCCTTGTTTTGTGTTGGTGCAATTTATATTATGGGTGAAGGAGACAAGAATAATCTCATCTTAGCACATATCAATGAGTTCTATAAACGATTGAGATTCAGATCCAAACTTGGCTCAGATATGTGAATGCACTAGTCTCCTGCATTGCAACACCCCAACTCATTAGACTCTAGGTGTGTTGTTATATGCATATTAAAAAGTTGTCTTCTGATCATTTTCCAAATGATAGTACATACATTAAATGTGACTCGTCTTCCCCACGTGTGGACACGCGTAATGGGCAAATGTAAGATTTAAAGTAGCATAATACACTAACCTTGACATGCGTACGTGTCCATTTAATGTTTGCCTAGGTGTATGAGTTCCTCTCCTGATGCAACTAAGAAAATAAAGTGCTCAGTCCCGTCATGAATATATAAATTAGTTAAAGAGTTTGGTTTAATTTAAAATAACCTTAATCACTCATTTGTCCAAATTTATAATATTTTATTAAAATTATTCCTATTGATTATATTTATTAAAGAGTTTTCCGTAAAAAATAGTTAAAGGGATATCAATACACACCTTTTAAAATTAACAATTTAACTAGTTTTTTAATCTTAACAAATTATTTATCTAACTGTAAATAATTAGGACAAGAGGGAGTGGTAATTATTTACTACACATCGTTCTGTCAGGAGAAGGAAATAGGAAATAAAGAACTGATTTTCTATACCCATTAAACCGTGTGGACAACCAGAGATCAGCTTTCGGCAAAACCTGTCATAAATAATAGAGCTGCATAACCCACAAGCTTATAGATTTAGATCTTTAAAAGGACCGCGTCATCGCCTGCACAGTGCTTCCTGAACATCAAGCAGCCTCCATGTTATCCCCTAAAGATTCGAATTTTGGAATCACATTATGGCATGTGCCAAAGGTGGAATCATTCTGAGTTGTCTTGTATCCTCATCTCAACACAATTCATTAATACTAAAAAACTCACAACATCGTGATGGGGGCTTCTGTCTGCAGCAGCAGTAGCTGTTATAATTTTTAATAGCTTTTCCATTTATGAATTTGCATGCCTAGAACAAGATTATTAAGGATAGATGGAAACTTCATGTTAAGATGTTGACATTGGCTCATATTTGAACAATGAAAGGCGATGTTTATGCAATGTCCCCAGCTCAGTTTTAGCTCATGAGCCACATTTTTATATAAAAGGATGGTAGCCTCTCTGTCTAATCTCTTCTGCTGCAGTTTTTCTTTTATTAACTTAGTATTATCTTCTTCATTTACGCGTGAAATTAATTGCACCCAAATGATCTAGGAGACATGAACAGTGAGAAAACTAATCACATAGCAGTGTCTTTCATGTGTTTGTTATTCTAATGGATTGTCTTCTATGAGAAAATCTATTCTTTCTGCCTTTGAAATAAGGCTAAGACTTCTTAATACAAAATATTGCTCATAAATTATTGTCAAGGATTAAGGAATAGATTAACTTCTCGTCCCTAACAAGAAGAAATTTTTGTTATGGAAACATATAATGTTTTATTAGGGAAGAATGACACTATTTTGTTAATGGAAGAGAAGTCAGGCTAATAGATTTGGTCTTTTCCTGAAGCATAATAAGTAAACTCAGAAAAATTAGTCTTTGCTCTGCAAATTACGTAGGCAAGGAACCAATGAATTATAGGAAGTAGAAGCACAAGTCTCTAATGCACACAAAAATTCACGAAGTACTTGCTTGAGAGAAGAGGAAGCAATTTATGACATATCAATCAAAATCTATGAACATTTATTATCTTTGAACAGCTTCATTCATGTACACATTTACATATATAACAAACTAAGATTCATGACACTACAAAATTTTGATGTTCCAATCAATACAACTAGTGATTGAGGATGTTGAGAAGGGAAACTATAGTTTTAATCAAACGCATGAACAGAAACTCGAGCCCTTCTTCAAGGTCTTGGATTCGAGTCTCCAAATTCTCCAACCGGTTTTGCAGATTATTACCATGGTCCTTATTGCTTGTCAAATTGAGCACAAAGCTCTGGTTGCAGCATCAACTAGTGCAAATTCATTTTCTTCTGCTTCTTGTGCACAAGCCACCACCCTTCTGGTGTGCGTTAGCTTGGAAAATGGCTTTATGCTCATGGAGAATGGCTTCTTGGGTGAGAGGAAGTTGAACAAGCTTTTCAACACAGTCACGGAGATCCTGTAAGCCTCCTAGTTTTTGGCTAAGTGATGAAGAAGAGGAAGAAGACCTTAAACTGTCCAAGTGTTCTTGGCACTGAATAATCAGAGGGTGTGGCCTAGATGGTAAGCTATGTGAGCGAGCATGGAAATGGGATTTGGAGTTCAAAGGAAAAGATGCCAATTTTTAGCTCAAGAAAAGAGAAAGGGGCTAAGGCTGAATGTGGAT
Source organism: Leucaena leucocephala (assembly GCA_037074615.1). NCBI lineage: Eukaryota > Viridiplantae > Streptophyta > Magnoliopsida > Fabales > Fabaceae > Leucaena > Leucaena leucocephala. Next base: position 20,679,558 of record CM073560.1, on the reverse strand, counting down.
TTGAGTCTATGAATATATGTGTGTGTGTGTGTATATATGATGAATAAAGGAGAAACAGGGAATCTAATATTGAACTAATCCTAATCTATAGAGATTTATATCTGAACAAAATATTGGAAAATGATTTATTTATTACTAACCAACATATGTTTTGCATATTTTTTATTGCAACAATTGCTTTCTTGAAAAGTTTTTATTGGCCATTTTGTTGCCATTATTTCAGCGAAGAAAACTTGCATATGATTGCAGCACTAATCTGCCCGTGTGGGCAATGGCTTGGGTTATTTATTTATTTTGAGGGAACAAGCTCTGCAGGCCAATAGTTTGTAATATCGTGTGCGTGTGTGTTTTTATTGTTCTTTCTATGAGCTTGATGTTAAACGTTTTATGCGAGCAAGCTGAGCTGTGCTGTTTCTAGGCCAGGAAGAATAGATCCCTTTCATCGCTGAAAGCGTGTGAAATGAGTTCAATTCTATTTTTTTCCTTGTGTCCGCTTTTGTTTTAATAATGTTTAAAATTAAAAATCTTATCTTTGAATAATGTCAATTGTACTCAACCTCTACACGTTAGGAAAAAAACTTCTAGAATTTCTACTCAAAGTGATTCAAAAAAACAAACTAGTATGTTCATGCTTCTCACCTAGTTGAAATTTTTATCTTTGTCATTGATTTTAAGTCTTTTCCACTCTCATGTGAGCTTAAGATTTGATCAGTAATGATTCTGAACTGCTTCTCTCAAATTGGTAGTAAACATCTAGACATATCAGAATTTATAGCACCTTTGCATTAGGAGGCAAATTATAAAAATAATAACAGGTTATACCCCAGGTATTTTCAATTATTGTGTTGATATATTCAACTTCAGCAGGCTTAATTTTGCTATATTGAGGGGCTTCAGAAAAGTTTATTATAGATCTTAAGAGAGAAGGTCAAAAAACAGAATAGCCAAAGATTGACATAGAGAATTTCAGTTTATATCAGAAGACAACTAAATTACTGTTTTTCACGTACAATTGTCTTTGAGAAGCTAAATTCTGTGCAAATATAGAAATTTACAGTAAATTGAAGTAATCAGATTGTACAACTAGTGATTGAGAATATTTAAGAGGGCAACTCTAGTTTTGATGAATCTCCTAAAAAGAGTTTCCAGTCCTTCCACAAAGTCTTGAATTACTGTCTCCAGATTTTTCAACTGGTTCTGCAAATTATCAAAATTCTCTGATGACTTGCCTGAACTGTGAAATACATAGGACTGCAATGCAGCATCTACTATGGCAAACTCATTCTCATCTGCTTCTTGTGTGCATGAAACCCTTTTATTGTTCATTAACTTGGATACCAAAGACCAATTGCTTGGCTTTGATTGCGTTGGCCCACAGATAAAACTCAACAGTGACTCTAAAATATGAAGAGTAACTACTTCCACGTCTTTAAATAGGTTCACCAATTCACCGGTCTGATGACTCGTGTCTGTAGAAGAGGACTTGAACTTATTTGAAGCACTCTTCAAATTTCCCAAAGCTTTGGAGATTGCCTTTTTCACTACCTTCCTAGAGTTGAAGTATTTTCTGACCTCCATTTCACCTCCTCTTTTTCTCCTCATAATTGATTGAACTTCCCTCGCGCATTCCTTTGTATGCAAAAGAGCATCTTTTGCAGCTGTACATGCATCTAGCAGCCGAAGAGATCCATCCAAGAGTTCATCTTGGCACTCTCGGGCAAGAACTCGGTTAGTATCAGAAAGTTGAGCTAGTTTTTCAACAGAATCATGCAAATCCTGAAGCTCACTTAGTTTGAGGCTGAATGATGATGATGGTGATGGTGAAGAGGAAGCTGTATCTAAAGCCTCTAATTTGGCTAAGTGTTCATTACACTTTAGAATTAGAGGGTGTGGCTTAGAGGGCAAGCTGGTTGAGCGAACGTGGTTAGAATTGGAGTCTGAGTTGAAGAAAGAGGATGCCATTTTCTTCAAGAGAAGAGGAAAAGCCTTGAGGTTGAAATGTTGAATATGCTAATTGACTCTATGATTCAATATATATATTAGAGATTGGGAGATAAACAAAAGGAATCTAATCTCAACTCATATCGGTGAGCGCTTACAGATTTAGATTCAGATCCAACATTATATCAGAAATTTTAATACAGTGTATCTGGTAAAATAACACTACAGCTAAGGCTTCATTTCTTTAATCCTACTACTGAAAATTATATATATATCTTCATTTAGTCCAGATCACAAGTGACCTATCCATTTCATGCTTCATTTCTAGTCAATGACATGGTTTCATCTGATTGTAACTTATCTGTTGCACGAGTGGACAAAAAATCAAAACTAGTATATGGTTTTCACCTAACTAGAAATTAAAGCACAAAAACCAGCACGTTGTTCATTGCACATTCATAGGATATAAAACTTGAATAAATTTTTCATGCATGTGCAGGCAATTATAGTTGTTCTAATTGTTTTAATCAACTTGGCAAGATATGTTATATTGATAGATCAGATAAGGATTCAAATTGACTATTTTATTTTCAATTATTGTGGTAAATAGGTGGGTTGAAGAAATTAGGAAAAGGTTATCTTCTGACTTTAGTTAGTTGTTGGGATTAGGTATAAAGTTTTCATGATTATTATTTAATCATCAACCTAATGACAATTGCAAGGCTGACAGATAGGATCAGGATTCAAACTTTGAATCCCATGGGTGGCACAATACTGGGTTTGCAGAGCATCCAATTTCTCTGTTTTACCCCTCCTCCTTTATCCTTCGTTTTGTTTTCTCTCTCTCTCTCTTAAAAATAAAATACTCTTCCTTAATATAAGACCTATTTTAATGAAGATGGTTAATGAGAACATGGAAAATTTACTTTAACAAGCAGGTTGACCAAGAAAATTAAGAGGTTATTCTCATTTCTAACTCAAATTAATCCCAAGATTATTCTTTTTTCTCTCTCTCATTAACAGGGAACTAAAATAGAAAAACCGAGATTTGCAAGGCTAGAAGAAGAAAGATGATCAAAGAGCAATAACGTGATACCAAGATAACATATACTCAGTAAAAGGAAAGTATCATTAATCACATTCATGTACAAGTATGAGACACTCATGGAGGAAAATTGAATTTACTCTGTCCGAAATTATCCTAAATATTTTTGTGTAACTAGTTGTTGAAGATGTTGAGAAAGGAAACTCTGTTTCTGATGAGTTTCCTTGAAAGACATTCAACTCCTATTTTTAGATCTTGAATTCACATCTCCAAATTTTTCAGATCGCCTTCAAAATTGTTTTGACTGGTGAGAGACTTCAAAGCTGCGTCTACCTTCTCAAGTTCATTTGTGCCAATTTCTTGAGAGTCACAAGAAACTTTTTTTGGCTGCATTAACTTGGAGATTGCAGACCATTTGCACTGTTTTGACTGTCCCTTTGTACCAGAAATGAAGGACACCAAAGATTCTAATGTGCTCACGGTGACTTCTTCTGCTTCTTTTAGCATGCTAAGCATGTCATTTTCTTTGGTTGCAGAAGAAATTATGAGCTCCATTTTTCTTCCTTTGAAACTTCCCAACACCTTACAAATCGCCTTCTTCATCTTCTTCCTAGAAGCCAAGTATTCGCCAACCTCAACCGCGAGTCCATTTTTTGCACCTCTCCTTCTGCGTATGATTGACTGAAGCTCTTGCAAGCTTTTCTTTGATTGAAGCAGGAAATCTTTGGCAAAGCTACATAAATTCAAGAGCCTTAAAGATTTACCAAGTAGTTCATCAACGTTTTCGTTTCTGAACTGTCTTGCAAAGTCTTGTTGGGTGACTGGTAATGGAAGCACCTTATCAATGGAGTCATGTAAATCCTGTAAGCCACTGAGTTTGTGGCATAGATATGAATAAGAAGAAGAAGCAGATTCAGAAGATTTCAATCGGTTAAGATGCTCCTCAAATTGTGATACAAGAGGGTGAGGTGCAGAGGACAAGCTGTTAGATCGTATATGCAGAGAGCTCTTTAAGCTTGAAACAGAGGATGCCATTTTATCTTCTCAGAAAACAGAGGCTACGAGATGATTATGTATATTCAGTTTGTTCTGAACTCTTGTGTATTTCATTGGTAGGAATCTTCTCCTTATATATACAAAGATAAGATGGAGACGAAAAGATTATTTTTTTTCATTCACAGAGTGGGAATGCAATGATATTTTCTTGATATGATTCTTAGTGTTGCCTTTCCATTGTTTGCCGAATGCTTCCCAAACCCCATATTTGCCAACTCATTACTTAGTTTTTTTTATTTGGGAATCATAATAATGCATATACCATTGAAGTGGGCCACAAAATTTAATCTTTTGTCTGTGAGAGACAGAGTTGTTTCTATCTTAATATAATCTCTGTTCTATGAACTTGTATGCCTAGAAGATGTATACAGCAGTAGTTTACAGGAAATAGGAATCAAACGTTGGTGAACTATGGATGGTTATGTTTATGTTATGCAGTTTTCTCAATTCATTGTCCATTAATTAAGGAGCAATGAATCTCTAAGATGAGTTGAATGAATAATAAAAGAAGACAAGCTTGAAGCTGGCTTTGTTAGGTACTCTGCTTCAATGGATTCAGATCTTCACATAATCTCAGAAATTTCAACATCCAACTCACAATCTCATATTTTTATTTAACCCCACGCTTGCAATAATCACACCTTTATGTCCCTTAACGTAGTACGTCGAAGATGTTGGCCAAAGAAAAGAATTAGTTGTTTACTGGTTTGTCCTTATATGTTCAAGCAACCACCGCGTTGCTCATTGCAATAATAGCGAATAAAACTATGAGATAATTACTCTTTCATGTGAAAGCAATACAATTTTGTATAGATGCTTTGGTTGGAGCTGGTTTGAATGATAGAAGAACGTGTGGGTTTTAAACTTTCAATAAAAACTATGGACGCCAATTTATTATCATTTTACTGTGTGTTGGTGACAGAAATAAAAACGTCTGTAATATAAACCAGATAAGCACAGATTATATTATAGGGTTAAGGTGTAATTTTAACAGAAAAATTTTCTTATAAGCATGTAGCACCATTAAATTTATTTGGGTTGGTGTAAAAATATACACAAGTTGGTGTAAAAATATACATAAGCCTTATAAAGCATAACAAAAATACCATCTCCATTAAATGCACCCAAACTTCCATTACTTTCCTTTTTATGGGTTCCACCTAGTGTCTACGTGTCACTCTTTGAGTCCATATTTTCTTCTTTGAGTTGACGGAATGAGGGAGAAAAAGTGTGCTAAGAGAGCAACATGTGGGCAATAGGTAGAACCCACAAAATGAGTAATGGACGTTTGAGGGTATTTAATTGAGGTGGTAGTTTTGCTCTGCTTTGTAATGTTTATATATATTTTTGCACCCACATAAACTTAATGGTGCTAAATACTTATAACAGAAATTTTTATTGTGAAAATTGTACCTTAACTATAGTAGGTTGAATTGTGTCTACTTTTTAAGGTTAGAAAGAAGACAGATGATCAAATAACAATGTTGTAATCCCAAGATAATTTATATTCGGTAACAAAATATCATTTGCAATTTACAAAACCGTACAAGCATGGGACATACATGGAAAAAATTAAATTTGGGTGTCCTGGTTGTCTTAATTCTAGCGGTTGAAGATGTTGAGAAGGGAAACTCTGATTTTGATTAGTTTTCTTGAGAGGCACCCAACTCCTGCTTTTAGATCCTCAATGCAAAACTCCAGATTTCCCATATAGACCTGAAAATTCTCAGTAGATGCAAGTTTGTGACTTGTGAGAGATTTCAAAGCTGCATCAACCATCTCGAATTCGTTCGATTCTGATTCTTCAGAACAAGCTACTCTTTTTGGTTGAATCAACCTGGAGATCGCTGACCATCTGTTTTGCTTTAACTGCCCCTTCGTATCAGAGATAAAGGACAACAAAGAACCTAATGCGCTTACAGTGACTGCCTCTGCTTCTTTTAGGATACTAAGAATGCCATTTTCTCTGTTTGCAGAGAACTCATTTGTTCTCATTCCTTCCAAATTTCTCATGGCCTTTCGTATAGCCTTCTTCATGTTCTTCCTCGAAGCCAAGTATTTTCCAGACTCGATTATGAATCCAGTTTCCGCGCCTCTCCTCCTGCGAATGATCGAGTGAAGTTCAAGCATGCTTTCCTTTGATTGTAGCAGGCAATCTTTGGCAGTAGTACATATATCCAAGAGTCTCAGAGACCTGTCAAGTAGTTCATCATCCCATTTTTCACTGCATTCTCTTGCAATGCTTTGTTGGTTGATTGACAACTGAAGCAACTTATCAGTGCAGTCATACAAATCCTGCAAACCTCTGAGTTTTTGACTTAAAGAAGAAGAGGAAGAAGAGGCAAATTCAGACGACTTCATTCTGTTAAGATGCTCCTCAAATTGTGATACAAGAGGGTGAGTTGCAGAAGGCAAGCTGTTGGAACGGATATGAAGAGAGTTTTCTGCCATTTCTTCTCTTGAAACAAAAGGCTTGGAGATGATGATATGCAATTTTTTTGTGAACTCTTTGGGTTTCCATGGTTAACATCTTCTTCTTATATAGCCAACAAAAAGAGGGAGACAAGAAGAATATCTTTGTTTTCACATGTCATAAAATAAGCATGCAATGATATGATTCAGATGTGATTCTTTGAGCTGCCATTTTCGATGTTTGCTGAATGCTTCCCACTCACCAAACTTCCCAACTAATTCATCAGTTTTTGATTTGGGAATCACAAGAATACAAGTGTCATGGATGGGATTTCCTTGTACTTTGTCTGTGAGAAGAGATGTTTCTGTGAACTTGCATGCCTAGAAGCGCCTACATATCAATCAAGGGTCAGACAACTATGGATGAGATGTTTATACAGTTTTTTCCAGTTCAATGTACATTAGGTTGGGAACAATGAATAGATAAAACAAATTTAATAAATATAAACAAGAAATTGGCACTGTTCTATCAAAAATTCAAAATGACAGGACCTAGTCATTTAATATAATGAAGGAGGACTAAAAAAAACATTAATACATTAATCCATTAAAAAATCTCACAAAAAGCGTGTGAAATTGAGAAAAAGGTATCGGTGGATATGACTGAATATGGCACTGAAAAGAATAGCAGGGAAGTCTAAAGCTAAAATGTTATTCTCCAGTGCATTACTTTCTAACTATTCACATATATATATACGGACTTGGTCAATTAAGGGGACCAGATATCATGGGATTGATTTACAGAGGAAAATAAAAAAATAATTATAATTGAATCTCCTCTAATTTCTCCTAATTAATTCTTTTAATTTTTAATTAATTCTAATATCTTCGACAATCTTCTACAATCTCCTATAATCTCTCTTAATTAATTCCTTTGATTCCTAATTAATTCTAATATCCTTTACAATCTTCTACACTCCCCTTCAAGTTAAAACATATATATTTATCATGTTCAATTTTTCTATTAGATACTTAAAATTATCTCGAGTTAATCCCTTTATAAATACATCTACTGTCTATTTTTTTGAGGGAATATATATGAGGTCAATTGTCCCTGTATCAATTTTTTCTCGTATAAAATGTCTATCTATTTTTATATGCTTTTTTTAATATATTGAATAGGATTGTGTGACATATTGACTGCTATAGCTCCATTGATATTTTTAACTCTTTCTAGTACCTTTTTAGTGGATATGTCACTGACCTGTTTTCAGATGAGGAGACAAGGCAACTCAGAAGGATTTCATATTTGGCACATGCCATGATTACAAAGCCCAAAACTTACTGAAGCATTATTTTGCACAAAAAATAAGACAGTAACTACATGTAAGTGGGAAAAAAAATGTTTAGCGTACCTCAATTTGTGGGGTTTTTTTTATATGCAGCAGACACTAACCATTGAAACTCAGGAGTTAAATGCTCATCTTCTATCGGATGATATGTACATTTGAGTTTATCTGAAAATCTCACATTAAATGCAAAGCACATATCCACACGTGCAGCAATGAGTCCCATTTAATGTCAGCAGAAATTATCTATTAGGAAAAGACAACTTCCATATCCATTTAACACAGTGATCAGGGAGATGTCAATGTCACTCGTGTGCTGAATAAAATAAAAATAGATTTCTGATATATGAGTGGCTCTGAACTTCTGAAAACTAAAGGGTCTGAGTTCGAGTGTTCCTGTGAGAGAGACAATTGCCTAAGCATATGTGACAACAAATTAGGATTTGAATCTAAATCAGTTAGGGCTTATTGTTATGCGTAACGATGAGATTCTTCTTGTCTTCCCAAACCCACAATATATATTGAACTCCTTCCATAGAGAGAAATGCAGATCTGTGGATTCAATCTTAAAGTATTTCTCTTCTTTTTTCTCTTCTCTTGAGAAAAAATGGCAGCCTCTGACAACCATACCAGATCAAACAGCTTACCAACTAAGCCACACCCTCTCATTCTGCACTGCAACAAACACTGGAGCAGATTAGAGGCTTCTACTGCTACAACTTCAACTTCTTCATCTGCCTCATTCAGCCATAAACTAAGTGAACTTCTGGATTTGCATGAAGCTGTTGAAAAGTTAGTTCAACTGTCCCTTACCCGAGAAGTCCTTGTCCAAGAGAGTCGAGAAAATTGGGTTGAAAAGCTCTTGGATGGATGTCTCAGGCTCCTGGACGCGTGCACTGCGGCCAAAGATTCACTGTTGCATACGAAGGAGTGTGCAAGGGAAGTTCAATCAATCATGAGAAGAAAAAGAGGGGGTGAAATGGAGATCACAGTAGAGGTCAGAAAATACTTGACCTCTAGGAAGGTAGTGAAAAAGGCAATCTCAAAGGCATTGGGAAATTTGAAGAGTTCTTCAAATAAGTGCAAGTTTTCTCCTTCTCACAAGGGTCTTCAAACTCCAGAATTGGTCAGGTTATTCAAAGATGTGGAGATAGTTAGTCTTCAGATTTTGGAGTCATTGATGAGCTTTATCTCTGCATCAATACAATCAAAGCCAGGTAATTGGCCTTTGGTTTCCAAGATAACACCCAACAAAAAGGGTTTCTGGTATACAAGAAGCAGATGAGAATGAATTTGCCAAAGTAGATTCCGCATTACAAACCTTTGTGTTTCACACAACAAAAAAGTCAGAGAACATTAATAATTTGCAGAACTAGTTAAAAGATTTGGAGCCAGTGATTCAAGACTTTGTGGAAGGATTCGAAATCCTTTTCAAGAGATTTATCAAAACTAGAGTTTCCCTCCTTAACATTCTCAATCACTAGTTGCGATTGTTGGACACATAAAAATTTTGTAATTTTGATCAAAATTAGGTTTTTACATGCACTTGTACATGCAGAAACATTAAAGTTGTTATCTTTTGACATGAATTAAATACCTTTACTCAATATTTTGTTGTTCTGTCATTTTTTATTCTCTTTATATTTGTTATTGATTATCTCTCTTTCTAAACATTTATTTTTGCGTTATGCCATTGAGCTTGTCAATTTGATGATATTTGTTTGAAATAGAATTTTTTAAAAATTCTCTCAAATTATATGATGTAGACAAAACTTAATTTATTGATTCCCAAACTTGTTTTTATGAATTATGGATGTCTAAGTCACTGCAAATAAATGCAATTTTGCGATCTCCTTCTCAAATGAATGACAATCATATTTTATATTTTAACTATAAAATAATGGATGTGTCACACCTCACTAATACATAGAAGATAAATACGAAACAAATATCGTTGGGAAAAAACAGAGAGAAAATTAATTTTTCAAAAAATATTCTTGAAGATCAATTTAAGTTGTTATAACAAAAATTTTACTTATTAAAATAATTTAAAAGAAGTTCAATATTCACGTAGTTTTTAAAGTAAATTTTTTTCTGTTGTGCATTTTAATTTTAACTTTTTACCCGCAAAAAACAAACCAAGAAGAATCAATGGCAAAAAAAAAACAGAGAGAGAGGGGTATGAATATGATTTTATACTTTTAGCTGAGTTTCTAAGAAAGTTAACTAATCTTGATCCAGATGCAAAATAAATGTGAGAAATATTTATACTGTCTCGTAAAAAGGAACACTACAGCTCAAAATTTCTTTTTTTTTTTTTTTACTTCACACTTGCAATAATCCTATCTGTGTTCTATTTATATTACAATATGCAAGACACCAATAGTAACGTTTCATGTCTTTCTCTATTTAATGTACAAATAGAACTTCCCCTTGCAGATTGAAAATCCATATAATTTCATACGATGCACATGTTCCCAAATAATCTTTAGCATTATTGTTAGGTGTGTTTGCAAAACTCTGATAAGTTGAGCCATTATTACATATAAACTACTTGTTAATTGCCTATTGACTTATAAAAAAAGGCAACAAACTGCACATTGTTCAATACAATTATAGCATATTATATTGGAACCAATTACTCGTGCACGTGTCGGCAATAGAAGTTCATGTGGATGCTTTAATTTGATTCCATTTGATTTGAATTGAATGATTGAATTCCATGTGTTTCTGGTAGAAATAAATCCATATTTACAGGTTGACCAAGAAAATTAACATGAGGTTACTCTGTTTTAAATTTACAGGGGGAAAAATGGAGAATGATACTTGCAAGGTTGGAAAGAACAAAGATGATCAAAAGGCAATAAAATGATAGCAAGATAACATGTACCCAGTAAGAGAACAGTGTCATTAATGACATTCATGTACAAGTATGAGACACTCATGGGGGAAAATTGAATTTGAGTGTCCAATTATCCTAAATATTTTGTGTAACTAGTTGTTGAAGATGTTTAGAAGGGCAACTCTGTTTTTGATGAGTTTCCTGGAAAGGCATTCAACTTCTATTTCTAGATCATGAATGCACATCTCTAAATTTTTCAGATCGCCTTGAAAATTGTCTGTGTAAGACTTCAAAGCTGCATCTACCTTCTCAAATTCGTTTGTGACAGTTTCTTGAGAGTCACAAGCTACTCTTTTTGGCTTCATCAACTTGGAAATTGCAGACCATCTGCTTTGTTTGTGTTGGCCCTTTGGATCCGAGATGAAGTACAATACAGATTCTAATGTGCTCAAGGTGACTGCTTCTGCTTCTTTCAACATGCTAGGCATTTCATTTTCTTTGGTTGCAGAAGAAACTATGGATTGATTTCTTATTCCTTTGAGATTTCCTAGGGCCTTTTGAATTGCTTTCTTCACATTCTTCCTGGAAGCCAAATAATTTCCAGCGGCAGCTTGAGCTCCTCTTCTTCTAATGGCTGACTGAACATCGTACAAAGACTCCTTTGACTGAACAAGACAATCTTTAGCGGTACTGCAGATATCCAAGAGCCTTAGAGATCCATCTAGTAGTTCATCAACCAATTTTTGGCTGCAATCTTGTGCTAACACTTGTTGGGTGGTTGACAATTGAAGCAACTTGTCAGAAGAGTCCTGTAAATCCTGCAGGCCACTGAGTTTGTGGCTTAAAGAGGATGAAGAAGAGGCTGAATCAGAAGACTTTAATCTGTTGAGGTGCTCCTCAAATTGTGATACAACAGGGTGAGGTGCGGTGGGAAAGCTGTTAGAGCGTACATGCAGAGAGTTCTTTAGGTTTGATTCAATGGCAGCCATTTTCTTTTCTTAGAAAATAGAAGGCTTGGAAATGAGAAATGTAATTTCTTGAAAACTTGTGAGTTTCAGCGGTGTGCAACTTCTTCTTATATAGCCAAAGAATAGAGGGAGACAAGAATATTTTTCTCTCCACATGTGGGCATGCAATAATATCATGTTAGCATGATCCTTTGTGCTTCCATTGCATTGTTTGGTCAGTGCTTCCTGCACAGCAAACTTACCAACTCATTCATCAGTTTTTTGGGTCAGGAATCACATGAATCCATGTGCTGCTGATTCAAAATGCTTGGCAATGTCTCCTCCATCAAGTCATATCATTGGAGTGAGCATCATATATGGATCTTTTGTCTGTGAGAGGGGTTGTTTATATCATTAAATAATATGTATTCAACGAACTTGAATGAGTTGCAGTGCAACAACTATGGTTTAAGAAACATTAGGAATCTCTTGATCTTCAGAGATAAAGGGTCATGTATGGAAGCTGGCACTGATGTATTTGCAGTACTGGGATGGAACATAGTCATTATAATAAAATGATAAAGAAATAGAACAATAAAACTCATGAAAGAGTGTATATTACTGAAAATGGACAAGTTCCAGGATTGTTTATTATGTTGCTAGTGAGAAGTGAGACAAGCTATCACAGGCCAACGTGTTCGCCCATCCATTCATCTTCTAGGTCTAACCAAAACAAAAAAAAAATAATGCGGACTGAGGAAGAAGGAAAAATACACAAGCACTACAAAGAGAACGAAAACATCAAACTTAATGTGAAAGATGCTATGATGGAAGAGACATTTGAAGAAGAAAGCATCGAAGCATGACTACCTTTGACATTTACACATTCACGTTTCTAGTGGCATGCCGGCAGGTGCTGTAAGTTTAACTGCTTTTACTTTTTGGAGACATTTTGAGATACTTGGGCCTTCTAAGAACTATTTGCAATCTATATTTTGGCTTCTAATCATCCACTTATTGATTCAAGTTTAGTAATTTGTAACGATGGCGAAAATTTGAGACTTTTCAGTACTTGTAAGATTTGGATCTCATGCTTAATGCCTGTAGTAATTATGTGATCAGGAAGGGGGCTTTCATTAGGATAACTAATTTCTAGTTCCTTGTGTCTGCTCCCTCTTTTGTGAATTATCCGTTCCTTCTAGTTCATGACTCATTCTGAGAACATAGGTATTGGATGAGTATTTGATGCTGATACTGTTACCTTCCATGGTACCTGCTTCAGGTACAATTTTGAAACTCCAGTTTCTGAAAGGGATAGACTGGATGTCCTTGTGAAGAAAGATTGTGTGTTCAATGAGAATTGAAGAGAATGAGATGTAGCCAGGACATGAAATTTGACTCAAATATCAATGCTGCAGAGCTGAATCATATAAGATCCTTGAGAAAGGGTTCAAGACAAAAATACTTGAAGAGAAGGGAGGAATTTTTTACTACAAAAAGCATGTGTAGAAGATGAATTAGTAGATTCAAAGGTTTTGAGTTTACAGAAGAAGATATCATGACTTTAGAAACCACACACACACGTCAGAGGAGAACAAGGAGGCTTATTACAATGAAAAGTCATTTAGAATGCCAAAACGCTTATGATCACGAAGCTGCAACAAGGCCATCGACTAGAATAATAGATTGGCTCTTAAAAGTCTATAGCAATATGGGGGAACCCAATTGCTGTAGATGAATTCATTTATAGAACAAGAGACTTGGGTAGTAAACCATGCATTGCATATCCCATACTTCTCAACATGGGACCCTCTCTAGAACCAACAACAACCTCGCTCGGATACCAGTTGATGGGTGCCTAAGTAAGATAAGAAACCCGGCCCCAAAAGCTAACTATTGAGGTGGGACAACAGTTAAATCCCTATTGAGCATCTGGGACTTAGTATCCTACATATTGCCAAGTTTTCGTCAGCTCCTACATCTGCTAAGGCTTTATTGGAACCATTAGAATATATTTATAGCTTAAACAAGCTAGGCAAGTGGATGTGGAAGTTCCCACTTGATATCATGTTATGAAAAATGGAGTTAGCTCCTACCATGAGTTGTTGTTCCAAGGAGGTAGTTACTGTTACCGCTATGCTTTCTAGTGGAAACTCAATGTTTTACCGTCCAAGGGTTTAAACAAGTGGATGCAAACAATGCATGGTTGAACTTTGACATTAAGGATTTTAGGGACTATATTGCATTGCCTTAGTTCATATAAGGCCTGTTACTTAAACCAGTGGTTGTTTTTATAGTAAAAGGTATCAAACAGGAAGATGATAAATGTGGTCAATTTGCATGTAGTTTAGAGAAGTCTGAGTTCAACTTCAAAATATTATGATTTAAATGGCATAAAAAAATCTTCAACATCCTGCTTTTCCCCAGTCTCTGCACTGCTGCAAAAATGTGGAAATTATGAGACCATTATTTTATCCAGAGACTTGTCATTTTGTTTTTTCACTTGGGATTTATAGCATACTTATATGTGTTCTCTCTGAGACTGTTACAATCAAAGCCAAGCAATTGGTCTTTGGTTTCCAAGCTAATGTACAACAGAAGAATTTCTTGTGCACAAGAAGCAGATGGTAATGAATTTGCTAAAGTAGAGAATGTATCGCAAGCCTTTTTGTTTCACACAATAAGCGAGTCAGAGAATACCAGTCATTTGCAGAATCAGTTGGAAGATTTATCAAAACCATGGATGCCCTCCCTATCATTCTCAATCATTAGCTTGAATAGCCCTCCTTATGGGCTAAATAGGCCAACTCATTTGGATTACAGATTAGCCCATTCTTGAAGCTGAAGAATGGGCTGTTTATAAAAGTCTCAAACTAGCATGGGATTTTGGATTCAGAAAGGTTATATTGGACCAACGGGGGTTGGTCCGAGTGGTAAGTGGCTCGGTATCGCTTAAGCGAGGTCTCGAGTTCGAGCCTTGGCGTACGCAGAAAATCCCCGTTGGGAGACTCACCCACCATAGCCAGGTGCGCGACGCGGGTCAGATCCGGATGTAGTCGGGGCAAAGCTCCGGTGAACCGGGTGGGTAACAAAAAAAAAAAAAAAGAAAGGTTATATTGGAATCAGATTCAAAGGTCCTAGTTGATATGTTGCATAGCAGTCAACAATATGATAAGTGCAGACTGATTTTCATTCAGATTAAAAACCCTTTCAATTGGGAACTAATTAAGCTTACGACATGTTTTAAGATATCAGAATATGCTTGCAGATACATTAGCTAAGAAAGGACTATCGTTCACCTCATGATTGGATAGTTGCCATTGTATGGGAATTCATTCCCCATTAGCTTAGTCTTTTTATTTTCTGGGCTTTAGCCCCCATTTGTTACCAAAAATACATATGGTAGATTATGATGTTATTATTTTTATTTCTTGAATAAATGTTATAAATTTTGTTATGATTTTTAGAAATAATTTAAATTATATGATGTTAGATTTATGCGTTAAAAATATTAAATTTTTTCAGGAAAAAAAATTGTGTGAGTTGGTGAGTTAACCCATTTAACCCCCAACTCACAAGGATTGGGTGCCCTAACTTATTTTTTTCCTTCAACCCATAGTTTAGAGTTGATTTATTTCCTATCTCTAACTAAACAAGATTAGATAGTGACTAGTTCCTCAAATATGACAAATCAATATTTAAATTTTTATTAGGATAAATATTTATATTTAATATATAATAATATCTTAAGTAGAACTATTTTCTATAAGAGGATACTTATATTTAAAAATATATATTCAAAACTTTTAAACTATCCAGATAAGTACAACTTTTAGTAACATAAAACAACAAGTCAAAAAGTTCCACATTGCTTAAACTAAAAATTTAAAGAAGCCTCTGTGCAAAGATGGGAATTTGCATAAATAAATGGTTTTAAACGAGCAGTATGTTCGCACGCACAATAATGGGTCAATTTGAAATCTATGGATTACATGATTTTTACTAACTCTTAATGACAATATCCTGGAGAGTTTGACTCAAATTAGATTTTAGTAGCTGCCAATATGTTATCTACAAGATCATCTGAAGAATCTTGAGTCACAGGCTTAAGACATTAATGAAGGGCTTGAGGTTTTGTTACATTTGATTAAGATCACAGTTGATTTTCTCAACTCCGGCTGGCAGTCTGGCACCATCAAATTGATGATTATTACTAATGAGGGTTGGTCCAAGTAGTAAGCGATTTGGTATCGCTTAAGCAAGGTCTCGAGTTTGAGCCTTAGCGTACGCAAAAAATTTTCGTTGGGAGACTCACCCACCATAGCCAGGTGCACGACGCGGGTCGGATCCGGATGTAGTCGGGGCAAAGCTCCGGTGAACCGGGTGGGCAACAAAAAAAAAATTATGATTATTATTATCTTTACTAAATTAAATTGGCAATATTAAAAGAAATGATTATTAATCGTGTAATATTAAAATAATGCTAAAATAACATTCAATATTTTAATTTTATTTTTTATATGCGACCAATATTCTAATTTTATTTGTAGTACAATTTTACCCATAATATTTTTAATTTAATATAATTTTATCTATAATCTTTTTAATTTAGTATAATTTTACCTATAATTTTATTATTTAAATATCAAGAATTACAATAAATTAAAAATATTATAAATAAAATTGTATCATAAATAAAAGTAAGATACTAATCATATATAAAAAAAAATTAAAAAATTAAATGTTATTTTCCCTTATTCTCCTGACATGACGAGCCGCCTATGAATATGACAAGTTCCATCTTTGTCTCTCAAATTCTGATCCCATTCCCCGCTGATTAGTGATTATAAACTCTTCCCTGAATGTTTGGACGGTCCTTCATTTTTGTACGATAATATATTGCTTTGTATAAATAATTACGTATTAATCATTTCAAAATAACAATTGTATTCTAATCAAGTGGTTGTCAAATCCACTTTCCAAGTTGACTCATGATAGACAGATTGACTGAGGCACGCATAGAGCGCAATCGGAATGTATGCAATTGGCTGAAAAAATTTCTTTTCAAAAATTCAATGATCAATTAGCAGTATATGTATAATACTAAAATCATTTAATCATTATTATTTAATTAATTTACAACCCTCTCATCCTCAAATCAATTAATCTATAATTAATTTAATCATACGTTGAAACCTTGCCTATTAGCTCTTCTTGAGCGCTTTATTTTTTATACTTTTGCTTATTAATGCATAATTAAGTTTTAATAGAAAAAATAGGTTTATCAGATTTCCATTAATTCAAGTCAAATAAAAATCTCTTAATAAGCATTTAAAAAAATGTCCCATAATTAGAAAGTTTGGACATGGCTAAAATAATGCAAGAGTTTTAAATATAATAAAATTTCATTTTTTTTACAATATGAAATTTAAAAAGTAAGCTATATTATTTTAGAGTTTTTTATTGTATAATTCATGGATATGGACTTAGCTATGGATGAAGATAATTTTTTTATTTAAAAAGATAAATACTATCAATCTTAAATTATAAATAAAATCGTAATGACCCTCAATTATAAAAATATTAGTTGGATGTGGGTGAATAAATTTTTAATAATTTTTTCTATAAAGGAGGAATGTGTACATATGTAACAAAAATTATAAGTGAAATTAAATTTATATTTTTTATTAAAAAAATATATTATTGGAGAAAGATCCTTGGTGAGATGGGTCAAGATTAGAATAATGTTTAGGATGTATCATAATATGTGCCAATAATTGAATCAAGGTGGGCGATGTCAGGGTGGGGAGTACTGTGTGAGCGTCGAGGGTAGGGGGTAACAGAGCACGTGAAGTTTTGTCGTTTTGGGTTGGTTGTGTTCGTTTTGGCGTTCCTCCCTAACCTGATAGCAACTGGTAAGTTTTGATATTTTTGGGGAGCGTGTGATTACATTCCATTTCTTGCTGTACCACATTGCTGCACCGTTCCAGTGGCCGTTGTTCTCATCAGAGTTCTCTCGACACGTGTACGGTGGAGACACAATTAGGTAGTATGGGCACTCCCCACTAATTGTCAACTATACCATTAATTTCGTGTCTTTCAGCCTTTCTTTGCTTCCCACATTTCCTGTTTCTCCATGTCTAACCAATGATAAACGCCTTTTCTTACTTTTCTTTTCTGAATGAAAACATTAAGAATTGACAGGTTCATATTGATGCAAGTAGTAGGAATTTTTTAATAAATCGATCTTTCATTTAAAAAAAAGTAGTAGGAATTTTTAATCTCATCAATTATTTTTAATATAAGAGTTAATCTAAAAATTTATTTTAATCTTAAATATCAAATTTTAATCTATTTTATTTTTTAAATTTATATTTTTAAACTCTCTTATTTATACATATTATAAGAATTTTCTATTAAGAGAATAGTTCCCATGTAAATAAATAGAAGTAATACTTTAAAAAACTAATATATATTTTTTATAAATAAATAATTTAATTAATTTTTTTATATTTATAAATTAATTAATTATTCAATTTCTATATTTAACATCATAGAGCCAGTATTTGAGTGGTAGTTTTAAATCTATATATATCTTAAAAATTATCTTTATTATTAAGATTTTAAAAGTGATTAGTCTCCTATTAATTAATATTTCTACATTTGTCATTTTTTATAGTATTTTTTTATCATTTTCCTATTAATTAATTGAAACTATATATAACACTTGTAATACTTCATAAAAATATCTCTACATACTTGCCAATGAAGGTCGCGATCAAGGGGGCTTCATGTATATCCATAAATGGCACAATTATCCTCAATTTTTTTTTAAATACGAGTATATACGGATGGATTATTTGATTAGAGTACATATCTTTCCATTGAAAAATGCCAAACATGTCAATTATATTGAATTATACAACTAACGGGAGTTAGTCCGAATAGTAAGCGGTTCGGTATCGTTTAAGCGAGGTCTCGAGTTCGAGTCTTGGCGAATGTAGAAAATTCCCGTTGGGAGACTCACTCACCATAGCCAGGTGCGTGACGCGGGTCAAATCCGGATATAGTCGGAGCAAAACTCCGGTGAACCGGGTGGGCAAAAAAAAAAAATTAAATCATACATATTAAATTAAATTTTGGCCCAAAAGAAAATTATAATGATAGTCTGCCCAAAGGGTACGTGGGCCCAGGCTATACTGCAACGCATACCATCCACAAACATAGATCTGTTGGTGGGCTACATGGGCCCACGGACGAGGACAAATGGTTTTGTGGGTCCCATCCTTGCAAATATTTTGAGAACCGTCCATTCGGTGTTGTACCGTTCTTATTACTAATTATTTTTTAATAGTGTAAAAATATATTTAATATCCTAAATTAATTTTTAAAAAATAATTAATATTTAAAAATATAACTAACATTTCAATTAATTTTAAAAATATAATTAATATTTTAAATTATTTAAATTATTATAATTTTATTTTTTATTTAATAAAAATATAAATTTTTATTTAATATATGTGATATAAATATTTTATTTTGACACGTTATTATTTAGAAAGTCTAATATTATTTTAATAAATTTTATTAAATAAATTATAAATTTTTTTATCAGAATTATATATAATATCAATTTTAAAAATTATTTAAAATTATTTTTAAAATAATATGACGCATATAATTTTTTAAATAATAATATATTAAAATAAAAAATTTATATAATATATATTGAATAAAAAATTATATTTTTATCAATTAAATAATAAAAATATATCAATTTAAATATTTTAAAATATTAATTATATTTTTAAATATTTTAAAATATTAATTATTTTTTTAAAATTAACTTAGAATGATAGATAGATTTTTACCTTTATTAATATTCTATATATCTCCAAAATGAAATCTCTTGACAGCTCTTTGCCTCGAAAGAATCTACTTGTTTGGACTTGGGTTTAGTGGGGCCCCTCTGAAATTCATCAAATTAGCATAGTTCGTACTTGTTTATATTTTAATCTCTGCCAGATCCTAGAAATAAGTACGGAACTTTAAATTAAAAAAACACACGTATATCTATATAAAAATATATTGGGAATTTTTAAAAATTAGATATTTATTATATTTAAATTTAATTAAAAGTTGTTGTATAGTGAAAGTAAAAGAAACCGCATAAATTTTTCTTAAGATAGTAGTTATTACAATCTTCAACCAAAGTTAAGAAAATTGAATTCTTCATTATCCCTCCCCTCTTAAATATATAATTTAGTTAGTAATTTATTTTAATTTTAAATAAATTATTCTTACTAAATGTACATATTAAGAAGATCTTTAATATAAATGATTAAATATATATTTAAAATAATTAATAATATTTTTTATAAATAATTAATTTTTATAAATTACATATTTACCTCCAATATTAAAATAATGAATGTCATAGTTTTTTCAATTTTTTTAATTCCTTGGGACTTATGTAATTCCAAAATCACGTGAAGGGACATTAGCACTGGTAACATTTCTCTAGCTAAACAAAGATCTTTTGGTATTTTTTTTTTCTTATTCTATTTGAAAGATAAATTAAGCTACCAATTAACTCCAAAATATTCAATTTTAAATATCATTTCACTAAAAAAAAAAACGACTTTCCAACTTAATTATCAAAAGATCCCACGGCCACTTATTTGATGCTCTACAATTTTTTTTTTTTGCCAATTAATTTGATGCTCAAAATTTAATTATTACCTTCAAAAAACATTTTATTGGCTTCATTTTGAATATTCCGTACTAACTTATTATTTTACTTCCTTATTAGCTTCATCTAACCATTACACAATCATAAAGATCCATTCCATTACTTATATGCTTTACTAAATCAGGCCAATTAATCCGAATTTAAGGTGGTGGATTAGCTTCAACTAGGAAACTTTATGATTTTTTTTAAAAAAATAAATTTCAACTAAAAAATTTATTTAAAGAGATATTAAAATCTCCTAACGTTCAATCTGATCTCCATTAGTAGAAAGTAATATCACTTTGTTTCACTTGGCCATTTGTATCTTGGCTTTTCCACATTTGCTTAATTGCTTCCCTTAAACATCATTAAAGAAGCTTCAAATCTATATATAAAAATATGATTAACCCACAAATCAATTCTCAACCTCTGTATAAATCAAAGCAATAAAAATCAAACCGATATCGTCTTTTCAGCTCAATCATGCTGTGCTGTCATCATCTTCGCTCATTATGACCAAAATATACAACAAGTGGCTGCAAATATCCGACCACAATGGCATTCAGCAAATGAATAAATTTTCTTATTTGTGGAATTCAAGCAAATAAAATAACAACCGTAGAAAAAACATATAAATTATTTTCCCAATATTTTTTTATATATTTGATTTCATGTACGACTAGTTCTTGAAATTGACAGGGTTGTTCTTTGATGGCTTTCATTCGTGGTATAAAGAGGAGCCTAGAAACTTGGTTTCTCTGGGAAATGGAAGTGATAAATTATATTAATAGTTTTCGCTTCATTATTGCTTTGGGAAATTTGATGCTGATTTATACCAAATACGTGTGATTTTCGCCACCTTTTTCGTTCTCGTGATCACTCACATGCCGAGAAAGCCTACCACGGCCTTAAGCCCCACTTGATCGCATTTCACACTCTTAACAATCGTTTTGCCCCTGACTTTTGATCCCCCATAATCTCGATTTTCCATAATCTCGCTGAACTCTGACCGCTTCTCTGGATCCCCATTCTATTCAGCTTGAATTTTCTCTTCTTTTAGGAACTTTTGAGTGAAGGGGTAAGTATTAGTTTTCTATTTCCGCTTTTGTTTTGCATTATTCTCTAACTACAACTTTGAATATTCGAGAAACGTTAGTAGCTGGATGTTTACTTAGTTTACTTTTGGTTGGACTTTCAAGTTTGTGACATATTTGAGTTCATCTGTTCGTTCCAGTGTTTGCAATCGATCCACTTCTTCCTTTGGGCGCCTGAACTCACTCTGGTTCGCCAATGGCTTCCTCATGCGTGACCTTGAAACCCAATACTCATTTCCCAAATGGAAGAAAGGGCGATTTCTTTCGCCAGGATAATGGGTTTTTAGGAGAAAAAATCAAGAACCCGAATTGCATCAGTCCCTTTGTAAATCAATCGACTTCACGTTTGAGACACGAGAAGAGTGTCAAGAAGATCAAACCCGGCGTTGTTTCTTCTGTTCTTACATCAAATGATACTAAAGAAGCTCTGGTAAGTTTAACTCTATTTGGTTTTTCTTTTGTGGCTGCATTATTTTAGGTGTAATTGGTTTTGTTCTTCTTAATGTCAGGTTGATTACCAGCCCTTACAGGTTCCTTCGTTTCTGAGACGAAAGGCTGACCCCAAAAATGTAATTTCCATCATATTGGGTGGTGGACCTGGAAAACAACTCTTTCCCCTCACCAAACGAGCTGCAACACCTGCTGTAAGTTAATATGTTACGTAGTTCATAGCTTCTCACTGAAGAATTTGGTCCTCTGAAGATGAACTCACTCAGGCTCTTACAAATTTTTTTTGCTTTGCTACTTTTAAGTTTATTCTTCAAAGGACTTTTTAGTAATCATGTTTCATGGATGAGCTTGAAACAAAATTAGACTTGGATGTGGAAAAATTATGAGCCAATTTATACCGAGGTTAACTTGGGAAGACTGAGATCTTTAACAGATCAAATTTTGGAGTTCGTGTCATGATGATACCTTATGCATCTTCAGGTACCTGTTGGTGGATGCTACAAACTTATAGACATCCCAATGAGCAACTGTATTAACAGCGGCATTAACAAAATCTTCGTACTCACCCAATTCAATTCTGCATCCCTGAACCGTCATATCTCACGCGCCTACTTCGGAAACGGTGTCAGCTTCGGAGATGGATTTGTGGAGGTATGCATCAAGGAATGGAGAGAAACTATTGTAGACCATCATATGCTCAGATGATTTCATATACAAGATTTATAAACATGACTTAAAATGAATCGTTTGCTCACACTGAAATAATCATAAATTATAAATAATCTTCAAGACTCTGTTTCCTGTTTGTTTGCTGTACTTGATACAGAAGTATGAGGCAATGCATCTTCCATTTTTCTTTTTGGTGGGGGCTAAATTGTTCACTCATGATGATTGAAAGCTAACTCAAATGCCAAACAGGTTCTAGCAGCCACTCAGACACCAGGAGAAGCAGGGAAGAAGTGGTTCCAAGGGACTGCAGATGCTGTGAGACAATTTACTTGGGTATTTGAGGTGGGCTACAAACTCAGCGTATGCCTTATTGCAGTATATAGAGCACGTGCTTCTTAATTCTCGTCTTAAATGGGATTATTGTCGGTTGATTTTTGTAGGATGCCAAGAACACAAACGTTGAGAATGTAGTGATTTTGGCAGGAGATCATCTATATAGAATGGATTACATGGACCTTGTGCAGGTATGCAGTGTAATTATTTATTGAGGCAAATTTACTCTTCCTTTCAATGTAATATTTTCTCTGATTTTTATCCATTACAAATAAACAGAGCCATGTCGATAGAAATGCTGATATTACAATTTCATGCGTACCAGTGGGTGACAGGTGTGTTCTATCTTCTTTTCAATGTGTCTAGTCTAGACAACAAATCCGCTGCTAGAAAATGAACTTGTAACTATTGTACTTGTTTTAACTCAAATTACCTGAGTACTTTATTCAAAAGGAAAAATGCTGGGAAGAGGAGATGAAAAATATGGAAATGATAACTTGAAATGAATTAATCCTAATTTAATAGTATGTGAGATTCATTGCAATTGACCAATTGCTTGCTTTTCAGTCGCGCCCCAGATTATGGATTGGTCAAGGTAGATGGCAGAGGCCGCATCACCCAATTTTCAGAAAAACCAAAGGGTGCTGATTTGAAAGAAATGGTAATTACTATCATATCTAAAATTATCACCTTCTTTCAGTTGTCTTGTCCAGACAGTTGTTTCGAAGTTGGTCACTAGCACGAAGCTAAGATAAATTACCATTTTCAGTTTGATTGTAGTCTCTTAGCCCAGGAAAATCTGCTGTTAAGTTCAGTTTATTCAAAACTAATGAACTTAACATGTTAAGAAGAACTTAATTGTGCCAATCAAACCCCAAAGCTACCTCAGTTATTCCTTCTATAATTGTGTTATCTTTATGCAAAATTGAAGTTGCCAAGCATTTGACATTATGTCTTTATGGCAACATCATAACATATGTTGACATAGTCATGTCTTGTTTATATTCTCTCCAGCAAGTAGATACCTCTTTTATCGGCTTGTCACACCAAGATGCATTGGAGTCACCATATATAGCGTCCATGGGTGTTTATGTATTTAAGACAGATGTTCTGCTCAAGCTTTTGAAATGGAGATATCCTACATCCAATGACTTTGGATCTGAAATCATTCCTGCAGCTGTGAGGGAACACAATGTCCAAGTAAGAGAAACTCCAAAATAGATTCCTCTTTAAAACGTTTCTCTTTTCTTAATATTAAATCTTAGTTTTCATTTATCACAAACTAAATATCCTTTGCTCTCTGCAATGATCTTATGCATATTCACCTAGCCAGCCATGAATATATGGGGCTTTAGGCTTCTTTTTTCTGTTTTTACTTGTGCATGTAACATGTCACTTTTACCATTTATTTGCCTACTGTTTTTGCAGGCATATTTTTTCGGAGACTACTGGGAAGACATTGGAACGATCAAGTCCTTTTACGATGCTAACCTTGCTCTTACTGAAGAGGTTGGTTCAAGATGTTATAGCTTAGTAAATGTCTAAACCCAAAAGAGCCATAATTGCAGTGAATCTCATATTTCAATTGGTTGCCAGAACTGTTGACAGGGTCCTTGCTTATTTGAAGGAAACTAATATCTGCTTTATCCTCTTTCCCGCAGAATCCAAAGTTTGAATTTTATAACCCCAAAACGCCCATTTTCACATCTCCTCGTTTCTTGCCACCAACAAAGATTGATAAGTGTCTGGTAAGATAACTTGGTACTCATAATTTACCTTAAGAATATATTATTTACTTCTTATTATCTCTTATTTCTCATCATTGAGTCTTGTAGATTGTGGATGCAATTATCTCTCATGGATGTTTCCTTCGAGAATGCACAGTCCGGCACTCCATCGTGGGTGAACGTTCTCGTTTGGATTATGGTGTTGAGCTCCTGGTAAATAAACTACCATAACTATCTAAACTACACCATATGAGATTCCTCCTATTTAAAATCATGCTTTTTGCAGGACACCATAATGATGGGAGCAGACCATTACCAAACTGAATCTGAAATCGCATCTCTGCTAGCAGAAGGGAAGGTCCCAATTGGGATTGGGAGCAATACCAAAATTAGGTAATAATCTTCTTTACTCGCCAGTTACTTTGATCTCATTCATTCAGCGAGCTTCAAAGATATAATATTGAGCCAACTTGTTGCTGTTGAAGGAACTGTATAATCGACAAGAACGCAAGGATCGGGAAAGATGTGGTGATAATGAATAAAGATGGTGTTGAGGAAGCAGATAGAGCAGATGAAGGATTTTACATTCGATCAGGGATTGCTGTGATCTTGGAGAAGGCCACAATAGAAGATGGCACTGTGATATAAATGGTGGTGACTCCGCTAATCTCTCCCAGCTGAGTTGTGAAGAGGTTCTGGGAAAAATACTGAGGAACAGTTCCACTGCGGCCCGTGGGGAGACACAAGGGCCAAGGCTAGCAGTTTCCAGTATCCTCTCTCTCTCTCTCTCTGCGCAATGAAGGAAGCAGCAGCAACCATTTTGGTAGATGTAAAATAGAAGCTACTCTACTACATGTAAAAAGAACGGTTAATAATGTGTGATGTGAAGATCCATGAACGTTAATAAAATGAAGCTCTTACCCTTTAACTAATTTTCTGTATCAGACAAAATATAGCGATCGTGAGGTTGAGACTTGAGAGTAACACATATCAGACACGATTTCATACTCCTACTTAGAGCTGGGAATGCGGGCTGGCCCGCCAAAAACGGGCCAGCCCGCTCCCAGCCCGCCCCAAAACGGGCTGGCAAAACGCCAGCCCGAGCCCGCCCCCCCTTAGTGGCGGGCTGGCCCGCCAGCCCGCCACTTTTTTTTTTTTAATTTAAAAAAAAAATATTTTTAACATTTTTAAAATACTAATAAAAAATTTCTAATGTTATATTAGTATAATAAAAAAATTACTCATGTTATACTCTTAAAAATTTTTATTTTTTATAAAAAAATCTCAAATTTTATAATTATAAATCTAAATAAATATTAACATAATATTAATCAATTATAATATGTAAACATATATTAACAAATAAATAATTATCTTTACTAGTATTCGATAATAGGAGTATTCAAAATAACATTTAAGTAAAATAAATATTAAATAATAATATTAAATTTTAAAAAAAAAAAAAAAAGTGGCGGGCTGGCGGGCCAGCCCGCCAAATTGGCGGGCTGTGCAGCCCGCCCAAAAACGGGCTGGCATTTTGCCAGCCCGAACCCGCCCCCCCTTAGGGTAAAACGGGCCCAACCCGCGGGCTGGGCCCGTTTTACCAGCTCTACTCCTACTCCTCCTTAACTTAATATGATAGGTTAATTTTAGTTATAAATATTAGATATATTTTTTATATTTATTATTTTTTAAAATTATTCTTACTAATATTTTTTTAACAATAATTAAAATTAATTAAATAAATTTTATATTAACGACTAAAATAATATTATTTTGGGGATGACTTGAAAAAATTTTAATGTCTATTTTAGAGGGGCATTAGGACTCATTACTAAATATGAAGGATTATTTCTAAATATAAAAACTAATTAAAAAAGTTATTTTAATTTTAAATATAAAATTTTAATATATTTTGTCTTGCCATAAATTTATACTTAAAATTTTTTTAAAAATTATTTTTATTAATTATACCTATTAAGAGAGGAATTTTCATCATTTTTGGCAAAAAAATAGAGGTTTTTAGTGAGGTAGTTTTAATATAAATAATTAAAATATATATTTTAAGTAAACTAATACACAAGTTGTTTATAAATAAAAAATTTAATTAATTTTTTTAATTTATGTAGGTAGTCCTTGCTACAATTACAGAATTTTTAATAAAAGCAAACATTATTAACCATGTTATTGAAAAAAAGAAAAGAAAAGAATCGATACATTTTATAATAAACTCCCATATTTTAAAGGAGAGAATAATAAGATCAAAATATATATATTTATATTTTTTAATTTTTTTAAATAAATTGGACGATCTAATTTAATGAACGGTTTAAATCATCTATATTTATTTGAAAAATAAAGAAACGATAAACGGTAAAAAAATATAAATTCATACTCGAATATAAGTGGATTTTTTTTGGGGAGCTTAATTAAACAGACGAATGGTGAGGAAATAATTTATTGGCGGGAAATATACAGTGAAGTTGCGCGAAAAAGTTGAGGAACTTGGCATCAAAGCGGTAATGCCTGGTGGCTAACTCCAAGGTCAATGATCACCAAAAGCAAAACACGTAGAAAGAAACTTCTGGATTCGTGTTAGAGTCAATCGCCTGAGATGGCGGTGATTACGGATGGCGAAAACGAAATTGGACCAAATGAAATAGCAAATGTGAGTTCAATTTCAATCAGAGTCACACATCATGCAGGAAATCTTGCACACAACGAAGCCCGACTCTGAAGATGATGCGACCGTCCTCAACGGCGATGAGAATCTATCACCGATCGATTCTTCTTCCTCTCTTCAACAACTTCTCGATCGCATTCCCGTTAGTTCCATATCCGGCATCCAAAGTTTATTCGGTACTTCAATTGTTTTCCGTCGATTTTTCCTTTACTTCTGAACCATACCAGCTTGAATGGATCTGATCATTCAATTCGTGATTCCATCTCCGTGTCTTTCTTTATCAAGATTTGGAATTGAAAGCTGGAGATAGTGTTAAGGATGCGATTCGCATGCTGTACGCAAAATGACCTCTTCGGAGCACCATGGCGGATGTCTAGGACCCCGATGCACCCCGCATGGATTTTTCGTATCGGTATATTGGTTTCCTTGATTTCTCAACCATGGTTCTATGGTGTATTGAGGTATATATAATATTATTTACTTGTTAGAAGGTTGAATTAATTAGGTGATTAGTGTTAATCACTTGTATCTTAGATGACCCTAAAACTCTATATAAAGGGCTCTAGCATATAGGTTTGAGTGTGAGATTATGTAATCTTCACCATAGTGAAGGAGAGGGTAACTTGGGTCTCTCCTCAAAGTCCCCAGGTGGGGTTGGTTTATCTCCCTCAAGTGAGGGTAGATTAGTGTGTAAACCCAAGTGGGTTACCATGATTGTATGAGCATGTAGCTCATGAATAATACATATGATTCTTCATCTTTCTTCTCCTTATTTCTCTCTAATAAAGTTAACATGGTATCAAAGCAGGTTTATTGAGTCCAAATAGTTCAATTCTTGAATTCTTGCCCCAGTTGGTGAAGCCAATGCGTTCCAATTGGAGGGTGTTACAGACTCATAGATATCTAGTTATGGTAATGGCGTGAACTTTGGAGATGGTTTTGTGGAGGTCCTGGCTGCTACTCAAACGCCTGGAGAAGCAGGGAAGAAATGGTTCCAAGAAACATATAGACACAAAGGAATTCCTTGTGGTTCTTCCATACCCGAATGTTCTTGCTATCGGATCCTGTATACAACAAATCTCTGCATGCCGCAAGCAAGTATATATGGCCTTCTTGACGGATTAACGACCCTAATAAAATAATGGAGGAGGAGCTATCTTCCATGGCAGGTGATGATGCAGAGGAAGAAGGAGAATCAACGTGAGATTCTCTATAGAATCTTGGAGGGTCTTGATGTGAGAAAGCTTCAAAAAGAAGAATGACAGCAAAGAAAGGGAAGCACAGCATGATAACCCACAGGTCCCAAGTTTTCAGCAGTCGCCGGCACAAGAATCATAGCGGCGGTCAATATCAACGCTTTATTATCAATAACTTCAATTCCTAATGAACGTGGAATTATAAAGTCTTCTTGAATGAGTTTACAGCCAGGAGTGGAACTACGCTCTACAGCGGCCTTTTCATAGAGCACTCTACATTCTTGTCATGCAATCACCAATCTTGTCGTTTGAAGAAGCCAACGAATTATCTCCTACTTCGGCAGCGAAAGCACGAACCGGTTCTTGCGTCTCTCCAATAGTGCTCTGGAATTCATCGTCATGCTGGGCAACTGAGTCAATGATTGCAGGCGAATCTTGGTCTTCTTGAGCCGCCATAAAGAGGAATTGAAGTGTGGGCAAGAACGTTGTATCGATGACCCGCACAATCGTGGGTTTCCTGCAAAGCTGGAAGGAGGGAAAGTATCAAATTGGGCACCTGCTGGTATCTCTCCAAGAAGATCATTGTATGCCACAGTAAAACAATGACAAAAAATGCAGTTTCTTGAGTGAAGCAGGAATTTCACCAGATAGTCGGTTTCCTGAGAGGTCTAACTTCTCTAAATTAGTCAAGTTAGAAATTTGAACTGGAATACTGCTGCTGAGAAGCATTGTTCGGCACAATGAAGACGGGTAACTCCAGGTAAGACCTTTCTATTCTATCATTTGCCTCTTGTGATGTTAATGCATGAAGTCCTGTGATTTCCGTGGGAAATCCTCCTGTAAGTTGGTTATGAGACAAGTCTATGTAGAATAGCTGTGGAAGTTTACCCAACCATGGAGGAATTGAACCAGTAATGAGATTATAGAACAGATCAATGACCTCGAGCATCCTAAGCCTTGCAAGCTTCCCCTTCAAGAGGTTGACCCTCAAATTTAACTCAACAAGATTGACACAGTTAACCAGAGATGGGGGTAAAGCACTCGTCAAATTGTTTATATGAAGAAGTAGCTTTTCCAGTTTGGATAGCTTTCCAATATCTCGGGGTATGGATCCTCTGAAATCATTGGAGTAGAGCTCCAGGACTGTGAGGTTGGTAAGGCTAGCAATTCCATCATCAATATTTCTAGAGAGTTGATTGAGGGGCAAGGAGATCTCCCTGAGGGAAACGGCATGGAAAAGATCACCAGGAAGAGGCCCAGAGATAGAATTGAAACCTGCTCAAAAAATCTCAAGCTTGGAGCATGCTCCCAATCCATATTGAATTGAACCGTTGAATTTATTGTAGGAAAGATCCAAGAATCTGAGAGCGGAATCAGTCTCATTAATGCAAAGCTGAGAAGTGGGAATTGGACCTATGAAGCTATTGTTACTAACATTAAAAGATGTCAACGTCCCTGCTGCTGCAGCAGCTTCAAGGTACTGAAGGAAAGAAGAAGGGAGTGTTCCTTGAAATAGATTGCTAGACAAATCAAGCTCCTGGATAATACTACTGGTTTTGTTATTATTAACAACAGATGCTGGCAATTCATCAGAGAGACAATTGTTTAAGTATTGATCGAAGAAAGTTTTGAAGAAATTTTCATATTGTATTTTGTAAAATGAAAGTGGTTTGGTTTAATTCACCCTACTCCCTTGTGTGTTGTGTTGACAAGTTGAACACCTAGAGTTAAGGGGTGTTAACTTGAGCGGGGGTGTTAGAAGGTTGAATTAATTAGGTGATTAGTGTTAATCACTTGTATCTTAGATGACCCTAAAACTCTATATAAAGGGCTCTAGCATATAGGTTTGAGTGTGAGATTATGTAATCTTCACCATAGTGAAGGAGAGGGTAACTTGGGTCTCTCCTCAAAGTCCCCAGGTGGGGTTGGTTTATCTCCCTCAAGTGAGGGTAGATTAGTGTGTAAACCCAAGTGGGTTACCATGATTGTATGAGCATGTAGCTCATGAATAATACATATGATTCTTCATCTTTCTTCTCCTTATTTCTCTCTAATAAAGTTAACATACTTGATCACCATATACTTTTCCTATTCTCAAGTTTTTATATGAATTGGTAGATTTCATTTCGTAGCTTTATCTTATGAAGTGTCGTTGATGTGTTTGCCCGCGAGAATTGTGGAATTCTTTGATGTGACATCTTACAAGTGTATTGAATCTGTTAACGTTCGATTCTCACAAAATTATGTCTGAGGAAAACAGGGAGACAAAAACACGATATTCGAGCCAGTGAAAATTAAGGGCAAAAATAAGTTTCATGCAAAACTTCAAGGAATGAAAGTTATATATTTTGATTCATTTACTTTAGTTGCTTAGGATAACCCCGCCCCCTTAAGTTACACCGGCAGTCTCTCTCCCATTCTATCCTGGTAGATGCAAAGCATTCTGATTAAAAAATTCTTTTTCAGGAATTTGAAAACTTCACTCAAAATGTCAAGAACAATGGTCTTCTTGAAGAGAAAAGAGACAATGGCTTTTTATATACCCTGGACCAGGTTCCTCATATTGGACACACCAAGGTTCCTCTCCACTTTTCTTTCTTTTTCCTTATTTTTCACCCCTCTTTAGGAGATTTTAATTGAATGATTGAAAGTGGAATCACTTATTGGTTCGTCCTTTACCATAATGGCTGTGTGTGATCAGCTTTTGAATTATGTGTGATTCTCTGTTTTACTCCATTCTTACTAGGTAGGCAAGTTAGCCAAGCCATATGTTTGGGAGCCATTTTTTCCTGTACATTTGGATGATACGCTTGTTCATGCGCTGCTACTTTTTTTTAAGCATCCGATCCACGTTGTGCCAGTCATACAGCATCCAGATCCCCAAGTCATCGGTTTAGTTACCCAGTTACCTACCAAGTTTGACGTAAAATAAAGGTTTAAACAATATCCTGTTGGTATAGAACGACAATGGCTCAAGGATGTCATATTTAGCTTATTTGGATAGAAGCCAAGAGAAATTATGTTATATGTATGAAAACTTGCTAAGGTGTTTCTGGCAGTAGGTTTCACCATCAACCAGTTGACTATATAGGTGGTGTGGATCAGATATTACTCTAGATAGAAGCAAAGCATAAATGAATGAATGGATATATTTCTTTTGATGTTTATCGATGCAGAATGAGTGACATGGTTGCCTTTGTGCTAGAATGCCCTAGTTCAATTGCTTCTTGAATCAAGCGGACTAGAGTGGATTGATAATATTGCAGACAAGCCCTTTTCAGATCTCAAGTATTAAAGCCCTTACATTCCCTTACGGTATATATAGAAATTAGATATTTGTTTTATCTAAGTAGCGCTTTAACCTCACTTAATGCCTTCCACAGATTTGAAGCCGAAGAACTAGTTATGTATTTGAGGACCAAACTGTTGCTGATGCAATGCACATGCTTTGGGAAAACCGGACCTGGACAGTTGCAGTTGTTGATCGACAAACTAAGAAGCTCACTGGTTGTGTCAGGAACAGAGATATCTACCATCTTGTAGAAAATGACGACCTCTTCAGAAATAGAAAGTAAGCTCAAAACCCCATATATATTCTCTACTGGTTTTTTTCTCATATACCGTCTCTAACATACCCATAAAAAAGTTCCAAAAAAAAATCCTGACTCCCTTGTTTGGAGGGCCAAGATTGTGAGTAGCACTGTCATGTTTCTTCAAGAACAGAGAAACCATAATGGCTCAACGCCTGTAAAGTTAATGAATACATTTGAATTCTTGGATTCATGTGCTTTTTTGGGTTCCCTGAAAAGAGTTATTGTCAGTGGAAACCATTACGAGGCTGATGCTTGCTTTATGGGAAAAAATAGGAAATTAACTGTTGGAGAATTCATCCACTCAGAGCCTGAAAGAACTGAGGCAAGCATTGAAATCGATGATAATAGGGATTCGATGATCGCAAAAAATCTTCACCTGAAGAAGAGATGCGTAACAAAGATGGAGTCGCCATTGACCAGCAAGAAAAGTGACACACTCAAGCAATTGATGAAGCAAATGACAGAAAGGAGTAGCAGATTCAGCTTTCTGATCAATGAAAATGAGCAAGTTATAGGAATGATCACTGTGAGAGATGTTATTCTGCAGTTTGCTCCTCCTTGTGTGAGTTCCAGTGTTGATGGAGGTGGGTTCTTTCAAATGGCTTTGGAACCGAGGGGATGCCATGTAGAACATAGAACTTTGGTTCGTAACCATTGATCTCGGAAGTGGGTCGCATGCCCGCTTTCGGAGAAAATACAAACTCAATTTCGATTGTCTCAGGGTTCGGAAAACTACCGTCAAAGAACCTTAACCCAATTTACAAGATTTTAAAAAATACAGATAATCTCAAATACAAAAAAAAAAAATCTCCATGTTAAAACTATTTTAAATTGCTTTCCATAGGAAAATTATCATTCAATTTTTTTAATTATAAGAATTAAATTTTAAAATATTGCAGCAATATGCTTTGAAATTTATAATTATATATAAAGAATTTAAAAAAATAAAACGAATAGTAATTAATTTTACAGTAAAAGTATATTTTCTTTTCTTTTTTATTTTTGTACCGTCTCCGAATCAATCTATTTACCCATAAAACATTGATGATTAAAGTGAAGTAATATTATTGACAAGAAGAAGAAGTAATATTATTTGCAAAAGGTCACATAACATTTATGTCGCCTTTTATAGAGGTAAAATGCAATTTATTGTAGAAATGCTCTTTGAAGGAGTCGAGAACTGAATATTTCCAAATGAGAGAGAACATCATCCATTAATGAAGATCTCAGCTCAAACTAACTGGATTTCGCACACATTACCTTTCCCAACCACAAAACTCCTTTCATAAACATTATTTTCTTGTCGCGTAAAAACAATGTTTATGAAAGCAATCGTGATTAGGAAAGGTTATGAGTACGAGATCAAGATCAAAAGTTTAACTTCTTAAATCTTCATTAATGGAAAATTTCTCTTTTTTTTTTGTTATATAAATTTTTGAAAAAGAATTAAACTTATACATGATCTAAGGGTAAGATAAAGTTTCCTTTCTAAGACGAGTCGTCTATTACCCTCAGACGTAAACCTCGACACTCAGGAGTTAAGATATTTCTCTAAATATCGCGACTAGAGTCAAAATAAAGTGATACTTCTCAAAAATCGAACATACTCTAAATAATCGTGTATCTCATTCTTTCATTAATTGAACCTACGGAATATAGGTAAATTTATCTCTTTTAAAGGGAAGAAGAGAGGGGATGGTTGAATTCAAATGTGCATCCCCTCCCACATCTTTCAGCCATTTCTTTCCTTTCTTTTTTTTATAAAAAAAATGGTGGAAAGATACGGGTACCTACGACCCACATTTATTATATTAATCTCATCCGTCCATTTTCCTGCACCGTCTTCTGTTCTTTATTTTGAAAATCGAGGTTTAAGTTGTTGGCCAAACAAATCTAAATAGTAATTAAATGATTACAAAATCTATAAGATAAAATAGTAATAAAAAAATTGAACGAATACCTCTCATCAATTTAATTAATTTGAAACAAAAAATTATAAAGCTCTAACTTTAATATAATAAATTTAAAAATACAAAACACAAGTTCAAACAAAAACATAAATAATAATAGTCAATAATTCTTCTTCTTATTCTTCTTACTAGAAGATAGCCGCACAATGATAGTGTGTGATAGTCTGTAAGTTGCTGTCACCAATTAGTATTTATTTTGTAATTTTTATTCAATATCAATTATTTTCACCCTAAATTAGTCTATCCTATTTTTTTATAACCTCTTATCAAAGTTAATAATAATAAATAATTTGATTAATTAATATATTAAACCAAATTTAATACAACTGAGTCAAGAGTCACAATCAAAAAATATTTTATCTAAACTAGGAAACTTTGATATCTAGAATATATTATAATTATTATAATATTCAGAATATCTAAAATTTTCAATTTTCAAATAATATTCAAATACAATCTATTTAAATTAACAAAATATTTCATAATAATAATAATAATTAATAAAATATCTAACAATATACTAAACTTTTGAGCTCAATTTCACACCCTTAACATCTCCCTCTCACAAAACTCCCTTTACAAACATTGTTCTCTTGTTGTTGATGTGTAGAACAATGTTTATGAAAGGAGCCGTAACCGAGAAAGGTTATGAGTATGAAATGGAGCTAAGAAATTTGAATTCCTAAACCTCCATTAATGGAAGATTATCTCTCTTAAAGAGAAAAAGAGGGTGGAAGGAGTGAATTCAAATGGATGGATAACATAAATATACATCCGGCCCACTATCCACCATTTCTTTCTTTCTTTCTTTCTTTTGATAAAAATAAAATGATTTAAATTAAAATGATAAATTTATAATACAGAAGGAACCAAACATAAATCACATAAACTAGATATGAAAACTAACGGGAAAGTTTTAACTGAAACATTTGAGAAAACTTTAAACATCTTGCGTATATATCTTGCCAAACAGTTCCTGGATGAGAGAACCGGGTTGATGAGGAAAAAGAGAAAAACCAACTTCTTTTTAATTGAGAATGCTCTTTTTCTGTTGGGGAAAAAAAACACAAGAATGCTCTTTTTCTTTTATATATTTATTATATTAAATTTTCCTCAGATCCTCCCGTAAACACATGAAATCTCCGGTCCTAATAACATCCCATGAAATTTCTAATTAAACCCCTTTCGTTATCTTCTACATTAAAATTTAAGGGAGATTGTGCAGGTTCTTTATTCGTATGGGTTTTCAGTGCGGTGGTTCCATTCTTTCTTGAATCACATAAAAGATTATTTCCACAATACCTTTGCAGTTACCTCTAATTTCACCAGCATCATTTACAAATTTAGCCCAATGTTCTCAAACTTCTGATCTTGACTTCATGGCTTTACTTTTTCAAGTCCCACTTGATACTTGGTCTCAATAGCACCTCCAGTTGTTTGATCACCACCAGTTTCACCTTTCAGAAGACATCTAATTGAAGAATCCAAGTTACAACACATTATAATATGTGTGTGTGTGTGTGTGTGTGTATGAAAATGAGTAATGACAGAGCATGATCTTTTGATTTTAGAAGGGCAGTTTTAGAACCAAATTAAATTAATCAACAAAGTAAGTAAATAACAACATTATAATGCACACGAATAAAGGATGAAGGCCTGAGAATGCGGTCGAGCGGCACCTGACTGAAGCCACATGACCGCGATGACGACCTGACTGAGTAAGAATTGAGGCAGGGCTTGAGGTCGGCAGAGCAATGGCGGCGACGGCGATCAGACTGGAGTGGAGAGTGGTCCGTGAAGACCGGAGAGTGAAAATGCCGATGATTTAGGTAGGTTAGGGTTTCTGCCTTCCTGGTTTTAACTAACCTCCTCAATGCGGATTGGTAATATTCTTTTCACAACTTTCATTCATGTTTTCTGGGCGAGGAACACAACGAAGAAACAATTGAAGGAAAAAACAAAAGCAGAATTTTAATAATTTAATCTGAGCGATGATGCTCAATGCACTTTCTATTCTCCCCTGCCACCCTCCTGCAATTAATCCCAAACAGCAAAAAGAAACAGCCGATCTTGAAGCTTTGATTCCAGCTACATTTGATTCAAACACGCAAGAAAGAATTCACCTTGCAAGCTTGCGGGCTTGTTAGAGATAGGATTTCCATTTTGGTTGATTTCGGAATTTGTCGGCGTCAAAAACCCAAGAGCTAGTGGTTAGCGACCGTTGGATGAGTGAGACAGGCAAAGACACGCAACACGCTCCCTCTGTGTTCGGTTCGTGTTTTTTTTAACTGGGCACCCTTATTAACCGGAGTTTTACCCGACTACATCCGGATCTGACTTACGTCACACACCTAGTTATGATAGGTAAGTCTCCTAATAAAAATTTTTTGTATACATCAAGACTCAAACTCAAAATCTCATTTAAGCAATACGAGATCGCTTACCACTCGAACTAACCAATTGGTTGGTGTGTCTGTTCGAGTTAACAACGGTAATATGCAGAGTTGAGGCCTGAGCGGTTTAGTGACCGTTGGGCCCAAGATTATGTGTGCAAGAAAAAGCTCTTGGATAAACAGTTACCTTAGCAAACCCCCATATTGGGCCCAACGGTCACGAAACCCCTATACTCGGCCCATCACCGTTGTTAACACAACCGCATAACTACCAACGAGATTAGTTTGAGTGGTAAGTGACTCGATATCGTTTAAACGAAGTCTTGAGTTCGAATCTTGACGTATGCAAAAAATTTCCATTAAGAGACTCACTCACCATAGCCAGGTGCGTGACGCGAGTCAAATCCGGACGTAGTCGGAGTAAAGCTCTGGTGAATCGGATAAAGGAAAAAAAAAAAAAACACAACTGCACAGTGCACATAGAAAGAGTGACACTATGGATGGTGCAGGGAATTAGGAAAGAAAGCGGAACTGCATGTGATATACAAGGCGGGCGCTTGTTTTCAACTCCGTCATCTCCCACATTCTTGCTTCCCTTCTCTCCTCCTCTGCCCCATAACTTTTCAGAGAGGTCGGAGCGGTTGAGAGTTTCAGGCGGACGGATTGAAGAAGCAGTGAATAGAAAAGATGCATTATTTATAAATCATTTTCTTTTTTAAAAATTAAATTATTAGTGTAATAATATGTGGATTTTTATTAATGAATGCATATTGGAATGCCATTAGAGAACATGTACTATGACTGAAGAAATGAATTAGAGAGATTGATGGCGCAGGGGACAAAGATAGAACACACACATACCACTTCATGCGAGTCCAAATCTCCCAAGAAATGTTTTACATGAAGCCAAACTATCAGTTCTCTCTCTCCTCTATGAACATATATATATATATACACACAATTCATAACGTACACATACTATATTTTGATGCAAGCACTGTTTATATATCGTTTCAATGGCTTACCAAAACAAATCCGCCAGGCGTTCCTTCCACTTAAGTTTAATTTCGGAGGTATATTGAGCTTCAACTTCAAGAAACTTCTTCAACAAACACACATTCAGTTTCCTCACAAAATGCATCTCTCCTTGCCAGAATGATCTTGGCAAATATAGCCTGAGCATTTCTCACACTCCTCAACATCTTGGCAAAGAGCCACTGAAGAAGCAACCTCATCCCATGGAATTCTTCATTCTAGAACTTATTCTGTGGTCTCCCTGCATAACTTATGCTAAATTTGAATTACAAAGACAACAATTTCATAATTTCTCTGTATTCCAAACTACGAGGGGTCCTTTTTTCATAAACTCGCATGGATGAAGACTGCCCATTGCTTTTCCCATCAGTGCCATAGCAGCAATGCTTGGAAACTGCTTCTTTTGAAGCCCTTCCATCACAGTGTCTGAATCTGTCATTTCATGCTTTGTAGGGGAAGAAGCAGCAGGATTATGACTCCATCTCTGAATCCATGGATGAGAAAGAGCAGCCTCTACAGTTTGATTTGCTTTGATGAAAGAGGACCTGCCATTTGATGGTACTGTTGCAGGTTGATCTGATGCCTTTGGCCCTTCAGTGAGAGATATTATTTTGGGTTCCAAACTTGTTGTTTTGCCTTTCATAATTTTGCTGAAAATCGTATTTACATTTTCATGGGAAGAAGTTTCTCCAAGTTTTTCACTCTTAGTACCAAGAGCAGAATCAGATGTAGAGAGTTTGAGTCTTTTTAACCATCTGCTGCTTGGGTCCGATCCAAAAGAACCATTGCCACAGGTGCTGGATTTTGAATTTCCATGTTCTGTTGCATGCGAAAGGAGGTGTTCAACATCCAGACTCTGGGTTTTGGACGTGCTAGTCTCCCTTTCATCCACTGGACCTGTCAGAGTGTGAAGCTTAAGAGGCTCTTGGCTTGCATCATGAACCGCAACATTTACTGGTTCCGCTTTTGTCCCCTCTCTAGCAGAAGTTATTGCACCTGGACATGTTAATGAGTTTTGGCTCTCCTTGGGGCACTACAAAATTCATAATTTGATTATGGCGACCAGATTAGCACCTTGAAATTTAAAATAGTACCATTAGATAATGCCCCCGCAACATGGGCCCCCAAAAAACAGTCCAATCAAATATTTTCTGAAAGCCAATTCTTTAAGAATCGAGAACAGCAACGGAATTCAGCCATTCCACAATGATGAATAGTCCAGCAAATTTTGTATATTTCTATACACACGTCTAGGGATGAAAAGACAACGTCGTTAAAATTAGCTGTATCTCCAAACATGCTGAACATTTAATATTTCTTATCACCAATATGAATGCATAAGTGATGAAATAACTGATTCTCCAATATGCTGGACAGTGAAATAGAAATCGTCTAAAACCAGCAAAGATGTTGATTACTCAGAGTGCTTAAGAGAGAAGGAAGTGATTGAAAAGTGAATAAAAGGGCATCCACAAGATTAAGAATTACAGAAATCACCTTGTTTGAAGACAATGTAACATCACCTGCCAAAAGGAAAAAGAACCTTCAGCCCAAAAGCATCATAAAAAGGAAGCAGCCATTAATTACAATCACAATATTATCTAGAAAACTTTAATTCATTGTAACCTTCATTATAATGTAAAACTTTTAAATTATATGAACAACTCACAAAAAATTATCATTTATGAAATTGTTTGTAGAATGAAACCTAAAGTATGGCATATCATTGAAGAGGATGAAGATTTACCAGGAAGTTGATCCTCCTGTAAAGCATTTATGTCCATGGTATCAGTTTCGGCAGAAGATTCATTCTTCAGGATTGTCATACTATCAAGATCTTGGACACTTTCCTTTCCTTCCCTATTCATAAAGCTCTGTAGTGTTTTCAGCTTTACACTTCCCGGAGCACTCTCACCAGTGGGTAGGGAGAAATAAGGTATCTCACTGAAAGCATTTCGGTTGAGTTTGGTGGTAATTACTGAATCTCTGAAGAATTGCCCTTTTTCAGACAACATGTTTTCTGACATCGGAAAATGGTGAGTTGTCTGACAGATTTTGGGATGGTCTCTTGGTGACTCTTCTCCCGAGTCTATGGGGAAGAATATCTTCATAGTCTTTGCATCACGAACAGAGCTGGGCATTTGAAGTGAAGGAGAGCTTCCATGACAAAAGTTATCTATTTTACTTGATTCAAAAGGGCTGGTCAAGCTTGAAAACCTTGCAGTACCGGTATAATGTTGCATCTTCCAACGATGATCACTAACAAAATTCAGTCCACCATCACGGCTAGCTGAGGGATCAGGACCACTTGACATCAATCTTGAAAACCAAGATGCTTGGGGGTCGAACAGATTACTTATTTTCTTCTCACGAATCAAGAGAGAAGAATAGCTCTGATAATTAGTACTTGTGAAATGCTCCCTAGATGCTAAATTGTAGCTTGATTGATACATTTCATGCTGTCCGTGTGCGAAGGGGGACATTGAAGATTTACCTTTGTTATATGCATATGGCACCATGTCAGAAGTTGACTTTACGTCACTCCACCCAGATGCTGAAACAGTTAATTTGTTCTTTTCAATGGCATTGGAAGAATTCATCAATAGGTTAGGAGGTAAAAATCCTTCAGAGTGCAAATGAATCTCAGTTTTCCTGGGAGAAACAATATTCTTTCTAAAGCTTGTATCAGTTTGAGACTTTAGAAGTTCCCCATGGTAAATGGCACATTGTTCCCCCTTCAGAGACAAAGTACCATCTCTCTTTTCAGAAATAGGAAATGATTTGAAATCCAAGCTTCCTATCCTTAAATTTCCAGGGTTTTCTGGCAGATTCTCATTCATGATGGAAACCTCTGTAGTAGCCTTAGTTGCTTCTCTGATTGCTCCAGTGCTTGTTGAAATATCTATTGCAACATCTGACCTACCTTTTACATTATCCTGCTCGGCAACACTGTATTCTCTAACTTCTCTTCTGGACTCACAATCAATCGATAGATGATTATTGTCCTGAGTTGCTGGCTTATAATTTGTGTGCTTCCAATGAGCCACCCATGTTAATTGGTAACCATTCGATGGCTGAGCATCCGTTGCCTCGTTTTCATGATATGTTTGTACAATATCTTCGGGCATTTTAATTTTCTCTTCCATGACACAATCTCCTCCTATTATTTCTCAAATGTCACCTGAAAATAGAGTCAACTCAAGTATAAAAATATCTGGATGTTTGACAACCATAAAGGTATCCTTAATTAAAACCAAAAACCCTATTTTAATCATCCTATATACTGTTTCAAGTTCGCCCTTCACGTATTATTGTTCACATTTCGGTCCCCTATAGGTTTCAAAATCTGTCCAATCCCACCCGTTTGTTAGTGAATAGTTGAATTTTCTAAATCTAATACAGTATGGCACATTTTCTCTGATCACCATCATCAAACGGCTACCAAACATGCATGGGGAGTTAATATGAAGGTAAAATTGCCTCATACGTGACAGCTAAATTGCCTAATATCAGCACTTGTACACAAGTCCTAATAACATTGGAATCCAACCCATCGTAACTAGTTCGATGGTAATATTGACTCCCAACCCCACCCCAAAAACGATGATGATGATGATCATAAGAAGAAGAAGAACAGAGCAATCCAAAAAAGAAATAAAATAGAATCTGGCAATTTAAGTAAATATCATAAAACGCAATAAATGTAATAACAACATAAAAAAACAATTTTCGAGAACTTACAACAGAAAACATACTTAAACCCCAAAAACAGAACTACAATCAGAATTACAGTTAAAGTGAATTGAAGAAAGAAACGCGTTACCTGTAAACTTCTAAGCTGGAAGAGTAAGCAGCCAGAGAAACTCAGAAAACCGTGGATCCAGAAATAAGAATCGATGCTAGATAAACACAAGTTAGGATCCTCTGAGTAGAAGGGGATGACTCAGTGAAGAAAAAAAGGTGTAAGAATGTTTTATCTTGTTGTAATCTCTCTGTTTTCGAAGCGTTTTACAATCACCAGAGAGGAGTTAGACTCGAATTTAGAACAGAGGATCGCTTTCTTGCAACCTCAGCCACAAGAATCGCCTTGTACGGAAGCCGATCTGAGAGAGGGAGAGGGAGAGAGAGGAAGACTAGACACTAGACAGAGTGAAGAATGGAGGTCCAAGAGGCCCCCTCATTAGAACTTTTTCCCTCATTGGTTGTTTTATTTCACATGTCTTTTTCTTTTTCCGAGGTTTCATTTATCTTCCCCGTAATATAATTAAATTATTAAACACTGTACTACAGTAAGTTTTAAAATATTTTTTAAATTTACACATATTTAAAATTATATCTATTTTATCAAATTTTTCAATCTTAATAAATCATATGATTTATTTTTTTAATATTTTTATTTATTTAAACTCATATTAAAAAATAATACATATAATTAAATGTAATTAAAAATTTTAATAAAATAGATACAAAAAATTTAATGTAAGTATATTGCTTAAAATTATAAATTACATATTAAGAAACATGAAAATCATAAGGGCAATCTCTTAAAAAAAAAAACTAACCAAGCACCCATATATATATATATATATATATATATATATATATGATTAGTGTTTTCTTAGAAACCATGGAGGCCATATTTTAGCTATTTAGTATCACCATATTGTGCAAAGAAAAATATGATATATTTAACCCTGTATGCTTTTAAGATACATGTTTTTAATCAAATCAAGGCATATAATTTTTGTTGTTGCATATTATGAGTATACATTTAACTAGCTCCTGTTTATTACTATTATTAACACTTTAAAATCTATTTATTATAATTTAGCTAGACAAAAGTGCATTAAATATATATATAAGGATTAAAGGATAAGTACCTGAATCTTCTTAATAAAAAAACAACATATTAGAATAATCAATTTTAAGGAAAAAAAAACATATGAATATTGATTGAGCGCGTGAAAAGTTTCTAGTTTTTTGCAATTTAAAATGTTAATTTGAGAAGCTTGAAGGGGGATTGGTTAGTAAAGGAAAGGGAAATGGAATAGTTTTGAATTTAAATATCGTGGAGGATTCAGAACCGCGTATATCACGGCACCATGCCCTTGGACGCCTCCTGCCCACGTCACTCTTGCTATTCATTCTTAGGAACGTTTGCTTTTTCAATGATGTCTAATCCTTTCGTTTACATCTCCACTTTTGCTTCTCTCTCCAATTAACGAGTTATTGGTCATTGTTTTTTAATTTTACCTTTTTTAATCAGAATAAAGTTAAAAAAATTAATTTAAAATAAATTTAATGAGTTGAAACTTGACCGTATCTTATATTTTAAATTACATTAATTCCATATGTTTTCTTTTCCTTTTCTTCCGCATTAACATGAAAATTTAATCATAAGAGGTTGTCGTAAGTGTAAGCAACTTGATATAGGTCTCGAGTTTAAATCTTGGCGTATACAGAAAATTATCGTTATGAGACTCACCCACTATAACCAAGTACGCGACGCGGGTCGGATCCAAATATAATCAGGATAAAACTCTAGTGAACTAGGTGGTAAAAAAAACATGGAAATTTGGGACTTTGTACATCTTAAATCCACAGTAAACAAATTAGGAGAAGGGGATCTACATATTAAGTATTAAATATGACACCTCTCTCAAAGAAGATTTAAGTTTTATTAGTCCAACCTGATCTATTCTTTCAAGCTCTTCAACTAATCAACTCTTGTACTTTGCTCCTCCTTTTTCAGTTCAAAGCACACTCTATTTTTTTTTTAGTTGTCCACCCGGTTCACTAGAGCTTTGCCCTGATTACATCCGGATTTGACCCGCGTCGCGCACTTGGCTATGGTGGGTGAGTCTCCCAATGGGAATTTTCTGCGTACGCTAAGGCTCGAACTCGAGACCTCGCTTAAGCGATACCGAGCTGTTTACTACTCGGATTAACCCCTGTTGGTTCAAAGCACACCTTAGTTACCAACATACTGAACAATAACTGATTCGGAGGCCCAAACAATTTTTTTTTTGTTCACCCGGTTCACCGGAGCTTTGCCCCGACTACATCCGGATCCGACCCGCGTCGAGCACCTGGCTATGGTGGGTGAGTCTTCTAACGGGGATTTTTGGTGTACGCCAAGACTCAAACTCGAGACCTCGCTTAAACGATACCGAGCCGCTTACTACTCGGACCAAATGCCGGTGGTCGAGGCCCAAACAAATTATAAATGGTATAATCGGCCTCGCGAGGGCCCATGTCATGTGTTGGACCTTCTGAAACCCGTTTCTATTTCTTTATTACTTTTTCCAGGGAATTTTACATAAACTTTTTGTGCAAAAAGAAAAACACTAGCCAACTATTGTGCTCCGGACAGGAATCAGGCAAAAGTTAGCCTCTAAATAATTAGAGCGGGGTAAAATTTCGCTACATTTCTTTAAGTATTATAGATATATTGTCACAAAATTTTACGGGAGTAAATTTACTCTATATTAATGATAAGGTATCTAACAGTCGATAGTAAAAAATAGATTTAAGAAAAAACTCAATTTATCTTTCACAAAGTCCAAGAAAATGTCATCTTCCCCCAATATAATGCTTTCGTCTTCAAATCCAAGTGTAACCACAATCTAACAAACTAATAATACTTAGCACTATCTTAGGACATGTTTAGATTAATTTTTAAAGAAACTCTTATAAACAATAAAAATAATTTAAAAATAATTTTAGATAAATATTTTTAAATAATAATTTATAATAAAAAAATAATTTTAAATAAATAAATATTTAAATAATTTTTGTTAGAACGATTATTATAATTAATAAATTATTATAAAGAGTATAAATAAAAAAAAGATAAAAGCACTGTTCATCTCATTCATCCATCCTCCGTTGTCGACATCTGAGGAAGAAAAAAACTGCAACGACGACAAGATCTATAGCCACAGTTGAGGGAGAGTGACGACTGACAGAAATATAGACAATTAAGGGAGAGAGCAGCGACTTTGCAGCCCACGACCCATGGACAACAACGATAGAGCTGAAAAAGATGGAAGGGGACGACGATAAGCGAGGACAATAGATATGAAGCTGGTCGTCCTCGTTG
Organism: Leucaena leucocephala; assembly: GCA_037074615.1. NCBI lineage: Eukaryota > Viridiplantae > Streptophyta > Magnoliopsida > Fabales > Fabaceae > Leucaena > Leucaena leucocephala. The sequence goes on along the minus strand of CM073560.1, from coordinate 20,634,987 downwards.
TTGTCCTCAATGAAAAATTTCAAGCAAGGTCTTTCGAATGGAGTTAATCATTGTCGTCGAGGAGAGAGATGATGAAAGAAAGGGAGGAGCTGAATGAGAAAGAGAATGGAGCTAAATCATTGGAGATGGATGATGGACGGACTATTAGCTAGAGAAGAGTGATATAGGTAGTGGGAAGAGGTAGAGTGACAACAAAAAATAGAAAAAAATAATAATTGAGTATTTTATAAAATATTTTTTTAACTAAACTTTAATTATTATTGATTTATTTAAAATTTAAATTTAAACTAACTTATAAAAAAAATATTTATAGACTTTATCTCAATATTTAATTATATTTTTTTAAAATTTAAATTTAAATAATTTTTTAAAAAATTTAAATTTTAGGTATAACTAAATACTAACAAAATGTAATTAGAATTTATTTTTATCTTAAATTTATAATTTTTTAAATATTGTAAGAAGATTTTTATTAAGATTAGTTTAAAAAATAATTAAAGAAAATAAAAAAAAAACTCAAGATACATTTTTTTTATTAATTAATTTTTATAAATCAGCTATTTATCTAGACTAATAATTTTCCATGTTAGCACGTACGCGTAGCCCGCTCTTCGCGTTCACGCGCCTCCGCCGTCATTTCCTGGGCGAACTCCCACGGCATCTCCGTTAATAGAAGATAACATCTCCCGCTACTCAGTGACATCTCCGTGTATATGGAGTGGACAGAAAATAGACCTCATAAAAAAAGTGGATTAAAAAAAAACGAAACGAATAATAAGGAAATTCGCATCTCCCTGTAGATCTTCCCACTTTTCATTACTCCAACAAAATCTCTTCGTCGTCGTCCTCGTCGTCTGGCTCAAACGGTCCTCCCAGGTCAGCTTCGATTCTTCTCTGGATTTCATTTTCAGCAGATTCCCCGCCTCCTTCTAGATCCGCACGCTTTTCGCCTCCCTCCTGCTGTTTTCTTCCTTATTGAGCTTCAACAGTTCTCCTCGGTTAGCTCCTTTTCTCCCTTGGATTCCATTCCTTGCTTAACCTTTTAGTACTTCCGATTTCATTATGCTAGATCTTGTTCTTGCCCGGCTGTTTTGTACATCTTCTTTTCCAGAAATTTGGGAATATTTCACATGTAATGAGAAATGATGCTTGCGGTTGGCGGATCCTTTTTTTTAAAAGACGTCGTACTTTTTTAGTTTATGTTATTGGTTGCTTTGGTAAAATTTGGATTCTGAAATACTTTTATTCTGTATGTTGATGTACTTCAATAGAATGGAAGCTCTTTTTCCTTGCTATATTGTCATATTTCAACTCAAGTAGTGTCGGTGGTTGTCTTTTATTTATGCTATTTAGCATGGGAGGTTGTTAGGCATGATTCATTTTCAATAAAGGGCTTGTTTGTAAACCATGACTATGTCTACGCAGGTTATTAATCGAATGGAGGGAGCTGGCGGTGGCAGTGCTTCGGCTGCTGCACCTGTAAACCAGGGGGTGCAGGACTTTATGAGGCTCTTTCAATATTATCTGGATAAAACTACTCCTCATACTACGTATAGATGGATTGGGAGTTTGGTTTTGGCATCAATCTATGCTTTGAGGGTTTATTATGTCCACGGATTCTACATTGTGTCTTATGGTCTGGGAATCTATTTGCTGAATCTGTTGATTGGGTTTGTGTCTCCTTTGGTTGATCCGGAGCTGGAACCTTCAGATGGACCTATGCTGCCAACTAAAGGTTCTGATGAGTTCAAACCTTTCATTCGTCGACTTCCTGAATTTAAGTTCTGGTAATTTAGTTTATTTTACTGCTACTCTGTTTCCTACATTATTGCCATTATCGCCTTAGGGTTTCTGTTTAACTTTTAGATGACTTTCACAGTCCCTCTTTAGGAAACCTTAATTAATTATTTGGAGAATATTCAATGAAGTTATTGAATGAGATCTTTTAGTTAACAATTTATCCAAAGATTTAGTTGTGGAGAGAGTACAATGTGCAATCCATGTAGCCGATCTCTCCTAGTAGAATAATGCTTATTGTTGTTAGATTTTAATTTCTGCTTTGGTGTCTGTCATCTGAGTATTCAGTCCCGAGTCTCTAACATTTGATGTGCCATAACTTGATATCTTAGTTTATCATAATGTACCTCCTGATATAGCTATGAATCAATGCTATATTCTATTTTGTAGTCCGGCCTTCAGTTTTTCATAGAGCACGACTATACAGAAAATGTTGTCTCAATTTTGTATTTGTTTTTTTAGGAAAATTTCTGGTTAATGGAAATTAACCCTTCACAAAGGAAGAATAAAGTTACTAGCTATTACTTTATTACCTGCCGACACTGCCTATGTTTTTAACCACTATTTACATTTGGTTGCAAGTTGATGATGTTGTGCACAGCAGTGGTTAATACTTAATTGCATCAGAACACGTTTACCTTTCATAACATGTCTTCAGAAACACACTTTCTCAGTCGTATTGTCTTCCATGGAACAAACTTGTGCTTGAGAGTATTTAGCTTCAACTGTTATTCCAATCATAGCCGACCCCATTTAATGGGAAAAGGCTTTATTGTTGTTGTTGTTGTTGTTATTCCAATCATATATCTTTCTACCTGGTATTCGTTCCTGTGATGATTTTAGAGTATGATGCATCATATTTGGTTAGTCTAGTTGCCTTTAAGCCTGTTATTTTAAATTTCGACAATTTTACGTATGATTTTTTTGGTTCTTATTCATTAAAGAACTGGGTACCTTAAATTTCTGAGTATTACCTTGCGCAGACTACATTCTTAGAAACTTAGTTTTAGCTTACCTGCTAAAACCTCTGTAGTATTGATTTTTCAAAACATGTTTTCATTTAACATTTTGTAAATATTTCATGACCTTTCTGGAAAACTGGTAGTTGATACTTCATTTGTCGTTAAGAAATTTAATGTCTTCTATTTTCCAACCTGTCGTGTTTAAAATTCTTCTAGTTTCATCAATCGTTATATTTCTCCTCCACCCCCCTTTCTGGAAAGGGGGGGCGCTATTTATGTGCAATCTTTTTTCACTTTTTAGGGTCAAGGAATCGTGTAATTTACAGGCTCACGTTTTAGAGTTTCCATGTTTCTGCTGGGGAACAATTTTATAGCCCATCAGCACAGATGAAAATAATGATTTGCTTTTGTCATTGCTGTTGCAGGTATTCTTTCACAAAAGCTTTCTGCATAGCTTTTGTCATGACCTTCTTTTCTGTATTTGATGTCCCTGTGTTTTGGCCTATACTACTCTGTTACTGGATTGTTCTGTTTGTCCTTACCACGAGGCGCCAAATTGCACACATGATCAAATACAAATATGTCCCATTCAACATCGGAAAGCAGGTCGAGTTTCTATCTTTTTGATGCTTGAATTTCTTCTTTCATAAGATTGCTTTATTTTATATCTTTTGCCTGAAAAGTACCCCATGTTATTTTTTAAATTTTTTCAGAAGTATAGCAGTAAGAAGCCTTCTGCAAGAAGCAGTGGATCTAGAGCAGAATGAAGCTAGGCTGTTGTTGCATGCTCTGAAGGATACTCATTTACTGGATTGAGGAGAAGGGTTAGGATTTGTGAACATTTAGGGTAGTCGATTTTCCCCCTTTTTTACTCGAAGGATTGTGTTTTTCAGACTATAATGGGTGCCAATACTCAGTCACAGAAAATTGGATCATGTCCATTAGTTTTATGATACCAGAAGATATGCTAATGTTGGCACTTGGCAGTAAACTTCATTGTTTATACATATCATCAGCATTTAGTCCAATTTTGAATATTAGTGCTAATCTCTCCTCTTGATGAAGTACTTGAGCATTCTTCCACAAGTACCCTGATTATTATTTCTGGGCAATTTACTGCAGTTTAACCTTCTCTTCAATATAGTAAATGTCTTGGGGGATATTTGATATTTGATATTATTGGGGAGGATTAGTTCATTTAGTCTAATCTACTTTTTTTTTTATATAATTAGGAACGTAATCTTGACCTGCGAACGATATAGTAAATTGTCTAGGTGGAATGCACAAACATGGAGTCAATTACTCCGTGTTATATTTTTTAGGCCAATTGTGATGAGCAAATGACAAGGTTGTAATGAACAAATTAAGTTTCCAATTCTTTTACCTTTAGTAATTTATTCAATTTTTTTGTTAATAAAATGGCAGGGTAAAAATAGTTACGTCTAGGCCGGGGATTTGTTAAAGGCTTTATCTTATTTCTTTTTATATTATGTATTATCTATTTTCAGGAATAATTTTGTTCACCAACACAGCGACCCATGATCTTTGATTTAAGATTACGATTTTTTTTTATATTTTGTATTTTCTTATTGACACAATTTCCCTGGCTTTTTGGGAGAGTTTGGGTATTAAGATGCATAGGCTGTTGTATATTGTTGGTGTGAATGATAAGCCCCTTTCCTCATTATAAAGGACACACGGAGCTCTGGATTAGGATTTATTTACTTCCAATTAATGTTTTAATACACATTAATAATAAAATTTTGACATAAAAATTTAAAATATAAATTTAACCTCACCAATCACCATACTTCTTTTTTTTATTATTTTTTTATTCAACACCATACTTCCTTTTGTCATATGAACAAAAGTTGTGATAAGTGGAAGGAAAGCCCAAAATGAAGACGCAAGCCATCTTTACTCTTTAGATTCTCACGGACTAACAAATGATAATTAACACAAATAATAAAAAATAAATTTATATTTTATAAAATATAAGTTTAATTTTCTCTACTATTATAAAAAAAAATTAATAAACAATTTTGTAAGTCTTTTGTAAGTATTTTTTGAACCCTAATATTATACCATAAACTTAATAAGGGATCAGTATGATGCACTTAAACTTTTATATATAAAAAAAAAAATTCCCACATACCAGCTCGAAATAATACGAGGATCAGTTTTATTTATTTGATCTTCTTTTGCGAAGTTTGTGTATAGTTTATTTATGGAGCAAAAACCAAATTTGATTGCAAGTTGTACTAAATAACAGCTAATATAGTCAAACAATCCATGCTTAAGGCCGGAAAAGTTTGACTATCCTGAATATGCAATTAGATTATATTATATATAATTGCATACTATATTGCATAACTCACATGCTTATTATTAAATGATAACAAATAAAAAAATTCTTATTCAAAATCATTTAAGAGTATATTTAGTTTAACTTTTAGAAAAAATTGATTTTAAAGTAATTTTAGAAAATATATTCTAGAAAATAAATTTTGTATAAAAAATAATTTAAAAAAAATAAGTATTTAGATAGTTATTACTAAAATTATTTTTATAAATTATAATAGATAAATTATTAAAAAAGATATGTGACAAAATAATAATTACATGAGGTTAATAGGATGACAATTACATTAGGAATAAATTCCTCCTAAATTTTATGATCTATATTTTTGTTTAAAGTAATACGTAATTAAATAATATATATAATACAAATTTATTATTTACATAATTAATTAATAATTAATATATATTTATTTATTATATAATATAAGGTTAAATACATGTTTAGAAAGAAAACGTATGTTTAGAAAAATGAAAATTTTACACAAGATTTTAAACATTAAAGTATTATAATAATTATTTATTGATGTTCTTAAAATTATATTTGATATACTCCTTTGAAGTTAAATATAAAAATTATAAAAAAAAATTTATTTAATTTTAAATATAAGACTATAATATATTTTATCTTATAAAATAATATTTTTTTAATATATTTTTATATAATTATATGTATTAAGGAGGTTTCTATCAATATTAGTTTAAATACATATTATTAAAATATATATTTTTAAAAAAATAATACATAATTATTATAAATAATTAATTTATTTAATCTATTTAAATTAATTAAATATATTTTATATTAAGAATTATAATAAAATACTATTTTGATTAAAAAAAATTTGCCACTATCATAATTCCCAAAACACACTCTCAAAAATAAAATAAAAAATTACTTTTGCATGTCTGGGGTGCTTCTTTTTTTTTCTTTTCCATCCACACACTAAATCTTCAAGCCTCTTCAATCTGCATAACACAGTCTACGTCTACGACATCTTTCCTCCTTTTTCGTCTGACTTTGATTCTTATTGGTATCATTAGATTTATCTTGCCTCTGGGTTCCTCTGCTTAATTTCGTTGTCACCGGAAAGTTTCACCGTGAATTTGGCAAATTGCCATTGTAGCAGTTCTAGAATTCTGGGTTTTCCGAGTGAGACAGAAATGGAAAAGAGTAAAATTTTGATTATTGGGGCAACTGGAAGATTAGGGTACCACATAGCTAAAGCAAGCCTCGATTTTTCTCACCCAACATTTGCACTTGTGAGAGAATCTGCCTTCTCTGATCCTATCAAGTCTCAGAAGCTTCAATCTCTCACCGATTCTGGAGCTACCATTCTAAAAGTATCTCTCTTTCTACGTTTTCGTTTTCTGGGTTCCATTTTTATGGTTGAATTCTATTTCTGAGGTTCTTATGGACTTGTTATTTATGTTGTAGGGTTCTCTCCATGATGAAGCGAGCCTTATTGAGGCTGTGAAGCAAGTGGATGTGGTGATCTGCGCTGTTTCATCAAGGCAGATTCTTGACCAGAAGCCTCTTATCAAAGTCATCAAACAAGTTGGCTCCATCAAGGTCATCATCAACCTCGTGATATTGTCATCTGATCTTTTTATCTATTTCTGCATTTGTCTTTCTGGGGTTGGTAATTTTCTGGGTTTCTATAGAAAAATTCTTGAATACGTATTCTTACACCAACAAAGAGCTAGTACTATGAGTGTTAAACTATGGAAGAGACTAAAAGAAGAAAACAGTGACCGAGAACCTGATGTTATGGCCTTGATGAGTTTTGACTCTAACCAGGAAAAGGATTAATCTATTGTTATCTCTGTGTTTTTCCTCCTTCTGTCATTCCTTTTTTATTCTTAGGTTGGTGCAGCTACTGAGGAATTAGCGAACTCAGTAATACGACATGACCACATTTTGTGTTATATTTTTTTTTTCCCTTATCAACATGGATTTGATTCTTCAAAGAGTACTTTAGCAATAAAATCCTACATGCATTGTCGAAATGGAGGAATGCGCCCTTAAGATCTTATGGAAGGAATTTAGTATAGACAAAATTTTTGAATATGTCCCTTGCAACTCAGTTGGTAAGAGAAAATAACATCCTGCTTTAGCAACTTGGGTTCCATTTTTCCAGATAGTACTTTTGCAATATAATCTCTCTAGCACCCTGGTTGAAAGTGGGGGAAAGTCCCTTTCAGATCTCTCGAGGAGAGATTTTGTGCAGATACAAAGTTCAAGGATAAATAGGTACAAGGAGCTAATTAGTGTTTAAGATTGTTTGATGAGTTTCTGTTAGTTCTTTGCTCTTATTTTGGTTGCAACAAGTGCACATATTTTGTAGAAATAACTTAATTTTTTGGGGGAAAAGAAAGAAATAGAAATGGGTTGGATAGGAAAAAGAATTTGTCCATCCCTTAAATCCAGTGGGTAAATGGCTCCATCCAAGTTGATGAGCTTGGAGCTGCAGCTCATCAATGTTTATTCTGCTAATTCTTAGTAATAAAACATAGAAAATGTGCTTTCTTGAACCTGTTGATCTTCCTATCCTTATGATATCTCAAACATTTACTTGAAATATAGGCTTTTTTTGTGATTTGTTTTGTTGCCATGTGGCTTGGATGTCACAAATTTAAATCCTAGAAACAACCTCTTAACTTACGAGGGTAATGTTGTATATATCTGTCTCTCCTCTGACTCCCTTTGATGGGAGTTTTGTGTACTAAGCCTCCTATTTTTTAGTGATCTTTTTTGCTCTAATTTATAGTTGATACAGCTTAGCTCAACCTCCTTTAAAATAATAATTTCAGCAGTTTCTCAAAACACAACAATCTTAATTTTGTCATTCCATAAAAACTGTGATTTATAATTCAATATCAACTTCTGTACTATATGTTCATCTGTTTACAACTTTTCCTTTCTTTTATTCAACTTTCTTGTGTTTTTAATAATTTTATATGGTTTGCGGGGTCTTGCAGAGGTTCATCCCATCAGAATTCGGATCAGATCCTGACAAGGTTCGAATTTCTGCCCTTGGCGCTGGCTATAATTTCTACAAACATAAAATAGAAATCCGGCGACTCCTGGAGGTTGAAGGCATTCCATATACTTACATCTCCTGCAATTTCTTCATGAGCTTTTTGCTTCCTTCTCTTATTCAACCAGGCTTAACAGTTCCTCCTAGGGACAAGGTCACTATATTTGGTGATGGAAACACAAAAGGTCTGTTTTTTCAAGCTCCTTTATGTACACATAATCAAAATAGTTTGCTTTTTTTTTTTTTTGCCGGCTGACGTTCATAATCAACATGGCAGCTGGCTTTGTTACTTTTAGTGATATCGCCGCCTTCACTATTAATGCTGTGGATGACCCCCGTACATCATGTAAAGTCTTGTACTTAAGACCACCAGGAAATGTTTATTCCATTAATGAGCTAGTAGACTTATGGGAGACCAAAATTGGGAAGAAGCTCGAGAAATCTTACGTGTCGGGAGAAGACCTGCTCAAGGACATCGAAGGTATTTTAGTAGTTCGTATGACATTTATACACATATTTCACTGCTTATATGAAACATGTAGAATCAATACAATTGGAAGGTTTTATTCATTATGGAAAATTATTCATATCCAATAATAGAAAAATTTGAAGATCTTCTAATTGGGATGTGTAATTTTTTATTGCATTGCAGAGACTACTTTCCCAGACAATGCTGAGAAGCTGTTTATATATTCTTGTTTCGTCCTTGGGGATCAAACTTACTTCGATATCGATCCGAGGTCCGCTGTGGAGGGTACAGAACTGTACCCACATGTGAAGTACACTACAATCAGTGAATTCTTAGACACTCTTGTCTAGTCTTGGCTTATTTTGGAAATTTCAGGACCAAATGATGTGTGCAGTGCACATAGATATGCCAAACATTTTCATTCTTTCCATGTCAAAAATGTTCGAATTCGGGTATGAACCAATGAAGTAATTGCTTCCTCGGTAACTGAGTTGAGCAAGAAACTTACACTAATAAGGGTAAGGAAGTAGAGAATTCATCGGGCCGAATCTTAAGCTCTTTCACTGCATAGAGATTCAGAAATCCTTGTGTGACTGCTCTGTGTATTAAATATTAATGTCAAATAAAAGGGCATTTGCTTGTTTCCTGCAAATCATTTGTCAAATAATGCCCAAGGTCCATCGTATGGATTATTTGTTTGGCATGTCCTTAGACTGTGTCTGAACTTCAAACTGCTTCATCATGTAAAATTGAATTGTTTCTCTTATCTCTTCCTTGTGTTTTTATATGGAGTCCTTCATATGTGAACAGATGACTTTAGTTGCTACAAGATCTAATGGGATGAAATTTCATCAGCCAATCATTGTATTATCATAGAAGGTATGGCCAATCCATGGATGAACAAACCAAGGTCGCTACTTTTGAGTTTAAGAATACTAATAAAACAATTATCACCAACAAAAAAAAACGAATACTAATAAAACACTGCGTATCAGTTATCGGCAGATAGTTTTTGAAGTGGAGTTCATCCCTCTAACCTCAAATTCGCCCAGTATGGGGTCTTATGGTTAAGACTTCGGATTTTCCGAATAAGAATGAGACAAAATTTGGAACATAAGGTGGTTTTAACCATTTGAGTTTCGTTTATTTCTTGTTTGGTGCTGCAAGGATTCTATTTTTTTTCTGTAAAAATCAAGTTCTTGGAATCCACCATGTGAAGGAAAAGGTAGAGATAGAAAGAGACTTAAGAGGGGACTTTTTTTTTCTTGTTTTTTATTCAAATAAAAAATTATCAGAAAATTCCCTATTGTAAAATATATTTTTTTAAAGATATCTGAAATTTATTTAAAGACCCAAATACAATAAATTTTTAATAAACGAATTATTTTTTTAACTATGTGCTACTTATTTTTAACAATGTGTAAAATTAAATGGAATATATTTATAAATAATATATAACTTAAGAAGAGCTACATTTGTTGAAGATGGGTTAAACTTATTCAATAATCTAAGTTTTTTTTTCTTATAATGAATCTAAGTTTTTAAATATACCTTTAGGAAATAAACTTTATAATAAAAGATTTTTTTTAACAATTTACCCTAAAGCAGAAGTGGGGTAAAGGAAAGGAAAATCCAAGGTCATCTTTCCCCATCCATAAGAACAAAGAGAATCAACAAGATTTTTGGGCTATAAGGATGAGACAGGTCCACCATTTCCGCCTTTGTATATGGCTTGAAAGTGAATGAAAGCTGAGGAAGCCTCACTCGGTGCCTGTTTGGAACCTGTTTGGAACCTCGGTTTGAGAATCAATTATGGGGCAAAACCTCGGTTTGGAAAATTTTCACACAAACAGCAATTTTTGTTGAGAATTGATTTTGGACAAAACCTCGGTTTGAAACCTAGGTTTTGAATAAGCTACTGAAAATAGCTTTTTCTTTGAAACCTAGGTTTTGGATTATCCAATTACTATTATACCCTTACTTTTTTTACACCCTCTCTCCTCTCTCCTCTCTATTATCTCTCATCTCTCTTCTCTTATCTCTCTTTTTCTCTCTCTTCTCTCCTCTCTTATCTCTCTTTTTCTCTCTCCTCTCTCCTCACTACACTCTCTTCTCTCTCATCTTTCTTCTCTATCATCTTTCATCTCTCTTACTTTTAATCATATCATACCCTTTTTAGTAATTTACCAATATAAAAAGTGATTCTACTACTAATTATCCAAACATCTTTATTCCCAAAATCTATTCTTCCCAAAATCTATTCTACCCAAAATCTATTCTCCAGAATCTATTCTTCCCATAATCTATTTTCTAAAAGCTAATCCAAACACACCCTCTGCTTTTGGCAACCTCAAAGTGGTCCCCCCAATAATCTCACCATCTCTAACCTAAAACTGAAAGCCTCCTCTCATTCATATCAAGACATTAATCTTATGCCTCTTAATTATTGGCAAGAGGCATTTCAACTGCTCATAGATAGAGTATCCCTAGTCTTAAGGCACCCCCCCTGTTTTTTTCTTTTTGGTAATTTCTTCAATCTCATTCCTCTAATTTGGTGAGTTATCTAATTTTGACCTAAATAGCAAGTCTTTGACTAGACATTGACAGAAATATTTCTCCGAAAGACTTGAAAGGGTTAGGCAACCTATATTTTATTGTCTAGATTTGTATATTGAAGTTGCAACCTGAACTTTTTCATTTTTGAATTAGAAGGGAAGGCTCTAATCGTCTAAGATTATAAATAGTATCAAATATGAAATTTTCTATTTACAAATTTTTTTTACACCATTAAGTTATAAAACTATTGATAACTTAAAAACCAGTTAATGAGTTTGTGAGCATTAGAAGAACATTGAAAAGAACATAATCTGACAATAGTCTTATAGTATGAGAGCTTCTCTGTATAAGTATGAAGCCATGAGTTGATTTTAATATTAACTTCATACAGTTAGTGTTTGACCCCTCTAATAAAAAAACGTAATTTACTTTTTTCCCCTCTTTTCATGGAAGAGTAATTTGTCCATACTGTGCAAAGCATATGAACATTCATTTAAACCAGTTGAGAAAGAAAAATAAGAGTAAATTAAAAGTGGGGTTTTGATTGAGGTGAAGGAAAATTCTTTAGGGGGTGCATGAGGGACAGAGAAAGCAGGCTAATAAATGGAAGAAATGGACATGTCTGGTGATCCCTGAGGTCTATCCCCTTATGGTTAGGGCTCTGTATTCATCATTCTATGCCTTTGCTATTTTCTGTCTCAATCAACTGACTATTATTCTGTCCCCAAAGCTGCCCTTTATAAGGTCCACTTTCATGATTTTGTCTTCTGTCTCTCTCAAGCATCTTCATTCGTCTTTCTGGTTCACCCGCCATAATCACATTAATTGCCTTTCTTCGGTTTACAACCTCAGAATCCTCCACTGTTACAACTCATTAGTTCATTGGCTTTTCTTCTTTTTGGCATTTCTTTTTCTTCTCTTTATACTTCCATTGAGATTCAAGATTATTTTAGTCCACAGAAAGGTTTGAGTTTCATGATTCCTCAGTATTTTAAAGTATTTACTGAAGAATATGAATTGGTGATATTTGAGTTATTAAAACAATTATTGCCTTTGTTGATATGGTCTCCTTCAAGTTTGCATGTTGCATTTCAAAATTTGGGATCCTCAACATAGCATACTTAGAGAGAGAGAGTAACCACCAGATAGATTCAAGAATGAATAGATGTGCGAAGTTTTACTTCTATAAGTAAAGACTTGAGGGACTATTTTCATGATTTAAACATATAAAATCACATGACAATAGCTGATTTTTTGTCTTTTATATTAACGTCTCTTTGAATTATATGATTGCTTTGAGCATAAGAAATTTACTGGTGCGTATTAGTCCTCCTTATAGACGATATTTTTCTTCCCTTTCAAAATCGTTATGATGTTGAACCCATTAACAAAGAAGGACAACATCTCCAAACAAGAAGTTGATCTTATTATTATCAAGTGCTCAACTTGCTATTACAGTATGTTTGCACATGACTAGAACTGTGGAGCCCATATGAACAATGAGATCTCAATTTGAACATATTTGTTTACAATGAGATAGTTCTACGAATATAACTGTCGGTGATTTGTGGCGATATGTCCCCATGGAAATTGACCGTTCGGTTAACTGTTTGTCATAACATATTCGATGACATTGAAGTGTCTTTTGGTAAAATAAATTCATGCATAATGAGTTTCTTCAGAAGCTCTTGACTATTAGATTTTGAGATCTTCATACTCTATTATTTAACATAGTGACTCTAATATCAAGAGGACAGCGATTCCTCAAAAAAAAAAAAAGATTTTAACAGTACAAGATTGCACAGGTTTATAAATTAAAAAATAATTATCATACATAAGTTAAGAAAATAATCAATCACTATTCATATGTTGTGATCTAAATTGAGGGATTGAAGTGAAAAGAGTGTAAAAATCTGATCTTTATTTATACTAATGGAGAAAGTATACAAACAATATGTTATTATGTACTCTGAAAGCAGAAGAAAGAAACTGATAAGAGTCATTCAGATTGACTGAGCTCATCCAACAAGTTGTGGAATATAACATCAGCTTCTTCTTAACATCTCCATCTTTGGATTGCTAGCTTCAGTTAGGCCTGCACTTATAGCATTACAACATTTTCATAAAACAAACAGGTCTAAAAGTTCAGCAAGTCAAACATCAATTTTCTATTCCACATGCTTAATCCTAAAACCCCATGATTATCATGTCTTGAAACAAAATTATTAATTAATGTAATGTTCTTGCTGCTCATCCATATTACTCATCTTAATCCATATGGTAAGTATATCTTAGAGAAAATTAGTAAAAAATTTCTGTTTGAAAATTTTACAATTAGTCACAAGAATATGATATATTTTTATACACAAAAAATATTTAGATGTAGATTGAGACAATAAATGACTCACTCCTATAAAAAAAAAAGAATATAAATTCGAATAGCATAAAACATACTCATTAAAAAATGTGAGCATTTTTTACATTCTAAATTAAAAAAAAAATAGAATACTTTTAACTAAATAAAAAAACTTATGATACTTTAAAAATTTATGCATAAAAAGTATTAGGAAGACTTCTTTATTTTGTCATGTTACACAGAATGAGCATTAAATAGTAAGCGTTGAGTCAAAAGTCTACACCATCTTTACTTTTGCTATTTCTATGAGAGAAAGGAGTGGGAAAGGGAAAGAAGAATCTTCTGATTAAAAAAGACAAGAAAAAAAAAGGGCCTCAGCATTCATTCATATGGACTCATCAATATCAGTGTTCTCATGTCTCTGTCACAGCATTAAAAATCCACCCTCCTCTTTTCATATCTACTTTCAAAGTTCTAAGATATGATATCATGCTATAGACAGAAAAACGTGATTTGACAGCACATGAATTTTTAGCTAACCTGTGAATGGCTGAGAAGGAAAGGACGACGTTGTTGATCTGGCATCAAAAGCCACATTGTACAGGTTCTGCAAATCACCTTCACAGGTTGAAAATGGCAGAATTTGCTGCACACCACATTAAATTCACAACACAGATTATTAACACAACAACATGGAACAGAACAAACATGTTTACTGTATTCTTAAAAAATATTATGAATCATGAAACGTACATTGAAACAGGATGAGTCAAGAAACGTTTCGTGTGGCAAGGAAACAGGGGCACTAATGGTCCTTCGAAGCCCCAAATCTGGAGGGTTTATTATGCCCATATCTAATCCGGAACATGAAGCTACATGTTGTTGTGTTGGATCAAACTGAAGATATGCAGGATTAGGAGTCATGTCTATGGTTGGAAAACTCGTAGGAGCACAAGCAGGAAAAACCTGCAAAGGAAACGTTCTTTTTTAATATCAACGAGCTTGAAATGTCACTGTTAATAATGCAAGCTTGGAGTTCTGCTAGCTATTTCCATTTCTTTCTCTTACCTCTTTGGTAAACATATCGTCAATGTTGAATTCAATCCTTGGGTTTACAGCAGCTAGTTTCATTGACAAAAACTGCATTTTTTTATGAGACAAGAACATTATAACCAAGTCACATGATGACTCTGGATCAAGTTTAAACCTTAAAGGAAAATGATGAAGTGGGTAATGTCTCATCTCTAACCTCTACTTGTCGTTGAAGAGATTGAACATAATTGATGATTTCATCGAGCATGCCAGCTTTTCCTGCGATTTTGTTACAACCAGGAACTAAACCTTGCAAGTACTTCATCCTCTCGCTAATTTTTTCCCTTCTAACCTGCAAAAAAAAAAAAACACGAAACAGAGCTTGCATTATTGTTGTTCAATTACCATAACCAAAATCCACAAAGAAAAGGAAAAAGATCGGTGATTTTGTCGTCATCGTTCTTACTCTTTCGGCTAAGCTATGGCTATCAGTGGCTTGTCCACGACGTGCTCGCACATGAATGTAGTCAGGCTTTTGATTTTGAACCTCTGATGCTTTTGAATTCTCTTTCAAAGATTCTGCAGATATTTCTCTGTTATTGTCATTATTATTATTGTTGTCCGTTGTGACTTTGGATTGATCATCTTCCTGACCACTTGTTTTGTTTTTCTTCTTCTCATTTTCTGAAACACCCTATATACACAATGAACACGCACAAAGTTCATTTTCGTTATTAAGATCATTCCCATATATATAATACAAAATTGATAAACAATAACAACTCCATGCGAGTACGTGGAGATGGAGATGCATCTAGACCTAGTTCTTTCAATCACACCTTGGGGATCTGAGCTTTATCAGATTTCCTCTTCTTGAAGATCTCTCTCCCACTTGTCGATCTCATCTTCTCCGTTGTTGTCGGAGTAATGGCTGCCGCCGACGCCGCCGACGCCGCAGCCACAGAGGGCGGGCAGCTAGAGGTCCTTGAAATTGCAGAGCTCACATTAAATCCAGAGCACACGAATCCTGTACCAGGCAACTCGACCTTGCCCAATTCGGGCCACCCATTTTCCCAACCCGGGTCGGGCTTCACCGAGCCAGCATTAGCAGCCACCTCACCAAGCCCAGAACCGCCGCCAAAACTGCCATTCAGCATATTCAACCCCCCGAAATTCGGAACTTGCAGAGACGAGAAGCCACCGTCAAACCCACTCCCAGAAAAGTAGCTGCTCTGGTTCTGATGATGATGAAACTGTGGTTGTTGCCATTTCATCCTGTCTCTCTGCCTTTCTAACAATGTCATATCAGAGCAGGACTCGGCGAGATTCTCCGAACTTCTCAGACAACGCAACATATTAACATAAGAAGCTATGTGGATAACGTAAACAGTGAGTGAGTGGACTAAGTGGTACTATAGAGTCAGAAACAGGGAAGATAAAAACAGAGGAGGAAGAGAGCGGATGGTTTAAGGGTGAAGAAGAAGAGGAGGTGGGGTATATATAGATGGGGAAAAAATGAAAAATTGAAAAAGA
Organism: Leucaena leucocephala; assembly: GCA_037074615.1. Lineage (NCBI taxonomy): Eukaryota > Viridiplantae > Streptophyta > Magnoliopsida > Fabales > Fabaceae > Leucaena > Leucaena leucocephala. Next base: position 20,618,883 of record CM073560.1, on the reverse strand, counting down.
AGAAGGGTGGGCAATTGCCGGAGGGGAGAGGTGGTCGGAATTATTAGGGGAGAGGATAGGGATGGAAAGGGAAAGGATGGGGAAGGGAGGGGGGAGTGGGTCCCACTGACATGACTGCCACGTGGGAGTGTCTCAAAACGGGGACGTTCTTGCGTTCTCATGATGATCAGCAACGGGGTTGCCTTGGAGTCCCTCACAAGTAATTCCTCACCCATCAAATCTTCCTTTCCCATTTTTCATTTTATATGCTGCAAACCCCTCCTATTTCACATTTTGTTCAACCCCATTTGTTATCATAAATAAATTATTATGTATACAAATATGATCAATACAAGAATTTATTACTTATTTTTCTGGGTAGACTTGTATTTTCCTTACAAGAAAGGCTACACACACCCTCATAACTCACACATGCACTTATTTCCTTACAGGAAAGGCTACGCACTTATATTCCAACCGATGACACTTTCATAATTGACGACCATGCATGCTATTATGCTCAAAGGGCTTTGGCTCCTCGTATACTCCGATTTGTGCTGATTTTAAATGATGTGATTTGTTTATTAAGTTAACTTTTATATCAAAATATTGTTAAAATAAATTTTGGATTATAATTTGTTTTTAATTGGCAAATACCTAGTGGGTGACATACAAGCCTTCACCATTGGAGCAAATTAGGAATGGAGTTTTAAAGCGAAATGTACTTGTAATACAAGGAATGCCAAAAAGTTTGATTGCATTGTTTTAATGAGTCAAGTTGGTGCATTGTTTTTATTCATTTTTTTTATAAAGAAATTTTTGAAAAAAGATTATTTTGATTTATCGGATAAGACGAAATCTCTTTTTTTCTTAGGTAATACTATTATTGGGAGGGATAAGTTGTCTTTTATTTTTAAACATAAATTTAAATACTTAAGAATTAGGATATCTCCTCAAACATTATAATTAGAACTATAATAAAATAATATTTTTTTTAAATTTAAATATATTTTAAATAGTTATAAATTTTATTTTTTTTTATCAATGATTTGTTCTTATTCGTAATAATAAAGGAAGAAGTAAAACATAGAGTTGGGGCATAGGAATTGGGGTATTTTAAGATTGGGCCCGGTAAGGATGGCGGGAAGGTCGGGTCCCACTAACTCTGCCAGTCACATGGGTGGTCCACGTGGCAGTGGGAGGGCCATATTCCTGACATGTCATTCATGACGTGGCGGGCTGAGAGCGGGGCCGGGGATTGGTACTTGTTGCCTTGGAATTTGCGACAGCCACGCGCACCCCGCCCAAATCCTTTCCCATTTGGCATGTGTATCCACGCGCTGCCCCTAACGGTACTGTACAGTACGTTTATCATTTTCTGCAATCCCAGATTCTGCACCCCCCCATCTTATATAAGTTCGCTACAGTTCATTCAGTTTTAATAGTATTACTAGAAAATTAAATCGAGTCATACAGTAACCTATGTAATTTTGTCCTTCTAATGCTTGCTTTTCCATCTAACTACCTCATTAAAGCCTTAATCTGATCATGTCTCTGTATATATGCCCCAAATTACTTTTCCTCCCTCAAAATTACTACCATCTTATTAATATAAAATTTATTTAATTAATTTAAATAAATTAAAAAATATTTAAATTAATTATTTATGATGACTGTATATTAGTTTCTTTAAAATACCTTACTTAATAATATATATTTAAACTAACCTTAATAAAAATCTCTTAATATATACAATCATATATAGTACATTGAAAAAAAATTATAATTTTAGAAAATAAAATAATTAGAGTCTTATATTAGTATTAAAATAAATTTATTATCTAATTTTTATATTTATCTATATTTTCATATATTATAAATTAGAATATATGAATTATTTTATTTATTATAATTATTTTATTTATTTAAATTTTTCCATTAAAAAAGCTTCTTTTCCTACTCTCATAAACACCCACTTGATCCTGGTGTAGCCAAACTAAAATCTCATAAAATTTAACAGATGAATTTGGTAATCATTTTTGAATTAATGAAAAATCACAAGTTGGAGAATGGTATATACAAATTAAAGAAGAGTCGATTTCAACAAGTTGGTGATGTGTGCTTGATATATTGTTCATCAACTGGCCCTTGTTTGATTAATCAACATTGTCTATAAAAGTCAGAGGGTGCACTTTGAAGAAAGTGATTGATGGATTAACACCAACTAATTATTAGAGTGACCTCTTATTAATCATAGATTACCCATTAATCATTAGCTACGTGCTAAACAAATCACCACTTTTTAGATTTCAGTTAATTAATAACTAGTACCTACTTTTCGTTGAATTTCAGTTATCGTATGTCGTCGTTATTACAGTTAATAACTACCACAACCTTAATCATCACATATTAATACATGGACAACCTGATTTATTATTTATATATATTGATTAGGTCAATCTTGTGGTTAACTAAAGAAACACACACTCACACACACAAGTTGTTTTCAAATGGAAGAAAGTTAGTTGAAACATTCCCTCATGCACTAAATACCACCTAAAGAATTTTGAAATATTTCTTTAAATTCTAAATATAAAAATTAATAAAGAGATTTAATTTATAGTAAATATTAGAGCTCAATTTATCTTATCTCGTAAATTTATAATTTTTTTAAATTTTTTATTTTAATTGGGTATATATATTAAAAAAATTATATTAATTAAGGAAGTAATTTTCAATTTCGTTTAGAAATGTTACTCTAGCAATGGATATATGAAGGAGGCACGTGACAGTAACACAGAGTCAGTGGTCTAAATCATGCTTTGCTTGCAAATGTGTATATATTTATGGGTGATATTTGAAGTAGGGGTAAATTGGAAGGTAAGTAGCTAGCTTTACCAAATTAATTAATTAATTTGGTATAAATAAATAAAATGAGTAGGAAGTAAATTAATCAGAATTCCAGAGAGGATTCATGACGAGGTGATGGGGCCACATCTCTCACACATCTTTCTCTAGCTTCAATAAGATCTTGTGTGTGTGTGTGTGTGTAAGAGGATGCGAAAAAGAAAGTGAAAATGATGAGAAGTTAAAGATGATGATTGATTATTATATTTATGAGTGTTATTATGAGCATTATTCATACATTAACCCACTCCTTCTTTTTTCCTTTAATTTTCTCATTGGACCCACCATTACTCCAATTTTCTATATCTATCATTTCTTGTAGACTTTTTTTAGCCATATGCATCATTTCGTTTCGTCTCTTGTATTCTAAAGTTTTAAGATCGAATATTTTCATCTTAATTAATTAATTCCACATGTTAGACCAGATGGTTAGACATATTTAAACTTAATTAAAAGTCACGAGTTCGATTATTTAAAAACATAACACTCTAAAAGTCAAGAGCGTTAACCTTAATGGTTCCTATCATATCTCAATTTAGATTAATTATGTTTGTAATTTTGTAAAAGTTTGACTAAGATACTGGGTGATTAAAAAAAAAGGAATATAAAAAAGAATAAAGTGACAAAAATGTCATTTTCGATTCACAATCACAAAGTTTTCAAGACTTTGAATTTTGCTAGAAGTAGTAGGGACTACTAAATAATTTTAATATGGTAAATTAAAGCAGGGAAGCTGAATCAGACTCAAAAGCGTCACTATATATAAAAAATGTGTGTCCATAGTTGAAAATGAAGTCACTTTAATGTATGTTCAACTACAACCTTAGAAAATAAGACACATGATACATTTCATCGTCGTCTTCTTTGACAAACCAGTTTCCTAGGTCGGGTAGTTTTTGCTCTTTGACCCCATTCATTTTCGGTGCACATGCACTGTTCTTTTCACAGAGTTCCTCATTTGGTATTCGTCAAACTTCCGTTTTAACTTGAAACGGCATACCTAATAATGTAAGTTAATATATATAGGTTCAGTTCATGATATCATCGAATGTTCGTAACATTTACTAATGAAGTAGCTGTATTCGAACACAAGTCCTTTTGATATGAAAGTTTTAAGGTTTGAAGGCATATATAGTAGGAGAGTTTTGGATTTGGACATCTCCTTGTTACAAAGAATTAGCTGATTACTATGTTCAAGTTTTATATTGAATGAATAGTACGATAATTTACATGAAATCAATCTCAACTTTTAACATGATGAATGTGAAATTAGTGAAACCTTTCCTCTTCAACCTTATCTCCCTCTTCTTGAGGTAGGCTATGGACATGTTTTACGACCCACAAATAAAATTAAAAAAAAAATAATCTTTTAGTTTATATAATTTTAACTTGATTATAATTTAATTTTTAAATTTTGACTAAGTACAACTTAATTTTTATAGCTTTGAATCAATTGTAATTTAATGCTTGAACTTTAAATCGATGTGAAACTCAATCCACATAATTTAACTATTTAAAATATTAGTCTTTATATTTTAAAAAATAAAATATATATCTTATGAAATTTAACAAATAAAATTTTAAATAATTAAAATTATAAGAACAAAGTAACAAGTTGTAACAATAAATGAGTCAAACTATAGTGGCTTAATTGAAATGGTGGTTGCCACTTATCATTCTAAAAGCTTGAAGATATTTTTTGTGTTCCGACAGCTTTGATATTTCTTTTTAATGATGCCCCCAGACTCAGATACACTGAACAATGAAGCCCCATAGAGATTGAGAAATGAGAAAAAACATACAACTTAAGAGAAACATTCAACCTATCATCAGTAAATTTAACTAACGAAAGGATGAGATATGTAATTATTTAGAGCGTGTTCAAACTTTGGAAAGTATTACTTTATTATGGTTCCAATCGCAGCATTTGGGGAGACGTCATATCTCCTAGGTGCTTAGGTTTACGCTTGAGGGTAATAAATGACTCGCCGTACCCGATATTGGTATCGCCTAGGAGGAAGAGAGATTTCGCCCTGCCCTTAGATCGTGGGTGAGCCCAACCATTTTCCAAAAAATATGTAACAAAAAAAAACTGAGAGAAAACATTCACTATGACACACACACACACACACAAAGTCATATGGGGTTGTTCCCATTCTTCAAAGTCACAAAAACTACCTCTTTTGGGTCCATGTCTCTTTTGTTATCATGCTTCGGTTTTTAAATATGTATTGTGTGACCTAAATATAGATCTGCCTATATATGTATGACTCTGTTTGTCACTCCCTAAATATACACACTCGCATAAATAATCCATTTATTTTTTTATCTTCATCCATAATGTCTTGCAAGTGGCAATATAGTATTGAATGTTTTAGTAATAATATGGATTAATTAATTATTAAATCTGTGGATAAGTAACAAACCCAAGTGATCACCATTCCTTGCTGTTTTTGCTCCATATTTTAATGATCTCCAAAAAACATACATTGAGGTATATATATTATGCAATAATTAAATAATCCTTAATATATATATATATATATTATTAATGATTTATATGTTTATTGTTTTACTGGTGAGCCATCAGGATCAGATTCAAAGGGCTAATTGACTGATGATCTGATGTTGATGATGAGCTAATTTCTTGTGCAGAAATAATTGCGTTGTTGACAATTTCTCAAGTAATTTACTTTTGGTTTTAAATATGACAGACTCCTCCAACTGTAGGACCCTATAACCCAACAAACACACATGTTATGTTTTTTCCCTCTTAACAGTATTCAACTGGGAAATATATATATATATATATATATATATATATATATATATAATTTGATGAGAGAGTTGAGAGAGTAAGAAAGAAAGGGCAATTTGAAGTAGTTGGGTTGACAACCCTTATAGCCAAACACACATTAGTTATCCACAAGTGGTCCATCTTGATGCTGTTACTATCTCCAAAGAAATGACAACCTTCGTAGCTCTCTAAAGTTATATCATCATTTAATTAAGAGAAAATACAAATAAAGACCTTCTATCCTTTCAAAATTTAGAGAGAAAAGATAAAATTGTTCCTAGAAGTATAAGTAATTACTTTGGTTATTTACTATTTCTGCAATAGGATTTAACATTTGAGCCATAATTTTGACCACTTTCATTAAAATATTTATTACTTTTAGTAACAACTGAGTTGCATGTAATTGCTTTAGTCATTTACTATTTCTGCAATAGGATTTACCACTTGAGCAATGATTTTGACCACCATCAAACCCTGCTCCTCACTGTTCATCTTCTTCCTAATTGTTCATCTTGTTCCTCTCACTGCCCGCTCTCCCTCCTCTCACCGCTAACTACTCTTCCTCCTCTCGCCGCCATCTTGCTTACCTTTACCCTTTTTCAGTCATCTTCTCCGGAGACCTCAAGGCTTTGCTTCCCTTCTTCTCACTCTTTGCACAGCCACTCGCGACGAAAGAAACTTTGGCATGCACGTCGACAGTAGATGGAGAAAAATAAAAGGGAAGGTCGACGATGGATGGAGAGAAGGAAGAAGGAAGAGAGAAGGAGAAAAAAAAAATAAGAGCAATTTTATCTTTTCTCCCTAAATTTTGAAAGGACAAATTGGGACTTATGCCCAATCTGCCTTTTTAAAAATTCAGATAGTCTTTATTCATCTTTTTTCCTTTAATTAATTCAACAGTTTTTTTTATTATTTATATAAAATGTGTATATAATAATTAATATATAGCTTTTATACAACTGTTTCCCAATATTTGAATTAATGATTATGAGAAACTAATTGACTTTAAAAAATAAGAAATAGAAAATATGCATGTGCCAACTGTACTGAGTGATTTTGATTATTCCATCATTTGCATATTTATACAACGTATGCATTGTTGATATATAGAAATATGGCATGGGACTCATCTCTTTAGTATTATGTTAGTATTATGTTTATGGGTAATTGCAACTATGGTAGTGGGAATTGTGATGGAGAATAATAACTATCACTCCCCTCTATTCCATTCTTAATATAAAATTTATTTAATAATTTAATTAATTATAATAAATATAACATGTTTTATGAAACATTAGATTATGTATTAGTTTAAAAATTAGATAAATTAGTTTAAAAATAATAATAAATATAAAAAAAAAGATGAATTATGATCTTTTATTTAAGATAAAATATTTTAATTTTTTAACTAACTCTTTTACAAGGACCAGGAAGAATACTATCAGTTTGCATGCCTCCATTACAGAGAAAGAAATATTCTTTTGAAAGACGTGTAATTATTTATACCAATATTAAAAGAAAGAAAGAAAGTTGGATACATGGCAAAATTTTATTTGAAGCTGAGTTATCGGATCAACTGCAAAAAAGAAACATATCTGTGGGAAACAATTGAAGCCACGGATGCATTATCAACGCCACACACAATCTTCTTTTCTTTTATTTCCTTTTTTCCTTTTACAGCTTTATTAAAGCTTGCGTATGACAATATTCATGTTCTGTGTCATTGGAAAGCCATGTATGAATCATCATGTGTATGAAGTAACAGTTTATGCGGATGAAAGAGAGAGCCGATTTGATTCTTATCTTCTGGATCCCAAAATCAGAACATTTATCTGCTTATCTTCAACCTTTCTTCTGCAACACTCATTCCTGCCTTCCACAAATTGATGAAAAAAGCAAATGAGTTTATGGAACATATTAAACATTAGAAGCCCAAGAAAAACACGAATGTGGCATTGCAATCTAGTGGCATGACAACTCCTCTATAAATAAGAGATCACGTTTACAATCTTGCTTGTAACCTCAGGTTATTAGTGCCCTACACCTTTAAATCTGAAACCTCACGAAAGACCTATTGCTGATGAACAGGTATGCTCACTTCAAATGCCCATGACAAGTTAGGACCATTACCACCATTGTTTTGGGACCTCAATATCCTGCTCCTTGGGAAATGGTCACCAAAATCTTGACATTCTCACCAGCTATGCGGATTCTTTATATTCACATAACAGTTTTGGAGGAAGATAGAGAAAAAATAAATGATTATTAATTATGTAAATATAAAAAATATAGACCCCGTAAACAATCACTTTTGTGTAACTCTTTCTAACATTAATGAAGTTAGGACCATTCCCACCATCACACATTGATTCCAACTTTTGCATTGCTAATATCATTTTATGCTCTTCTGGGAACCAGTATCATATCTGCATTAGAATAATTTCTATATTCAACAAAATCACTTCCTTCTTTCAAAACAGCTAGTCTTAATTCTTGTGAATCCTTCAAATGTTATCAAACACACTGTGAAAGTTGGATATTCCTCCTACTTAAAATAACATTCAAAACTTTTGTTTTCCCTGTATTTTAACTGTTTAATAGAGTTTATCAGCTGATCTCTTTCATTGGCCAAATTAAGAAGACGCTTCAAGCTTCGACCAATCAGGTGGCAAACTCAATGAGAGAGAGAAAAGGCAGAAGGAGCTGATTAATGATGAGTAGAGTCCTACAAAGCATGCAGAAACAAACAATGTTGCTCTGAACAAACATATGAAATCCCAATTCCTAAGATCTCAGAACCCAACAAAATATCATGTTTCTATGACTAAGGCACAGTACACTCCACTTTTTCTTCTCATCTGGCCAGATAGATTCTTTCCAGCTTTACCAGATTTCCTCAGTGCAATCAATTTGAGTTTCATTTTCTTTTTGCTTTGATAAACTAAGAGATCACAATTGGAAAGCAAAAGGATATTTTAGTGATAATTTCTAGTTCAGTCTCTTTTGTCTGAGAAAACTTTTCTACAAAACCTAATAAAGAAAAAGAAGGACTAGGTAGAGTTTTGATTGTTTAGTTAAAAATTCTGCATTGTCTTGCTCTACTCACAAAAATTGTTTAAATGGAACTTTTTCCTCTTCATTATTCTTTCATCCAGCAAACATATCCTTAGTACCCTGATGACTGCAGTACGAAGAAAAACAAATAAACAAGTTGCACCAAAACTAAGGGGAAAATATTTGCACTGCTCTTATTGTTGTTCATCTTCTGCATTAATACACAGAATAAAGTTCACTACCCCAGAACCCCATGACGTACTTGGGACTTGCAATTTTAATGAATTCAAAATATTCTATGTTAAGATAAATATTTGTTGGACACAGTCCACGAAGTGAATTGACCAATAAGAATATACTATCATTTATCTCTTCTCTTCTCTCATGATGATTTTCTTGTTTTTTCTTCCTATATGACTGAATTTTGCAGATATTACTACTTCTGATCCTGACGCTTTAGAGAGATTAAAGAATCTAAATAAACTACTTAATTATATCATATGCTACATGATCTCTTTAAAATGAGTAGTTTATAAGTCAAATAAATTAGTTCGATAAAAAAAAGATAAATATAAATATTTAAAGTAATTTATTTAGTTTTCTTTATCTCCTTAAAAAATCTATGGGGTCTTATAATTAGGACTGGAGTTAGTATCTCTTTATCTTTTCCTCTTTATTTTGTTCCTCCTATGCTTCTTCTAGCTGTCAACTTATATGAAACCTACGTATAAACCTAAACCTGATGCTCATCATTTCAATTATTTTCTCACCAAGCTAATCAGTTTTTTCTTGTCCACAATGAAGGAAAAAATAACTTTATCAGTAATGGAAAAGAAAAGAAAACAAAAAAATATGTGAAATTTAGAACCAGATTCATTTGAAACTGATTCTCCTCTCTGGCTGTACGTTTTCCTGCTTGTTTTTTTGTGGTTCCAAAGCAGACAGAGTCACAAGTGCTTTCACTTTTGGCTATTCAGATTCCTTCTTCACTCACTAGCTTCATCCCACTTTCTCTCTCACCATTTATAAGTAACACCGCCTTCATCATTTTCCTTCACAAGCTATCCCTGAAACCATTTTCTTCTCATTCATCTCTCTTCAGTTCTGAAACGAAATATATATATAGAGAGAGAGAGAGAGAGAGTAATGGCTTCAAGCTCTCTGAGCAAAAACAAGGCCTCTGATTCATCTTGGACACCGAAACAGAACAAGCTGTTTGAAAAGGCTCTTGGAAAATATGACAAGGACACTCCTGATCGATGGCAGAATGTGGCAAAAGCGGTTGGTGGAAAATCAGCTGAGGAAGTTAAGAGACACTATGAAATCCTCTTAGAGGACCTTAGACGCATCGAATCTGGTCGTGTTCCCATCCCCAACTACAGATCCACCAGCAATGTTGATGAAGAAGAGAGGTAATTAATCAATGTTCTCACTCACAATATTTTCTGATTACCCTCATGCATGCATGCTTTCTCCTTATATTACAGTAATATTGGGACAGATTCAACGTTCAACAAGTGCAAAGACGACTAAACCAACTTTGTTCATTTGTTTTAAGTATAGGTCGTGGAAGTTGAATCACGTGCATGAGAGTTGAGACATTATTATCCAACATGCAAAAGTTCTCTCATTTTTATCCATAATCAGTGAAACATTCCCCATCGTTTCAATATTTGTTTCTGCAGTATTGGTGATAATACTACCTCAAATCTTTAATATAAAAACTAGTTTACTTTTTTTTTAATAGATTAAAGAAACTAAATAAATAAATTAATTATAACTAATATAAGAGTTAATTGACTAATTTAGGTAGATTAAAAAGTATAATATACAAATTCGTCTTGAGAGTTTGGATTTAGTCATAATTAATTGATTTATTTAGCTATTTAATCTATTCAAAAAAGTCAACTCGTTCTTATATTAAAGATGAGAGAGAATAATATGAATCACTTGGTAGGTCACTTTTTAATACCAAGTTGACCCAGCAATCAATGCCTCAGAAACCGTTAACTGTTTTCTATTATGCTATTAATATTACGTACTTGAATGATCATGACTGTTACTGGTTTGCCTCACAGGCTTATGAGGTATCTTCAGATGAATTGAAGGGAATCAATGCCTGCGTGAATCGATCATCTGCTCCTTAGCATATATATATATATATATATATATATATATATATATATGGGTGCTGTTGCATGATGACTCTGTAATATATATATCTCCGTATGTGTGTCTTCTCCTTTACTTTCTTGCCATTGTTGTTATTGGGATCATTGCAATGAAAAATCGTATTCTCATATTCCTTTGTTATGAATTATGATGACATCATATTCATAGCGTACTTGTGAATAACCAGCAACATCAAGAGGGAGAAAAAGAAAAGTTTGGAGAGTATGGGAAAAAGAGGTTCTAAAGGTTAGAAAATATATATATATATATATATATATATACAAATTCTGAATGACGACGCTATCAAGAAAGTTTTGTGACCCTACTCCATTAATCATCAACGTCAATTATAAATGCGAATGGCGCGTTTAACCAGAATAAGAATGTACTACATTCCATGTAAAAAGAGGGGATCGTTGAGATAGGCTGACCTCTGATTATGGCTTACATCACGACATTAAATGCTGATCAGTTCTCTCATTATGATCATAAGTGAGCTGAGATTACTGTTTTTGGGTAATAAAATTCTTGGTCGATATATTAATTAAGCTTAAATTGGAGCACCATCCGGGTTTGGGGCTTTCCAACAATTGGAGCTAGGAAATAATAAGATGGTGCATATAATAGGCTCCCCATCATATCTTAACCCAAAACTTTAGGACAATGAGTTAATGGGTCCATGTTAAGTCTACTCATATATACTTGACATTTTGACAATCTCTCCTCCAAAGTATGAGTTTAGCATTGCCCACATAAAAATACTCCCCGATTAGCCCACATTTTGTATTAATGTTTGATGTTTGGTACTGAATGAACAAGTGGAATAAGCATATATGAACAACAACAATTTGATTATTAACAAGAAACATAAACTTATGATCACCTCCACTCTGAAGTTCCCATCAAGAGAGAAAAATGCAAGTGCCCATGTTTGATACTGGATGATCAAGTGGAATAAGCAATAAACAATAACAATTTGGTTATTGACAAGAAATATAAGCTCATGATCACCTCCAAGCTGAAGTTCCGATGAAGAGAGAAAAATGCAAGTGTTCATGCGTGATACTGAATGAACGAGTGGCCACAACTCCAATTTTAGTTCCTGATTGAGAGAGAGAAAAGCACTTGTCCATGTTTGATACTGAGTGAACAAGTGGAATAAGCAATAAACAACAACAATTTGGTTATGAACAAGAAATATAAGCTCATGATCACCTCTAAGCTGAGGTTCCGATGAAGAGAGAAAAATGTAAATGTTCATGTGTGATATTGAATGAACAAGTAGGTAATTGAACAACATCACTTTGATGATCCACAAGAAACATAAGCTCCAAGCATTCATGTGAAATACTGATGAACCAGTGGAATAAGTAAATTGAAGGCAAAAAATAAATAAAATTAACATTGGATTATTTGACAAAAATATATCTTCATGTAATTATATTTAAATATAAAATAATTTGGCAAAAATTGTGTAGAATGATAAAAAAGTTTTCAAAAACATAGTAGGGGAAACCATGTCATTTTAATAAAATTTTTATATGATAGTATTACATATGTATAATTTATAATTTAGGATGGATTTTCAAATTTTGTAAAATATATGATATAAATGTCAAAAAATATTACATGTGATTGAAGGATCTAAAGTAATTACATATATATATAATTAATTTGGGGAGGTCATGATGGTAACGAGGGCATTATATATGTTATATATATATATATATATATATATATATATTGATTAGATGGAGCCATTGTTCCTTTTGCTTCTTCTCGGCATCTTGCAAAAACGTACAATTCAACAAATTAGGTAAGACATAACGTAATTGAGCTTGATCTTTTCTGGGTAAAGACACTTAAAAATCTAAAAAGAAAAGGAAAACCGTTCTTAAGGCAAGTATAATTTTCTTTAATTTTTAATTTAGTATCTTTATGTTTTTATTTTTTTAATAAATCATTTAATTCTACTATATTAGCGCAATTAATATTTATATCCAAGCTAACAATACTAACTAAATAAAGGTATAGGAGTTAATGATATTAGTAGAGTACAATTAAAAGATTTATTAACAAAAAAATACACAAGTATCAAATTAAAAATTAAAAAAAATTATAAGTACCTTTAAAATGGTTTTCTGAAAATAAAATATCAGAATGACAAAATTCCTGCCAACATGCCCGCCCAATCTTCTTGACTTAGTCCAGAAAATGGGAAATTATTGAATAACCAGAATGTGCAGCAGATCTCTTGAATAACATCATCTTCAAGAGGCCAAACCAAACTATATAGTGCATATAAATATAATAGCATGCTTCTTTCTATCTATAATATTCTAATTTTTAATATAAGAATTAAATAATTAATTTATGAATATTAAAAAATTTAGTTAAATTAGCTATTTACTATTTATAATAAATATATTTTAATGTTTCTAATATATTATTTCTAATTATATTTATTATAATTATATCTTGAAAGAAATCTACTTATTATATGCTATTAATATGGATATTTAAAAAAATAATAATAAATTTATAAAATAGAATATAGTGAAGTCAGGTTAATAATCATAATTTTTTTAAATGTTCATTTAACATTATAAATTTTATTTAAGTATAAAAATATCTATAAATTTTTTTTAAACGGGGTAAAAATACTACTTCTATCAAGTCAGACAAACTTTCGTTACTTTTTGCTTCAGTGGATCCCGCATTAGTATTTAAAAATAACCCATTCTCACTCTCTCCCTCTTCCCCCACTCTCTTTCGTCGTCCTAGTCACTCCCTCTCTCTCTTAATTTCTCAACTCTCCACTGTCTCATCCTTTTCTTCTTCATTCATATTTCTTCCTCCTCACCTTATACCCTCCTCCTGCCTCTTCAAACCCAAAGGCATTAATCCCACAAGCTCTCTTTACATCACAACATCACTTCAACTATTTCACTCTCATGGGGCTCTCCCTTTCTGAATGTTACCATGCTCTTTGATACTGGCAGTGAACTTTCATGGCTTCATTGTACCAAATCTTCCAATTTCAACTCCTCTTCATATTCCCCCACTCCCTGCACCTCCTGCACCCGAGATTTCCCCATACCAGTCTCCTGTGACTCCAACAAACTTTGTCCCGCCGTCTCCTTTCCCCTACCTGGTATGCGGCTAGAATTCAGACAAGGACCCCAAGACGACAGGGTTAATGGGCATGAAGCGTGGGTCCCTATTGCTTGTCACTCAAATGGGTCTCCAGAAATTCTCCTACTGCGTCTCCGGTCATGACTCGTCCAATGTTCTTCTCTTGGGCAACGCCAACTTCTCCTCGCTAGGTGTGGGCAATGGAGATGGAGTTCGAGTTGGAGGGAGAGAGAGAGAGAGTTTGAGATATTCTTAAACAATAATTTAAAAATAATAATGTCGGACCCATTGAAGTAAAAAATAAAATAAATTTATGTAAAATACATTTTTTATACTACTCTAATAATAAGGATTAGAGATGGTATAAGATTTTCTAAAAGAATTTTATGGTTGTAATTATACACCTTACAAGAGTTTGTGCAAGTGTTGTTTTCCAAATATGTCCTACTGAATTTTCTATAAGAGGATAGAGAGTATAATTTTTTAAATTGTATGATATTTATTAAGAATAAAGATGAAAATCAAAACAATTTTTAAATGCCTTTAATGATGTAATTAACTTTTTTAATTAGGATGAATTAATTATAAATGACTTATATTATGAAGTGGAGGTACTAATATAATACTATAGAACCAATACTTAATGAGAAAAATCTAATAAATTTTTATATATAAAAAATATTAATACTTTATAAATTTTATGCCACATAATAATGAAACTCTGATTTTGATCCTTAAGTAAAGAAAAAGGAAATTGAATGGGGACTCTTCCCCAATTTTTGCTTTAGTGCGGCCGAAAACACTCAAAAGCCACCATTGACTTAAATCATGATGAAGACTTTACAACCGCATCATTAAAGGCATTTAAAAATTGTTAATTAGTTAATTATGTCTAATCATTGTATCCATATGGTTTTAAGTTCTTAATACAAATTATTACCTCCTTTATTTCTTCACTCCCTCTCTAATCAGCCAATCTCTAATACACAAAGCAGAACTCACTGTGTGATTAATTAATTCTTGTTTAAATACTAAAAAAGAGCAACTTACAAAAATTATAATTTAATAATGTTTTGTTTTTAATTTATATAGTTTCTTTTCATGGTCTTTTATCTCTTTTATTTATTCCGTTTTAAACATTAGTTCCTTTGTTTTGAGAAACACTTAGAAGAACCATGAACTGAATCAAATGGTGTTAATTTTGTTAAGATGGACTTAACATTGTTAATTACATCAGATGGCTGGGAAAAAGCTCACTTCTTTAAATGAAAATGTGCAACTGAGCGGGGAAGAAGGGCATGACATTAGACCTCAACAAAATTAACATAGTCTAGGCCAATTCGTGGTCCTTGTGAGTATTTTTCTAAATAAAGAGACCAAAATTTCAAATGGAGCAAATGAAGGTGATAAAAAAAAATCACAAAAATAAACTATATAGACTAATAACAAAACGCAACTAAAATACAGGGACTTGAATGGTTATTTTCCCATATATATATACATATGTACGCCCATGTTATATAAAGGTGCCTACTTTACCAGCTTAGAGCATTTAGTTTTTTGTTTTAAAAGAATAAAGATTGTCAAGAAAGTTTTTTTTTTATTTTGATACAAAAATTTTTAAAAAGGGGTTAGGCTTACTTACGATTTAAAGGTAGGGTAAAATCTCTCTTCTTCCCTAAGCAATACTAATATCGGGTAGGATGAGACGTCTATTACTTTTATAAACTTAGACACTCAGGAGTTAGGATGTCTTCTCAAATGCCGCGACTATAACTATAATAAAATAATACTCTCTAAAAATTAAATACGCTCTACTAAGATGCTATATTCCCCGCTAGTTGTATGGGCCTAGCCATGCTTGATCGTAGATATCTAAAAGGCATCTTATAAAGAAAGGCCAACATCTCACATTTTGGGCATTTGCTTAAATTGTAAATGAGAGAGGATATGGTGTGAAGTTCTTTTCATTAACCAAAAACATTAAAAGAAGAAGAAGAAGCAAGAGAGGGTGTAAAATGAATTTGACCAAGTCCAGAAGAGGTTAGTTTGGAGTGAATTACAAGACAGATGTACAACAAAGCTGGCCATGTGCTTTGTTCTCCACACCACTGATTGTTATCAAAGCGAACATTTTGGAATAAACGCACTTTGACGCTTTCTCCAATCAATGCCCTTTATCCTTCTCATGGGCTTCTTTCCAACAACATTTCTAAGCCATTCTCTCTCCTTTCTTCTTCTTTTTTTTTTTTTTAAAAACACTTAATTATTATACTCATATTTTGTCAAAGGGTTTATGACTGAATATGACAATATGCATTAATAGCCTAAACTTACATATATGATTGAATCCGTAACATATATTTATAGGAGCACTTCCATACTGAATTACTAATAGACTACAAGGTCATCTGGCCCTGTGTTTACAAAAATATGCAATCTCCCAATGAACAAAATCGAATCATGCATGACATGTTTTCAAATATGTAAGCTACAAGATCATCACATTTCACAACTCCTATTTGGGAACATCACACAGCATTACATTCATGTGCACTTCTCAAGCCATTTTCTCTCTCTCTCTTCTGAAAAAATTAATCATCAGACTCAAATTTTACCATACCTGAATTTTGATTTTTTTAAAAAAAATTAGAGAAATAGACTCTAATATCCTGATATTATACGCAAATAGAACCAGCAACCTCTAACTTATAAAAAAAAATTATACTATTAAATTATAAAGTCGGGTTTGTATATTTGTAGAAGTATACAGTCTCCCAACAAAATCAACTTGTTTCCAAATCATGCCCACTATGTATTAACTTACTACATATGAGTAAAACATGTAAGCTACAAGATGATCCCATGACAGAACTGAGGAAGAACAATCAAAAAACAAAGGAGGCTTATGTCACAACCTGAACAGGATACCTATGAATACAATCCTCCCAGGGACTGTTTGGCGAAGCCTTGACATTCCTAAGAGCTTGCCAAACAGCACTGTTACACTTAAACCCACTCCCAAACGCTATCTGCCACACTCTGTCTCCTTTCTTCATCCTTCCTTTAGCTTCAATGTATCCCAACTCATACCAGATTGAACTCGACGATGTGTTCCCAAATCTATGAAGTGTCATCCTCGATGCTTCCACATGAACAGGAAGTAGCTGAAGATTCTTCTCCAGTTCATCAATCACAGCCCTCCCACCAGCATGAATACAGAAATGTTCAAAAGCAAGCTTGAAATCTGGTATATATGGCTTCACGTTAGCGTTCAAAAGCTTCTTCGCCATTAATGTCGCGAAGAACAGAAGCTGTTCACTGATTGGAAGAACCAGAGGGCCCAATGTTGTGATGTTTGTCTTTAAAGCTCCTCCGGCTATTGCCATTAGGTCTTTTGACAGTGAAACCCCTGTTTTCCCTGCATCGTCTTGTTCTTGATACACACATTTGAATGCTTTATCGTCTGCTCCTTTGTGGGTTCTAACGATTTCAAGAAGCTTGTATTTGGATTTTCTTCGATCTGAGGATTTGTTTGAAAGTAAAATCGCAGACCCACCAACACGAAAGAGACAGTTTGGGATTAACATTGATTTCTTGTTTCCAAAGTACCAATTTTGAGTGATGTTTTCTGTGCTAACTACGATTGCGTATGTGTTCCAATGAATTTGAAGCATGTCTTTCGCAAGATCGATGGCTATAACGCCTGCACTACAACCCATACCTCCCAAATTGAAGCTTTTGATGTTACCTCTTAGCTTGTACTTGTTAACGATCATGGCGGAAAGCGAAGGTGTGGGATTGAACAGGCTACAGTTAACGACCAAGATTCCTATGTCTTTGGGTTTAACCTTGGTGTTGTCGAAGAGGTTGTCCAATGCTCCGAACATGACCTGCTCTGCTTCTTCTCTCGCTGCCGCCATTGATGGCCTTGGTGGGATATAATGCATAGCTTCAGGGACGTATGTTTCTTCGCCAAGACCAGATCTTTCTAAAATCTTTCGCTGGAATTCAAGGGACGAGTCGTCGAAATCGCCCGTCAGCTTCGAGTGGTCCATGAATTGTTTGTATTTCACTTGCAGGTGTGAGGGGGGTTTGTAGCAGGAATAGTCGAGGAGGTAAACGGATCTGGGTCGGGTCAGGAGGTAGAAGGTGGATCCGAAGACGATGATCGCAGAGCAGGTGATGACGATGACGAGATTGTACTGTAAGTGGAGCCAGAGATGGCGAATCTCTTCTGGGTTCGTCTGGGAAGCTTGAATTATGACTATGGACATTAGAGGGATCATGCAGAGAGTGAGAAGATGGGTCATTAAATAGTGGTAACCTAGTTTGACGTACTTGAGGTTAACGCTCTGCAAGAAGTCCGGTAACCTCCGGCTATGGTGGATCTGAAGAACGCCACCGTTTCCGGGGGCGGTGGTTGGATCGGAACTCATGACGGGTGAGATTGGGATTCGACGATGATGTGTAAAGGTCCAATATTTGATATGAATGAATGAAAATCGGAGAAATAGGGGATGATATGATACCGATCAGAAAGAATGAGGAAAGAAAAGCGTAAAAGTACGAGAAGCCATGAGAGGAGCTTGCTCGCTATTGCTAATGGCCTAAAAATCTAATCGAAGAGCTATATATGTATATATATAGACACAACACACACACACGTGTGTATGCATATGTATGCGCGTGTGGGAAAGAAAATGGCCCTGGGAATGGAAATAGAAAAAGAGAGAGAAAGAATGCGATTCCTTTTCTCTGTGAATGCTCTTTCTCATCTGTCCCTCCTCCTCGTACGGAACGACGTCGTCTTAGCAAAGAAGGTCTAACCAACTATATTAGATACTTCTCTGGTCCTTTATTAAGTGATATTTTTAAAATAATTCTTGTAATCCTTAATACATGAAACTTTACTAAATTTAGTAAAGTATTAATGTATGATTTTTACAAATATATTTGATAATTTTAACATACCCATTTAAAAAAAATTATACTGGGGGGAGAAAATTAGGAATGGTGGTTAACTTTTATTGAGAGCTGTTTTTTAAATGTTACAATAATTTTTGATAAAAATGAAAGCTTATAACTAATTTTAATTATATACCTTAATCAGCATGATTAGAGGTAGCAATAAATATGAGACTCTAGACCTTTAGGGTAAAGATTTGGATAAAGTAAATGGATGAAAATCCTCGATTATCTTCATTTTAGTTCTTCTGGAGAAAATAAAGCATGAAACCTTTCAAAGTGATCGCTATAGCCAACAAGATAACCATCAGCACTCATATAGCATCTAAGGAGGGAATCGACTAAAAGCTTTAGAGCCTTGTTCATTTTATTTGTAGCCATATCTAATGGCTAAGTTGAAAAATAATCATCACGTCACTACTTTTTTTTAGTTACCTATTCAGTTTACTAAAATTTTATCCCGACTACATCTAAATTCGACTCACATCGCGCATCTAGCTATAGTGGGTGAATCTCCCAACGAAAATTTTCTGTATACGCGAAGGCTCGAACTCAAGACTTCGCTTAAGCAATATCGAACCGCTTACCACTCAGACTAACCCCATTAATTCATCACGTCACTATTATTTGAGAAGTAAGAGGTCAGGGTCCAATCCCGTTAGTAACTTCATATATTGAGTCGTTATTACCTTCCTTTTCAAATTTAAAAAAAAAAAGTGAAGTAGATTAAATGATCATTTTATAGTCTCTAAATTGTTTTGGGATAGAAACTAATCTTTTTTAAGATTCTTAAAAGGTAAAAAAATTATTTCTATTAATAAATATATTTTTAGGGATTTAAATTTATGTTTTTCTTTTTATAAGATAAAATTGTTTACTATTTCAATTAATAACTTATTAGTATTACAAGTAAAATTTTATACTAGTTCCACACCAATTTCTCCATAAAGAATTGCCACTGATTATTACTATATTGCTAAAATCTTTCATTGTTTATAGCAATTTTGACTAAAAAAATCATCTTGTAAAATGCACCCCATTAAGTCACCACATTTAGGTCCCTGTTTTACAAATTGACAATTTGTATTAAAATATATTTTTTTAATTTTTAATATATAATTTAATTTATAATATAAATTGTACTATAAATTAGAACTTATATTAAAAAAAAGATAAGAGGAATATAAAATTTACTTTTCTAAGGATTCAAAATAACAAAAACGGCATGAATAGTAATGCATGTTGTTGCTTCCCCAAGAGAAGAGAATCTGCCTGCCATTGAATAAAACAAATTGTTTGCTGAAAACAGGGGACTTTTGAGGCCATTCTAGACTTGCCCCTCAAACTGCTGAGAATTTCTTTCTTGTTTGTCTTAATTATTTATATATTTATTTATTTAACCGAGAAATTTTTGTTCTACTTTCTTAGCTTCTAAGATATAAGATCTCGCAGTTCCAATTATTCCATGGCCATATCTCCTCGTGAACATCACAAGATCAAATGATACCGCTTGCCCTTCTCCTTCACTCAGCAGTTTTGATCTCAACTAGTATTTGATTTTTTTAATTATATTATTAGATATCTGAGCAATTGCCTAATTTAGTTTTAGAATTTATAGTTATTCTTATTAGTACAAATGTTTCATCTGAAAAATGAACTCAAAATTTAAAAGAATTTAGTAAAATCTTTTAATAGATAGGGAATAAATAACTATATAGTTTCTTTCCTCTATACAAATAGTTTATAGTTAAGGTGTGTGAGAAACAAATGAAGTGGTTACAGCACATTGACAGATGGTGATATATATGGTTTCCAAACTCATCTCTGAATTCAAATCAAAGCATGTTCCTTACTCTTCACGAGCACGAATCGTTTAAAACGATTCCAAAAAAATACATGTGAAAGTGTGCATCTAGAAATAAATGAAAGACAGTAGCAAGGCATTCATAAGACTAATTGTGAGACGAGGATCATAACAAGCATATGCATCACTTCCCTACCCCACCAAATGGAAGGCTCGTTCATTAGGCTATCCTATATTATTCATAGTTCATATGAAGTGGGACTTTCTAGAATGGCCCTGAGCATGATTCAAGTGGTTGGCTGGGCTCATCTTTTTTTTTTTTATTATTAAACATAGATATCCTCCTATTCGAATGCAATTCTCCTAACAGGGATTTAAACTTTAGTTTATCATGTTATGAGGGACTAGTCCCTTTCACTATTCCTAACTTTCGTTGATACAATTGTAAGATCACCAAACCAAAGTCACAGCCATCTCTGGCCTAGGTTGGGTTCCATAATGAGAGAAGGGATGATAGGTGATGACTTAAACTAGGACAACATACGCTGTCAAATTAAATCCTAATAAACCTGACCTTGTGCATAAAACCACAACTCCTTGATAGGTTTAACTCAGTGTTTGGAGTATATGGTGAGTGAAACTTGCAATGAAAAAACTTGAGGATGAAATAATTATTAATGTGTCGAGGGAAGAAAACTATACGGTCAATAAACTTATTGTACACCACATTGTTTTGGGTGAGACATTAACGAACTTTCTCACGCCTATGCTTGGCCTTTGTTCTTTTCTTCCCAATTCGTACAGCACAGTTTAAGTCTGAATGTAGAACAATTTCACATTTCTAAAACAATCAAATGATGGCCATGGTTGCTATGCATACTTCATGGCGCCTACCATAAAGCTTACAATTGGTGTGAGTGAACTTCAGATAACTTGGGCCGTAAATCCTACTCTCTGATATAGTTATTGCTCATTAGTGCCATAAATAATAACCAAATGTTACTGTTTGCATGCACATGTTTGAACTCATCACAAGTTACATCACAATCAGATCATATCTAACAAAAAATGAACCAAAACCTTCCACGATTCGTCATGCAGTACAACATGCAAAGAGAACAAATCATGGCCAGATTCACTGGTAAATCGCTTATTAGCTATGTGTATCTTTACCCATTTTCAAACTGTCACACTCGGCCACAGGAGAAATCCTACTCAAGTTGTCACACAGCTTTAAAAAGAATGCGCTGTCAACTTGAAACTCTGGACATGCAACATATAGTATATGCATCATAATGCTTGTCATTTTACAATTTGTCTTGATGTTTATGAAGTAAACAAAAGCCTAGAGACACAATGATTAAAAACAGACGAGAGAAAGCAAAAGGAAAAGCATACCTTTCACGAGTGGCACACACCCAGAACCTCCTCCTCAGCCCGACGGCACCAAAGATGGCATTGAAACCTCACTACTGGTCCATACCGCAATGGATGTTGACTCTGGTGTTCTATTTTGGTCCTCCCTTCTTTCCCATGTTTATCTCTTAAGCTCTCTCTTTGTTCTTATTAGGAATTAGGAATTTTGTCGAGCACCTACTATGCAATTGAGTGGGAATTCTAATCGATTGTGCTGCAGCCAAATAAGGTGAAGCCAGGTACCAACGCAGATTCCAATAGTACGTCTTGTTGGAGTCAAGATTGCAATAGAAGGACTACGACAATACAAATAGGAACACATTTAACATAGCAAATAAAATATATCAATATTTAGCAAGGCATAGATAGGTTATAAAATTGTCACAAGTCGGGCAGAGAGCGAGAAGGGTTCAGCTAACTCGTTTTCACTTCAACGTGTATCAAACGATAAATCTTCAGATTAAAAAATTAATTTGATGTCCACGTGCTTTATGCATAAAAAGCGGTTACAAGTGAGCCAAAAGTAATCGTTCAAAAAATAAATACCTTTTCTCTGATTTAACAAGAATATTCCACATGAACAACGGAAGGAAATTACTTGTTAATTATGTTTAATATTAAAATTTTAGCCCAAATCTGAGACTAACTCGCAATCCCGCCATTACGGATTCTATCATTTGAAGAATAAAGGAAAGACACAGAATAGAAATTCTTGTATTATAGATGATTGATGATTACAAACCACGAATTAGATGCTAAGAACGAACCCTAAATGACCAGAAACAGAACCAGAACAGAAACCATTACTTTCATCAGCAAAGTACAGTAGATCCCAGACCCAGAAAGGCTTATCTAACACCATAAACCTCATTATTCTAAATCTACCCTACACTGATCAATCCTACTTAATTCCTCCAGTTTCAATAGGACTCACCACCCCGAGAGTAGCGAGATCCACGGTCACCATAACCGGCGCCATTGCCATATCCTCCACCATTCCTGTCGTATCCACCCTCACGGCGCCCACCACCTCCATGTCCGCCTCCACCACGGCTATAACCACCCCCACTGCCGTAACCGCCTCTTCCACCACGAGACTGAGCTTCGTTCACCGTAATGTTCCGGCCATCAAGGCTCTGACCGTTCATGCTATCGATTGCATCCCTCATGGACTGCTCTGAGGAGAACGTCACAAATCCGAACCCTCTGGACCTTCCGGTCTCGCGATCGTTGATAATCTACACAAGAAAAACAATCAGTGACAAGAAATCGACGAAATATAAAAGGAAAAGTAGAATAATCGATCGATCTTCACCCTTGGGAGAAAGAAAGAAGATAAACGTACCAATTGGCATGCGTAACAAAAAAATCATAGACAGTAACACAGGCGACAAGTATCATAGATCATGTAACACAAACAGTTCAGAGAGAGCACGGGATCAGATAGGGATCAAGAAAACCCGAATCCTAGTCGTGTCAGATCCGATCCCGATTTTGCATCAAACGAACCTTCGATTCGATAACATCGCCGAAAGGAGCAAAGGCCTTGCCGAGGGCATCGTTGTCGGTAGCCCATGCTAGCCCACCGACGAAGCAGCGGAACTCAACATCTGCAGCCGCCATTGATGCAAAAGGAGAGAAATACGAACAGACAGGTGACTAGGGAAAAAGATAAGTAGGATTAAAGAGAAAAGTGAGAAGGCTATGAAATTACCCGTGACCTAAAGGTGGTTTTATAGTGGGCGAGTTGCTAACCATGGTTAAAGCTGACCCAGTCAGAATGCCCCAGCGCATGTACCGTGGTTAGTTGTGGTTAACTGTTACAGCTCACTGTGGATCCCCATGCATCCGAACGCAAGTTGCATTCCCAATCGGCTCGGGTAATTTAAAAAAGAAGAAGAAAAAGAAAAAAAGGAAGGAAGAAGAAAATGAAAAATTCTAAATTAAGTACACTCTTGATTTTTTTTTCCATCTATTCTTTTTATTGATTTAGAAAAAAATCAAGTCTTTTTCGATATGCCTTTATTTGATTAATTAGTATATTTCTTATCACTTTTTCCTATTTTATTAATTTCATTTCTCCTTCATTTTTAAAAGAGAGATTAAATTAAATACTATACACTCCATACTGTTAAAAGTATATGGTCCTGTTTGCAATTTGTGCGATGCATCATTATATTGATATTGATTTGCTTGTGATAGCTGGTGATATATTCTTATTTACTTCGAATCTTATACGAGGATATTATAGTGAAAATGATAAATAATGAACATAAATATAAGATT
This sequence comes from Leucaena leucocephala, assembly GCA_037074615.1. Classification (NCBI taxonomy): domain Eukaryota; kingdom Viridiplantae; phylum Streptophyta; class Magnoliopsida; order Fabales; family Fabaceae; genus Leucaena; species Leucaena leucocephala. Next base: position 20,594,365 of record CM073560.1, on the reverse strand, counting down.
TGTTTGTTTTATGTGTAACTTATTCTTATTTCCTGACAACACTCCATAAAAATGTATTTACTCAGAAGAATACAGACTCATCGTAGTTTTGATACAACAATTTTCAGTAATTTTTTTTTAGTATAAGAATTTTTAAAAAAGAGTTAGACTCATTTATAATCTAATAGTAGGATAAAGTCTCCATTTTTTTTAGGTAAAATTAATATCGAGCAGGACGAGTCGTCGATTATCCTCAGGTATAAACTTAGATACTCAGGAGTTATAATGTCTCTACAAATACAGTGATTAGAACCATAATAAAATAATATTTTTTTTAAATTAAATACACTCTAAATAATCATAAATCACGAAGTATGGGTGTTTTGATCGGTAATTTTTTTTTGTTGCCCACCCGGTTCACCTGAGCTTTGCCCCGACTACATCCGGATCCGACCCGCGTCGCGCACCTGGCTATGGTGGGTGAGTCTCCCAACGAGAATTTTTTACGTACGCCAAGGCTCGAACTCGAGATTTCGCTTAAGCGATACCGAGCCGCTTACCAGACCAACTCTCATTTTGATCGGTAATTGATTGTGAAGATCGGGCGCTCACGATTAATGCATGTCAGCATGTCTTCATCATTTCATCCGCTTGCGTAGATTCAGACCTCGGCCTTCATGTCTGGGACCAAAAACAAATGGGCTTGATGCCTGAAAATTGAGCCCAAATGTTTTGGGCTTGGAATCCAAAGGTTAAGTTCTATTCTGCTGATCCTTTGCATTGCACGGGCCACGAGAATGAACATAGAGAAGATCCAATTAGATACCAACAGAGATTAGGCCTGTGAAAGGGATTGATATCTCCCATGGCAATAAAGATTTAAATCCCCGTTAAAAAGTGTCTACGACTAGCTCTCAATAGTATTTCAAACAAGACTATTTTTAATATGTGTGAATATATAAAAAAGGATCCAATTAGGTTTAATTAAAACAGAAATTACGGATTTTAGATCATGAGAGTAGGCTGATATTCTTTTCAATTATTTTAATTATTTAGAGACTATTTTAAAAATATCTAACAGAATATTTTGAACTCTATTAAAAAATCATATGAAAGTGGAGATTTTGAGTATAAAGATCTTTGCATTGATATGATGCATTTTGAACTATTTTTATTCTTCAATAAATCCTTTTCATTCTTTGGATTCTGTTCCGGTCATAGTGATATCATCCTATTACTTATGGTATATTTCTTGGCCAGTTAAGGTTTTTATTATTAAAGAAAACCTGATCATGTCCTTAACTGTATGGATTTTTTTCCCAAGTACGTATATTTTCTTATTGGAAGCAATAACAGGCGCATGTATCTTTTTTTAATTATATGATTTTTTTTTTATAAATAAAAGTTTAGGCTGATTCGGTACCGGTCTCTCACTAAAATTAGAGCACGACCCTAAGGCTTAAGAGCACTTACAAGGGACTTACGAGATCGTCTACTAAATAAACTCTCATAACGGTAAAAAAGTTAAACTTACGGCCTTGTGGGATATAAGCTTTTTTTTTAACTACTGTTCAGCCTAAGGTTTTTTTTGGTACAACTGTTCAGCCTAAGTTGTTTATATTAACGAGGTTGTGGGCTGGCACTATATACGGTATTGTTTTTTTTAAGGTCATGCTTGAAAAGTACCAAATCTCTTCTTGACTAGGCCCAAAAAATAAACAAGATCATTGACCAAATTAAAAAATCTTTTGCATTGTATCCAAACAAAAAAATCTTATGCACCCAGTGTTTTTTTTTTTTAAATACCTTAGGTTCAGCTGTTGAAAATGTGAGACATACGACTATTTAAAGTGGGTTTGATTCTTAGAGAGCACCACTTTGTTGTGATTCCAGTTGCGGCGCTTGGGGGTATCATAACTTTTGGATGTCTAGGTTTACGTTTGAGGATAATAGATGGCTCGTCCTACCCAATAGTAATATTTTCTAAGAGGAAGGGAGATTTCGTCCTACCCTTAGATCGCGAGAAAATCTAAACCTTTTATAAAAATTTCTGTAACAAGAAAAAATGTACCTATATACTATCTTGATTTATCTTTTTCCTCAAAACCACGAAAAAAATGGTATATTTTCCAAATTTCAGTGATAAATAATAATTTGATGAATATTTTCCCTAAAAAGGTATCCTAAAGAGGCTAAATAGATGAATTCAAGAACTTTTCTTCCCTCGTTTTTTTACAACTTGTTTAAGTTGAAAGTTAAATATAGGAGATTTTTATTGACTGGATATATAAATATATAAAAAAAATATTTGTTTTATTATTCCAAAGGCTGTGTCGTTGGTTTGCGGTGGCCTATCTCTTAAGGCGAAATACATGAATCTCTTCATTAGCTAAATACTACATTTTCTTATTGTAAAAAAGTCAAATCTGCAGAGATTTTTAGAGGAGATCACGTTTAACAAGCAAACTATTTGACTCTAATTTCATTATTACGTTTGAAAGCCTCCCATTTTTCCTGTTAACTCCTTTCACTACCTAACATTTTGCAACTTTAGCCTCTTTGGCTATTTCCTCTCTTCAAGTAAACAAAAAACTCATTAATCTCAATACTTTTTTTTATTTAATAAAAAATAGAGGTATAAAAATAAAAAATAATTGAGTCTCCAGTTCAGGACAAAACAGGGTTCTACCTTACTCATCAAGTATATGCAACTTTATGAATATTATATTTTATTCTTGCTGAGCTCAGAATTCACGTTCACTTCTTTTTTTGGTAATTTAAAACTTTATAGTGGTTTACATGAATTAAAGAAAAATAAAAAATAATAAAATGGAATCCTGTTGATCAAATCAACTCTAAGCATGCGGGCATATAATTTAGAGACCTTTTTATGGAAAATAATAAAATAATAATCTCACTTTATGTATATTCTCTAGTAGACCGCTATATATTCTAAAGAAAAAGAAATTCACGCACTTACTCCAATGAGTAAATCCGACTTTATGATTGATGAGAATGATCAGGAAGAACCACCACAGAATCTTTTTCGAAACGTGAATTTGATTTTACCTCACTTCCTTCACTAAGTAAATGCAATTTTCCATATGATTTCACTTTAAGGGAGAGAAACCAAAGCAAATTAAAACAAAAAAAAATCACCAATTATCATTATCCTGTAAGTTCAATTGACAAAATGATAAAATATATAATTATTTATAATATATTTAATCTCTAGATAATATTATTTTATTATAATTTTAGTCACAGTATTTGAGAATATATCATAATTTTTAGGTACTTAAATTTATGCTTGAGAATAATTAACAGTTCGCCTTGCCTAATATTAGTATTGTCTAGAAAAAAAAGAGATTTTACTTTATTTTTAGATTGTATGTGAGCTTAACTCTTTTTTTAAAATTTTTATATATATAAAAAAAAAAGCTTACAATAGCAAAAATACATAAATGTGTTATTTATTAATTATCTCTCAAAATTGCTAGTTTTTGGCACATTGCCGTGAGATGTGACAATCCATCTTATCCTCTCTCTCTCTCTGTGGCAACTATCTTTATTTTTAATTTTAAAAATAATCTGTAAGTTGATGACGTGTAATCATGAGTATATATTATTAAAAATTGAAAAGTTATTTTTTTTTTAAATCTGCAATAGGCGAAGATGATGATGATGATACCTATGCAATGCATCTGGTATTTGTGTGACGAGGACCAGAGTGGGAATTCGTCTTTGGGATTTGGTCAAAGCTTTGGAATTCATATCAGAGTTTAGTTTTTGTACTCTTCCTCTTTTCTTGAACATTTCTGTTCTCTGCCAATAAACTCACAAACTCTTCTAATTGGGAAGCCACTAAATTGCACATTATTTTTGTCTTCTTCAATGTTTTTAATGAAATAGTGTGTGTGTGTACATCACTTTTTATTTTGCCAAAAGTAGCTCGAAAAATATCATTATCCCAATCAATTTTTGAGTTGAAATAACAATTTAGAGAACTACTCTTAATCAATATTTAAATTTAAATAAATCAGATAATTATAATAAAAATATATATAATAAAATTTATAATAAACCAGTTTATGACATATTCATAAATAAGTAATAACATGATTTATTTTTAGACTCCATGTAATAGAGTACAAAACATGTTTAATATGTAATAAATTTCATAATAAATTATATTTTTATAAATTATTTATAATTCATATATAGTATTATATATTACAAATATATATCTATGAAAATTACAAGGATGCCCATCAAATATTATTTTTTTTATTTGGCCTAATTAAGGGTATAGTGCCTTTTAAAGCTCATAAAGTATTTTCACCTTTTTTTTAGTAATGAGTGTAGCAAATATAAGTAATGTGATGCCCCTTCCATTCCCTTTCGTTTTTAATGTATAAGATACATTTTTAGAATAAACTATGAAAATCAATTTACATCATTAAATACAATTAAAATCATATTTTTAAAAGCATAGACATTCAAAAACATAATTCATTTAACACTAACTTCTAATTAACCCACAATTAATTAACAAAGTGTATTTTTAGAATATGATCATCATTTTCTCCAAATATTTTATGTTATGAAACACGAAGCAACTTCAAAAAACAAATGTTTCCATATTACCTCAATTGTATTTATTTCCAAACGTCCTACCGGCTGCTCCTAGTTTTATATAGGCCTAGTTGTTTTTTAATATATAATTTTAAAAGAGTTTTTTGTCCAAATTTTAATTTAATTTTTTTAAATAAACAGTCATATTTATCTAAACATTATTTTGGACTAAACTATGATTTAAAACCATTCAGATAAGCTGGTCAGAGTAGCTTTTATAATAGTAAAATAATTTATGAACTACTCAATTACTAATTTACCCTTATTTTTTCTTATATCCTCTCTCCTCTCTCTTCTATCTTTTTTAACCTCTCTCATTTCTCCTCTATCTTTTCTACTATCTCTCATCTCTCTTCTATCTTCTTCACCCCCTCTCCTCTCTCATCTATTATTTTACCTTCTCTCCTCTCTCATCTCTTATACATATATTTTTTAGTAATTTTTCAATTACAAAATTATTTTTGGTAATAACTATACAAACACTCATTTATCCAGAACTATTTTTTTTTCATAAGATATTCTTTAAAAGCCTTTTTTTACAAGCTGTCCAAAAGTCTTTTTTTATAAACTCTTTTTTAAAATATTATCTAAATATACACATAATTTTTGTCATGCTCAGAATATATATAGATATATATATGATTTATTTAATTAGAATTAAAAACAGTTTACTAAATATCAGAGTATTTTGTTTTGGCCCTTTTGGGAAACTTAGTTTTTTTATATAAAAGACAATTTAATAATAAAAAAAGATAAACTATACCTATAAAACAACTAATTAATCTTCAGTCATAATTAAATTGGGTATATAAAGTCTAAATAAAAAAATACAATATAACAAGCTGAAATAAAAATAAACAAAAACTAAACATAAGCTAAAGAAATAAAAGGTTGCAGCTAATACGCGAGTAAATAGTCCACACTTCAAAAGGTAGCCAAAATTTGAGTACCATCTCAAATTAGCTACGAAAGATTAAGGTGCTCATGGTACGACAACTTAGTTGAACATGAGTTCAGAAAATGACTTGGCAGCCGACATTCAGACAAGTTATTAAAAATAAAATAATTCTGGATGGTTACACATATGCACACTGTAGAATGATGTGAGCAATTAAATAAAAAGTCCTTTTTTTGGTGAACAATAAAAGTCCTAATTTATATATCAAACGCAGATTAATTAGAAGAGTGGAGAAGACAAAGGTAGTGGTTGACTGACCCAATGATAATAATTGCTACTTAACCATTTCGCTTGCCTTTTTATTTCTTTTTAAAAAAAAAAACACCTATTCACCTGCATTTTTTGGTTGATGATAAACCAGGTGGGCATGGCCATCACACGTGTAAGATTAAGGTTTTGAAACTCTTAACGATACTTATTTTTAAAATATCATAAATTATGTTAAAGTTTTATTATGAATCATAAATATTAATTAAACAGGCTCTGAGTCCAAACCTCAACTCACATCAATTTTCTATTATTGAAAGGGAAACATTAATTAAACATTTCCCATGTGTATATATAGTAACCTGATTGTAAAGAATCTACCCATCACTCACTGTATTTTAAGGAAATTAATCTTTATTATCCATAAAATTATATTTCTTTTATTTCATCTCACGTTTGGAAACTCAAATCAAGGTAAAAGTTAGATGATATAATGTGATTTGTATTTGGATAAATTTTATAAAACAATTAATCTGACAAAAACTTATTTATATCTCATAGAATAAAAAGTTGATTTTAAAATATTTAAATATTAAAAAAATTAGAAGTAAAAAAAAATTACTCCAGCCTTAATAAAATGCCAATCTAAACATAATAAAAATGGCAAAAGCACATTTTTCAAGTTTATACCATGTTTTTCTCTCCTGTGTGTGGACATTGGGCCTGTTTGGTAAGTTACCAAACCGCGGTTTTAAAAGGGTTTTTGGCCCAAACCTCAGTTTGGGGAAATTTCAAAACAAACAGGCTTATTTGTCCATAAGTACTTTTGGACAAAATCATAGTTTAAAACCATGGTTTTGAATAAGCTATTTAAAATAGCCTTTTCAACAGTAAAAGCACTTATGGACTATCCAATTACTATCTTACCCCTATTTTTTCTTACACCCTCTATCCCCTCTCCTACTTTTTCTTACACCCTCTCTCCTCTCTCCTACTTTTTCTTACACCCTCTCTCCTTTCTCCTCTCTTCCCTCTCTCCTCTCTCTTCTCTTTTCTCTAACTCCATCCTCTCTCTTACTTTAAATCAAATCATACCCTTTTTTATAATTTAACACCATAAAAAGTCATTCTAAAAATAATTATTCAAACACCTATTTACTCAAAACCACTTTTTTTCCATAAACTCTTCTCCAAAAGTCATTTTCCATAAGTTGTTCATAAGCTCTTTTTTAAAATCCTATCCAAACAGGCCCAAAATCTAAACAAAGTTTAAAGCTCTTGATATTTTAAACATATCTTTCATTTTTTTTAAGATTTTCAATATATATGAGTTCATTTTTATGAATTACTTTTTTTAAATGTCAATAATAAAGTAAAGATTTAAATCTCATTTATTATAGGGTAAATATATAGTTAATACCATAAACTAATTTTAATAGTATAATTAGTATAATAAAATATTTAATAGTATAAATATTTAAAAATATAACTAGTATTATAAAATATTTTTATATTATAATACTGGTAGATCTCAAACTTTCGTCTGAATCTTTTTATTTTATTTTTTTTACATGTCATTATTTAAAATTCTACGGGTATAATTGTTGTCTTTAAAAAATCTAGCAAATAAAAGATATTGAGAACAAAGAAAAGCGAAGGGTGAAGGAGAAAATTAGGGTTCTTGAATCCCTCCAGTGCGTGCAAGGACTAGATTCAAAGAGAAGTATATTTACCGTCTACCAAGTCGCCAGAATCCAAAAATCAATAAGAAAGTGTCTCAATCTCTTTCATTTGCTGAATTTTATTTTAAAAAATTATACAGACGAAATTTTGAATAATAACGTAAAAAAATAAAAAGCTTAGGTGAAAGAGTTCAGATAAAAATTTAAAATCTTTTGGTAGATAGAACTAATTATATCATAAAAAATATTTTAGATACAATCATTTATAATACTAATTGCATAAAAAATATATTTTAAAATATCAATTATATTTTTAAATATATTAAAATAGTAATTATATTACTAAAATTAGTGTATGATACGAATACACTTTTACCTTTTTATTATATTGGAGTACTTTTAAGTGTTATTATTCCCTTCACTTTAGCTCCGCAGTGTCATTTTCCCCATAACCTAAGACCTACTTTCGCGTGCGAGACAGTACAAGGTACACTCCCACTTTCTAGTTCTACGAGTAAAAAACCAATAAGCTATTTTATGAATAAAAATAATTAGTACTACAAGCTATAAATATAAATTAGATAGATTCCAAGATTCATATTTTTGCACTTAGTCTAAATTTTTAATAAATGGCCTTAAAATGATGTTTTATTTTAAATAACAAAAAAAAAAAGAGTCTATCTACAAATAAGTTGGAATGACAAAAAATCCTCACCATTATTTTCAACCAAATATTTGGAAAATGGAAAAGATGGCACATTATTCTACAAAATCTCAATTTAGAAGGTGGAAAATAATCCCCCCATTCTTGAAGGAGACCCATCAGTGAAAAATATCCATTTGTGAGTGAGATCCATCCATAGATTTACCTTTTTCATAGGTGTTTTTTCTTCACAAATGGTTGCTTTTGATGGGTGGGTCAGATTTATGGGAATGGATGGGTGTTATTTTAGATTGCAAAAAAATAAAAAAATGAAATCTTTGTTAAAGAAAATATTTTTTTAATTTTCTAAATAGTGAAAAAAAAATAGTGTGTATTACAGAAAAGAAATCCAAATCTAGTAATTTGAAAGTAAATTAGGGATATGTGGAGTTTGGGATGAATCTAATCAAATGGTTTAAACGATTTTTATGAACTAGACAATTCTCAATTATAGTTAATATAAAAAGTCTGACATAATATAAAAAATCATGAAAGGAAAAAGGGCAAGAGATAAAAAAAGATGGCAGCAAGTATAGTTATCATTATTATCCAATTAATTATTCCAATAATCTTTTCAATAACTTGAGTGGGAGAAATTGGTTGGGAGTTGCATATTGCTGCATTGCTTGTATGGTTGAAAAGTAATGGAATTTCTTTTAATTAAAAAAAGCGATTCAAACGTTCCTTTGCTTTTAATACATGAAAGCTACTTGTCCTTAGCCTTAATTAAGTGGCCCAATCAAATTTCAATTTGCTATTATTTTATTTTATTTTTAGACCAGTCCCTACCCTTTTATTAATTGCTCTTACAAATTCATCTTGTAACAGTCAGAAGTACCCTTGTTTGACCCAATACCTGTTTTAATAGTGAAAGCAACCACAAATGCATATATAATTAACAACAATAGATTGACATATTTATGAGTATAAATATATGTATATGATTATAAACTAGGTTAATTTAGAGATAAATTGGCGTATTTGTCACTTATAAATAATGAAGCTTTGTATAAATGTTGTAACATATTATCAAGTAATTTATAATTAAAAATATATTTTTTTTAAAAAAATAACAACATCCTATTACTACCACTCGGATGTTTTTAAAAAAATAACATTTATTAAAAAAATAATAAGTTTCTGTAATCAATTTATGAATTTAATTAATCAAATTTAATATTATTCCCAGTTCCTTATCCATTTAAAGACAACCACTTAGTTTAGACGTGCAGGATAGGTCAACCATAAAAATCTGTTAAGAAAATTAGGGTTTCTTAGACCAAGTCGCAAAGCTCTTCGTTGAATGGAAAAGGAAATATAAAGGTACATGAATAGTGCATATATATATATATATATATTCCACGTGATACTACCTGTGCAGGGCAGCAACTGTGATGGGTCAGCCGAACAATTTGGGGTTTGACTATTAAACGTGGGTTGACTCTCAACTTGTCATTTTTTAAATAGTTTAACGATTATTATTTAGTAACTAATAATTTTCTGTGTTGCTTTGTTTTGTCAATGATTGTGCTCTGCTCTCACTAAAAGAGCAAATTATCTTGAAAGGCCATAACAAATAACAATGTAATAGGAAAAATTATTCTTTTTATCCTAAATATATGAACTAATTAAAATTTATTTTTTATTATAATTATAATATTTAAATTTATTTTATCTCTCATATTTATTATTTTTTTAATATTAATTTATCTCTAACTAATAAATTAAGCCATCTACCAAGAACACCATTTACTAAATAAATTTATTTCATGTATAAATGTCAAACATTGAATCGTTAACGTTTGAGGAGTGATAGTGTTTTTTGTTTTTATTTTTTATATGGTCATATAACTTGATTGTCAGACACAACTAAGATTTATATAGACTCAAAATTAAAATGTGATTAAAGGATCAAAACTTTTTTCACTAAAATTAACGCGGATTGTTACAATGATAGTTTATAATTTCAAAGTAATATTTGCACATATTCTATCAAGATTGTCAAGTAATACATAAGCCCAATTAAAATTAAGCCGAAAAGGAGAACACTTTATATAAATAATCCTAATCCTAATTTATATTTTCAAGGTAAGAAAATAATTAAGAATATTTGTACTACAATAGTTTGAGATATTTTTCGTCCAGTTGTAACAAAATTCAAAGGAACCTTCTGAATAATCAATAATTTAAAATCGAGACACCTAAATTTGAATTTTGCAGAGTTAAGGTCTTTGAACTTTTCTTTTTTTTTTAACATTGTCATCTTATGAGGGAGGAAAAAAGACATCAAAATCTCAGTTATTGTTTTGGATACGAAAAGCATGTCATTGTTTGACCAGAAACTTCAATGTTCTCACCCGTTGGTTCGATTACATGAAATTAATAAAAGCTAAAACTTTCATCAACCCCTTGATCAGTTGATAGCTACAAAAGCGACTTGAACCAAACAAGAGAAAAAAAAAAGTCAACAAAAGGAAGATAAAATTTCTAATATTTAACACATACCGCGTCACATGTGGCCGCCAAAAAAAATTGCAAGGAATTACATCTCACGTAATTGTACCGTTATTTAGAGAGAAAGAGTTACGTCTTAGAACTTTGTAACTTATTAACATTTTTGTTTATGCCAAATATTGCATTTCAATACTGAGAAAGGCTCATAATTAAAGAAAATAATAATAATAATAATAATAATGTTTGGAGGTTGAATCCTTATAATTTGGTATGCCATAGACATTCAGCCATGAGGATAAAAATCACTATAATACCGTTCATGTTTATGAATCGGAGGTTGGTTGAGCGCAACATATGGTTGGTGAGGTGGCTACAAAGTGACCAAGTGGATTAAAATTGCCACGTCATATCCTAGGTGGAACTTTAATTATTTGAAGAAGCGAAAGCTTTAATTTGTGCAAGATAAGTGAGTTGAAAAGAACTCCCCCATCGAATATTTCATGAGGCGACTCGAACTTGGCGTGGAGTTTCCTAAAGCAGTCTATCTGCTCTCCTCGTGAAATTCAACATAAACAACGCTCGACATAAACTAGAGTTCTGAGTCGTTTAGGGTTGAGAGATGACAAAGAGGCAATTGTCAAACCTGTACTGTTAAACTTCATGTGTTACCATAAATACCTGAGACTAAGATTGCTCATGGGACGAATCCTAGTAAATAAGAACGGGATATCATCTTCCATCCTATGCCTTATCCCATCTCAAAGTCGTCCCGTCTCACTTTTTTTTTAAACGATGATATAATTATTATATCATTATAATATTTATAATTATTACATACATACACATTATGAATATAATTATAAAATGATATATACATTATAAATATATTTGTGAAACCATTCTAATTATTATATATAATTATAATTATATATAAAATAAAATAATAATAATGTATATATGACTAAAAAACTTCGGAATAGGATGGGAAGAGACAATAATAAACACTATAATCACTCCTATTTAAGTCTTTAGTTAACGTTGTCAGTTGTAAACGAATAGTTGAAGTTAATATTTTTATTAATAAAGATATGCTCGTAATTTTTTATAGACTTATAATAATATATCCTTTACAATAATGAAAATTAACAAATTTATCCCTTCCGATTGTCATTACAATCAATTTTAGAAGAAATATAATGGACGATTTTATTATCATAAGTTACATATTATTAATTGCCTTTTTAAAATGATCTCTATAAAGTAATCTAATTTATCTCTTTCTATTTATTCTATTTCTCTTCCTTCAAACTTAATTTTCAATGTAAAATTTCAAAAACGAACAAAGTGAGATTTTTTATTTTTATTTTTAGATAAAATTAATGACTTAAACAATATTTTATTATTTCTGATAAAGAGAGAGCTACTATCTTAGAATATGTAGAATTATTTAAAGGTTTTATAGAAAATATTTAATCCTTAAAATGTTTTAATAACAAGTGGATATTATAAAGATATTATGTTTTAATGTATAATATGTTATTATAGATTATTTAATTATTATTAAATTTTAAAATAATTAAATATTTTTAATAGAACCTTAGTATAATTCTCTATTTAGAATATATATATTTTTGCGGAACCTTCCTGAAATCTGCTAGGCGTACCTATAGGTGTGTTTAGTATAGTGAAAGTGGAGGTAGGAAGGTAAAATAGGAAGTAAATTTTTTTAATTTTTTTATTTAGTATGATAGAAATTATTTCTATTTTTATTTTTAATATTTTAAATTATTTTAAATTTATCAGAAAAATTAAGAATTAAGATAATAAAAATATAAATAAAAATTTTTAGATAAATTTTCTCAATTATAAAATTTTTAAATAATTTTAACCCTTACTAAATTATAAAAAATATTTTAAACTATTTTATTATAAATTATAAAAATATATATATTAATTATATATTTATTTCTATCGTACTAAATAAATTTTTAAAATTTATTTTTAGTTTAATTATATTTTTATTTTTATAAAAAAAATCTTCTATCCTACTCAACTAAACGTGTCATATAATGTAACCTAGCGAACTCTTGCGCACACGCAATACCCAATAATAAGCAGTGTAAGAAAATAGCACAACGAAAAAGTTTATATATACATATACTTACATATATATATATATATAGCATGTGTTTAAATAGAATTTTAAAAAAATATTTATAGTAAAAAAAAAGTTTTAGGTAATTTTTAGAAAAAATTTTAAATAAGAGTTTACGAAAAAAATAGTTTTAAATAAATAAATATTTTATAGTTATTATTAAAAAGATTTTTGAGATTGACAAATTATGATAAAAAGATATGATTTTATTAAAAATAGGAGAGATGACAGATAAAATATGAGATAAGAGAGAGGAAAAAGGGTAGAAAAGAGAGAGAAGAGAGGAGAGAGAGTGGAGAAGAGATGAGAAAGAGTATAAAAAAAATAAAGATAAAATAATAATTAGGTAATTTATAAACTCTTTTACTATTTTAAAAATTAGATTCAGTAACTTATCTAAAATCTTAATTTTAAATTATAATTTTATAAAAAAAATAAATATAATTATTTATTTTATTTTTTTAAACTAAAATTTTAGTTTAAAAAGTTTTAATCGGGCCGACAGAGAGGTTTTAACGTGTGTGTATATACATATAGAGAGAGAGAATTAAAAAAGAAGTGGGGAGGGTAGGATGTTGCGGGCTTAGCTGGACGGGGCGGGATAACCGGAGGTCAAACCCACCTTAGAACCCAACCGGAGCTGGATTCACTGTCACACTCCGCTGCTCTCCCCATTTCTTCTTCGCTCTCCAATCTTCCATTGCTCTCATGTTATAGGATTTTCAACTTTTCACCATTTCAAGTTTCTTCCTTTTGCTTGTTTTTTTTTCCTTTGGGTTGGTGAGTCTTCTGGGATTGGGTGGTTGTTAGAGGAGTTTGAGGAAGAAGTAGAAGCAAGCTGCTTTCTTGCGAGTGATAGTTCACAGATAATCCATAGTTTTCACATTTAACCTTTCCCTCTCTAATTGTAATTTCCCTTTCTACTATAGTATTGTCTCAATTTTTCTCAAAATTTGAAAATTTCCCATTTCCCTCTGTCTTCCGTCAACTGAAGAAAGAGAAAAGAGACGACGAAGCCCAGAAAGCGATACCCATTTGTTTTTTCCATATCGGAGGTTTGAAGAATCAAAGCTTCTGATTGAGGTAATTGTTTTTTTTAATGTTTTTATTTTCTCACTAGAATAAAAATGTTAAAGTATTTTTAAGAAGAGGAGATAAATCATAAACGTGTTCTTTTGCATTGGGCGTCTCTTAATTGTGATTATTACAGAAATATATACAGTAACACACACATATTTGAGAGGAAGATGGGAATGCTTGGATCTTCGGGTCAGCACTCATAAGAGACATGGTGGATCGGCGAAGCCTAGTGCCTCTTGGGTTCTTGTTCTCGTTGTTGTTTCAGTTCACATTTGAACAGATTGAGCCTCTGAGTTCAAACACAGAGCGAAATGCACTTTTCGACCTTAGATCGTCTCTGGGCTTGAGGAGCAAGGAATGGCCGAGAAAAGTTGACCCTTGCTCTCTCTGGAAGGGTGTCACGTGCGAGAATGGTCGAGTCATTGGGATCAATATTTCTGGGTTTAGAAGAACCCGTCTTGGGAAGCTAAACCCACAATTTTCAGTCCAAGCCTTGGCCAATTTAACTCTCTTGCAATCTTTCAATGCCTCCAATTTTCTGCTTCCTGGTTCAATTCCTGACTGGTTTGGCCTGCAGCTCTCATCTCTGGAAGTGCTTGATCTTCGTTCTTGCTCTGTAAATGGGGCTATTCCTTCCAGTCTGGGGAATTTAACGAACCTCACTGGTCTTTATTTATCTGATAATAATCTTACTGGTATAATCCCTGATAGTTTGGGTCAACTACTGAGCCTTTCAGTTCTTAACTTTTCGAGAAATTCTCTTTCTGGAACCATTCCAACATCGTTTGTTTCTCTTGTGAATCTTTCCTCTATTGACATTTCCACCAATTTTTTGTCTGGCTCGATTCCTCCTGGCATTGGAGCCCTCACAAGGTTACAATACTTGAATCTTTCCGGTAACAGTTTCATGGCTTCTATTCCATCTCAGCTGGGAAATTTAAGTAACTTGGTTGACCTTGATCTTAGTTTAAATTCTTTGACCGGTTTGGTGTCTCTGGAATTAAGAGGGTTGAGGAGCTTGCAGAGAATGATACTAAGTAACAACATGCTTGAAGGACCTTTGTCGGAGAACTTGTTTCCTACTTTGTCACAGTTGCAGGTTGTTGTGCTGAGGCAAAACAATTTCACCGGTGATCTGCCTGATGCGCTGTTGTCTCTGCCGAGATTGAGCTATCTCGACCTTTCTGTTAACAATTTCACTGGTATGCTTCCAAATTCTAGCTCCAATCAGAATGCGACAGCTGCTGTGCTTAATATTTCTAGTAATATGTTTTATGGAAGCCTAAATCCTATTATCAGAAGGTTCAGTGTTCTTGATCTGTCAAGCAATTATTTTGAGGGCAAGATTCTAGATTTCATGCTTAATGTATCTCTAAATACCAACTGCCTCCAAAATGTTTCAAATCAGAGGACAGCCGAAGAATGTGCGTCGTTTTATGCCGAGAGGGGCCTCACTTTTGATAATTTTGGACGCCCAAATTCAACAGGACCTCCCATGGCAAGAAGCTCTCGGAAGAGCAATAGGGATAAGATTATACTGGCTGGAGTCTTGGGTGGATTTGGTTTGTTTATTATTTTGTTGTTGCTATTGGTCTTGTTCCTTATTTGTGCTCGTAAGAGGCATAATTCAAATCAAAGAGGAAATGGCGTGGGCCCTGCTCCTGCTGGAAGCAGTCCTCCACCTCCTGGTATGTCAATCAATTTCATAAATGTGGGAGATTCATTTACAATACAACAGCTGCTTCAGGCTACAGGTGATTTCAGTGATGCAAATCTTATCAAACATGGACACTCTGGGGATCTCTTCAATGGTGTTTTGGAAAGTGGCATACCTGTAGTTATTAAAAGGATTGATGTGCTTACAACTAAAAAAGATTCTTACCTAGTGGAATTGGACTTTTTCAGTAAGATTTCTCATACTAGATTTGTTTCTCTGCTGGGTCATTGCTTAGAGAATGAGAATGAGAAGTTCCTTGTTTATAAACAAATGCCAAATGGGGACTTGTCAAATAGTTTGTATTACAAAAAGTCTACATCTGAAGATGGTACTTTGCAGTCATTGGACTGGATAACAAGGTTGAAAATTGCTATTGGAGTGGCGGAGGCCCTAACTTATCTGCATCATGAGTGTAATCCACCCTTTGTTCATAGGTATTTCTGACCTGCCTCTTGTTTGATTCTGAAAACATTTTCTTCTTTTCAAAGTCTTTTCAACATGATTTTATTTACCGTTTTCTGCACATTAAGTCAAACTCTGATATGCTGACAGATTGACCCACACCTTTTTGTAATTCCTTGTTTGCCTTGCTAGTTTGCTGAGTTTATAATCAATTCTGACTCTGGTTTTTTCCCTCCTCCCTGATTTAAAGGCATCTATTGGAATAATTGAAACCTTTGGATTAAATAATTTAGGAAACATGATAACTATCAACAAAAGAGCAAAAGGGGTCCTCCCCCCTAAAACTGGAATGTACTGTTCCTCTGTTTGGAATGCTTTCATATGTTACAGCATATGGTAAAATCCTTGTTTGCTAATGGTTTCAGTCTCTGACACACTCTTTTATGTGAAATCCTTTTGAACTTGAAGTGCGGACAAAATATTGACCCACCATACTTCATGCTTCAAAATTTAATTATTAATTATGGAGGCAGCAGGGATTGAATCTTGACATTTTTGTCATAGGGCTTTGATAATTTGTGAAAAATTAATTCATCCAAAAAGGTTAAGTTGTTAGGTGCCGTGCCTAGGAATGGATTTTATATCCAACAGAAGTCCTTGTTGGGATCATATTTAAGAATAGCAACAATGAAGTTACTGATAGGTAGGCAGTTTGTGGTCATATCACAAACTGGAAAAATTTTGGTTTTTTTGTTTCCAACGATGCTATCTTGTATCTGAGTGATTATTATTAAATCTTATAGTTTCTGTAGTGAAAATGTTTCCTTGTAAATGGATTGCGGAATTGGAAACAAGTTCAAAGTGGGTACATTTTCTGTAATGTGTTTATTTTCAGCTATCAAGGCCCTGTTAGGCATGACTTGTTCACACATTTGCATGTTAAAATTAAGCTGAACGGTGTGCTGGCAGTGACAGTTCTATCCTTTTGTTAATGCAGAGATATTCAAGCAAGCAGCATACTTTTAGATGATAAATATGAAGTTCGGTTAGGTAGTCTAAGTGAAGTCTGCATCCAAGAAGGGGATAGTCATCAAAGCAAAATTACTAGGCTGCTAAGTTCGGTTAGGTAAGTACTCCTCATTTTATTCAATGAATCTCATGAACATTTTGTCTGACTAGTATCAATTTAAAATCTTTCATCGTGTAATGTACTTCCTTTGATTTATATTTTAGCCATTTTGACTTTTTACTTGGAAATGAATTTTCTGATCATGGATGTTGCTAAATTTTGGTTGGGAGTAATGGATTTATTACCCCTTTCCGAATTACTTTTTCACTTTATGCTGTGGATTACTTATTTGATTCCAATAGTTAGGTTTATATCTGGTCATCATAATTCCTTTAGTGTGTTCATTACACGGTTTCCTTGGTTGGGACATGAGAAGGTGAATCCTTCAAGACCTCCAAGATCTATGCTAATTGCTGTTAATTACCCTAAAAGTTGTGCAAAGTGCTATTTGTGTTCTGTCTTGCCCTGGTATATAAACTGGAGTATGGACAATTCTGCAATACAGTTGGAAAAGACGTCTTCCCACCACATAGAAATTGACTCTTGCTGAGTTTATATGTTTTGTCTCCTTTCTCATTTTCCTCCTGTAATTTATTTTTTCCTGGTTCAGTCGCATACGAGTTTTTGACTAGTTTCATTACCATATTTGCTGGTGCATGCTAGTTTTGTTTTCTCTTGGTAAATTCAGTTATCTCATTTGTCATTTGTCATTTTAATTTTCAGGTCCTCTGATCCAGGCACATCTGGTAAGTAGAAATTCACAAGTTTATCTGCTGATGTAGATTCTTAATCAATTCTTTGCCTTGATTTGACGGCCGATTATTTACCTGAGTAGAAATTAGTTCACTTTGCTTCATTTTAACTGTCCAATGTACTTCTCAGTTTACTTCTGACTTGAGTAAAAACGGCTATATTATTGTGCTTTTGAAGTCATCAACGAAACTAAAACAATTTGATGTAGCTGATGAAACATTCGTTTAGGGATTACTTGAGAGAGAGAAATTGTCATCTATGATCTATTGATTGGTGTATAATGGTTCCTTCTTTGGAACGTCTGGTGGGATTGAAGTCCTTTGGAGTAGGAACAAAAACATATTTATTAAATATTTTGCATGAGATGTTGGGCGTCTTGTTTTGCATGAGATGCTTGGTGACCTTACAAAAGAGTTTTGTTTACTGTGGACACAGGTTCATCTACATCAAATTGTGCCCATGATGTTTATTGCTTTGGTAAAATATTGCTTGAGTTGGTGACTGGGAAGATGGGAGTTAGTGCGATGGATGATGCTGAATTTAAGGAATGGTTGGATCAGATGCTACAATACATTAGCATTTATGACAAGGAGCTCGTAGCGAAAATGGTGGATCCATCTCTGGTTGTAGATGAGGATTTCTTAGAGGAAGTGTGGGCTATTGCTATTGTTGCAAGGTCTTGCCTAAATCCTAAACCTTCCAGAAGACCTCCAATGCGATATGTTCTCAAGGCTTTAGAAAACCCCTTTAAAGTTGTGAGGGAAGAAACCGCAGGTTCTTCCCGGCTAAGACCGACCTCTTCTAGGGGCTCCTGGAATGCTGCTTTGTTTGGTAGTTGGCGCCAGAGTTCATCCGATGTAACGGCGATCCCAGCAGTTTCTGGTACTAAAGTAGAAGGAGGGAGTAGTTTAAAGCATTCTGGAACTACCGGCTCACAGGGTAGTGGCCACAATGGCGGTGGTTCATCATCCCGGAGGCGACATTCAAACGAAATATTCCCAGAGCCATCTAACATTCATGACATAGAGAGGCCAGAGCAGGAATAGCTGAAGGGTCAAAGACTCATGACTAAGCAGGTTTCCGGTCTGGTCCTGTCGGCCATCTCATTCTTTTTGTTGGAATTGGCACGTGTTGTAAATTTCTGGAGACAAAGTGAGGTTTACATTACTTTGACATGATGATGTCTTTTAAGGTGGGGGGTTGTCTTGTTTTTTCAGTGGTTCAGGTGGAAGGGTAGGGAGAGAGCAAGAAGGCCACAAAATTTTCCCCTTGTAATTGATTCTTTCTTTCTTTTTTCTTATTTTCAAAGTTTCTTACTTTGTACTCCAGTCTTCTCTCTCATGGAGTGTAAATTTATTTGAACGATCAGATTTCTTCATTCAGACCAGATTTGTGATTGTGGGGAGGCAAAGAAAAGGAAACAAGGATGAGAAATGAGAAAGGAAATAATTTATACTGATTCTTTTAGCCCTGCCTCTAGATATTATTATAGCAGTTCTCTATTATGATATTATGTTCTACGACTGATTAACTGGTCGTTCCCGTCTTAAATACCATGTAGTGGTAGAACATGTAGACTAATGAGTTAAGGGTTAAAGTGCGTTAGAGTAATTTTAGTAGTATAATAAACATTTTAAATTATTTAAAAATATAATTAGTATTTTAAAATAAGTTTTTAGATGCAATCAACATCCTCTCTTAACTTTTGTCAGAAAAATTTTGTTAGCTTTTCTTTTTTGTTATATCATTCTTTAAATTTCACCTCCCAAAAGATTTTTTTTTTGAAAAAAAAAAATACAACAAAACAGAGTGGAGAAAACAAATAAAAGGTCTAACCGAGATTTGAACTCGTCAAGGAGATTCAGTCGTGGCGACATCCTAACTTTTAGGTGTTTAAGTTTATGTTTGAGGGTAATAGAAAGTTTACCTTGTCCGATATTGGTATCGACTAAGAGGAAAGAAAATTTTATCCTACCCTTAGATTGTAGGTGAGCTCAACTCTTTTTTTCAAAAATTTTATAAAAAAATTATAAATAAATAATTAAAATAATGCAATTTGTCACCAGAGATCATTCCTCTTTGTTTTTTTTTTCTTGTCAAACGACGTCGTTTATTCTCAATGGCGCCCTACGTACTACGGTGTTGTTAGGGTTTAAGCCGTGGTTTAGATCTCTCGCTCACTGACGGACCAGACCTTTCCTGAAGCAGCAATGGCTTCTTTGTGTAGATCAGCGTCGAGGTTGACCTCAAGGTCCCTCGCAAGTCGTTCCAAAATCCTCTCCCAAATATCCCTCTCTCCTCTGTCTCATTCATCTCTCTTCTCTCCCCCTTTAGCACCTGCCATTCCTCGCGCTTCCAGGTACACACCAATTAAACTTCAGCTTGTTTCCACATTTATCTGTTCGAAGAGAAAGATGTGTAGTTTATATATATTTATATTCATATTACTTTTTGAGATTAACGAGTGCAAAATGATAGCAAGACTGTAAGAGTGCGATGTATTCATGGTGCATATAGATTTGCATTTTTGTGGTAGCAATTTTCGTTTCTTTTTTGAATTTTGAATAATGAATTTTGAAGGATTTTGTCCGTAATGGGAAGCGTCGAGTCGATGATGCCTCTTCACACTGCCATTGCAAATGCTAGACTTACTTCCAGCATCGCCGTCGATTCCAGCTGCTGGAGTTTGCTTTCTCGAGGTACTTCTTTCCTTTGTATTTGTTATCTTGTTCTTGCTCCTCATTTTAACGTAATTTGACTCAATGCATGATTCCTCTTTCCATTAGTTAGTAAGCATTTATAAACACAATCTATTCCTTTTTTATTCCAAACATGCATTAAGCAGTCTTATTTTTTGGAAAGCGGGTTGGTCCCTGTTGGTTTTACTATCTGCTAGGCATCCAGCTGTGGAATTGCCTATTTTATATCGCGCTTAATGTGTATCCTGACATTCTTCTACTTTCTTGTATCCTGACATATTCTTCTACTTTCTTGTATAGGACTTCATAAAACATTGTGACAGGTCTTCGTTTTTCTGGATCTATTCAAGATGATAGAAAAAATAAAAAAAGAGACTAGTAGGTTGTCTTTTATGTATTTGACCTTAGGATGGGAAAAGAACCTCTAATTTTGGAATTCGAGCCATTGTATTGGGCAAGGCATTTATAAAAGGAGATTACTGATTTGCTTGATGCATTTCCTTTTTTTTTTTTGGGTTGATTCTCCTACACTTTATATTGTCCGGATGTTCTGTCCCGTCCCTATCTCTGAAATCCTAGAGTGATGCTTCTTCAATACTGATTAAATCCGTAGATTTTGTGTATAAAACTTAATCTTCCTTATCGAAAGAGTCATTAAATAATGAATCTATTTTACTTGATTTGGATCAGCGTTAAATTATAATGAAATCAAAATTATTGATTCTCTGTTCTACTTGATGTGATTTGTGATAATTTGTTGCTCTATAGCCTGTCCAGTAGTCTTTGGGATTGTGACAAACATCCTCACCAGAAAAGGAAGGAACTAGAAACGCTTTAATACTTTGTAGTATTCGATATGCTAATTGACATGGGGCTATACATTTTGATGCGATGACTTTGGAATCCAATTGAAAAAATATTACCAGCACCTGTTTCCTAGTGAAATTGTCACCATGATCCTGTCCACCAGTTTTATGGAGGGACACATTCTTCCTTGCTTTTCATTGTGCATAGTACTTTCTAGGTGTAATGGCATAACATGGCGTATTCACCAGAGTCTAACCCTTTATTAGAAGAGAACCGTATACAGAAGGGCTTCATATGTAGGAGTTGTAGGAGTTTTCTTATTTGACTTGTTTCCTTAACTAAAATAGCTATACTTTGAGTGTTTTGATTGGATGTCTCGATTATCAAGATTTTAAATTCAAGGTTGCTTCTGTGTTGTGTTTTCAAGACTTAGTGTTGGCCTTGGGGACATAGTCTAATCTGACCATTTGCTGCTCCATGATATCACCCGTCTGATTTTTTCTGTATAGTTAAAACACCCTTCCGTTTGTCTTCAAGTTTGCTGAGGAAAACGCCTCCTTCAAGATTAGCGCCTTAAGTTTTTTCTTCCTTCTGGTGATCGTAATGCATTTGTTCTGTTGATATATCCAGACTTTGCGGTTCCTCGGTGACAAAGATTAAAAGGATCCGGTCATTTCAATCTCAGTTGGGTTGCATCTGAGTTTATGTTGGCTCACATAGTTGGGATTCCCCTCATGGCCTGGAGCATCACACTAGATTCAAATGAACCTCTTACCGTTCAATAAGGCTTTTATGATATAAAGTAAAAGTTAGGATGGCTGGCAAAACAATGAGGAACTCCTTTTTTCTATACGAGTTCGTCTCAATATATAGTCTGTGAAAACTCTTCGAATTCTCTATAATGTGAATTAGTTGGTGGGCCAAGACATTAGTAAACGTCTCCATTTATTCAATTATTCTTAGGTATGGGACTTTTCCCCCTTCTGACGATATGGCATATCCTTTTAATCGGTTTTGCTCGTATTTCTGATATGTCGCCGGCAACACTTCGCTGTGAAGTTGATATATTATTGAGAGCCAGAGGAGTCTCTTTGTTTTTCGCAATTATATATGACAGCAGTCCGGGTGCAAAACTTGGGGATGAAGTTTTAACTCCGTGAAGAAAAATAAATCCGATGAGGGTTGTTCAGGAAGAAAACTAAATTATATTTTAATTTCATTTAGTAATGTATTATGGAAATCATATTCATATAAATAAAATATAGAATACTAAGTTTTTTTCCTTGGTGGAATAATAATCTTTTATTATATATGAATATTTTCTTTTTGACAAGTGTAAATGAATATTTTCCTTGCAATAATGAGATTATAGTTGTCTATTTCAATCTATAACCACTTTTTTCTTTTCTCAATTGTCTTTTCTTCTCGTTTTCTCTTAACGAAGCATAGCTGCAAAGAGCAAAGGGCAGTTGTGGAAATAAACTGATTTTTTTTTAGTTGCCCACCCAGTTTACTGGAACTTTACTCTGATTATATCCGAATCTAACCTGCGTCGCGTATCTAACTATAGTGATAAGTCTCCTAACAAAAATTTTCTGCATATGTCAAAGCTCGAACTCAATACCTCGCTTAAACGATCTCGAGTCTTTTACTACTCGGATTAACCCAAGTTAGTATGGCAAGAACTGAAATGTATGGCAAGAACAGGACACAAAATGTCATCCTCCCTACCCAACCACCAGCATTGTGTGTCAAACCTTACTAGGAGCGCTAACGTGAGATCTATACGAAGAATGACGAAGAGAGAATAATACAAGGACAACTTCAAGGGCTACAAAGTCGAAGTTCTGGGGCTTGCATATCACCTAGAAGATTGTTACTTTCATTAAGTACATCTTAAACGTTATCAACATCGATATATACATGGCCAAACACCAAAAACATTTGCCTCATTCATCAGTGATCTGGTTTTAAGGGTTGGGCTGCACGTCGAAACCAGGTGTTGAATGCAGTCACCAAGTGAGGACAATCTTCAACATTTCGGGTTGAGAAGCTGAGGCACTTCTGCAACAGTTCTTGAGCATCTGACATGGGCAATGTGGAGATTATACTCAAAAATGTTTCTTCCAGCTCCAGATACAATGATTTGTTAATGGGTAACATTGGTGCAACATTATCTTTGCATGCAACTAGAACTGGTAGCCAATCTTCAACAAGTTTCCTTCTCACCTAAGCAAAACAGTGAAGTATACATGAGCACTTCAGTTTGGTACTACTCAAATGAAAAATTGACATGTGAAACAGTATTACTTTTGGAACGGTCTTATAAAAAGGCTAGTGAAACACATGGTTAGCAATCGGTCTCGATAATTCTATTAAATACCAACAAAACACTAATGGAGACACATCCCATGCAGTTCTTAGATAATAGTCTAGTTAATTCTAAACCACAACTAGATCCAGATCATGAAGTACTTCCTTCAACCTACAGTTCTCTCCTCAATATGTGCAGAAGTTGATGCAAAGAACTACACAATCTTCACAACTCTGGACTTATCAACCATTCAGCTTAAAAACACATTAATAACATAATATGAAATAAAAAAGACTCAAAGTAGCCCTGCAAAGTTGTACTGCATCTATGGCAGCTAAGTAGATCACAGTAATAGTAATACGCATATTTTCCAATGCTTTCAATAACTCATGAAGTGGAGACCTAAAGCGCAGTGATCTCAGGCAGTTGTAACATCAAATAAACAAAAATATGGCTTTCTACTCATCTACACAAGATTAAAAATTCAAGATATGTGGTTCTTAAACGAAATAAGACACATGAACCTAAATGAGCACAGGTTCACTTGCGTTTTTCAATTATTCATTCTTTAGCCTTGGAAAGATCTCTATATCACACGCATCAGTCTCTAATCTCTATCCTTTGATTTTTCACAAAAAAATATTAAGTAAACTAAAGCCATATTAAGAGCACCAATCGATTGATCCATGCCACCCACGGTTGCAAGTTCGAAAATTGTACAAACTTAGGATAGAGTGTGCTGAGTAAAATCTTCGAAAGTCTTCTTAAATTTGAAAAATGACAAGTAGGTGCATGTACAGGTACATGTCATTCAACTATCAACATGTAGGAAGAAACTCAGAGGACCATTCGCTGAACCATTAAATAAGAACAAGTATCTGCTTGAATACAGAGGTCTACTAACGAGATGAAAAGCAAAGATTTTTGAGATCATTAAACTAAAAAAAACACAGAATGGCGCTTAAAAAAGACCAGGTGACAAAAATAGGCGACTTCCTATGGATGTTAGTTGCTCAATCTTAAAAATGGAGCACTTGGGCAGCATGGCCTTATGGTAGCGCATAAGCTAATAGGGTCAGAGAGTCATGTCACGTCAAAGACACAAACAAAGAATGGACCTAAATATAAAGTATAAACAACTTATAAAAAAAATCCCTGAGGCGAAGTCAACTAATCAGATGCAGTGAGGTTCTTATTCCTGAAACTATGTCGTGCAATAGATTCTTAGAATAGAGCAAGTGATAAAATCTTAAAGGTCGGAAAAATATACCGGTCTAGTAGCCAAAATAGTGCCTGCAGCAACTGCACTTGCTAACTTGCAAGTGCACCGAAGCATGACAGCAGGGAGACCCGGGGCAATATTTCTCCAGGCATCATCACGAAAAGCCCTCTGCAAATCAGCAGTGAATGCAGCCTGCTCACTCCATTCTTTGACGGCTATATCAACCACTCTCAGCTCGATCATTCTCTCCACCAACCACAGAAGATGCTTCCCATTTGTCATCGCTTTATGCAAATTCAACCGCTGAATCGCCTCCGTTTCATTATGATCCCCCCTAAAATCAGGACTGCAATACTCCTCCAAGGACTCTTTCACTGTCTTCAAGCTCATGTTAAAGGCCTTCTCCAACACCCTCTTGGCCGATTCCCTCGAAGAAAAATCCCTCAGAATCTTAGCAACAAAAGCCTTGACATATGCCATGTTCTGATAATTGTGAATGGCCGAAAGTATCAAACCTTCAAGCATTTCTTCACACGAATCATCCCTTACTGGAGAAACCCTGGCAAGAAGTTCCTTCGATTCCTCTTCACTCATGAAAGGGATCAAGTTCAAAACTCTCTTCTCTTCCTCTTCCGTCCATGGGACTGCCTCCAGGAAAGTAACGCATGAACGAATGCAATCCTCAAACAACAATTCGAGGGCAACTGCGAGGAGATCGAGAGCAGTGGATGCACTATCAATGACATTAGCAAAATCATTAGTATAGAGCAATTCAAGTAGCGTCAGATGGGACTGAATAGAACCCGGGGTAGAAGGAACACTAAGATTAAGTCTAAACAAGTTATCGGAGTCATCAGGTTTGGACTGGCCCATCCATCGGTCAGATAAGAGAGCAGAGAAGTAATTCGAACGGCGGAGAATGTCAGAGTGGAGATAGACGGAGGTGGAGGGGGAATGGTCGACGGAGCGAGAATCGGAGGAAGATTCAGTCGATGAGGCGGTGTCGACAAAGAGACGGAGGATGACGTCGGCTGTAGAAGGGTCGTTAAAAAAGATGTTGTTACTGCCGGCGGCACCAGCAGTGTTTGGGGTGCGGCTTCGGGTTTGAGTTACTTCAGCGACGCTTCTGTCGGACAGAGATGAGTCGATGACTGCGATCGTGGACAAATGGCGGCTACCGGAGGGTCCGGTGGCGCGATGGCGCTTCTTGGGGCCGCCGAGCGTCATTGTGCGGAAGAAATGGGAGATTCAAAGGCGAATTAAATTAAAAAAGGAAGAGAAATCTGTAAGGAAAATAGATGGAGCGGGAAGGTTTTCTGGGTTAAAGTCGATCTTCGATTAATGTTTGAGGAATGGATAAGGGATGGATCAGGCAAGAAATGAGAGGAGCGAGAGTCGGATTCGGAGAGAAACCGACAACGTGCTGTTTTTGGTGTATATAATTTAAAACAAAAATAAATAAAGGATGAGTTTTCTTAAAAATAGTATATTTAAAATCAATATCATTATCAATTAAAGTTTATTTATTTATTTTAAATTTCAAATCAATTTTATCTACAGCATGAATTACAAATATAAAAATGGTAAATAAGTTATAAAAAAACAATAATATGAAAAAATCAAACATAAAACCACGTATTTAATCATATAACTAATCTCCTAATTATATTGTCTCAATCAATCATGCAATTATCTTCATCATCTAAGGGAATAAATAATTAAAAACAAAATAAAAATAAAAAAGTCAACCCATTACATTTACCCACCTTAAAGTGAGCCCAAACCCAGCCCACCCTTTCTACCTTAATTATTTTTATTCATGTATTTATACAGATTAAATAATAACCAACGGGGTTAGTCTGAGTAGTAAGCAGCTCGGTATCACTTAAAGGAGATCTCGAGTTCGAGCTTTAGTATATGTAAAAAAATTTCGTTAGGAGACTCACCCACCATAGCCAGGTGCGCGATGTGGGTCGGATCCGAATGTAGTCAGGACAAAGCTCCGGTGAACTGGGTAGACAAAAAAAATTAAATAATATAAATATCTGGACTAGATTTTATCCAATCTGGAGGCATAAGTACTAATAGACAAATGTTGAATTACCAACATGCCATGATTTAAGCAAAATGAACTTTGACAGCTTAAGCTCAAAATCTTAAGTTTAAGTATATGTAGATATAAAAATTATCTATAGAAAATTATCTTTAAATAAACTTGATAATATTTGGATCTAATTAAGTTAGATAATGAAGTGAAAAAAATATATAAAAGAAATCTGACTTTCTTTGGGGGCAAAACCCAAACCATTTACTGAGTACACTCTTTTACAATACATCCTTTTCCGCGTACCTTAATGGTGTTGCTTAAATGTTGCATGACTCTGTATGTCCCATCCCATTTATGAGCGTTATGAAAAAGTTAAGTCGAATGAGATAAGTGAAAATTACTAAATTGGATCGCTGAAAAGACTAAGCAACTTAACTTGTGATAGCATTTGACCAAGTGTTAAATGTACGTACGATGTAAGTCGAATTTTGTACGTACGATGTAACTCTTTCCAGTTTCAAGGCTTCAAAGTCGAATTTTGAGGTTTTCTCGATCATTAATAACAGTCTAGAGTCGAATATGTAATTTATTTTTAATAACTATTAAATATTAATGATTAAAAATAAGTTTTTTATGATAATATATATATATAAAATTACAAAACATGAAGTCTAAAGAAAACAAAGTTCAATAATTATGCTTCAAGAAACTTGCCTGTTTCGCCACTAAAATTGTGTAGAATACATTTGACACTAATATCCAAATCGTAGTTGGGTGTCACTTACATTTCAACCCCCCGTTTGGTCTGTTTCGCCATCTTCTTACTTTTATTTTACACAACTTTCCCCTATCTTTCTTATGTCTTATGCAATATCAATATCAATATACATATCATTACATATACGTAAAGACATATAATTTATAATTATAAATAGTGTAATTCATTTAAAAATCAGTATATTTTGCCATGAATAAATTTTTTTCATATTGATCTTTATATACCGACAAGATAACAAAAAAAGTATATATTTTACAAAAAATAGGTAAAAAGTTATTATTTTTACTAATTAAAAAGACTAAATATTTGTTTATATAAAACAATATCGATATTTTAAAAAATTTATATATAAAAAGTATTGTAATATATTCTTGATCAATAATTTTTTTTTTACCAATTTTTCCTATATTTTATATATACTAATTTTTCCTATATTTTATATATAAAAATTAATTTTATTATCAAACAATATATTCCAAAACTAAAGTGTAATTTTATTTCGGCAATTTGGTAAATATCTTCCGGTACCAAACCAGGAAAAGAACAACTCAACTCTCACTTTTGTTTTATGAAAAAGAAAAAAGAAAAAAAAAACTCACTTTGGTCTCTTTTGCTATCTCCTTTTCTTTTTCTCCGTTGAAACCAGGAAACCCCCGGCGCCGTTTCTTCACTTCGCTCTCTTCTTTACGACGCCATTTCTCTCTCCTATGCTTCGCTCTTCCCCACTCCAAACATTTTCTCATCAACCAAACACTTCCCATGCCACTTTTCTATCTCTCTTCTTAATCTCAACCCATGTCAACCATCTCCGACCATTCCTCCGGCAACTTTCTTCAGCATGAACTCACCAAGAGCACCCCTTTTCTGGGTTTAGAACTCTACATCGTTATTTGCGTTTTCCTCTTCATCTTCGTCTTTCTTGCGCTTCTGATCTTCCTCTGCATTCGCCGGAATCGAAGCTCCCCGAGGCCCAGTACGCTAGCCAGCCAAAGATCCGGCGTGATTCCGTTGGTCTCCAAGGAGATCGTGGAGGTCGAAGCCTTGGATCTTCTTGGTATCGAAGAGAAAAAGCTTAAGGTTGAAGGTCGTGATCTGAGGAGGAAGAAGCAGGGGGAAGACGACGAGGAGATCAATGTTGGATTTCGCAGAGGAAAACAGAGGAACGATGAGAGTGATGTCGTCGACGGCCTGAAGATAGGGTGGGGCCGTTGGTACAGCTTGGAGGAGCTTAAGATTGCGACACGTGGATTCGCCGACGAGAATGTGATCGGAGAAGGTGGTTATGGAATTGTATACAGAGGAATTCTTCCAGATGGTTCTGTAGTTGCTGTGAAGAAACTTCTTAACAACAAGTAGGTTGTCATATTAAGTACATTACTATCATTATAGCAGTTCAACGACTAAATTGTTAATTTTCCTTTTCTGATTTATTTTCTAATTTTGAAAGTTTAATCCTTTTTAAGGTTATACATATGTTTGTGTTTCCTCAATTATTCATTCTGCTGCATGTTTATTTATTTGGACTTGCTGATACAAACCCACCATTTCTAGGAGAAAATTTTCATGACCCGTTGTGTTCGTTTGTTTTCACCTTCACTTGTTTTTGAAATTTAATTACAAGATTTTTAATTAGTCACCAACAGGAAAAGGAAATGGATTTGACCAGTTGTGGATCTGGCATCTGCTTTGAGGAGTATAAGGAAAAGTGAAATTGGCCGCTTTGTTCTTCTTAGTTTTGGCCTGCGTATACTTACTTTTCTTTTTTACTTTCAACTTTGGTTTATTTTATTATACCATTTATAATTTTAATTGCTTTATCTCAGTACTTTTGCTTTTCATGTGAGATATCATCTTGATATCTATGAAACTGGTTAGTTCTCTAAAAGAGGAAAATGTATTATGGAGAGCCCATTCACTAGCCTGTGAGGCGGCTCCATACCATGGTACTTCACTCAACCTCTGACCAGGATTTTCTGTGGATAGCACTTTCTGAGATTGTTAGGTTCCCTTACCCAGAGACTAATCTATTTGGAGGCAGAGCCTTGTAAACTTATAAATCACACTTCACTTATGAGGCTATGTGAGACTCATAACAATAATTTTGTATTCTTCTTTTAAAAAAATTTCATGTGCTGTAGCTCTATTGGGTTGTAAATAGGGGTCAAGCAGGGAAGGAGTTTAAGGCGGAGGTTGAAGCTATTGGAAAAGTAAAGCATAAAAATTTAGTTGGCTTAATAGGATATTGTGCAGAAGGTGCTCAAAGGTATATATTACTCTGTTCACTTGTTCTTGATGAACATTTAAGTAGATCCAGTTTACGGAATATGAAACTAATTATTAATTAACATTACTTATTTGTTCGTTTGTAATACTGGTTTGTCTACCATATTTAGGATTCTTGTTTACGAATATGTTGAGAATGGAAACTTGGAGCAGTGGTTGCATGGTGAGGTAGTGCCTGCTAGCCCCTTAACTTGGGACATACGTATGAGGATCGCCATAGGGACGGCAAAAGGGTTCGTTTTCTTTGAGGTTCTTGTCTTCAAGAATTATTAAAATTCCCATCTTAATTACAGACATGTTATAATGTGTCTGGTTTTACATTATGCAACCAACAGACTAGCCTAT
This sequence comes from Leucaena leucocephala, assembly GCA_037074615.1. Lineage (NCBI taxonomy): Eukaryota > Viridiplantae > Streptophyta > Magnoliopsida > Fabales > Fabaceae > Leucaena > Leucaena leucocephala. Next base: position 20,564,076 of record CM073560.1, on the reverse strand, counting down.
TTGCATGAAGGGCTAGAACCCAAAGTTGTGCACCGAGATGTGAAATCTAGTAACATTCTTCTCGACAAAAGATGGAACGCCAAGGTATCGGACTTTGGACTGGCCAAACTCTTAGGACCCGAGAAAAGCTACGTGTCTACACGCGTAATGGGGACATTCGGGTTGGGTTACTTTTTCCTCAAGTTTCTAATGAAGAAACCTATAAGCATGTCAAATTAGGCTTATTTAAGCTTACATCATTTTTAATTTGCAGATATGTTTCGCCTGAGTATGCGAGCACAGGTATGCTTAATGAAGGTAATGATGTGTACAGTTTTGGAGTTCTGCTGATGGAGATAATCACCGGAAGAAGTCCCATTGATTATTCTAGATCGCCAGCTGAGGTGATTCCGAATTTCTTTAATTGAGTTTCTTAGAAGCACTACTACGGAATCTTATGATCTCCATTTTCATTTCATGTGCTTTCAGATGAACTTGGTTGATTGGTTCAAGGGAATGGTGGCGAGTCGTCGTGGGGATGAGCTAGTAGATCCTTCGATTGAGATTAAGCCCTCTCCGAGATCACTGAAACGAGCTTTGCTGGTTTGTCTGCGCTGCATAGATATGGATGTCTGTAAGCGGCCAAAGATGAGTCAAATAGTTCATATGCTTGAGGCAGATGATTTTCCCTTTCGTTCTGTAAGTACTCGAATCCCTTGTTCATTATCACCTTGCATTAATCGGCAATTTAGCAAAGCAGATTTAACTTTATCTTCCTCAGATAGTTAATTAGGTTTTGACTTATTCTATAGGAACTTCGGGCAGCTAGAGAGAAAGATCCTGTTCCATCTGTTTCCAGCAAAATTTCATATCCACCAAAGCATTTGGAGTCAGTTGAGAGATCAAGATGGCGATGATTACTTGTTTATTATATTTGCTGATATGCAAATTCTACACATCTAAATTTCATAGCTTGCTTTAGAACTTTTTTAACATCATCATGTGAAGAGTTACTAGCCGTTTTTGTAAAAATGTAATATAACTTGGATTCCCTAAAATGATTTTAGATAAATTGACGAGAGAGATAAATATATAATAGTAGAATTTATTTTTTTCCTGTATTCGACATAACACTATTCGAGATAATATTATAATATTAGGTGTTAAGTGTGAGTATCTCTTAGTATTATTTTAATTTTTTAATATAAAATTTAATTTATAATGTAAATTATATTACAAACCAGTTTTTAATAAGTATTTGAGGAAGTAACATTTTAGCCATTGCATATAATGTATGTTTATAGAAATTTTACTTTGGACTGTGTTCTTTTCTTGATTCTTCTTCTTTTTTTTTTTTAAATTTCTGACCTTCATGGAAATCTTAAAATTAAAATTCTCACCATCACTTTTTATTTTTATTTGTCTATTTATATCAATTTAAAATTTATAACAATTGCCTTATGAATAGGTTATAAATAACGCGTTGTGATAATAGGTCTAATTTATTTGTAAAAGGCTTATACTTGATTGACGAAATGTTATTTATCAAGCCTTTGAAATTAAATAACAATATGATTTTAATATAAAAATTGGGAATATCTGGAACTGGATGCACAAGGAGAGCCAAGATTCAATCACAAAGTGATACGTGCGTGTCCAATCCCGCGCGCAAACTGAGATTGAAAGCGCCAAATCCAACCGCTATTCGATATTCATCTTTAGACGACGCCGGCTCACCGAAATTAATTAATTATTAATTATTCTAAAAAACATTCAAGCCTTAACGGCCAGGCCTCCTACCAGATTCAATTCCATTCTCATTTCACCATAGAGAGAGGGTGATAGATGGATTTGCCAACTCCGAATCATGGAGGCGAAGCTCATAGGGAGGTTGGAATCTGCTGTGACAAGCTTAGAGTCTATATTGTCATCCAGGTCTCTTGCCGGTGCCGGAGACGCGGCTCTTTCTGGCGACGATGCGACAGCGGATTCGTCAATTGTTGCCTTCGATGATCTCATGACGGAATATGTTGGTGGTTTAATCACAACCGCGGAGAAGATCGGTGGACAAGTCTTGGACGTCACAACGATTTTGCGGGAGGCTTTTGTTGTTCAGAAACAACTTCTGATCAAGGTCAAGAAAACTCAGGTTAGCGCGCTTCCAGGATATCTCTATTCCTTTTTTCCCCTCGATGGATTATTCTTTCGTAGAAGTTATTGCTATATTTTCTGCTTCTTCCGGGTCCGTTGAGGAAATGGGAATAAGAGTTAGTTGATTTTGGTGCTTAGTTAACGGATTTAACATGTCATTTGATCAATATGCAAGGCTTATTGCATCGTTAATGACAACATTGTCGTCCGTGCTAAGTACTTTATCGGTAGTAAGTATGTGATTATTATTTTCTGTATGAAATGAATAGCTTGGTAGCAAGCAAACTGATTGTAATGACGTGCTTAGTCGGCTTGGAATTTTTATTTGGATCCAAATATCTGTGTTTTTATGATTTTTGCAATAGAGCAATGAATTATGTATCGTTTCTGCATATTGGAGAAGGAGATGTCATTCCTGTGGGACAAAAGAGAGCGGTTACGTGATTTGTGCGATTTTTTGAAATCATAACTTTGGTAAGTCCAATTGATGGTCAATGCCCCAGAAGAATAATGAGCGTCAATAGCATGCGAAGTTAGTTGTTGAAAGTAATCAGAGAAATGTAGAATGACCTTAGGTAGCCTCTGATTAAATGAATAATGTTTTCAGGTAGCTAGGATTCTGTAAAAAGTAATTCCAAGAAGTTTTATGATCGACAGAAAAATTGAATTTAATAGTTCGTGCTTTGAGTACATATATATATTCTTTGCAGTATAATCTTTTACATATCTTGATTGTGCAGAAACCAGACCCTGCTGGGTTGGCTATATTTCTGCTGCCGTTGAATGAAGTTATCTCAAAGGCTGGCTCAATGACAGAAGGAAAGAGATCTGATTTTCTTAACCATTTGAAGGCTGCTGCTGACAGTCTCTCAGCCCTAGCTTGGATTGCATTTACCGGGAAGGGTTGTGGTTGGTGATGCCTCGTTCTTTTCTACATTGGGTTATTACTTTCCTCTTTATTATTCTTGGTGTTTGTTATTTCAAGGTATGAGCATGCCCATGGCACACGTGGATGAAAGTTGGCAAATGGCTGAGTTTTACAGCAACAAGGTACTCTTTATGCATGCCAGAAGCCTGGTGATTTATGTTGGGTGAAGTGCTAGTCCCCTCCTTTTATATCGAGGAGAAAGGATAAAGGAGTTCATTTAAGTGAAATAGGTTTTGTTCTTTGATAATTTTAATAATATTGGCCTTATTTTCCCAATGAAAATTAATATGCATGTTTATTGACTTATAGAGCCAAAAGTTTACATCAGCGTAATGGCTGAGAAGGTAAGTAAATAAATAAGGATAAGCTCGCTCAGTGTTTAGCTTCACAGACAAATTAGTAGGGAGTCAAATTCTGTAATTCCACTTACTTATGGCAATATATAAGGTACAGAATAAAGCGAGATGATTTTGCATTTATCTCCCAGACTTTTACCATGCACTGTAGTTTCTTCATGTTGCTATTTCATAAGCCATGGATATCTAATCCTGTTCTATTGTAAATCAGGTGCTTGTAGAATATAGAAACAAAGACTCAAATCATGTTGAGTGGATCAAAGCTCTTAAAGAGATATATCTTCCTGGTTTGAGGGATTACGTCAAGAATTATTATCCTTTAGGTCCTGTGTGGAGCCCAACAGGACAAACGATTGCTCCATCAAAAACTCCTATACCTTGTGCACCTGCTCCCCCAAATCCTCCTCCTGCTTCTCTCTTTAGTTCCGAATCTTCTCAGGCTTCATCTTCTAAGCCAAAATATGGGATGTTTGCTGTTTTTCAACAAATAAGCTCTGGGGATGTTACTGCGGGTAGGTTATTCTTCCTCTGCTAATTCCTGGATACCTTTTACAGCATAAAAACCAGAAACTTTGTCTAATAGGTCTGAGAAAGGTAACGGATGATATGAAGACAAAGAATCGTGATAGAACTGGAATTGTTGGCAGTTGCACTAGTAAAAAACAAAGCCGTGCAGTTTCAAATCCAACTTCTAAAGCAAGTCCTCCCAAGTTTGAAATTCAAATGGGTCGCAAGTAGGTTTTTATATTATACTTGCAATTGGATTTGAGTCTGTATAAAATGTAAGGTCATCAGGATTTCAGTTGCCTAAGCCAACCATTCTCTGCTGCTGTAGGTGGATTGTAGAAAATCAAATAGGAAATAAAGACTTGGTGATTGGTGATTGTGATGCAAAACAGTCTGTTTACATTTATGGATGCAAAAACTCTATTTTGCAGATCCAAGGTAGCAATATCTTGTTACAAGCTTTTTTCTGTCCCCGGTTGGGAATTTGGTTTGTAGAAATATGATCTGTGGCTTTTAAACTAATCACTTGATAGAAACGGTGCAAGTGGCTTGATGACTTCTGAAAAATTTGCAGGGAAGATCAACAATATAACTGTTGACAAATGCACAAAGACGGGAGTTCTATTTAAGGTTAGTGCAAAGTATGAGAAAAGTAGATTTGATAATAACAGTCGTTAGAATTAATTCACATTGGGGAACATGGAAGATTATTTTTCTGTGTTTAAAATGTAGGATGTGGTTGCATCCTGTGAGATCGTAAATTGTAATGGGGTTGAGGTGCAGTGTCAGGTAACCCCTACCCCCTTCTTCATCTTCTTTTACTTTCAATATGGTTCATTTATTGTGATCCATCATGTTGTATATGATATGGCATTACAATGCTTAATACTAAGATAGCTTTAGTGATCTTACAATTGATAACGATATAGGGTAGTTTATTAGATGCAGAGGAGGGCTTGGTCCTGAACGTTAATTCTATTTGCTGTAATTGTGCTTGCTTTCACTTATATAGGGTTCAGCACCAACAATATCGGTGGACAACACTTCTGGCTGCCAGCTTTATCTGAGCAAAGATTCTTTAGAAGCATCCATATCTACAGCCAAGTCAAGTGAGATCAATGTGTTGGTACCTGGTTCCACATCTGACGATGATTGGGTATGTTTTTACTTTGCTGTTCTATTATTTGCTTGAAAGCAGGTGGTTTTGATTTTTCTGATGTTTAGATCACATAACATGCTACTTGCATTTACTAAAATCAAATCAATCATGGCCCCAAAGTTTTCGTTGCCACGAAGACATAGAATAACTGAAGCAATAAAAAAAAAGATCCAGAAGATTCCCTGGATAGAGAGGATCCAAATTGGAAGCTTGACAAGCCATGCCTTCCTAAAAGCTAAAACTGTTGAATGTGTTATTATTAGTGGAACAAGGCATGCCAAGGAACATGAATAAGCAATTCCGTTTCAGGTAGAGAATTCTTTGCCCCAACAGTACTTCCATGTCTACAAGGAACAGCATTTTGTAAGCACTCCAGCTTCCCACTCTGGAGCTTAGATTCTTTATTTGGCAATTTTCGAGTTCCATGCATGGATCGCTTCCTGTGTGGCTTTTGTTTTCTTGGAGTTCAATTACTGGGAACCCAGAGGATTTATTTATGTGTAGGGTTTAGCTGTCAAAGTGATTCAGTCAACATGGGCACTGCTTTTTCTTTTTTCTAGGTTTCTAATCCCCTCTCTTGTTTTCCCTAAAGCTTGGTCCAAAACTTTCGGACGTTCAGTTAGACCTTTCTTTGCAAATAATTTCCTTTTTAAGTATAAATTTTGTCTGATTCCACCATATATTGATTACAATGTATAGAATTTAAAGTCTCTATATATTTACTATTACCCTGTTTTGTGTCATTATTTCCCCAACATACTTGCACATTTTCAAACAATCTAATTTCCAACTCATCAAGGTTTGGGATGAATGACTTGTATATTTCATACAATGATTAAGGTAATTCTCTCATTTATCCCCCCCCTCCCCTTCCCCACTTTACATTTTTGGCTTTTACTTCTATATTACATCTCAGTAGAATTATAAAACCAATCGATTGTTTCACTTTTTTATTGATTTATTTTAAATGAAATAGGATTTCACCATGTAATAATATCTACTCTCTGTCTCTCGCATTAATGACTCTGACCAACCAAATTTTTGTTGTGGTAGTGTCGAAGATTTTTCACGTGCTGCTGAAAAAATTGGAACCAAAGCACATCATAAATTGATAAAGGATGCAAATTTACTAACATTGGGTTGAGGTTTAAAATTATTAAAAATACATCTCAGGTATTTATAAATGGGATATTTCATAGTTTAAGTAAAAGTGCTCTGTTTTTTTAAGTGGGGGATGAATGAGAATAAAGTAGCTCGGACACGCTGTGGTTGGACGCTGAAGAAGGATAACAACTTTCTCATCTTTTCCTCATATTCTTCGAATAAATAACCTTTTTTTTTTGGGTCAAAATAATCTCTTTTGGGTTTCATGTGTAATTTTCCATCGTGGATCATGGCTGATCCTCCTCTGAAATTGGTGTGAGAACACGTGTTATTATACTTAAGAAAACAATTCTGAAATTCTCTTTTATTATGGTAAATTAGGAACTAGATGGAGTAGTTTTCACTAATTTATGTATCATATTATGATGTGATATAAAAGTGCTTTCCAGAATTTGTTTTCGCTATCAGACAAAGCACCCTACAGTCTCTGTCATCGCAAATTCTACTTCTATTGCGTCATCTTCACCGTCCTGGTAGCCCCGCTCTGCTCTTTCTTTCACTCTATTTTAATCTTAATTAATTGACTTTAATTAATCTTTTCTTTTTCTTTCGTTGGATTCGGTTTTCGTCTTTCTTTTTAAGTTCATATACTTCACAATTCGATGAACTACTACGGAAGTTTAAGCTCCTCAAGCTATGGCCACCATTCTCCTCTGTCTCTCCCTTTTGCTCCTCGCCTTTTCCTTTGCTGGTTAGTTCTTTCTTTCTCTTGGTGTTGCCTTTTGAGCTTTCTTTGTTTTCCGAGAAAGTTGAGATCAATGCTCTTGCCTCCTCATTGCATGAAAGTGGTTCCGCTTTCTTGGAACTTTCTTTCTAAAATTTCTCTTGAAAGTGACACGTTTTAGCTTTCTTATTTGCCAAATGGAAGAATCGATTCATTGGTTCTGGATTTCTAGTGGATGACACAAGAACAAATCTTTTTGTTTCTGTTATAAGTAACACTACAGTTTGAAAGTAACTTTGGTTCTTAAAAAATGTTGGATTTTGATCTGTATCTCTGTCTTGCAGAGTAACAACTGTTTCCTGTAGATTTTGGGTTTTGAATCCATCCGAACGTTGGATTCAAATTTAGAACATGAAATGAACCACTCTCTCATGTTTAATTTTGATAACACTACCCTTTGAGATTCACTTCGTTTCTCATGAACTTTGGATTTTGAATCGATTCAATTCTTTTATAGTACATTTTAACTCTGGGTCTCCTCTGATTCTTCGCCTTCCCTCAGAGTCGCAATCCTTCATCGGCGTGAATTATGGTCAGGTAGCCGACAACCTTCCTCCGCCGGAAGCGACGGCGAAGCTACTCCAGACCACCACAGTTGGCAAAGTCCGGCTCTACGGCGCTGATCCTGCGATCATCAAAGCCCTCGCAAACTCTGGAATCGGAATCGTCATCGGCGCCGCCAACGGCAACATTCCTAGCCTAGCCTCCGATCCTAACTCGGCGACTCAATGGGTCAAGACCAACGTGCAGCCCTTCTACCCATCCAGCAACGTCACTCTGATCACCGTCGGTAACGAGGTCATGACCTCCGGCGACCAGGGTTTGATCTCGCAGCTCCTTCCGGCAATGCAAAATGTCCAAAACGCCCTCAACTCTGCCGGGCTCGGCGGCGGCAAGATCACAGTGTCGACGGTACATTCGATGGCGGTGTTGACCCAGTCGGATCCACCGTCTTCCGGTGCGTTCGATCCGGCACTCCGAGACACGTTGAAGCAGATGCTGGCGTTTCACAAGGATAATAAATCTCCCTTCACGATCAATCCGTACCCGTTCTTCGCGTACCAGAGCGACCCGAGGCCGGAAACGCTGGCGTTTTGCCTGTTCCAACCGAACTCGGGTCGGGTTGATTCTGGTAATGGAAAGCTTTACACCAACATGTTTGATGCCCAGGTCAGCGAGATCAAGATGCCACTTTTTCCTACCCTTCGTTCTATGATACTATGATTATTTATTTTTAAATAAATTAATTTCTTGGAAAAATAAATTAATATTTTGTAATGAAAAGTTGACGTGGGAGTCAACAAAACTAAGTGGGAAAATAAAATAAAATAAAAGACTATTCATGGACAACAACCATGGTAGACAATCGTAAGACATACGTCAAGTCGTCCACCTCGATCAGCTTCTATATTTTCCCCACGTGGATTTCAGGATTTAAGAACTTGAAAAAGTGAAAAACATCAGATTAAGTACTTCAATATTTAAAATTAGTGTTCGACCTAATACTCTTGTCGGTGTTACTATATTTTTTTTATAGTATTTTAAAAATTATTGGGTGAATATTGAGAATTTGATCATTATGTATCTAACTGTGCAGAAGGTGATAATTCTATCGAAAAAAATTCTTGATTGAGGTGTAACTACTTTGTCGTTGTGTTTCACATAATTGATAGTTAACCATCAATCTGATGGTGGAATCTTACGTGGGAATAAGTTAAACATTCCAGGAAAAAGGATTATGATTGATTATAGAGTCATAGTTGATTTCTCTGTTCATAGTTCATACTAATCTTCTAGCACAGTAAAATTGTCCGCTTGCTTCACATGAAAGTTTCTACATTTTCAATGAGAGGGAGGGCCTTGGTTGTTAGATTTTGATCCTTTTGGGGTGGGGCTTCTAATAATTGCAGCATGACAGGCGGGTTATTCACTGTGTGCCTTTCAGAGTTACAATAATTGTGAATGACACCCCCATGTGCAATTTCCCCCCTTTGATTGATATTTATAATAATTCTAGTTTTGTCACATTTCTTCTTTTGTATTTACAATTTAAATCACACAAGGAAATTGAACTCACCGACTTGACTTGGTTATGATTAATGTTGAACAGGTTGATGCTGTACATTCCGCATTGAGTAGTATGGGATTTGACGACGTAGAGATAATGGTGGCGGAGACGGGGTGGCCATCGCGCGGGGATAGCAACGAGGTGGGGCCCAGCGTGGAGAACGCTAAGGCCTATAATGGGAACCTCATTTCTCACCTGAGATCATTGGTTGGGACCCCATTGATGCCTGGGAAATCAGTGGACACTTTCATATTTGCACTCTATGATGAAGACCTCAAGGCTGGTCCTGCCTCAGAACGCTCCTTTGGCCTCTTCAAAACTGATCTTACCATCGCCTATGATGCTTCCCTCACCAAGACCACCCAGCAGGTCACAATTTGCTTGACTATATATATATATATATATGCCTTCTCTTTAATTTGTTCTTCCACAGCTATATAGGCCTAATATATAGTTCTAATTTGTTTCCACAGACTCCAACTAATCCTAAGGCGCCAGTTACGCCGGCGCCTACAACTGCACCGGGATGGTGCGTGGCAAAAGCTGGCATGCCGGATGCTCAGTTGCAGGCGAGCTTGGACTATGCGTGCAGCCATGGCATAGATTGTGGAGCAATTCAACCAGGAGGGGCTTGTTTTGAGCCAAATACAGTAGCTTCTCATGCTGCTTATGCCATGAATCTGTATTACCAAACACAAGGCAAAAATCCTTGGAACTGTGATTTCTCTCAGACAGCCACACTCACATCCCAAAATCCTAGTAAGTTTTCCCATAAACTGAATGAATTAATATAAGGCAATATATAAGTAAATAGGGTATATGACCTTAAGTTGACTTGATTTTCTTTGTCCCTATAGGTTACAATGCTTGCACTTACCCTGGCGGGAGTACTTGAAAACGCTCAAGCATATGATGTCGTGGATTGATTGCATTTTGGATGAGTTAAGGAATAAAGAGCTTTCGTTTTGGCCTCTTGTATGTGTATTTATTTTTATATCAGTTAATTGTAAAGGGGTTCCATTGCCAACCCTGGGTTTGTCTTATTTTATATGGAATGCAACATTTTATAGGTTGGGTGCGTAGAAAATGTAATTATGTTGGGGGCCAGGAAAATGTAATGGGTGGGAGGCCCCAGTCTCGTTTTTGTCTTTGTTATGCATAAAAAATCTGTCAATTTTTTTTTTAATAAAACAGATATCATTCAGAAAATTGTACATGATCTCCCTTTTTTTTGTTCTTTTTTGAGTGAGAATCAAGTGCTATCAAGTGTTCTTGGCCCACTAAGGGGAGTTAAATTTAACAAAAAATACTAACAACTTATAATATGATAAATTAATATTTAAATTTTTATCGATAAAAATACTTACATTTAATATTCTACAATATCTTAATTATCATACCTAGGCTGAAAAAAAAAACAAGAAGAATGTTCTGGACCTCGTAAAATAAAATTTGTCTGTGATTGCAAGTTAAAATGAATTAATAAGTGTACCGATTTTGCTTCTAACATCTAAACTCGAGCGGGTACCTAAAGTCTTTAAGAGATTTTGAATTCCAGAATTTTCAAGAGAAGCTTTTTGCACATAAATTGGCTTTGATCTATCAATTATAGATGGGTTTAAGTGGAAATGAAAAATAATCTACTAATAACGTAATAGTTCACTGGAAAGGTTAAGGTAGAACCAATTAATGAAAGATATTTATTTGCCAACACGGTCCAAAAGTAGACTTCTAGTATCAATTGGTGAGTTCTGGGCCAACGTGAATGAACATAATAAGATGAATATTCCGGATTAAATGGACAAATATTCAATTAAATGAGGACACAGAAATCTAGTCAAAGCCTCAAAATTCATAATACATTGGCTACAAGGAAAACAATGAAGTATAATCACGAGGGTGCAAGTCACTTCAATAAGCCGAACCTGTTGTTACTTGAGTATCATAACAAGCATGCAGCAATGGACAGAGAACTTCATATTGAGCACAGGTGAGTACTATATTGCAATTCTTTACACAAGCCTATCTATGGGACTGTTTAACTCCAATTGAATTCACTAACCAGAACAAAAAGAATCGTATCTGCGGGATGAACTAGCCGCTCGCCACAATCTCATGAATGGCATCGCTGACAGTTTCATCCTCCGATCTAACCGTCAGTTTCATAGCAACATCCTTTGGACCATCCAGTCCGAAGGACAAGCGCACAAGCACCTTTACATTCCCTATAAATACACCGGACAATAGACACGTGTGTGACCTTGCATTGGGTGGGACAGTCTCTGTGCCCTGCATATAGTAAACAAAAATAATGAGAAAATTATTTCACTCTCCAAATGATAATCATATATGGTAAACTTCTTCAGCAGCATCTAAAAGTAGGAACCTTTGACATTCCAGCAACATGGGGAGAACTATATGGTAAACTAGTTCAAACCCAGTCTAATGGAAGTGTCATAACCATAAAAATTTACCAAAATACCAACTGAAATATTCATCTCACCTCACAGGGCTGCATGCCAAGGAGATTGATGACGGTATTTACAGCTTCAGCCAAGCTCTCTCTTGGGCCAAGCCCATATTCATCCACTCGCTCAGCATCAGGATCCATGTTTTCCCATGCATTTCTAAAATTAGACACTCCCACTTTCAACATGTAATCCGCAGCAGCAACATCCAAGTCCTCCAGCTGGTATTCATCTTCCACACCATCATCTTCTGTCTCACCAGTGGATGGGTCAACCTGATAAACATCAACCCGCTAAATACGCATGACATATTTTACAACAAAATTTGCTTTTTTCCTCATGCATTCCCTACTGAAGATAAACAAGTCTGGATTCTCTGGATTGAAAATTGACACCCAAAACCATGAAAATGAAGTAGGACGCTTGGGACAAAAAACCTAACCAAAAAGCTTTACAAGGATAAAGGTAAGTACCTCTTTAACGATGAATTTCAGGGTGTTGGAAAATTTTCCAACCGTAGGCAATCCTTCTGGCTTCTCAAAAGCCACAAATGTCTGCCCAGGTGAGTCATAAGGAAGAGATCTGAGAGGCTTGGAGAAAACCTCGGAGAATTCCTCAGCATCTGAGGCATCTACAATTACAGTAACCTGGAAGAGAGCCAAAGAATTATATACAAAACTTGGGGGTACAATTGTATTATGAAGTTAACAGTGTTTAGATCAGTCGTTACATTTTCCAGTAATTGCTCCGGTATCGTGTTTGTACAGTTGTACTGGAACACAACATGCCTATCAAAAATGTGCTTAACAACATTGACTGCATATTCTGTCTCCGCTTCAGTAAGTTCCACAGGTGGTGAGGACTGTTGAGAAACAGAACATTATAATATATTTTATCATATTAGAAAGAGACGAAGAAACAAAGAAAACAAGAATCAAAATTGTGAAAGAATATTCAAGGAAAAAACCTTGAAGAGCTTCCCAAAGCTTGCAAAATCAGGAATGGAAGCCAGCAACCTTTCATATCCATCTGCAGTGGATGGAGGACCACTTGGAGGAGCACCCAAACCAGTTGGCTTTTTGCCTGGTGCTTTTTTCTCTGCAAGTGGCTGAGACTTAACCTCCCTAGGCACAGAGTTGATGTCAAAAGGTTCTTCCGAAGGCTCCTGAAATTTATATTATACAAGTAAGGGAATGTCCTTGATAGACAAACAGAAAGAAAAATAGAGGGGTCTTACATAATTTTTCAAACTATTCTCCAGATTCACGAGGGGCACATCAAAATAACCAAAGAGGAAATCCTTGGCATCCTTATCAGTCTCAAAAACTGTACCATCTCCTCCAAGTGTATCAAGATAAAGTGTTGCCCTGTCACGAACCTGCAATGGAATCAGAATTATCAACATATAAATCGAAAGGTATAACATGGTCCACATAGACATGAACCCACCGTAGCAAAAGCCAGGATAAAAGAGCAAGATGTAATCGATATTTCAAAAACACAGTGTAGTCACTCTTCTGCAAAAACACATGAATAATTGCATATATGATGAAAGACATTGACAATTCAGATGATAATCGTAATATTATTCTCAGATGTAAAAGCAACAGTTGGTAAACAGTAAAAAGTTCTCAATCCCAAACAATTGCATGCATATTATAAACATAACTACAGAGATGCCTCAGAAGATGACACATATAATTACCTCATCATCACTGTCAAAAAGACATCGCCTCAGCAGAACAAATATCCGGGGCTGAAAGAGTGAAGTATGACACTCAAATTAAGTTAGAAACAAATAAAGCCCAAAAAAAAAAGTAGAAATTCTAAGAGCAAATCATAATAAACAACAAAATTAATAAACAGAAGTAAGTGATACCTTTAATGATTCAACTGCGGCACCAAACTTTGCCAAAGTGCTAACGGCACTGGCCCTGACAGTTGCATTCTCAAGATGTACTCTATTATATATGTAACGTATATATTTGCTGGGGTCAGATGTTTTTGGTCCTTCGACTCCCAGGAAGTGCAGTATCTAATGAAGAAGAGAAAAAATGAACAGAGTAGATCGCCTAAACTATGAACCATCAAATAACAGGGATGAACCAAAATGGAACCTGTGTGGACAAATAGGTGAATTCACAATCTTCAATGAACTCACAAAGATGAAGCAACCCACTCTCCTTTGCATCTGGGATATCTCTTATGAGAATCACAATTGAATCTACAATTGCCTTCTTGTACTCAAATCCACCTTCCTCCCGAAGAATGTTACTCAAGAAGTTCATCCTGAGAATAATAAATGAATAACAACATTTAATTGGGATAATTTATTTAGAATAATTGTTCAACAGAAGATGCAAAACTAAGGGCAAGAAACACATAGTATACTCACAGAGATCGATATTTCAAGGGAAACTTTAAACACAATGATCTTATGGCATCAACAACAACAATTTTGAACTCATCAGCGATATCTGACATAAAATTTGTAATCTGCTTCATAAGACGGTCCACACTGTTTTCATTTCCTGTCTTCAGCAGCGTAGTTATTGCAAGTGTGGCAATGCTTCTGTTTTGGTCAGAGATTAAACTTTCCATATCAATGTTGCAGTTGGTGACAGCCATGGGATGTGTCATTGCCACCTGCCAAATCCAAACCAATACTTAGCAATTAAACTAGCAATGATGGTAGAGGTTTAACCCAATAAATATTGTCATACTGACTACATTAGATTATTTAACAACAACATATAATTTTAAAATGTTCCACCAACTTCATTGGAATCATAGAAAGTAAAAATCTCAACTACCAAAGCCAAAGGCACTGAGGTTTTCTAAAGAAGTCCCATGATGAGTAAGCACAGGTAATTCTTGTGGTATTTAAGGGGATTGGTTCTTTCCCATGCAAGCAGGTTTTCAAGGGTAGGTTCCCCATGCTTGCTTGGATCTCCATCAATTTCAGTCAGAACTGTACTGAACCCCCACAGAAAAGAGCTACCTACAAAGGGGGCGACCTGATAACCAAACTGAGCATTGCATAGCGCAGCTGCCTAGAACATCAGCTCTCAAGAGTGGTGCCATGATAGTCTCACATTAGGTAGCCACACGTAATTCTTGTGTTATTTAAGTTGTATGGTTCTTCCTCTTTACAAGCTGGATTTTATGGATAGTTTCCCATGTTTACTTAGGTCATCATCATCATCATCTTCCAACGTGCTTCAGTGAAATAATAGACAGGGTTCCCAAATCCTTGATATTCCAGGGTAGGAACTTTCTTCAAGACCTAGTTGAACACCTTGAATTTAAAAGGAGTGAGGAGTTCCCCAGAGTTAAATACCTTTCTCCCTATACTAGAATACAACTTTTCTGGTGTTTTTGCAGTCCCATTCAAATTTAATTTCTTAAGGTCTATTCTGTCTCTTATATTTCAACCATCTTCACTTCTCCCCTCTTTCTAGCACAGCTTAGCATTTTCCGCTTAACTTCCACAGCTGCCCAGTACAAGCTTCATCAATTCTTCAAATGTTAGAAAACTACTTTTTGTTCCCTTCGATTCTGCGTCTTCCCAAGCATTAATTTATGTTTTCTTCCTTTATTTTCTCTAACTTTTTACAACCTCACCTAATTACTTTCTTAAAAATTTATCATTAACTGAATTTATTGCTGTGATTAATAATTTCAAGGTTTGACCGTCTGAGTAGTTAATTTATGTTGATAATTCAACTTGCAACAGTTGGAAGACAGTAACACAGAGTATCAGTTTGTTCCATTTCTATTTTTCTCATTTAAGGCCCAAGGCTGTCTTTCACACTTGACTCTTCAGCATACACTCACTGACTATTTGGGGCCTGCCAAATACACTTTACAAGTCTGAAGGGCCTATAATCAAACTTAGACTGAAATTTAAGTATTTCTGCAGAAGACTGACCTTGTTCAATGTGCGGACAGCAGCAAATCTCAAGACTGGCTTAGAAGAACTTAAGAAGAGCTGAAGAACAGTAATTGCTGGAGTTAATTCCCGATTTGTTACACCATTGAGCTCAGTAATTGCTCTCGCTGCTTCAAAAATCACCATCTCAGATTTGTGGCGAAGGCAGCTCTCAAGAAAATCATAAAATGGACGGTCCCCTGTTTGGATATTATTGCTGGACTCACGAATAACCTACAGATATGATGCTTGATGAAGATGATGCAAATAAAAATCATCCCACCAATAATGTATGTAACAAGAGGAAAACATACCTGACTGGTATAACGGATCAAAAGGCATTGAGCCAAAGGTGAGCGAACAGTTCCCCTTGTCAAGCTGGTAACCAACTTGCTAACAGCTAGGCGATCATTCTGCCTTATCTGCAACATTAAGATCGTCATATATATATATTAGTACTTTTAAGAATCCAATTCTATATTCTACATGATGACAGAAGTAAGCATCTGAAACTAGAAATTTAACGGGAGAGCTTAAGGGGAATAAAAGTAATAAAAAAGAATTTACATCACGGTCCTGCTCAACAATAATTCCAGAAGATTATTGAAATATGAATCTACTAAAAAAGAAGAAAGAGCCAGATTGTGCCCCATTTGTCTTATATATAATCAATTCAGACACAGTCAGCTTTTCTGTTTTAATATAACAAAGAAGGGTTACAATAGACTAGACAAGTCTTAACAGACACAATCAGCTTATTTACCACGAAAGGTTGAAAGCATCTTGAGTTTTCGCCAATGTAAACAAAATACATGTAGTAAATACTTTTTGCAATTTTCTTATGTACTAAAAAGAACTCACTCGTAAATTACTGGTATATTTTAAGCTAGGATTAAGGTTAGAGTACACCGAAACTCTACACCAGTTGAAAGAAGGCATAATACCAAAACATAAACTGGAAATTAAATAGGCCCATACAAAAGTCAAATCACTTATAAGCATGTTTGCCTGGTAGAAGATTTAAAAGGAAATAATCAGCTTATCCTGAACATCATAAAAGGAAATAATTTATAGCTAAAAAAAGTTGTAGTTCAAACAGTCCTATTAAATTCCTAGATGGAGAAGTTGAGAACCAAACATTATTCCAGTTAATGATCTGAATTTTTATTCTACAGCATTAGTTAATTTACATTACCAAAACTCCACATTAAAAAACTAATAATGCCGCTGACCTGATGTAGCAAAGCAAGGGCATGAAATTGCACAAGAGCTGCTCTTGATTGAACAGCTTCTTGAACCTCATTGCTCCACCTTTTCACAATCTCAGGATTTGTCTGAAAAGGGGAGCATAAAATAAGCAAGCAACACACATGAATATTCAAATGAAAAGAATCTATGAGAAAATTAACAATACCTGGAGTAGATGAATGCCACTAACTAGGGCTGCACTTGCAACAACTGGATTCTTATCTACAATTGCTTGTTTCAAATACCTCTCGATTTGGGCAAGGAGGGTTCCATCTGTAATACGACAAAGTACACGAATAGCATTTGCCCTGTACATATCAGTTTTGCTATTCATGTCCTTCATGAGAGAGCTTGTCACAATTATAACCTGTATGAATATATGAGTAGAGGATCAGTCAGCAAACATGACAAGCAGACTGTTCAAGTAAGTCTGACTAGCAATATTGAATTGAATGCTGGTATGGCTTTATTCAAGAATGCTAATAGAATAGGGGAAAGAATAGAAAGAATCGAAGAAACAGAAAGATTGATGAAAGAAGGGATAAGAGTAGAAAGAAGAGTCGGGGAAAAAGTGAGAGAGGGAAGGAAGAAAGGTTATCGGAGAGAAGGTGAAAAGAGTTTAGTACATGCCATTCAGTTTTGTCTTATTCCACACTCTTTTCTGTACACCTCCCTTACTATTTATATATTCCTTGTAACTAATACTAACTGTCAGTAATTATTAATAAGTTCAATAGTAACTATTTATATCAAATGCATAACAAAATGTGACCTCATCTGCTGAGGGAGAAAGCTCCTTTATCATCAGGTAGACCATCCTCCTCAACCCAATATCTCTAGACTGGAAAAGCTTAGTCACAGCAAAGAAAACTTCTGTGGCTTCAATCTACGACATGGAGCAAGAACAAACCATCCAAAGGGGATCAATAATTACTATAGTACAATAATCCAATTGCAATATGCAAATAGGCGTAGATCTTAAGAAAAATTGAAAATTGAAAATTACTGAGAATAAACTCCTGACCTTGGTAAATGTCTCTCCTTGATTCAATAGGTATAAAAGTTTTGTGATAACCTGGAAAGAAGATAGCATACATATTGCCAAAAATGAATACCTGAATCGTGAAGGGAACAATATGGAAACAGATAAATTCGGTGGTTCAAGATCACACCTGTGAACATCTCCTAGCATCAAGTTGTGGGTCATTGAAAACCCTGGCTTCCTGAAGGACAGCACCCTTCTCAATTCCCAGGAAGGGAGAATACTCAGCTGTTAGAAAAGCAAAAACCCAATTAATATTTACGAGCATTATGCTACATTAAATCATGAAATATAACATGAGTAGGATTGACCACACACCACCCGGGTAAGACCAGATGTTTATGAAGAGGCTATAAGATCAAAAGAAACAACTTGTCCCCGTAAACATATTAAACTAAGCAGATACAAAAATCCAATTATCTACATTGGGAATTATCAAGATCAACACGGATTTCCATGTGACTTAACCTGATCAGCTCAGACATGAGACAAAGAGGCAAGCCTAAGTTCAAGACTAATTTAACAATACAAGTATAATGATCTACGCAAACCTGCTGCATTCATAATTCTAAAATGCAAAATAGACATAGATCTAGAAGCGAGAAGAGTGATCCAGTTGGGGCAACCTAAAGCAGCGAATTTTAAATACAAAAAAATCGAAGACAGATCGAATTCCGAAAAGTGGGAACAAATAGTGGCTGTTCATCGCTGAACAATGCGGAGTGAGGGATAACGTGAGGGAGGAACCACCTTCATCGTCCCGGTCGTCGTCCTTCTTCACGAGCGGCTGCGCCATCTCCGAAGCAGGTGAATCTCTGAGATCTGGTAGATAAAACGACTCGCCGGATCTTTGTCTCTCTCGATAGGGGCCTATGCGAGCAGAGTGAAGTTGAGAGATCAAGAGTATGGGAGGGAGATGAACGAAGGATAATTGCCCTCTCAACGCACAAACAGGGCTGGGAGCACAGGATGGGCAGCTATCCGGTGCGGGGCGGTTTATTTTATAGTTTTGAATTTGTAATTTATATCACCGTTTTAATTCGGGAGATTTTATTTTGACTTTTGACATTAGGCGAACGACGAGATTGCGCCAGTCACCAGTTAAAAAACAAGTGACCTGAATTGACTGATATACCCTCGAATGACGTGCCAACTAAGGATGCAGTGTTTTGGTTAGATGCAACGGTCTTGAGACATGTTTTAATTTTGATTGTTGAATTAAAAGCTTAAAATTGTGATATTTGACATATCTATCTAGCTATTTGGCTTGTCATTCATTAAGTGCATTTAAAATGAAGATAATTTTATATTTGAAGGTACTAGATAACTTATTTTACTCGATATTAGTATCGCCTATAAAGAAAGAAGATTTCGTTATACCCTTAGATTATGAGTAAGCCCAAACTATTTTTTAAAAATTTTAGTATAAAAAAAATAAGATAATTTTAATTATTTAAATCATTTTAAAAAAAATAAGAGTGATAATTTTTAATCAATTAGTTGACATTTTATCTCTTAAAATTAGTCATGTTAAGTAAAAGGGGGATGAAATGTGAGTAGATATGCTTAAGGTTGAAATTCCTTTAATATAACAAAAGAAAACAGTATTCTTTCTCAAAAATACATTTTAGTTTGTCGAATTGCATTTTGGATGGATTTTTTTCTTGTTAGGTTAAATTGATATTCTCGTTCTAAAAATTGTCAACCACTTAAAACAATTCTTTAGTTCATGCATGACCTGAATTTTACAATTTATAAGTGAGATAAGGCATACCACCTTCTATTTATTGAAAATATTTTATATTACTAAGCTATAAAGCTATTATCCACCGTAAGAAGCAATGTTCCAACACGTATATTATCCCGTGATTTTTTTTGGGCCTAGTATTTGAGGATTGTGGGTTGGGCCGTTGGATTCACATGTTAGCCCACCGAAGTTGCTGCTTGCGTAGCCACTAGTCCACTAGGCTACCCATTATGCAATGCAAGCTTTCTAAGCCTATTCCTTCTTATCATTCTTCTAAAAAGGGGAAATAATTAGCAGAAATGTTTTTTTTTTAATTATCACTGCTCAATTTTTAATACAGGGTTGGTTGTTATAACAAAATTAAACCAAGTACCACTAAGAAATTGAACATATTGTTGATGTTTGCTGGAAATTTCAGTGTCTTCGGAGTCTCCGCCTGTGAAATGTAAATAGTGGTATAAATAGTTATTTAAAATTTTAATCTTCTTAGACATGATTTTCGAGTTGCAACATGACAAAGATGGCATCCAAAAACCCACATGCTAAGTGCATCATTTTATTAGAAATGTCAAAAAAAAAATATGCCATTACAATTATTTATTGACAAGATAAAAAATTTAAGATTAATTCCTTATAACATGATCTATAAATATTTAAATTTTTATTAATAGAGGTGTTATATTTAGTGTCTAATATTGCTTTATATAAAATTGTCTTAAATAATATGATATATGTAAATTAGTAAAAAAAATATAAGAAAAATTCATTCATCCATTTATATGTATTGAAAAGAGGAAACATGAAACAAAATAATGTAAGTTATAGTTAGAAAAAAAATAAAAAAAAAAGGCCGCTCTATATGAGTTTTACATTATTATTTTTTAGTTGAAAGCAAAAAAACAAAAAAAACTACATTACTCCAGTTATGTGAAAAGCCAAAAAGAAGTTAATTATGATTAAATTAAATTTTAATTTTAAAGTAATAAATACAATAACCAAAGATATTAATTTAAGGAATAAAGCAAATGCATAATTGCATAGCCTTGGTGATGAACAGATGAAGCATTATTGGGCATTGGCCATCGACGCTTATGTTACAGCTGTCACCAGAAATATTACCAAGAAAATATAAGGTGAAAATATTTTCGTAACTTAAAAATAGCCAAAAATAATAATCGAGCTTAATAAATAATTAGGGAGCATTTGGAATTTAGATGCAGAGTGACAGATCAGTACAGGTCGGTCCCGAATTTGATCAGAGAGAGAAGACAAGAAGCGAAGCAGCTGGAGAGGAGGAAGGCGTCACACACAGTAATCGCAACTCTCAGAAGTCAGAATCCGCTTTGACCACCAATAATCATTCCCTCTTCGATCCACGATGCCTTCTCGAAGAAGAACCCTCTTGAAGGTTATCATTCTCGGTGATAGCGGGTCTGTCTCTCCCCATCTCTGTCTATCTTTTTCATACAATTATGCACATCTTATGGTTAATTCTGGGCTTTGCTTTTCGATTCTAGGGTTTCTCTGTTGCAAGGTTTGGTGGGTTCTTCGTGATTGTTGATTTCTTTACTTTAGTAGCACTCTATCTAATCCAGCCAAAGAAGTTGATCTGCTTCTGCTAATTTTACCGTTGATTTTGGTCAATTGGAATTTTTTCCCCTTGAATAACTATATATCTAGGTATTGGAGGGAGTGGGATAGGAATAGTTGAGTTATGTTGCAATTTCGGATGATATATTTTAGTCATTGCTGTCATGTGAAGTTGATGATTCTTTACGAAGATAAAGATTTTACTAGTGTTTTTTGACACAATTTATTTTTTACCTTGCAGAGTGGGGAAAACATCTTTGATGAATCAGTATCCTTTGGCTTTCTGAAGTTGAAAGTTGAAACATCTTAACTTTACGCGTTTCAGCTCTCTATTTCGTACTACTCTTTGCAATGCTATCTTACTCTAAAGCCTGAAAATCTGTAGTCAATGTATATCCTTAACATTTGCAATATAGATATGTAAATAAGAAGTTTAGCAATCAGTACAAGGCAACCATTGGTGCGGACTTTTTAACTAAAGAAGTGCAGTTTGAAGATAGGCTTTTCACCTTACAGGTTTATGAGCATTACTCTGTTTTGTGGTTACATTGATTTTGTAATGCATGAAGGTGACTGGATGCTTGAGCCATGAGGGGGTCTATATTGTGCTTACTAGGGAGGGTAGTAAACATCACAAACGAGGGAGTAGATTATTGCAATTGGCGGAGATCTTGTTTAACTCTTGTCTTCTTTATAGTAAATAGAGGCTTCCATCTTATGTGCTATGTTATTGTACATGTCAATTTTATTATAGACTATCAATGGGGTTGAACTTGTTAATGTTGGATGTTATTAGTCGATGCAACTATGCATGTAAATAATTGATCTTGTGATAATGAATGCTAATATTTGACTTGGTTAATTTTCCACAGTGCGCATGTCCATCAGACTTACCACACCAAGTGTAGTTGTTTCCGGGATTGAGCTTTTTAGCCTTTGTTGCTTAATTTGTTCAATGCCTGAAGTGTCTTCATACCTATCAGTTCATTGCTGTTTCTTAAAATAAGATGAGGTTTTGCATGACCTGTACTCTAAAGATGATTATTTTCTTACTTCTAGGCAATTGTTTGCTCCCCTGTTTATTTCTTAAGTTGATATTAGGTCTTGAACATTCTGCAACCCTGCTAAGTGCTTCTACCAGTATTGATTTTAACCAGGATGTAATGATATTCATCGAAAAAAAAGAATTATGTTGGCTTTCCTTGGTTTTTATGTTGAGCATCATGGGTATAGTCTGCAGAGATTAATTTAATAGGACAGAAGTGTATGTTTAAATGGTATAGTAATAAGGGCCGAATCTTTAACTTGCTCTCTTAAGAAACGCAATGGAGTCTTTTTGGTGAAAGATTGTAACTTCGCCTGTTAGAGTCTTACTGTAGTTCACTATTAGTGGGGTATATCTGTATATGGTGTTAGCTTTTGTTTGTTGTAGAAATGATGTTGAGACCACTAAGTAAAGTTTGTTTATCTTTTCTTGTGTTGATATTCTTAATTTTTCAGATTTGGGATACAGCTGGTCAGGAAAGATTCCAAAGCCTAGGAGTTGCGTTTTATCGTGGTGCTGATTGCTGTGTTCTTGTATATGATGTAAATTCAATGAAATCATTCGACAACCTCAATAACTGGAGAGAGGAATTTCTGATTCAGGTGTCTGCTTTCATCTCTGTAGACAGTTTCCTCAGTATAAATCAATGTTTTAGTGATTTTGAAACTTTAAGATCTGTGATCACCTTGGCAGGCAAACCCTTCGGATCCTGAGAATTTCCCATTTGTTGTTATAGGAAACAAGATAGATGTGGAAGGTGGTAACAATAGAGTGGTACGTGTTTTTCTTTGCTAACCACAACCCCACACCCCCAAAAAAAAGAAAAAAGAAAATAACACTGCCTGATATTCACACGTCAGACCCATTTATGCACTTGCAAAGCTTATGTCTATTACTAAATAGATGAACAATGCTAAGACATAAGAAGTTCTGGCTTGCAGGTTTCAGAAAAGAAGGCTCGAGCTTGGTGTGCATCAAAAGGAAATATCCCATATTTCGAGACATCAGCCAAGGAAGGCATTAATGTAGAAGAAGCATTCCAATGCATAGCTAAGAATGCCTTGAAAAATGGTGAAGAGGAAGAAATGTAAGTTGCTAAACATGCATTTGTATTTCAGCATGCGTTGAGGCATAAGTATACAAAGATGTTGCCCTTGCTTTGATATTAAAATGGTGTTATGTTGGAGAGCATGCTTTGGTCGTATTGGGGTTTAACTTTATTATATTCTGTGTCTCTTGGAATCAAAAGATAAATTTATGATTGATGATTTTATGGGTAAAAAAGATAGCCACAAGGCTATATCATAATCAATAAACAAAATGCTATGAGAACAACCATTGATAGCTGCAAGTTGATAGTATCTACTAGATAGCCTTATTACTGCAATAACTAATGCATTCTCAACACTATGAGATAGTAAGAAAATTATGTTGAATGGGTTAGGTTGGTACCATGTCTTAACAATCATTTTCAGCCAGTGGTTATCGGTGCATGTCTCCAAGTCTGCTCATTGGTTGGAACATCTTTGCAGCATTATTTGATAGGCAATGAACGATTATAGTTACTTTTTGTCTTTTTTTGTGTTTGAGGGAAGATAGAAATATTCTAAAATGATACTGATGTCTCTTTTTCGTTTTGTTCTCTATGTAACTTGTGCTTGCTGAAGATACCTGCCAGACACAATTGATGTTGCAACCAACACTCAGCAGCGTTCGACAGGATGTGAGTGCTAAACATATTGCTTTTCCTTTACCATAAAAATAAAGTACATTACTTGAAACTGGTCTGTTCAGCCATTGCTGGCCATGAGGCTTCATTATACACTAGTATTTGCTTAAAGTTCAAATTGCTTTAGTGGTATCTGTTGGGTGCTTGTCTTGTTTACGTACCTGTTGAATGAGCTTATTCACTTTTTGGTATTCGAATATTGTCAAATAAAAGCTATGAGAGGATTCTAAAGTTACTTGTTTTGCTAAGCTTTTAAAATATATTCAAATGCTGTCAAGATTTTATTTTTTTATTCACACTGCTTGTGGAAGAAACTTCTGAGCAATTACACTGGCTGTTTTGTTTCTCTCAACCCATGGGATGGAATAGAGGTTTCATTCAATAAAAACAATAAAACAGGTAGAGAAATACTCATCTGAAATTAAATTATACAAATATACAAATCTCTGTATTTTTAAAATATATTTCTACACACGCACTAGTTATGGAGCAGAAAGGTAGGTTTAAACTTGATGTAGGATGAATACTTCTAAGACCGAATATTTCAACCCAAGTAATTCAACCTCTGTTTGGCCTGTCTTTTTGGGTTGACCTCTAGATTTTTCAAATTCTTGAACAAGTCTAGCAGAAATAGAGAATTATATGCACGAAAAAGATCTCCTAAAATATGTTAATTCTAGGGCTAAGGCATTGCAGGATAGTCACAGCTATTTTCTTTTAACATTAAGACCTTAGTTCCAAGTCTGCTATAGGGAAATTGATGCATTAATGTTTCACTAGCTCTACTACTAACTTGTTTAATTAAAATCAATGAGAAGAACATGATAATTGAAAACTCTAGATATGATTGCTTCACATTGTGAATAATTGAGTGTCACACTCTAGCCACAACTTTATTCTGATATATTTTTCATACATTTTCTAGAAAGCATAACAAACCATATCAGGTTCATACCGCCTCCTTAACGTTCATAGTTGAGGCCATTTTTCACATCATCATTGCAAGCAATGATGGTAGGTCTTGATAAATTTTCTCTTCATGGCCAAGATCAACATTTCTGTATGATGTAACACTTGGCCTGGGCTCAAAGTCTTTGTTGAACTTTTTCTCCTGACCGCCAATATCACCATTGTTGTAAGATGTAATACTTGGCCTGGGCTCAAAATCTTTAGTGAATTTGTTCTCCTGACCATCAAGATCACCATTGCTGTATGATGTAACACTTGGCCTGGGCTCAAAGTCTTTGGTGATTTTTTTCTCATGACTGCCAAAATCACCATTGTTATAAGATGTAACACTTGGCCTGGGCTCAAATTCTTTAGTGAATGTTTTCTCCTGACCATCAAGATCACCATTGTTGTAAGATGTAACACTAGGCCTGGGCTCAAAATCTTTAGTGAATTTGTTCTCCTGACCATCAAGATCACCATTGCTGTATGATGTAACACTTGGCCTGGGCTCAAAATCTTTGGTGAATTTTTTTTCATGACTGCCAAGATCACCATTGTTATAAGATGTAACACTTGGCCTGGGCTCAAATTCTTTAGTGAATGTTTTCTCCTGACCGGCAAGATCACCATTGTTGTAAGATGTAACACTAGGCCTGGGCTCAAAGTCTTTAGTGAATCTTTTCTCATGACTGCCATGATCACCTTTGTTGTAAGATGTGACACTAGGCCTAGGCTCAAAATCTTTAGTGAATTTTTTCTCCTGACCGTCAAGATCACCATTGTTGTAAGATGTAACACTTGGCCTGGGCTCAAAATCTTTGGTGAATTTTTTCTCATGACTGCCAAGATCACCATTGTTATAAGATGTAACACTTGGCCTGGGCTCAAATTCTTTAGTGAATGTTTTCTCCTGACCGGCAAGATCACCGTTGTTGTAAGATGTAACACTAGGCCTGGGCTCAAAGTCTTTAGTGAATCTTTTCTCATGACTGCCAAGATCACCTTTGTTGTAAGATGTGACACTAGGCCCAGGCTCAAAATCTTTAGTGAATTTGTTCTCCTGACCATCAAGATCACCATTGCTGAATGATGTAACACTTGGCTTGGGCTCAAAATCTTTGGTGAATTTTTTCTCATGACTGCCAAGATCACCATTGTTATAAGATGTAACACTTGGCCTGGGCTCAAATTCTTTAGTGAATGTTTTCTCCTGATCGGCAAGATCACCATTGTTGTAAGATGTAACACTAGGCCTGGGCTCAAAGTCTTTAGTGAATCTTTTCTTATGACTGCCAAGATCTCCATTGTTGTAAGTTGTAATACTGGGCCTGGGTTCAAAATCTTTAGCGAATATTTTCTTATGCCTGCCAAGGTCATCATTGTTGTAAGATGTGACACTAGGTCTAGGCTCAAAATCTTCAGTGAATCTTTTCTCCTGACTGCCAAGATCACCATTGTTGTAAGATGTAATACTAGGCCTTGGCTCAAAGTCATTGTCATAAGCGGCGGTAACAGTGGGTTTGGCTTCAATATCTTGTACGAACATCTTCTCTTTTATGGTAACAAGAGCCTCACCTTCATCACATCTGTGATTCAATTCTTCAACATGATGATTTTGGGATTGAGGTTTAGTTTCAGATTGACTCAAAGGATTAAGATGAAGAAGGCCTTGTATTGCTTCAGGCATGGCCTCATCTTTCATCACCATTCTCCAGTATTCGCCTCCGTCTTTTCTTGACGCTGCTGTATCTACCAACTATATATGCCACAACAAAAACTTGGACTATCATATTAACATATATGCTTTCAAATGTTAATTAATTTAAAATTTTGGGGTATACATGACACGTTGCAAAATCTTATAAATGGAAAAAGACATGCATCATTCCAAAAACAAGTCAATCAAACAAGATCTATGCCCCCCACAAACAAAAAACGTATAGGGTTAAAATTTGAGTGGTCATCAGAAGAAAGTTGAATTATATGAACGAGCAGTTGGACTCACGACAATAAGATACCTTTTTTTATCATTAATATAAGAGCTAATTGACTAATTGTGATAGATTAAGAAAGTAAAATAAATTGGTTAATTATAATTAATATAAGGGCTAGTTGATTAATTTAGGTAAATTAAAGAGTATATGATATGAATTCGTATTGAGGGGTTAAATTTATTTATAATTAATTTATTTATTTAATTTTTTTAATTTATCTAAATTAGTTAATCAACTCTTATATTAAGGATGAGAAGAGAATCATTTAACAATATTTTAAGGACTAACCAGTGGTTTGATAAGAGTAATAACAAATTTAATGTTAAATTTTTCAGAGAAGTATAAAAATCTAGAACCTCTTAGCATGTATGAGGAAGGATGCCTGTTAAGCTAGCTAATAATAGCCTTGGGTGAAATGATTATGACGGAGCTTGAAATTAGTGGAATAATTAAATATAAAGAAGGGAATTAATTAAGAGAAGAGTTGTTAAAAACATATACGGGAAGAGTAGAAAAACATACCAAGAACAAGAAGACAGGAAGGAGGAAGGCAAAAGCTGAAGCTCTCATGTTTTCAACCAATTTAGAAAGTTTGGGAAATTTTTCTGTGACTTCAAGTCGTGTGGATGAAAATGGAATGCGGCTCCCTTGTATTTATAGGCAACAAGAATTGTTACTTGTCTCTTATGTATAAATTAATGCAGAATCTCGACACCAGTGTAATAATTGAGAAACTTGATCTACAGTAAACGGAAAACGTTTTTCTTATTACATTTAAAAAAATTAAATCAGTCAATAGGAGTTGGTTGAATTATTGATTATGAAAATGAACTCGATGTTACAAAAAAAAGAAAAAGTAGCTAAGCGCGTTCGTTTAATCTTGGGAAAACAGTTTTCATTATTTTAAGGAGAGACTTGTTGAAAGCAATCATATGCAAGACATTGTTAAATTCTAACAGTAGGCATATTTCTCAGTAGGATAGGATATCTGAATCGTGGTATGCTACAATCCAATGTTGTTGCAATTACAAGCATAAATTCAAAGGATGGCCATGTAAAAATTAGCCTTTTAAGTGAGAAAGCTCATTAATTTATGAATAACATTTTGCTTGTGATGTTTTCTTATGTAATACTCATAACAATGCAACCTCCTCATTTGAGAGCTGACGCTGTAGTATTCATAAGAACATCCTCCTCATTTGAGAGCTAACGTTGTCAGTGGCTCCTATCAGATCTCTTTATGGGTAGTTTTTTCAATGAATACAAATCTCTCAACAAAAGAATCAATATTATAAATCTAAAACGAGAGCAAATCTTAAAAGATTAGCCCATCTTAGAAGAGCTAATTAAACTTATAAACTAAACTTTCTCTGTGTAATGATATATATGTGCTCTTGTATTTCAATTACAAAAGAATAAGCTAGCTTAATAGCTTGAAAATGAGTGGGATCGAAATCCAAGCGAACCCACTCAGATCATATCAATTATTTGAAGAAAATGACTGTAATTATGGAATCTCTATTGCTTGAAGATCATATTCTTCAGACATAATAATTATTTGATTCTGTGTCCACCAAGATCTTGCTTCTTGCAAATACTGGACCATACATTGACTTTCGATTCATCAGTATGACTGTCACTTGACGAAAACTGACAAACAAGCCTGCTCAGATGGGTAATAATTCAGGATAATTAAACAATGGTTATACAAATTTATCTTAATTTTTTTAAATTATCCTATTTAATTATATATATTGAAAATACTCTTTAATTTAGAGTCACCTTAATATATACAATAATAAAGATATTTTGGATAATAATTTATGTAAAGTAAATTAGGGTCTTATATTTAGAATCAAAGTAAACTTCCCGTTTAGTTTTTATATTTAGGACTGGAGTGGGTATTTTTTTTTTTATGTGGCCGGTATCTTGTGATGATAATTAAATATTTTAATATGTCTCTATTGGTTAAGACACGAGGAAACAAATTTGTGTAAACAAATGAAAATTGAATCCCAAAAATCTCATATTTTATTATTACAAGTTACGTCTATAGCATCTCCCACTTATTTCCTCCCTCATTTGAAAGCTCAATGTAATTAATTAGTGATATTTGGTGAATTTGATGAGGAAAAAGTACTTAAGCACGTTTAACTCGATGAAAAGATTTTTCATTGTTCATAGTGACAGATCATGATTAAGTACTAGCTAGTAATTAGAAATATTATATTAACAATACAATCAAATATTTTAATTAATTATTAGCTATGGTCGGTATCACTAGGAATTATTAGATTCTATATATGCGAAGATATTGTTTGCCTTGGAAATAAATGGTATCCTATCAAAAGTTGGATAATTTTTTTTTGTACTCGTGAATGTCCTTTTGTTATTGTTTTCTAACAAAAAGGCATCAAATTATTAGAAATTAGAGTCTTAAATAAGTCACGCAACTTATTATAATTATAAATTAGTGATTTCTCCCATCACAGAAAAAATAGGTTATAATTGATTAATTATTTATGATTATTATGATTAAAATTTAAAATATTATAAAATAGTTAATGAGATTATTAATTAATTACTATCAATAAGACTCAAATTTTTTTAAAAATTACAATGATTTATGATTATTATGATCATTATTATTATTATGGTTAAAATTTTAAAATATTATAGAATTAATCAATGGGCATGTTTGGTTTCTCCTGAAACCATGGTTTTATAAGCCTTTTTGGGCAAAATCTTAGTTTAAAAAAATTTTAAAATAAATAGTCATATTTATCCATAAGTGCTTTTAGGCTAAACCATGATTTAAAACTATGGTTTTGAATAAACTACTGAAACTAGTTTTTTGAACAGTAAAAGAGCTTGTAGACTATCCAATTACTATATTACCCCTGCTTTTTCTTATACCTTCTCTCTTCTCTACCATCTCTCTTCTCTCTCCTCTCTCCTCTCTCCTCTCTCCTCTCTCTTCTCTTTTATCTACCATTTTTCATCTCTCGTACTTTTAATCAAATCATACATTTTTTAGTAATTTACTAATATAAAACGTCATTCTAAAAATAACTATTCAAATACTTATTTATTCAGAACTACTTTTTTTCCATAAATTCTTCTCTAAAAGTTATTTTCCATAAGCTGTCCAAAAGCTATTTTTTTCAGAAGTTATTTTTTAAAATCTTATCCAATCACACACTATGAGATTATTGAGTCACATAAAATATCATAAATTGTAAATAACTTCATTTCTTACAAATTTCACGGGAACATTAATATTTTGTTTTAGTTGAATGGATACCTTAACATTAGTAATACAAAAAAGAGACAAAGATAAAGGCAAAGATCCATTAATTGTGTGGCATCAATTGCCATTATCCCATTCAAATTTTGGAATTTTTACTTCAAAATAGATAAATAATTATGTGGTAATATATAGATAAATTGGAGTTCAACAAAAAAGGATATGGGGATTGAAGATTCTCATACCCAGTCTAATTTGTAATTATTAGAAGTTTTTCAGAATGTTTCGATGTTGGACGTGACAAATGAAAACTAACAAATTAGAGGAGCCTAATAATAATTAAGCATAATTGAGTCATGGATATCATTTCTTGCATGAGAACTCGACACACATTGTATGTTGCTCATTTGTAAAACTTTTTAACAATTATATTATTTTTAAAATATTTTTTTTTAAATCTCATAGTAATTTTTCAAAAATAAAAGATAAATTAGCATTTAACGTGTTTATCTTATCACCACCCTAATTTTATTTATAGTATATCTAACACCTAAACTATAAATAAGATTATGTTGATAGATGTAACTAAAAAATAATATCATAATGTGTTAGATGTATTGAGAAAATAATATGAGAGTTTTAAATCTACCTTAAATAAGAGTAGGGCCATTTCTTTTCTTTTTTTTTTAATATCAGCAGTTCCTATTTTTTTCCCTTTAATTAAACCGTAAGTTTATTCTTCTTGTTTTTTTTTCTATTTTAACCTAAAATTAGCCCATCTAATTATGAAATTCCAGGAAGGGGGGGGGTACTTTAAGCCATTCATAAAATAAATCAAAATTACACCCTAATTGGGCATGCATCATGCATATCCTTTAATTTGAAATTAAAACTCATCAACCTTTGTGATTATATTATAAACCATATAACTATTAATATATTTTTTCCTCATTTAGAAAAGGAGAAAGAAGAATCAAAGTGGGGTAGTCGTGATATGTGTTGATTGATGATATTGGCAATGTAAATGTCGTGTTCATTACAATAATGGAGAAAACAAGAAACAAAAGCATAAAGTTCTTGTCTCTGAATAACAAAAGTATAAACACATTGCCTGAATAAATTCAACAAGCATATATATGTTGAAATGTGTGTGTTTTTACAATATTCTCCCTTACTTTTTTGAGAAAAAAAATCAGCCAACCTCGTTGGTGATCTGAGCTCCGCCGCCGGCCTCGCCACCAACAACTGGATTTTTTTTGGGTTAAGGTAATCAAGGTGTTTATGTTGATGGTGTTTGTATTTGGATACATTTTTAAAAAAGTCAATTGATAGATGTGTTAGGTTTTTATTGGTCGATCTGCCAATATATATTAATGTCAATGTCATTACTTAAATGTTATTAACTTATAAATAAATCAACTTATAATAAATGGACCATGCACGTAGAAAATTTATGTTTTTAAAATCCTTACATGTACTTGTAATTTTTACTATTTTAATTGTTAAAATTCTTATATATATTTATAAATTTTCTATCATGATTTGTTAGCAATATAATTAGGAAACTAAGGGAGTTGTAAATTTTGTTATTTTCACTTATAAATTTTATTATTTTAGTTGTTAAAATACTTATGTGCATTTATAAAAAAATTTATTAGAAACTCTTATAATGTAAATTGGGAGTTATAAATGTTGCTATTTTACTTGTTAAAATGCTTATATGTAATTGTTAATTTTCTATTAGAACTTATTAGCATGTAAATTAGGAAAGCGGGTTTGCTGGTGCTAAGGCGGTAAGTGGGGGTGGGGGTATTTAAAAAAAATAAAAATAAAGCAGGGCCCTTTTATCATTTCACATAAAAAAATATACTCTCAGTTTTATACTTGATGCTTAACTGAAAATTTAGAAATTTTTAGGAACTATTAGAAATTATGTATATTCTATAGAACTTTACTTAAATTTTTCCTAATTTTTTAGTCACTACTATCTTCTACTTATTTCATTGCTCATCTTTCTTTTATAAAAATTTTTAAAAAAATGTTAGACTCACCCGCGATCCAAGGGCAGAGCGAAATTTCCCTTCCTTCTAGGCGATACTAATATCAGGCAGGACGAGCCGTCTATTATCTTTAGATATAAACCTAAGCATCTAGGAGTTAGGATGTCTCCCCAAGTATCGCGACTAGAATCACAATAAAGTGGTACTTCCCAGAAATCGAACACACTCCAAATGACTATATATTTTACCCATTCACCAGTTAAACTCATGGACAATGAGTATCTCATTGCTCATTTGAAAGCTCATAAAGAACATCGATATAAAAATGAACTTGATGCGCAAAAAGTAGCCAAGCACGTTCGTTTAATCCTAGCAAAACAGTTTTTCATTGCTCCAAGGACAGATTGGAATCATGGAATCTCTATAACTATAAAAATGCTTGATATCTTGAAAATAAGGGCGATAAAACTCATTCCGACATATCAATTAGAAAAAAATTATTCGAGTTTTTATATAGTTTAATTTAATTTTTAATTAGGTCTATATCATTTTTTTTATTAAGTTTTTATAATTTTCTTAGTTATAGTCATCTAGTCATTAGTTCATATATTTATAATCTTATTAATTAAAATTGATTAAAAATAAGATAAAATTATATTGACTTACATATGAATTTTCCCAATCAATCAAGGGCTGTAATCATTATAACTTTAACATGATATTCTACCGTCATATCAATTATTTGATTGTCTGTGTCTAGCCAGATCTTGCTTCTTGCAAAATACTGGACGATACAATATTGATTATCAATTCACATCATATTTCCTTTTTTTCAGAGTTCATGTAGTATATTTAAACTAATAGTTAAAGAGTAATTATCCAAAAGTGTAGATATCACCCCGAAATAAATTTTATTTTTTTTAATAAAAATTTTGTTGAACACAAGACCTAATTTAAATTTAGAACATCATATTTAATTTAAATGACTCAACTATTTATCAACTGTATGAGATTTTATTAGATTCATATCATATTCTATTACTTGATGAAAACTGACAATTGAGCCTACTCAAATAGGTAATAATTAAATAATGCTCATGCAAAATAACAAGTTTTTTTTAATGTGGCCCTTATCTTGTAATAATTACATTATTTTAGTATATTCTCTTTCACGTTTATTGTTTAATTATCATGAGGAAACAACTTTGGGTACGTAAACAAATGAAAATAGAATCCCATAAAATCTCATATTTTATTATCAAAATTTATGCCTACTTAGGATTATATCTTTGGTAGGTCCCTATCTCCCACTTATTTTTCACTTATAACTTTTTTGGTTTTATTTCACCACGCATACGGATTAAATGAAAGGCTAACGGTAGGTACTGAGTCTCAAGTGTCATAATATTTTAGCATTTTTAATTTTAATATAAGAGTAGTTCAGCTAAAAGTACAATTCAATTTTAATGAAATTACCAACAAACAGTACAATTGAAATGGTAAACGGACTTGTCTCCAAAAAAACACAAATTTAAATCTTAAAAAATATATTTATTAAAATGAAATTATAAATTTAAAAAATTATGATTGTGGTGATAATATATAATAATCAAGATAAGTCCAAAGAATTCATGCCCTACCATTTATTAATCATCACAAACACAACCATACGTATTCACGTGGTGGGCAACGACATGATCATGCAGAAAATATCTCAATCATTGATATAAATGAAAATCGCAAAGAATGAATTATATCTTCTATCATAAAAAGAATAAAAAAATAAAATTAGATAATTTCATAGATACACATATGTGCTGCTAAATGGATGTCACATGAACCCTTCTGGTGAATATCTTCGCATCAAACTCTTGTTTATAAAATTCTGAATTTGGGTGCTATGATATATAACTCTGTTTTTCATGGTTCGTTTTCATAAGTACAAGTCTAAAAGTTTGAATATTAATTAATTTCTCATATATAATTCCCATGTAATATGTCTCGTTTCATTATTGTGTGATAATAAATTAACTAAAGTGATCAGAGTTTATCTTCCTTACACTTTCTATAACTTGCAGGTTCACTTGAGGTATTTTTCAGAAGAAGTTGGAAGAGAGAGGGCAAGGATTCATTTCATTGCAGAAGAATCATGGGTGTGAAGTTCATATCTTGGACCCTCTTTCTTAATCTTCTTGTTGCCACGGTAAAGTAATTTCTTATTTACTTCTTGAAACTCTGAAAGCTTTTCTGAGAAAAATAGCCATCGTTTTCATTTTCTTTCTTTCAAATCATTTTACAGATGAGTTTCCAAGGAAGTGAAGGAGCCATGGAACATATGGATCATCATCATATGGACCCTTCAACGATGGTGTTCTTCACATTAAAAGACCTAAAGATTGGGAAAAGAATGCCAGTTCATTTCCCCAAGAGAGATCCTTCAACCTCACCAAAGTTTTGGCCCAGAGACGAAGCTGACTCAATCCCTTTCTCTTTGAATGAACTGCCAAATCTTCTGAAACACTTCTCTCTCCCCAAAGATTCTCCTCAAGCTCAAGCTATGGAAGACACACTCAGGGAGTGTGAGAGCAAAACCATCAAAGGAGAGGTCAAGCTCTGTGCTACTTCTTTAGAATCCATGCTTGACTTCACTCAGACAATGATCGGTTCAGAATCAGGAATCCAGGTGATGCATGTTGAGATTATTTGACAGCATGTTTTGCATAACTTTGGGAGGGTAAAAAGGCCAGATTAGCATTTAGGCAAAATGACCTGAAAGTTGAAGTAACTTTTTGTAACTTTTGGTTTTAGATTTTCTTCGTATCTAAATATTTTAAAACTGACTTTTCACTATGTCATCCAAACACGCCTATCAAACCCTAAACCACATTACACAAATTGATTTGTACCCTAATTTCAGTTTTCAAAATTCTATTGGGATAAAAATCACTTATGTAAATGTTAATCCAAATAGGCCCTAAAAGCATAACAATAACTTTCTTTAGTTTTATATCAAATTAGTCAATAAATATGGGTCTAATTGGTAAAGATTTAACCCATAACCTATAAAGTCATGGGTTCAAATCTCATTACTAATATGAGAATTTTGTTAGTGGGAGATCTATAAGCGCTCTTAGAGTTTAGAGGTATGCCCTAATCCTAATGAGTTTGGGGACCCAATTCACCTTAACTTTTGTATATCAAAATAAATAACAAAGTCAAATTATAATTATAAATATTATATTGAAATTATTTGAGTATCACGATGTTAATTTGTTTTAGTTATGTATCAACAGGTATTCAGTACTTCACACAAAACCAAGTCAAGTGTGAAATTCCAGAACTACACAATCTTGGAAGTGCTAATGGAGGTGCCAGCACCGAAGATGGTGGCCTGTCACACAATGCCATACCCTTATGCTGTGTTCTACTGCCATAGCCAGAAAAGTGAGAATAGGGTTTATAAGGTATCACTGGTTGGCGATAATGGTGATAAGGTTGAAGCAATGGTTGTTTGCCACTTGGACACCTCCCAGTGGAGCCGTACACATATTTCCTTTAGGGTTCTTAAAGTTGCTCCTGGAAGCTCTTCTGTGTGCCATTTCTTCCCAGCAGATCATCTCATCTTTGCCCCTAAACTCCAAACTCAGGGCTTTTCAAGCATGTCACTTTAGCATTATCCTCTACTAATTATATCTATGTATTTGAATAATGTCAAGTTTTAAGCCACTTGATGTGGTATATATGATAGTAATTAGAGTATTGTGGGTTGCTTTAGCAATATGTCTTGAGTTGATCATATATGTATCTCCTTTGATATGTATGACAAATAAAATAACGTTAATGTTAGAAATAATTTTTAGGGTTAGTTTTGATCTTAAATATAAAAATTTAATCTATTTTATTTTTTATATTTATTATTTTTTAAAACTAATTTATCTAATTTATAAATTGATGTGTACTATAAAAAAATATTTTCAGCGACGATTTCAACCATAACTATAAAATAGTCACCACTAAAAGTCTTAAAAGGCCATACTTTTTCCGTATTTAGCAGCGATATTAAAAGTTTGATTTTTTTTCTGTGACCATTAAAAGGTTTACTTTCAGCTGCAACTTTATTGAGTTGCTATTGAAAATCAAACTTGAAATATCGCCACTAAAAAGTTTCAGCTACAGTACTAGGGAGGTGACTGTTTTTAACAGTGCCTTTGTATATTAGAATTAACTTATTTATATAGGAATATTTTAGGAAGATCATAACACATTTGTTATAATTAGTTTATCTAATATTTTAATCTACCTAAATTATCTAACTAACTCTTACATAATGACAAGAAGATGGATAATATATACATATAGTCTCTTCTTCAACTTGACAATATAATCTTAGTCTCTGGATAATTAATTGTTCTTTTGGTCTCTTTTAATGATTTGTGTTCCTATCACTAATACAAAATATATTTTTAACATTTAATTTCGACGTTGGTTCTGATGCGTAAAACCAACGTAGAATTGCAGAAACAATCGACATGAAAGTACTGTTTTGCACTTGTGTATGTTTGTGTAGATTCGTTGAATGTTAACTAATCCACCGTTGATTTAGACCATTTAATGAAGAACCTAGGCTTCCATTTGTTTTGACCAAAGAATTTTTTCATTCTTTTTAGTATTCAAATCTTGCAATCTTTTTACAATCCTTTGTCGAATTAGATCGTTTAAATTTACACATAAAACAAAGAACAAATATAGCTATAGATGAAATCCGTTGTGATCAAGTTAAATTAATTGTGCATTTAGTTTCATATATCGAAAACTACCAAACGAAACCATACTTTTAATGATTTTCAATTAAAACCAAACACACTCATTCGTTGCTGAAATCAAGAGGTGTTAGAATTTGTTGGCTAAAAGGAAAAATGAAGAAATATACTGAAATATTGGAATTGTTTACACTTTAATCAAGATATCATCTAGGTTCATGTATTCACAAAGAGAATTTTAAGAAGATAAAAAGAATTAATTATTTTGAATAATTAATAATATCTCATATCTGGTTGACATTATAATTTTAATAAAAGATAAAATTATATCTCATATTTTTAATATCTCACGGCTTTGCACATGTGAGTAATGACATCATTCAGTATTAAAATATATTGGCAGATCCACCCATAAAAACACAACACATCTATCACTTCTTATTTTTTTATATAGATCAAAATATCTACTGTCAGGCACAATAACTAATCCCGTTGTCTATGGTGTCTCCGTTTAAGAGTAAATGACTGGTCACGAGATACTTTTCATACACACAAGAGTAACATTTGAAACCTTATCACTTGGTTGAAAGATTAAGTGAGATAACTACTAAGACACACCAGTGTGATTAACATATCTATCCCTTAGAATGAACGAATTTTATTGGGCCCTTGTGAATAAAGTTTCAATATATTTATTTTCAGTTTCATGAGTTGGAGAAAGGTCGGTATCATTAATTATTATTCCATCACTATAAAGAATACAAATAATTAAAATTTGTCGGTCACCATCTCCCATTATGATTAGGTTTTTGTTAGAAAAAAAGTAAAACCACAAAACATGGATAGCGTGACCACACTAATTAGCCAACATGCACGTTATACTCCACAAGGAAATTTTGTTGGCACTATGTTATGTGTCTCATATAGAAAATATTACTTTAAAGTAGAAGCATTATAACAATTTAGGCTATCTAACTTTCACATCTCGCTTTTGGGATGTGGCTCTTTCAAAAGTTTGTACTCATAACAATGGTTCTTTCATCAACTATATTTGACTACTTTCAGATCATTTTAACTAAAGGGACTAGCTGGTAAGAGGCTGAGTGAAGCGGTGTAGTGTGCAGCCTACCAAGATGACGACTCTCGAGTATGATACATTATCATGAGTCTTACATCGAGGTAGTTTACCTTGAAGTAGGGGTTTTATAATAATTTTGAGCTCTCTAACTCTAACAATTAACTTTTAGAATATGGTCTTCTCCCTAAGACTTATGCTTATAACAATTTCAAAGAAATTCTTCCAGAATATATATATATTATAAGATATGAGTAATTAATGTCATAAACTTCTAAATTCCATATACTCAAGCCATTCCTCATTATAAGACATTTCTAATTACCTTATCAAAACATTGAGGAGAGGTGGTTAAGTCATTAAGTTAGTTTAAAAATAAAATATTAAATTTATCTATATTTAATATCATGAATTACATCCCATAAATCATAGCAAGTGTAGTTAACGAGATTTTAAATATGGGTGATATTAAAAAAGTGTAATTAATATACTACTTACTGACATAATAAGATTTATTTAATCCTTTTAGAAGATACCGTATGATAATAAAAATGGGAGGGAGTATAAAACATACGATAATGTGAATTATTACAACCATTTTGTTTATGAATATAAATCACAAAACATTAAGTTAATGAATTATGAAAAATGATACGTCTATTTTAATTTGATGGCCTAAAAAATTATGCAAAATATATAACGGGAACCTTATATGGTGAACAATTTTTTTTTTTTATTATTATAACCCGATGAATTGATCAATCAATACCCTCGCAACATGAACATTGTTGATCAATTAATAATTAACAAGTGTGGCCAATCATGTAACATATATATGCTTGGCAAGATCTTTATGGTTGCTTATTCAGACAAGAACTCTATTGTGTTGTTTTTTATCCATTATTGTAAAAGAAGAAGAAGAAGATGACATTTAATATTTATATTGCCAAGATCATCAATCAATCAACACATATTACGACTACCCCACTTTGATTCTTTGTTCAATTTACTGAATATTCAATAATCCATGTAGGATCAGACACATCAAATGAAATTCTGATATCAACAGGTTGCATTTCTACTACTAATTAACTACTAGACAAGATAAATAATTCATGTGGTTTGCTCAAGATTTGGGACAAATCATATTTTTCATGGTTTATAAATAATTTTATTGGTTGTAAATTAATTTGGAAAAATTCTATAAAAATACCATTTAAATTTTAAAATCCCAAATCAATTTTGTTTCATATACTTTATTAGGTATATATTGACTACACAGTTACAATTGTTAAGCAAATAATAATATATTTTTATAAAAGTTTTTAATTTAAAATTTTAAAACTTAAGTGGTATTTTTGTGAGACTTTCTCAATTAATTTTATACCTTATATATATATTTTTTTATTTTTTTTATGATGGTTAATTTAAACACACATAACACGTACGATCATGTCAATGCCAAACTCGACCTCAGATCTCTATGAAGTGAGGTGAAGACGTTTGTTATTGAGGTAGCTGGTACTATTAGTGTATATCTGGACTTATATGTAAATAATTTGATTTGATGGCTTTCAAAGTTTGAATACTCCTCAAATTTTTAGGTAAAAACTAAAAATTTAAATACTTCCTCCAGTTTTAAATATAAGATTTAGATAAAAGATTTATTTTTTATTTTAAATATAAGACTTTAATCTATTTTACATAATTTTTTACCTAAAATATCTCATTAATTACGTTTTTTTATACAACATTAATTACATATATTAAAGTGGCTCCCAAGGGTTCATGTATGTGACATTCATTTAGAAGCAAAGATGTGAATCTATGAAATTATCTAATCTTAATTTTTTTTATTCTTTTTATGACAGAAAATATAATTTTATTTTTGTAAGATTTTTATTTATATAAATGATGGAGAAATATTCCGCATTATTATGCCGTTGCTAAACACGTAAATGCATATGGTTGTATTTGTGTGCAGATTAATAAATGGTAGGCCATGAATTCTTTGGACTTATATATATATATATCTTAATTATTATATATTATCACCACAATCATATTTCTTAAATTTATAATTTTTTCACTTAATTTCTTCAAAAATAATATTAAGGCAAATCAGTTTTCAGAGTTGTCACACTCTCATCAAGATGTTGTGAGGTTTCCAGAAGTTAACGTTTTCGGAATTCGAATTTTAGGTTTCTTGATTCCTTTTTAATTTATCACATTTTTAACTTTAATAATATAATTATCATTTAAAAAGTTCCCAATTTGAACAAAACAACATAAATCAAATCTTTAATTCAAAACTACGAACCATAATTTCGGACAACATTAATGGGAGCCATCTCATATATATTCTTGTAACTACGAACCATAATTTCGGACAACATTAATGGGAGCCATCTCATATATATTCTTCTATATAAATAATCAAATACACTCCTATTCGTATATTAAACATGTTTTAGTTGGCAAAAAAAATTAAACATGTTTTAATTAATTACTTTCCTCTCGGGTTATCTATATATTATCGTATCATCTTTGAGCTTTTAAAAATGAGAAAGGAATTGAGTGGACAATGTTCAATTATTGCTGAATTACTGTTTCCGTGTTAAAAATTGATGCATATATTTGTAAATTAACTTATTCTAATATGAAAAAAATTAATATTTTGAAACCAAATTATTTATTTACTCTGAGCTTAATTTTTCAGTAATTTAAACTCCATATAGTATTTTATTTAACGTAGAAATCACGTGCGTTTGGTTATCAAATATTTCCATGTTTATTTATCAAAAACAGTATTAAGAATACATATACATAAATTCTCATTATAATTACAAATACAAAATTTAAGATATCCATTTTAAAATTTCTTACCATGCTATCATTAGCATTCTGAGGTCTTTTTGCATCACTAATAAATTTGTCTCTACCGAGCAACCTTTTTATGTTGTTTGAAAGAAAAAAAGTCTAAAAAATTTTCGATGATTCTTTTTTTTTTTTTTAATTTTCTTTTCTGGAGCAGCTGGCTGACACTGCAGCCTCAAGAAAAGACCCAGGTGAATATTGGAGAATGGTTATGAAAGATGAAGCCATGCCCAAAGAAATACAAGGTCTTCTTCATCATCATAATCATGTTATTGAAGGATCGAATCACAAATGTGATGAAATGATCATGATCAGCCTCTTGTTATCAAACAGAAGATGTTCATATAGAAGAAGAGATCGAAACCTTGCCCAGTGTTATTGTTCATGACAATGATCATTATTTGCCTAGGCCTGCTACTTCATCTCACCATAATGGCCTTCTTGCTGCTGCAGAGAAAATATTCCTGATGATTTTGAACCTAGGCCTAATGTCTCGGCCTACAACGACGATAAGATCGGGGCTGAGGAAAAGAAGTTCGTGAAAGATTTTGAGCCCAGGCCTAATGTCTCAACATACGGCAATGACGAGGAAAAGAAGTTTGCGAAAGATTTTGAGCCAAGGCCAAACGTCTCCACGTATGGCAATGACGAGGAAAATAAGTTCGTGAAAGATTTTGAGCCAAGGCCTAATGTGTCAACATATGGCAATGACGAGGAAAAGAAGTTCACGGAAGATTTTGAGCCAAGGCCGACAATGACGATAAGATCGGGGCTGAGGAAAAGAAGAAGTTCGTGAAAGATTTTGAGCCAAGGCCTAATGTCTCAGTGTACGGCAATGATGAGGAAAAGAAGAAGTTTGTGAAAGATTTTGAGCCAAGACCCAATGTCTCGGCGTATGGGAATGATGACAAGGGAAAGAAATTTGCGAAAGATTTTGAGCCAAGACCGAATGTCTCTGCGTATAGCAATGATGACAAGGAGAAAAAGTTTGCGAAAGATTTCGAGCCAAGGCCTAATGTGTCAACATATGGCAATGACGAGGAAGAGAAGAAGTTCACGAAAGATTTTGAGCCAAGGCCTAATGTCTCAGCATACGGCAATGACGAGGAAAAGAAGTTTGCGAAAGCTTTTGAGCCAAGGCCAAACGTCTCCGCGTATGGCAATGACGGGAAAAGAAGTTCGTGAAAGATTTTGACCAAAGGCCTAAGTGTCAGCATATGGCAATACGAGGAAAAGAAGTTCACAAAAGATTTTGAGCCAAGGCCTAATGTCTCAGCATACGGCAATGACGAGGAAAATAAGTTTGTCAAAGATTTTGAACCAAGGCCTAATGTCTCAGCATATGGCAATGACGAGGAAAAGAAGTTCACAAAAGATTTTGAGCCAAGACCTAATGTCTCAGCATACGGCAATGACGAGGAAAAGAAGAAGTTCACGGAAGATTTTGAGCCAAGGCCTAATGTCTCAGCATACGACAATGACGAGGAAAAGAAGTTTCTAAAAGATTTTGAACCAAGACCCAATGTCTCAGCATATCTCAATGGCAAGGAAAAGGATATTGTGAAAGATTTTGAAACAAGGCCAAATGTGTCAGCTTATGGGGAAGGTGACGTCAAGAATGACTTTGAACCCAGGCCTAATGTGTCTGTTTATTCTGAATGAATGAGCAATAATAACAAGAAATAGCCACTAGAGATGGAGATCAATAAGGTTATAGAAGTATTATTTGTATATATGATGTGGTGCGTTACCAGGATTGGTGAGAATATTACGTGAACTTGTGGGTTATTTTATAAATAAAAGCTTTAATGGAGTCCTTTGTTTTCTCCATATCCTCTCCTCCATTCTCCCCTTTTTATATTCTATTTCGTGTTTATGGTTGGAATGTTTTTAAAGAAAAATTTTAAGTAAGTCCCAATTGAGAGACTTATTTACAAATAAGTCCTACAAAATTTGTGAAAATACACTTAAGTTCTATGGGATTCGGTTGACCGATTGTTGACTAGCCACCTGCCAGCATTGACCAATCACTAACCGCCATCAGTCCGTCAACGCGAGGCAAAGATTAATTGTGAGTGAGTCCAAGGCTGCATTTGGTATGAGGAATTCCCTTTCTGATCCCGTTTGAATTAATAAAATTTTTAGGAGGGGAGCCTCCCCTCTTAACCTCCCCTCTAAAAGTGAGGGGATTTGGAGTGGATGGGTACTAGACTATTTTAACAATAATTTTTTTGAATATTTCTGCACTATCCTTTTCACTCCAGAAGCCCCAACATCCCACAATCTCTTTGACCTTCATCCACAACTTCTCCAACGCTGGTAGAACCACCTTTGATGCACATCCTCCACCTGCCAAGGAGCACTCAAGACCTATTGATGGTTTGCTTGCTTATCCTTCACACCAGATCTGCCCACGACATGTCCTCCGCCATTGTTGGGAACTTCTCCTTCGTCTTCCTCCCTCCCTTTGCCTTGTTGTCTTCGTTGCGCAAGATTGTTCTTCAATTTCTTGTCTTTTTCTTACTTTGAAAGAACTAGATTCATTAATGTAATGCTCTACATCTGGCGAGTGGGAGAAGATGATAATGACATTCACGGACGGAGATTTTTTTTTACGGTTTGAAGGTCTTTTCGAACATTTTCTTGTATTTTTATCTGATTAAGTATAAAAAATAATTTTTCCTCCCATTTGCTAATGCTTAATAACATACTTGTGTGTGTGTATTATAATATATATTATATAAAATATCTGTCCTTCAATTTCTTTGTTTTTTTGTTATTATGATTATTATTTTATATATATTATACTTATAATTATAATTATTTTGTTATCAAAATACTATTTAAATAAGGGTAAACACACCTTAAAGGTTTTTGTGTGATACAGAAAGGTACTGCTTCTTATAAGAATTGAAATATATACACACACATGCAAAAGGATCATAATGTAAATTTATACATTAATGACCAAAGAAAGGAGTAATTCTTTTAACATTTGTTATGAAATAGAAAAAACTATAATGTATTAACAGGTTAATAAAAATTTTGAAGGTCATAATTAAATGACATAACGTTGAGTTGGTAAAACAGAGCAAAGGGATAATAATCAAAAGTATCCAAAAACAAAAGAAACAAATTACTTAAAGCATCATTCGAAAACATCCCAACAAGGTACAACATAATATTATAAATTATGTCTGCAAAAAATATATATATAGTGTGTATTTGGGTAAAGCCCAAATTAAGGTTTTAAAAGAACTTATGTCCTAAATTTTAGTTTAATTTTTTTTTTAAAACAAACAGTCATATTTGTTCAAAAAAGCTTATGAACAAAAT